>OU426989.1:50305077-51505077 GCA_911387755.1 Chrysotoxum bicinctum
CTAAGCACTTCAGACAACTTTATCATATCAACAAATGTCTCATGCTCCACCAACCTAGTTATAGAAAAAGTTCCAAAAAGAAGCGTTTGTTGGCAGTATGAAACAGAAAATCGGGCGACGACGGCTTCTTTAATTTCTTTATAGAAACGTTAACTGATCACTATGCTTCCTCGACTCGAGTATGAAAGGAATTATTGTCAATAGAATTAAAATATATCCAACTGCACCAAATGATTTCCAAACAGAATTATTGGTACGACTATGGTCGTGAAGAGTTATAAGAACAAGAGGGAGGTAAGCTTAACGCCCTTATTCTGAAACAAACACCACTGAGGAAATCCGTACAGAAAAAATTAGAAACAGGCCCAAGATACTTGCAATGCTAATATGGAAAGAACAAAGTTCTAATACATGACGAAAAGTAACCTCAAAAAATAATACAATATCCCAAAGAAAGTAGAAATGTTGGTCATTTGTAAAAATTATGTAAAATTTTTCAAAATTTTTGGTTTCAACACTCGTTCACAGGAACAATCCTTTCGCCAGTTTGCAGGAATAAACTAATTTACTTGCAGCGCAGTTTGTTGCAAATTTAACTTTATTACACAATATTATGACTTTTCCCATACTTGACAGCTTATAAAAACAATGCAAAGATCAGCTGGTTCGGCTTATAAAGGGTGGTTAAATTTTAAGGGCCGATGTTGATTTTGAATAAAAGACAAATTCTTTAGGAAATCATTGTCATTTCTTCTTATTATGATAACATGGTATGGTTCAATTATGTTGGAACAAAATATTGGCCAAATGGCCGGCGCGACCTCGGCGGCACACTTCCATCCGATGGTCCAAATTTTCGATGACGCTGAGGCATAATTGAGGTTGTATGCCGTTAATGTGCTGAATTATCTCATCCTTGAGCTCTTGAATTGTTGCTGGCTTATCGACGTACACCTTTTCTTTCAAATAACCCCAAAGAAAGAAGTCCAACGGTGTCAAATCACATGATCTTGGCGGCCAATTGACATCGCCACCACGTGAGAAAACACGGCCATTGAATTTGTCGCGCAAAAGAGCCATTGTTTCGTTAGCTGTGTAGCAAGTGGCACCGTCCTGTTGAAACCACATATCGTCCACATCCATATCTTCCGATTCGGGCCATAAAAAGATTGTTATCATCTCACGATAGCGAACAACATTCACAGTAACTGCCTGACCAGCCTCATTTTGGAAAAAATACGGCACGATGATGCCGCCAGCCCATACTGCACCATACAGTCACTCTTTGTGGATGCATTTATTTTTCGACAATCACTCTTGGATTATCATTCGCCCAAATGCGGCAATTCTGCTTATTGACGAATCCACTGAGGTGAAAATGTTCCTCATCGCTGAAGATGATTTTCTTCGAAAATTGATCATCCACTGTTGCCATTTCTTGCCACCATTCTGACCAGTGACGACGCTTGAAATGGTCAAGAGGCTTTAGTTCTTGAGTCAAAAGCACCTTGTAAGCGTGTAAATGCAAGTCTTTATGCATAATGTTCATCAACGACGAGCGTGAGAGGTGCAATTATTGTTGGGCAAGACGACGGCGACGAGTCGACGAGCTGTACGAGCATGCACTGGTGTTTTCACATCTCCTACAGACCCGGTTTGCTCAAATTTTTGCACGATTTTTCCGATTGTATGCATACTTGGACGATTAAATTGACACGAAGTGCACGATATGCATTTTGATTTGAACGCCCATTTTCATAATAAGCCTAACAGCCCGATTCTCCCCAAAGTCAGTGATGCCTCACAAGTCACAAGAAGAGGTGAAATTGATTTTGTGACTTTTTCGAATTCTGCCGCTCAGTCACAACTTGTGAGAGTCACAAAAACTATCGAAACTGTGACCTCCTTCAGAACAGGTCACAACTCATAAATGTTTAATATTTCTTGGATTGTCATTCAGCATATTTTGTAAGAAAATTTTCTAGATTTGTGAATAATTATGAGTACACAAAAATGGAAGTGCTCTAGTGAATATTATTGCTGATCTTTCCCACGAAAATGAAAAGTAACATTTTTAAATAAACAAATTTTTTTTAAGAAACTAATCGTATCAAGAAGTTTGCAGCACCGACGGCTTTTGAAAACTTTGAGAGATACAAATGAACCATTCGTTCTCCAAAACAATACATACATTTATAAAGTTTTGTCGCTTTCGGAAAACTTTATGCTGGGATAACAGAGCTTGAAGCCTCACGATAGTCAGTTTATTTAATAATAATAATAATAAAATATAATAATGTTAACTTGCGTTTTGTATTTTCTTCGTTTTGAATAATCAGCTGTTCAAATAATGACACTTAAAAATCTCACCATGCGGTGGTGAGTTTCGTTGTGAGTTTTCTTGTGACGATTAGGGGGAGAATACCAAAATGTTATCGAATCACAACAATCCTTATAAAAAATAGTCACAAGAGCTTGTGACTTGTGACTCCTCACAAGGGGGAGAATCGGGCTGTAAATAACTTTAACGCGTTGCTCGATTGTGTATCTTTCCATGGTTCAAATTGAGTTAGTTAGAAATTGAGAAAAGTCAAATGAAATGCAGAAAAAAAACTTGACGTTTAGGTGTGGTTCACATTCAACATCGGCCCTTAAAATTTAACCACCCTTTATATCCTCAATGAGAACATCTTCAGATACCATGTTAACACCTTGCAACCCGGGTGCGTATTGCCAAACTGTATATCAGTACAGAGCTCCGACGCTCTATAATAGACTACAGAATGCTCATTCAAATTAAGAGCATACTATATACTGTGTCAGATCAAAAGCAGATTTTTCTGTGTTGGTATACATTTTGCTCAGGAAACTAAGAGCAAAGTACCTGTGATTACAGAGCCATCGTTCACGTTAGTGTGGTTATTGTGTGTGGTGTGTGGTGCCGTGACATAAGGCCAAGTGACAAAAGGACAAATTTGTTTGTGACTTAAGGCCAAACATAAAATGTTTTGTCTTGAGCAACAGTACCTTGGGTGGCCAGCTTCGCGGGTTTTCAGGATTTAAATCCCTTTTCGGGGCTCACACCCGCTCACGCAACTCCGTTGCTCCGCTTAGGGTATGTTCAGTCGCCAGGCAGGCGCCTGTAGTAACTGTTTTCCTGAGCAGCGGTACATAACTGTTAGTTGTTTACTCCAATTAATGTAAAATACAAAACTGTTGCTACAGACGCCTGCCTGGCGAATGAACATACCCTAAGCGGAGCAACGGAGTTGCGTGAGCGGGTGTGAGCCCCGAAAAGGGATTTAAATCCTGAAAACCCGCGAAGCGGGCCACCCAAGGTACTGTTGCTCAAGACAAAACATTTTATGTTTGGCCTTAAGTCACAAACAAATTTGGCCTTTTGTCACTTGGCCTTATGTCACGGCACTACACACCACACCCAATAACCACACCAACGTGAGCGCTCTGTGGTCACATACAGTTTGCTCTACAATACTTTCAAATTCGGTGAGCAGAAAATGGCTGAGCACAGACTAAGGAGATCTGTGCTGATATACAGTTTGGCAATACGCAACCCGGGTAAAAAATTATCTAGGAAACACTATCGAAACACTATGCTGGGCCTAGACAGATGCAAGCTTGGCGGATCTTGGCTAATTTATGCTTATCCTGACTTTATATTGAACCTGGCTAGAACTGCCTATTTATTGGCTTTTCCAGGAGTATCTTAGACTGGGCCTAGATATTTTTAACTTGATGTTGCCTAGATATGAAACTTTTTCTTGGCGATATCTTGGCTGTAGATAGTATCGCCTCTTTATTGGCATTATAACATATAAACTTCAAGGGACCTGGATAGTTTTTACTTGGTGTAGCCTGGATAAGGAATTGTATCTGGCCGTTATATTGGCCTTAGCTAGTTTCGCCTCTTTATAGGCATTCTCAGATGTTACTTATACTGGGGCTATATAGTTTTTACTTGATGTATCCTAGATGTGCCTATACATATGTCTCTATAAAAGGCTATCCATTATCCTTCTAAAAACATAACTTTTTTGTTTTGGTCCTAAATCGGTATTTTTCAGATTCTTTAATACGTATTTAAGTCTTCTTAAACAGTATAATTAAAAGAGAGTTATTTGAGTAGCACTTTGAGACACGATATTTTATATATCACAGTGGTGCAATAGGTAGCGCACAAGCACTGCAATCGAGAGGACTCGGGTTCGAATCTCAGTGGAGGTAAATTAAAAAAAAGAAAAAATTCTTTCATTCCAGCAAAAAATCACTTAAAGAGTCGAATATAGGGAGGCCAAGAAAAAATGAAAATAATCAACAATAATAAAAAAAAAAAAAAAATTTTTTTTTTTGTTTCTAATAATTTTTTAAGAATTGCCGTGGCTCTTGTGCTACTTGTGAAGACCCATCTAGGGCCCATATAGGAACATCTAGCAAGGCCCATTATATACAGAGCATTAACAAATTAGCGAGGGACAAGCTAGATACTGCTCGGTAGGGCCATGATTGAAACTAAGAAAAACTAGCTGGGGCCTTGGCATTATCGAGTCGAAAATTCTACCCGGGAAGCTTATACCCAGTGGTGCAAACCAATTGCATCTCAAAACACACTGGATTTGTTACCATTTACGACTACGCTACGACTGGAAGATCCGATATAATTTTGCCATTATACAGAACTTCGACGTTAATAACCCCAACAAGTGGAATGTGATTTTGTTGAAAATCTACCAACTGTAAATTGTAATTCTGGAACTGTGGTAGTTTCTCAGGCCGAATTTTCTCGCACGTGGATGACGAAATGATAGCATAACTAAAGCCTGAGTCCACCTCAAAATTTCGCTCACATTTAATAGTTATTAGAACACGTTTCTTGAAGTCGGTTAATGGATGAATGAGGTTAACTGTTGATTTATTTTTAGAATGATGACTTTTGATTCTTGGTTTGTTAGGCGATGTGGCTTTTTTAGATCGACAAACACGCTGTAGATGCCCAGTTTAAACACAATTCGAACAAACAGTGTCATGATAACCTAAGGACAAGAGACTCTGCGATGCGAAAACACTCATCAGATAAGATAATTAAAAATTTTCCTTAAATATTATTGAAATTGAGTTTTGATTGTTGCCTTATAATGGGCAAAAGTTTGCTCACGTTTAGGTCTTCGCTTAGTTTATTTGTCCTCCCGAAATTAGGGAAATCGCGACCGTTCTTATAAGCTCCGTTTTTGTTCGGGATCTTTTCCAAAGTGATTTTGCTTTATTTCCTTGGTGAAACTACCTTGTCAATATTTTCTTTTGTTGGATCAAATTTCAAATATTCACGTTCCTTTTGTTTTTTTTTGAGGAATTGGCCCTCAGACAATCGGATTTTTTTTTTCATCGTGATGCACACTGCTATCGAGCAATTTCACTTGTTTATTGTTTTTCAAATTCAGAGTTTAATTGGAACAAAGACCTTTACCCAAATTAAATCATCCATCCATAGGTTAAATAAATTTTATTCTAATTAAGAATATATTGGTTCAAACTGAGACACCATGTTGGCACTAATATTTAATTACTACGAATCATCACTTTGTATATGGAAACAAGCCTTCCTGTCTGTTATTTTGTGTTTTTGAAATTCAATTTGCTTATTTTAAACAACAACTATATGTAATGTACACTCGTATGTATGTACGTCAATCGATGTAAAAAATAAATCATTAAAATTATTGCGAAGCCAAAAACGTGCGTTAATAAACCACCGAGGTGACTACAACAAAAAATATTGTGTTTTTTGTGTCCCCATGCTTTTTTTTTTTATTTTTAATAAACATAGATATATCTACATATTTAAAAATGTATCTACATGTTTTAAGCCAGAAAAATAACCAGAGCTAGGGAGTTACTGTCAGATAATTTGTTCGCAATTTCATTAGTTGACCCAGAGTTTTAATTATTTTCTGAGCCAATTTTAGCAGTTCTAATGAAGCACTGTCATGCATTGTCAAATAGTATCAGAAAACCACAACACCATTATTAATGCAAATAGAATTATGTCCTTTATCAAAAAAAAAAAAATAAAAAAAAATAGAGTTGGTTCATTTAACCAAACGGTTTGTTGATTATTTGGCCTCCCCCTAAAACCTCTATTGAGCCGGAACAAGGCACTGCGTGGATGGCGTACTGCGGTGGTTTGTATTCAGGTCAACTGTCAGTGCCATCAGTAAAAACGCAAACATTAATTAATTTTTATGAATTGTGCGAGACCGCACAGACTAACACGATGGCCTCAGCCACTGATGACAAGCAGCCCACCAATCGACCAGGAGATGAGCAACCAATACCTTTAACCTACAACCCATAGATAAAATGGGAAAAGGACAAGCTTGGTTGTTTCCTGCCACACCTTTATTGATGATAAAGAGAATGAACGTAGTATAGAGTATGGATGCTGGACATGGATATGTGAGTTGGGAACATGCAAACGGTAACGGAGTGCTACACTACTACTTTTGGATGTATCCTGATCCTTAGCCAGTATGCGCTATCCAGCAGTATAGGCAAAAGTTGATAGGGATACAGAACACATCGCATCGGTTCAGGTCAGTAACAGGGCCAATTCCCTTTGTATATACATTCTATACAATGGATGTAGAATGCAAATTCCTGTGCTGCAACTGCAAGCCCTTCAAATGCAGCAGGCAATCATCAGTGACCGAATTCAATTTAAACAAATATTGAGGATAACATAAATCGCTGTTTAAATAGTTAGGTAGCTGGTGGCAGTATCCATTTAGTTTGGCTCTGATACGGTCGTGATTTTAGGAACCTTTGGTTAAAGAGTTTAATTTCGGCCTTTAATGTTTTTGCGATTTAACTGCCGGGGCTGAAAGTTATGCAACAAATTTTTTAAGGAATTAATTTGGGGGGAAGAATTTAACTGGCTTCTTCGAGTATTGCTTGTGAAAGAAGCGATAAATCAAGGAAATACATGACACATTCTGACAGTGTTCAAGAGATAGCTCTGTTTCCTTTTAGTTTTAAAGCTCTGTTCTGGATTCTATCCAAAAAATCTAGCACCTGCCCAAACATATGTGTTATACTCAAGTTTTGAATGTATACACCACCTTGCAAAATTTCTTACACCACCGATAAGTTCTTGTAATTGTACGAATAAAAATTAAATTTCAAATAAAAATACTGAACCGTTTTTGATATAAGGAATTTTCCAAAAAAAAAAAATATTTTTTTTTTCAAAATTCAAAAAATATTTATTTTTAAGTTCTGAAATCCAATGTTTTTCAAACTTTTAAGAAACTATTCTATACAAAATTTCAATATAATCCGTTATGTCTATGAGAAATTAAATATTTGAAAAAATGGTTCTATGGAAGGTACAGTCAGTAATATCTTAATTTTAATTATTTTTTTATAAAATTATAGATCCTAAAAATTAATCGACAGAAATAAATTTTTATCAAAATTTTAACCGCCGCCGTTTTCGAGAAAAATACTAAAGGGTTTTCCAATAAGAGGTGTTATTTTGAATAGCCCGCTATTTCGGTAGCTGTCACTTTTGAAGCTGTCATTTTTTGACATTTGACAAGTAGAAACTACGCTATTAATAAAAATGGAACGATACACGCTTCAACAACGCATTGAAATTATTAAAATTGGGTCCTTGAAATGCATGAAAATGAACCGGAATTTCATCGAAAAATCATCTTGACTGATGAGGCCCATTTCCACCTCGGAGGCTACGTCAACAAGCAAAACTGTCGCATCTGGGGCTCGGAAAACCCAAGAGTTATTGTTGAAAAGCCTCTCCATCCTCAACGCGTGACTGTTTGGTGCGGTTTATGGTCCCGCGGGGTCATTGGACCTTACTTTTTCGAAAATGAGGCTGGAGCAACAGTTACGGTCAATGGATTGCGCTATCGAGAGATGATTAATGATTTTGTATGGCCTGAATTGGATGGTATTGATCTGGACAACGTTTACTTTCAACAAGACGGCGCTACGTGCCACACAAGCAATGAAACCATCGATCTTTTACGGGAAAAGTTTCCGGACCGTGTTATCTCTCGAAGAGGTGATCACAATTGGCCACCGAGATCTTGTGATTTAACACCTTGCGGCTTCTTCCAAGTGAAAGATAAGGTCTACGCCAACAGCCCAGCGTCGATTCAAGACCTCAAAGATGAAATTCGTGAGGCTATCGAGGACATAGGGCAGCCACTTTGCGATTTGGTTATGGAAAATTTCATGAAAAGGATATGGTCCTGTAAGCGTGGTCTTGGCGGCCATTTGGCTGATGTTGTGTTCCATTATTAACGGCATACCTTCCTCTTTATAATGAAATAAACATCCGATCATTTATCTCTAAATATGCCATTTTTCTTTGAATATCAAAATAACACCTCTTATTGGAAAACCCTTTATTTTCAAAAATCATTTTTTAACATTTGTATGGTGGGTACTGTTATTTTTAGGTAAAATCATTTTTTTTTCTCATATCTTGCAGATTGTATTATGAAACTTATATTTATCAAGTTTGAAAAAAATCAAGTATGGGGGTTTCGAATTATTGAGTTTTGAAAAAAAAAATTTTTTAATTTTTTCTAAAATGAAAAAAAAATTTAAATTTGAATACCTACACAATAATATTCGAACTTTTAGGAGGCTTCGGAATTTAAAAAAAAATGATCCAAATCGGTTGTACCGTTTTTGAGAAAACCAAAAACAAAAAAATGGTTCTAGGGGAGGTTACTACTAATAACTATATTTCGGATTTTTTTTTCAACCATTACATAGCTCTAACTAAATTCAATTTTGAGATTATTTCTTAAATCAGTTTTTGAGATAAAAATTATTTATAAAATTTCGAAAAAAAAATCGTATGCCAGGTACCGTTTTTTTTAGTCTTTAAGAAAAAAAAAAACATTTATGGGAAAAAATTAAAAGAGATATCTACTAAGCTTAAAGAAAATCGGCCGAGTCGTTTAGGCTGTAGTTGAACAGGCAGACAGAGAGTTAGACAGACAGACACAATTTCATGTTCTCTATCATTATTATTTCAACTTTGATCAAAATCTCGAGTTGGATTTTTTTACGAATGCATAACTTGCCTTATAGTTGCTATAAGTGGAGAGCTAAGATAAGATGTGTTATTATTGGTATGGACTACATTTTGGTAAAAACAAATTTTGGGAAAAAAAAAAATGTTACTAACGGTACCTGTCAAAGATCTGAATTTTTGATTTTCCACTTTCTCTTTAATGGTTTTTACGATTTTGACCAACATTTTTGTACAGGAGCTTCTTTAAATTTAAAATATTATTTTATGTAAAAATATTCGAAAAAATATATTTTGGGTTTTTTGAAAAAAAATTCCAATTTTTTTTTTGGAAATCAAGATATTGATTGTTAACGATTATTTTTTGAAATTATTTCCTATACTACTTAAAACTAAAATTTTTTTGATTTTCTGAATCAAGCCAGGGTGCCTTAAACGAACCTATTCTTCGGCATTTGTTGTATACCGGAGTCGCTTACTTAATACAATCTTCGATGCTGCCCAGATCGTAACTTTCTTACGATTTCAAACATAAATGCCATTGAGCTTTTGGATCTGTCCATAGCAGCTTAGGCATGAGCTTCAGGTTGACGTTTTCGTCACTTTCAATTGCTCCCATGTTGAAAGAAATATCGATTGGCATGTGATCTGAATACGGTTTTCCAACTCAAAATCAATGATCACGGAATTACAAATCCATTTCATAAAGCTAAGTGTACACTATTTCTTAGACCCAACAATATTGTCAGACCTGACAATATCTACGAATGTGCTGACAATTAAGTTGTCAGTTACACGGTTGGTGGAAAATCTACCAATTTCTTACAATTTACTGTCAGAAGTTGGCTGAATACCTACCAATTAATTGTAAGAGATTGGTAGATTTTCTACCAACCGTGTAAACACACAACAAATTGTCAGTTTTTGTTAATAAACAGCTTCATTTGCAACTTGGCCCGAATTTTTTATAAATTTATTTTTCCAGATTAGAATTAAATATCGTGCGCAGATTCGGTCATTTTCATGAGCTAAGTTCAGATCTGACAATCTTGTAAATCTACCAGTTGTGTACACTTAGCGTAAGTCCGTAATCAATAAATAACCGAACCTGCTTGTTTTCCCAGAACCAAAAATAGCTATATTATGTGAAGAAGCCTTTTGTGAAAAAAAATGTCCACTAAACTTATTTGCATTTGATCGATAATTTATCCTTCTATTAGGGTTGCCATTACAAGCCTCATCAATTCTGCATATTCTTTCGCATCATTTCGAAACAAATAAAATCTAGTTTCTTTAAGGCTTTTGTAAGCAGGCCTAACAAAAACTATTTAATCGAGTTTTGGATGTCATTTCTTGTAAGGAGTTTCGGGATATAAAAATAAATAAAAGAAGCTTCAATTGTATTAGATCATAATTTGGAAAATTATAGTAACTTCAATGCAGAAACTCAATACAAGCCTTATGCAAGCAATTTAAATTTTAAAAAGGAAAGATTGAGTCTTACCAATTTTTAATTTGGCTTTAAATATCAAAACTTCACTTTCAAATTGGGGAAGAAGCAGGAATTTCAGATTAGATGTTAAGACGCAAGGACAACTCTACTTCCACCAGCCACCAGCTCCCTAACTATCTACTTATAAGTTGTGTTTCGCACTGGCTAACGCATTTGAGATGCCTGTAGTTGTAATATGGCACAATGATTCTGGCCGTCCTTGCGTTGGTGCTGATGATAGAGGGAATCGTAAAATGCACATACATATGTACGTACCCTGGCAGATTCCCGATGCGGAGGTTTTGTTAATTTAACAACTGCGTCATTCAATCAATAATTATGTCATTCGCATTGCTTGTCAATAATTCTCGGCCTGGTCTACATTTATATTCGAATATATACGAGTAGTATGTTTTTAACTTCAAACAATAAATTGTAGCTTTGCGTGGCCAGGGCTAGAGATTTTGTCTGATGGACAGAGCGGTTGAAGCCGCGCAGACGAGAGCGCCATACATATGTTTAATTTGAATTGCATTGTTGTTCGCCACAAACGAAATCGAATAAATAAATTGTTGTGGTAGGTTTATATTGCGAAAATAACTGTTGTTGTTTTTGATTTTTATTGCCATCGTCCTGGAATACAAATGAAATACATACATATATTAAATAGTAACATATATAGCAGATTGTGGTTTTGAATAAAAATACGATTCTTTTGTTTCGAAAATAATGTTAAATATTTTTGTTTTATTTTAAATAAATACTTGTGGGTGGCCTCGGCTTTTAAAAATTGTAAATAAATTAGTTCATCGGAAGCGGCTAAATTTACTGGCGATTGTTGGAAACTCTATTTATAGGCCAGTTGGGAGATTCAGCAATTACATATCTTTCAAAAATTTTCAAATTTGGAATTGGTAGAGAAAATTCAAAAAAGAGAATGGCGCGTAAAGTTTACTTATTTTTCTTTTTTTATGTAGATTTTTCTTGTAGAAATTATAATTTTAGAGTTGAAGTTCAGAAAAGCCTTTTTATCAGTTTTTGCTACTACGAGTATTCTAAACGGGCCAGATACAAGTTTTTTTTTAAATATGCAATAAAATTAACAAAATTAAATTTTGTCCATATATTATAGCTTTAATAGTAAGCCAAACATTCCCATTAATTATGAAACCCAACTTCGGTCGTTAAAATAGCTGCCTCTGCTGGCTTCGCAGTAGCGCATTATGTCGCTCCAACTTTTATAAGGCCTTGTTGATCGTTTAGTGCTGTAGCTGACAGATTACTGGGATGATATTGGGCTTGAGTGCTAGAGTTGTTTTCAGATTGTTAGCATAAAATTGGTCCTTCACTTTTCCCAAAAAAAAAAACTTGAAATGGGTCAAATCGCAGGTTCGAGGCAACCAATTGACATCGCCAAGACGGCTGATAACACAATTTTGGAATTAGGTGCGCCAAAGATCGATTGTGGCATGGGCTGTATGACATGGCGCGCCATCATGCATGAACCAGAGGTAGTCAAAATCCTTGTTTTCAATTTCAGTAAAAAAAAAATTCGGTTAACATAGCTCTGTAACGCTTACCTTTGACTCAACAATCCGCACAATCCGCACAATCCGCACCAAACTGTCACTCTTTGTGGATGCATTGGCTTCTGGACAATAACGTGCGGGTTTTTTCGATCCCCAGATTCTGCAATTGTGTTAGTTTACATAGCCACCGAGATGAAAATGCGCCTTGTTAGAAAAGATGATTTTTCGACCAAAATCGTTGTCCAATTCAAGCTGCGCTAAGGCCTAAACTGCGAAGCGATTACGAAGTGGAGCATCGTGAGCCTTTAATTGCTGAGTCAATTGGATCTAGTTTGCGAATAATCCGAAATATTTTTGTTCTCCTCAACTAGTGCGTGAAATGCTGAGCTGTTGAATTCGATAGCGAGTTGATGTTCGTGAATTGAGTCTCGCACTCTCGGCTACAGCAGCAACATTCTAGTCTGTGTGCACCATATTATGACGACGGAGACCATGAGTGTTGTCCAAGAGAATACCAGTCTCACGAACTTTTTGCACAAACTTGCCTATAACAGGCGGGGTGGGTACTTTATTTCGGCTAAAACTTCTTTTCAAGAACCCACTATTTGGGCAGCACTCACTTTGGAAAAAAGTTTTCGGTATTTGCCAACGTTTTTCAAGCGTAAGGCGACTCATGTCGTTCTGCGGAGATATCACACTAACATTCTGTTAAGATTTCGAGAGGGAAACAGCTGTCAGTGTCAAAATAACCTATGATTTAAAACCACTAGATGGCCTACTCGGTAAGAGAATTTTTGTTGTTCTTTGTGCGAAATTTTAAAAAGAGTTTTGAGAAAAAATTTTGGAACGAAAAATTTAAATTTGTATTACTGTGGGATAAAAATTTCATTTCAAAAATAAATACTGACCCGTTCTTGGAAATATCGCATTTTCAAAAAACAAAAAATTTTTTTTAGATTCAAAAAAAAAATTGTTTTGCTTTTAAGTTTTGAAATGCAAGGTTTTTCAAACGTCTTCGAATCATTAAAATCCATTATGCCGATAGTGAGAAATTCAAAATAAAAAAAAAAAAATGGTGTCAACGGCCTTGGCTTTGATGAAAACATCGCTTCCCATCGATCAGCGAAATCAAGCATCATTGCGCGCGGTTAGTACTTGGATGGGGGACCGTTCAAATACCAACCGTGTGCTGTTGACATATGTGTTTCTTCTGTTGTTCTTTCTATCGATGGCCTCAGTTGCCAGTGCTTTTCTGTGTCTCTACTTCGTAGATTTATCTACGGAGTAGTGTAAAATGTAATGTAATGTAAAAAAAAAATGGTTATATGGTAGGTACAGTCAGTAATATCTTAATTTCCAATTTTATTTTATTGAATTATACAGGGTGTCTCATAAATTGGTGAATAATATTTAAGGGCCTGATTCTTGAGTATATTCTAAAAAAAATCGTTTAAAGTAAGAGCCTACCTCCAAGTTGCATATCATGTATCAAAGATTTAGGAGAAGGCTTACCTTGCTGTACCCTGACCAATGTTATCGGTAGTTGCGCTGTTAGTACTAATGATAGATTAGTTTGCATTTATGTTTAGAAGAAAAATATCAGCCTTTGTAATCGCTTTTAAACAAACTAGCCGACCCAGTACTCGAAATTCGAGTGCCAATTTATTTATTTAATTCATTATCATTCAATAAGAAACAGAGAATTCATGATTTTTTTTAAATTGTTGAATGCAATGAGAAGTACCTACTTAGCACTCAATCCTGGAGTCTAAAGGAAAACAGTTAATGGTAAACAAACTTTCAAACCTATACACATTTTTGACACATTGCAGATTATCGACACGTTGCAGATTGGTTGTTGATGTTGTAGGCCGCAAAAACAATTGTTGGGTTGAACTGATATTATTTGATGTATCAGAATCCGGTATGTTTAATGTGTATTTTTAGACGTTTCTTAATCCATCGACATCGTAGCCATCCTTTGATGGAATTTTGACAGTTTATGACTTGACGAATAGAGGACGAATTCAATTGTGACGTACAAAGTGTATTTCGTACAAAATGTCAGCCGAAATCTTTTTTGACACTTTTTAATCCATGTAGTACAAAGTAGCCATCATTCGATGTTATTTAGCAATTTATGGCTTACAATAATAAAGTATTTTGTGAGAACTATCAAAGCCATAAGTCAGTCTTATCATCAAAATCGAAATTAAAATCGAATAGGGACAGTATTGAATCATTTCAGTGAAATGAAAATGATCGAATGATCGGTTGGTTGAAATGATCGGATCATTTTCGTAATCGATTGTTGAACGATTCAATCATTTGAAATGAACGATTTACTTAGCTCTAATTCGAATTTGATATTTTGTTTGTTTGTTAACGCATTCTTGTCAAACCAGGGGGATATTTTATTTTCAGGGAAGATTTGAAAACAGTAACGCATAGAATAAAGCTAGAACTACATGCTCTCTTTTTCCAACTCATTTCAAATTTATATCTTCCATCTCTAAAAACACAAAAAGTAAAAGTTGAAATGGTTCTAAATTCCACTTTTTCACTTTTTGAAAACACTAAGGCTAGGCGCGCACATTCAATTTTTAGTTTCGCAACTGTTTGGTTCTAGCAACTAAGAAGTTTGTGTTTTGACACAAACTAAACGATTGCCCAAAAAGAGTTAGCTATTTTGTGTAACATATAATTATATGCACCTGCGCGGACATTCAACCAAATAGTTCATCTGTTTTCTATAAGCAACGAAACAGTTGTGCAACTAAAATTGAATGTGCGCGCCTAGCCTAACACGGAAATTGCCCAATAGATGTAGTTAATATTCTAAGACTTAACTACATTTAACTTCAAAGAGTGAAAAGTGAACAAAATGTGCTGTATTTTTGCAAACAACAACAAAAGCAAAAGTTAAAATGGTTCTAACTTTTACTAAACTTAAACTGTGTGACTGTATAGTGTAAATGTATGCTCTATTCAGCAACAGATGTCGGTAGTCGATTTGACATTTCTAATTGTTTTTATTTTCCGAGCATTTTTTTGCAATTTTTATTTATTGTTTTAAACAATTTCTGTGTGGTATATTTAAATAATTTTGGCATTCCGCGAAAAGTGTACCACAAAAAACATGTTCGCCGTTTTATTACATATATTTAAACAAATTTGAGATATCCATGTTTCTAACATGTTTCATTTTTCCTGCCCCAGATAATTCGGGCTCAATTTTTTCCAGAAAATGTGTAATTGACATAACATTTTTTTTTGAATGAACGTAAGAATAACAAAAATACAACTGAACAACAAGTTTGCGGGAAAACCCATTGATTGTAAAATACTTGGGAAAACCTGGAACAGTGTGATGCTTTTTCTTCGTATCTGAGGTAAGCTCGTCGGTGTCCAGGGTTCTTCCCAAAGAAGCAATAAACTTGGGTCTGGATGGCCTAAAGCTCCGAATGAAATAACGTTTTTTAATACTGCTAAACTCTCAATCAACTTATTTCGTGGTTTTGTACTTCTAACACGGTATTTCATATAATTTTATTTACAATATTACTTCTTTTCTTAAAATAAGTAACACATTATTTCATATAATAAAATATTCCAAAATTCTAAATAACTAACACCGTATTTCATGTAAAGTTTCCCCAGCACGCAACCTGGGGAATAAAACGGTCGGAAACTCTTTGCATCAGAGAACCTTGTCCAGCGCTATCCTTGAAGAGAAACTCAAAGGAAATAAAGGGTCGGGGACGGGAATCCTTATGGAAAACCCTTGTCCCTAGCACACAATCTGGAGAAATAAATGGGTGAAATAATTCTTAAAAGAGAACCTGTCCAATGAACTACTTTGAAGAGGAGATCAGAGAAAAGAAACGGTTTGGATTAGTAAATAATATATAATAAATAATACTCTTGTAATAATAAAGCTTGCCCTACTCTAGCTAATGCCCTACTATCTTATAACAAAAATTTAGATCAGCTTCACCATTACAGTAATGCCTCTTTCTCTCACCGAAACGCCTAATAAAAGGTTAAACTCTATACGCTTGATTGGTATCCATACTGGACGAGAGTAAAAGATGATTTTATCATTTTCCCAACCTCGAGTTATCAAATCTGCAGCTAAGAGTCAGTGTGAACTAAAAAAAATAAATGACAAAATTGTATGTGATTCCAGTTGACTGGTAATCACATGACTCCGGTGCACACTGAATGTGTCATATGATTATTCAATAAAGCGGTATGTAGGTGTCGTAACGTTTCGCTCGGAAACACTAGTAGGGGTCATTGGTGTCGCACAGTGGATCGACTCCATATAATTAGACGTGAAAAAGTCAATGACTAAAATTGCAAAAAATTCTATTTCTTATCTATAACGGATAACTGTTAAGTCTGAAAACACTTTTTTTTTTCTTGTTTAAGCCAGTTTATCATGGAATAACTGACCTCTAAACTTGAAACTGAAAAGTCTTTTTTTGATCTGGTGCGTTTAAGTTTTTTAGGAAAATTATTGTAAAAATTACAATTTTAAGTGAAATTAAAAAAAAAAAATGGCAGATGTTTGTGAAGGTATTTACTTTTATGATTCTGTGTTGAAATTGTCTTAATGTTTGTTTGTTGAATACAAAAATTGTGTTATTCAAAGAACAAACAACATTTGTGTCTACCATGTTTGCTTTGGAAAATCTAAATATGTGCCTAGGGTTGCTTTACAAATAAATTATGTGTTTTGGATAGCTGTGAACGTCTACTTTCTGGAAATATATGTGAAAAACTTTGCAAAGATTTGCAAACCCCTTTTTTCCACTTTTTAGGAAAAGATTTCTGCGTCCCAAGGAAAGAATTTTTTGAAGTTTGTTGCTCGAATTCCAAATCGACTCGGACAAAAAAACTTCTAGAATATATTTCGAACAAGTTTAATTCACCAGAACCAAGAAACTATTTAAATACTGCTAAACTTAAGAGAATCATCAGTTCAAAATCAGCTAATTTTGATTTAAAATGGAAGTCAGCTGGAAATCGGAGGGAACGGTTTACTCTAAAATATAAAAATTGGCTGGAGGAGTTCGAAATTTTTAAAGACTTAAAAAATACAAAAGAAACTGAAAGTTACAACCCTAACGAAAACTCAACCAGCCATTTAATGTCTGGAAGGCCAAAAAAAAGTTTTGGGGCCTGCGGAGAGTACTCAAAGCGTTCCAAAGTGCGTCACCTTGTAGAAAATGAGTCTCCAATGGAATTGCATTATGCTGCTCTAATGGCCACTCGAAAGAGCGGTAACCGAATTGGCGCAGATATTATAAAAGAGGTAACAACACTTGTACTAGAATATCCAGAAAAAGCAAAGCAATTTCAGAAAAATCTCAGGAGCATTTAAAGTCGTTAAGCTCATATACTGCAAACGAAGCTCTTGCATTATATGTTGACACTCTAAATTAACAAGAAACACTTACAAAATTTTGCGAAAGCAAGCCATTGAAAGAGGTCACCATTTATATACCCATCTATTTCTAGCCTAGGTAAGGCAAAGAAAGAGTGTTTTCCTCCTGAAGAAGCAATACATGTGGACGAACTAAGCTATTGATGTAAAGGGTATAATTAACCACACAACTCGACGCCTTCTAGCAGTTTCAGAAGAGAATATATCTCTGGCTGTTCCCGATGGAGCTGTACTTAATCTCTTCTTCAAATGGGGGGAAGATGAAGTTCAGGGCAAAGCCAATATAAGCAAAATTTTCAAAAACAGAACAGCACAGATGAATTTTTATTCGTTATTTCGTTTGTCCCCATACAGCTTACGACAGCCGATAACCTTAATCAAATAATTTGGCAAAACCCCCACCCTTCTTATACTCGGTTGTGCCGACCTTTTAAATTTGTATTCGCAAAAGAAACTGAAGAATTGTGTGTAACAGAACTTGAAAAAATCCGAAATGAAATAGACAATCTGAAAGATCTTCAAGTTAAAGTCGCATCAAAAAACATCACCGTAAAATTCAAGTTTGTTTTAACAATGATCGATGGTAAAATGGCAAACTATTTAACATCAAATAGATCTAGCCAAACTTGCTACATCTGTGGAGCTAAACCAGGTGAAATGAACAAAATTTTAATTGACAACAAACCAAAACCAGAATTTTATGAGTACGGTCTATCCACTTTGCATGCATGGATAAAAGCTTTTGAATGTTTTTTACACATATCCTACAGGCTAGATGTTAAGAGTGGGCCATAAGACAAAAAGATGAAAAAGTTCTTGTGGAAGCACGAAAAAAAATATTCAAGTGCTTTTTAAGTCTGAAATGGGGCTGATTGTTGACAGACCGAAACCAGGATTTGGCAATACGAACGACGGAAATACCGCTAGACGTTTTTTCAAAAACCATCAAATAAGTGGTCGTATAACTGGTATTGATGCAGATCTCATAAATCGGTTTTACGTTATATTGAGTTGCATATCCTCAGGCCATAGCATCAATTTTTTACTTTTTGAAACATATTATCTTTTAGAAACTAAAACAATTTACTTACAATTATATGGCTGGTACTCTATGCCTGTAAGTGTTCATAAAATATTATGCCATTCCATTGAAGTAATGAAAAGATTTATTGTTCCAATTGGTCAATTGTCAGAGGAGGCCCAGGAGGCCCGAAATAAAGAATGCAGACGCATTCGCCTGTCAAACACTAAGAAAATATCAAGAGTCAGCACAAACAGGGACTTACTTAATATGCTTCTCATAACATCAGACCGATTTATAAATTCTTTAAGAAAGGGCCCACAAAAAAAATTTAAATCCTTGTCTTCCGAAGTTACACATTTTTTGATTGAGCCACAACCAAGCCCCTCACCTGTATTGCCAGAAACATCTACGACATGCAGCCAAAATGATTCACCGTCTGAAAACGACTCTGACTCCGAAAGTCAGATTTCGAACTCAGATTAGAAGAAATCTCTATTTTCATTTTATATTTACTTTTTAATACTATAATATTTAAGTACAAACATAGAATTTTTTTTATTTAAATATTTATTGATTTGCTTTAAATTGTAACCATATTTATGGTTCTTTCTTTTTTATATTAAAATATTTCTAAAAAAAATTCAAATATTTTTTTGTCGTGAAAAGACTACCAGCTTATTTTTCTGCAAAATTATATTATTTTTCTATACATTTATGAACATTATAGATGGAAACAGATATTTTCCAAGAAGATTAGAATTTTTCACGTCTAAATGTATGCATTCGATCCACTGTGTGTCGTAGCGTAATGTGATTAGGATATGTAGGTATTGTTACGCTTCCTTACAACAGGTAAAATAAAAAAAAAAAGGTTTTTCGCTTTTTTGCCTTTTTTTTGGGAAAACCTGCACTCGTTTCCAACAACAGTTGACAATAAGAGTGCTTTTCTAAGAATTAAGCAATGTTTCTTATAATATGATAGTAGTTCTAAATCTTGCTCGTTTATTTAAGAACTTGTCTCAATTTCCTTAAAACTTCTCAAAAGGATTTACGTTTGGTGTATCAAGGGCTGTTTAGAAAATTTACATAAGAAATATGGTGAAAAAGATTAGAAAACGTAACTAATTCATCAGTTTAATTTTTAAAGCCAAGGCAACAGTTGATTAGAAACTGCGTTTGAAATCTCTATGCAATATTTATGGGCTGTGCAATGGAACTTCAACTCGAGTGCGACAAAGATATCAGGAACTTTATCCCAACCGACGACTTCGTAGCTTAGTAGTATTTAGAATAACATATCGAAGGCTTCGAGAAATAGAAGCAGTCTCAAATACACGACCGAACGCTCGAGCTCCAAAACTAAGAAGAACTTCGACTGATCAAGGTTAGGTTAGGTTAGGTTAGGTTAAAGTGGCTGTCATTAAAGCGTCTGACACACTTAGACCATTAGAGATCCATTGTGATACCACGATCTAATAGGGAACAAAAAGGTTTCCTACTAGTTAAAACCTCTTGGAGCTTCTGATGAAGCGAAAGAGACTTTTAATGTCTTTGTCTATGAGATCGCTTGGTTCATTATAGAAATGTTCTCCTAGATGAAGTTTGCGTCTGTAAGAGAGAGCAGGGCATGTACAAAGAAGGTGTGGGATTGTCTCCTCTTCCTCCTCGTCCAAGCAACTCCTGCAAAAATCGTTTGATAGCACACCGAGACGTGCGGCGTGTCTGCCTATGAGACAGTGTCCAGTTATGACACCTATGACGGATCTGATCTGCAGAGATCTGCCATCTGCTGATCTGCATGAGATCTACTGAGGGACAATAGACATTTTGACCGTTTCAGATCCAGTTTATGCCAGATCCGCTTGGTCGCCATACAAGTGGTAGTATTAAGCCATCTTGTGTTTGAATGTTCCAGAGCGATTCGTTTCAGCATAAGTTTACTTGTAGCTATGGGCATACCTATATTTCCCTTTTCGGGTAAGATAGGCATTTCCGTTCCAATTCTGGCGAGTTCGTCGGCTTTGCAATTCCCCGGAATGTCCCTGTGACCGGGCACCCAGAATAGGTGAATGTTAAACTGTTTGGCCATCTCCATCAGAGACGATCGACAGTCTTGGGCTGTAATGGAGTTTACAGAGACTGATGCGAGGGATTTCAAAGCAGCCTGACTGTCTGAGAAGATACGGATATCCGTGCTAGATACCACGTTTTCTTTAAGCCAAGACAATACTTCCTTTATCGCCAGAATTTCCGCTTGGAATACGCTACAATGGTTTGGTAGGCGGAAGGAGAGACTAAGGTTTAGTCCATCTGAGTACACTCCACCACCCACTCCGTTTTCAGTCTTCGATCCATCCGTAAAAAAGTTTACTGATTTATTATCTGTCAAAGCCCCTTCCTCCCAAGCTAACCTTGAGGGAATGGTGACTTCAAAGTTTTTATCGAAAACCAAAAAGGGAGTGATGTAGTCAGAGTGACTTGGGAGAGTTCCGAATAAATTCAGAATGGTGGTGTGGCCAATAGAGTTATTGGTCCATTGAGAGATGGCTTTGAGACGTATGGCTATGCTCGCGGCCATTTGTTTGCTGTAAATATCTAGGGGTGTCAGGTTGAGTAGTATGTCTAGTGCAGCGGAAGGTGTCGAGCGGAGAGCTCCGCTGATGGCCGTCCACCATACGGTCACCCCGTAAGTAAGTATCGGTCTGATGACCGCAGTGTATAGCCAGTGAGTAATTTGTGGAGACAAGCCCCACTTGTTCCCTACGGCTTTTTAACAAGAAAAGAGAGCTACCGTGGCTTTCCTTACTCTTTCCTGTATATTAGGTTTCCAACTTAACTTTTTGTCTAAAATAAGACCCAGGTATTTAGCTTGATCTGAGAAAGTGAGTGGAACACCTTTAATCGATGGAGGGTCTAGTTGAGGAATTTTGTATTTCCTTGTGAAGAGGACTAGTTCAGTCTTGTGGGGGTTAACACCTAAGCCACATCGATCTGTCCATTTTAGTAGCTTGTTGAGAGCGGTTTGTATAAGTTCTGATAAAACTTGAGGGTGCTTTCCTGATACGGCAATGGCAATATCGTCAGCATATGCAATCACTTTGAATCCCTCTTCTTCTAGGTCTATTAGCAGATCATTAACTACCATGTTCCATAGAAGTGGGGATAGGACTCCACCTTGTGGGGTTCCTCTACTGACTGACCCTCTTGTAGTAAAGCTACCTAGTTCTGCATTTATAATTCTGCTTTTCAGTATGAAATTTATAAGGTCACCAAGTGAGCTATCCACATTGAGATTCTACAGTGTCTTCGCTATTGCAGCGCTGTCGACATTGTTGAAGGCGCCTTCTATATCTAGGAATGCAACTAGAGTGTATTCTTTGTGATCTAGGGAGTATTCGATTGCGCGACTGATCAAAGAATCCTGGAAACTTCTACAAATGAGCCATCAATGAGAATTTTTCAATTAAATGTTCGCAGAAATGTAATTTCTGATGATGGGGAAAATCTTAATCCATATCACCACACACCTGTGCAAGAACTGCTTCCGGATGATTTGAAAAAGAGACTAGAGTTCTCTAACTGGTTGTTTGAGCGGAGCTTGAATGAAAACGAGTTTATTAGCAGAATTTCTTGGACGAACGGTCAATATGCAGGCGTAATTGGATATAAATTAACCGGCCCCTTCAAGCTACGTCCAGGCTGAATTCTATGAACTATCTGAAGGTTTTGGGCCACTTATGCAACTAGATTCATCATATTTCCAGTATGGTGGCACTCCAGCCCACTACGTTCGAGAGCTTAAGAATTGGTTAGATGTATTTTTTGTTAATCGTTGGATAGGAAGAAATGGACATGTTCCCTGGCCTGCAAAATCTACTGACCTTACAGTATTGGATTTATTTGTATGGGGAGGAATGCAAGAAATTGGTTATTCAATCAAAACATCAAATTTATGTGAATTAGAAGACCGTTTTCTCAAGCGTCATCAGAAATAAAGCAGCAGCTATCATCATTAAATATCTGCCTTCAAATCCAAAATTGGGGTCTAGCATGCATGCAAAACCATGGAGAACATTTTGAACATGGTGTTATAACTGTTTTAGTACACACAGGGCCGGACAAGCTATACGTGCAAGCCGTGCAAATGCGCAGAGCGCTGAACTCAAAAGGCGCCTTGGGCAAGCGTTAAAAAAGCCACTACTTCATAACCACTACCTACCATCTTTTTTAAGTATTTTTTAGTATTTTTTTTTAGTATTTATTTATTTCATGATTAGCTTACACGGTAAGATACAATATCTTATTTGTAGTGTAGCTTGTTAAATGTACAGTTGCTACATAATTGGTTTAATTCAAGTTTTACATTTTCATTTTTAACAAAAAAGAGAAGAAGATAGAGATATTTCTTAATCTATAAATTACTGACCTTTGACAAGAACGGCAATATTGAAATTGGCCTAAGCTCATCTCCTTTTGAAGTTTTTGGAATGGGTAAGACTTTTGCCCTTTTCCATTGTGTTGGGAATTCATTATGTATTAATATGGAATTAAATATATGAGTGATAAAGGGCAAGAGCGTTGGTAAAATAATCTTTAAAAACGAAGGGTGCATGTTATCAAGTCCTGTAGCATTGGACTTGATAGAAAGGAGCGCTTCTACAATATCCTCCGCAGTTATTGGAGTAAACGTAAACGAATTTGAGTTTGAGTTACGCGCTGACAAGATCTCTTCAAAATATTGCAGGGGATCTAAAGAATGGTGGTTAATAATTGGGTTAGAAACAAAAGATTTGTTGAGAGCGTTGATGTCTATGTCTTCCTGCAAACCACAAGATATTTTTCCAACACCGACACTTTTCAATTTTTGCCAAATTTTCTTACTTCCTAAAGACATATTGAAGTGAGTAGAATACAAAGAGGCTTTTGCATTACGAATTTTTCGAACAGTTTTGTTGCGTAAAGTGGTAAATTGTTGGTGAAAGCTGTCAAGACGAAAAATTTTCCACCGTCTATAGGCTAAGTCTCACTTCTTTTTATAGCTCACTCCAATATTGGTATTTATTATATAATTAACAGCTGATTCTGAATTTAAAGACAGATATACATATATATACACATAGATACATATCAAGTTTTCCAAAAATAAGTCGATGTTTAATTTCCTATACACACCCCCATTCAAACAGTAAAAAAAACTACATCACAAAATCTTTACAAAGTGCACAATTTTGTTCGCTTAACAACAGATACCTACATATTTGCTATTTTTTTTATCTTTATCAATCTACTGTTACGTTATTCTTCACACTCACCATCGCGTGTATGAGTGAAGGGATTTATTTTATTTTGTTATCCCTCCCCTATGCAGTGTAACATAAAACAGAATTTCAACAGCAAATACAGACAGTTACCAGTTTGCAAGTTGATAACATGAGCACGATGCCAATTCTTCTCTATGAAATCGAAGTCAGCAATGTTACTCAAACAGAAATTCTGAGGTACAAAATTCAAACTCAGTGCGCAGAATTAAAAGTTGCGTCTAGGAATTTAAACTCTTCCGGTTGAGTGTTTCTTGTACTATGTTTTAGTTTGGCACTGGCCTCTGTTTATGAGTGAAATTTTTTCGCTGTCGTGTGTCGAGAATGAGACAAAGGGTTGAAATATGGAAATACTTGAGTGATGATGATGCGATGATTAATGTTGAGGTTTGTCGTTAATGAGTGAATCTGTTTTATTCAATTTCTCCTTTTCTCTATTTTTTTGTTCTTGCCAGTTATTGTTTACATTTAAAAAGGATTTTTTGACTGATCTAATTACTTTATTTGTCTGTGTATTATTGTAAAAAAAATCAAAAGAAAAGAAAGGATAGGGAATCTATATTTACAATAAAACTTGCTACGCTACTATTTTAGTAGTGTATACGAGTATGTAGAAGGTTATGATAATGGTTCAAACATGAAAGGAAAAGAGGCTGGTGTTCCAAACAAAATTAAGTGTCTTGAACCAAGAGCTTATTTTGTTCAGGCTGCTTGCATTCCTTTTGGTTGTTGTTGGTTTTTAATGATTCAGCTTGCTGTTCATTGGAAGCTGTTAAGTTTTTTGACATTGCTCAATGCATATAAAACTTTGTATCAGGTTCAACAATGGGGACATACATACATACATATATACAAAAAATTTCGCTGGTTTGACCTTAAAACCCCTTTCTGAAACCAGATGGGAGTAGACTAAATGCTTTAAAACCATTCAAAAAAATCTTAGAAGCTATAATATGAAGCTCTTATTGAATTATCTTAGGCTGAAAACGTTGAGAATAGAAACATGCTGTACTTAGGAAGTAAGATTTTAGTTTCAAGTTTATATGTTGCATATTAATCTAGTTTGATATTTAAGAAAAAAATAATGGCGCAAAATTTTAATGGAATTAGTACGATGCTAAAGCTGTTTTAGTATGATACTAGGTTAAAACAACAATTTTAATCGAATATAGCATCATACTTCTCTACCCTTTTATTAAAGTTAAAATCATCAAATACCTACTTTATTTGTTTAGTATCTTGCTAGTTTCGTATGGCTCTGACATTTGCAGACATCAAAAAAGGTTCGTGTACTTATTTTTTTACACGAAATGTCATTTTTTTAGGTGTGTTCAGAAGCAATTTATTAATGAAATTCTTTTAGTACGATACTAGTGAAAAAATGTTTAAAATTAAGAATGAGTTAGTAAACTACTATAAAGTTAGCAAATTGTTAAGTAGTATCATACTAATACCTTAATAATAGGCTGTTTAAAATTTTGCGCCAATATAACTAGTAAGTATTTACAAACTCCGTCTGCTAATTTATCTACTAAATATGCTACTAAAAACTCTTTAGTGGAAATGCGATCAGAAGAACAATTCACTAACGTGCAATCAGCTGAAGCCATAGCTCTAAATCTATAAATACCATCACAGTTTCCTCAAATAAAAGTTTTTTGAAACTAAAATTAATAAATTAAATATTTTTTACTTCAAAAAATACTTTTTTCAGTTCCTAAATTTTTGTGATATATTTTTTGACTATTATTTTTGTGATATATTTTTGATTTCTTACTTTTTAATAAAAATCATATTTATTTTAATTAAATATAAGTATTATCTATGAATAGGCCTCTTGGGGATCCCTCGTTAAAAAAACGCATTGCAAAGGGTACCCCTAGGAAATGACTTTTTCCGCCAATCCAATCCAAATGAGAGGCGCCACTGATAAAGCTTGCGCAGGGCTCTAATTTAGCTCGGGCCGGTCCTGAGTACACACAATATCTAAACCCACACAAAATCAATTTATATTCATCGCTAAAGATGATTTTTCGGCCTAAATTGCGGCGCTCTTTCAAATGATCCGAAGCCTTGTCAGCGAACAACCGGTGGATTGTCTATGGTCGTGAACTTTGAGCTGCCTGTTTAGTTCGATTTTTTAGAGGAGTATGCCCAAGTCATACCCGACGCAGAATTCGCAGTTTAAGTCGACGAGAGGCTGTATATTATTATCACGGACCGCGGCGATATTTTCGGCCCATCTTATGTTCCTTTGATGACGAATGGTTGCTGATTGATTACTAAAGCGGTCGTCTCAAATTCGCCCTCCAAACGTTGAAGATACGACTGTGAAGTTCCACCACGTCAACCGTTAAATGTTTTGCACTAACAAACACTCATTTTGATGATAAATTTGTATCATTTTTGGACGTGCTGACATCTGTATAATGAACAACAAACTTAACAGATATCGCCAACCCAACATGGCCGCCAAAATCTACCCACGCCAATCGAAAAACCCCTTATATACATTTATTAAATTCTCGACAAGTTATTGTTTCCATATCTAGAGTGAAAATCCCTATAGTTTAAGTTGACAAGCTTATACAAAGAGCGCCATAAGATTCTTCTGTCCGAACAGCCATTTGATAAATTAAAAATGTGTTAGGTATTGTCAATGTTATTATTTGTATAAAAACAGCCACCTACATTTCCTTTATTCCTAAGACCAACTCGACCTCCAGCTTTTGCTTGACAAAAGTCAACTATGCTGTCCTATGTGTCGCAGAAGATCGTTGCACAACCAAGTCAAAAGGGCAACAGAAGCAACAGCTAGAAGCACTCAAGTAGAAGCATCTCTGGAGAAGAAAGACAAGAATCAAGAGTGTGTTGCTATTTCTTGAAAAACAGAATGTGTTTTCGTCCTGGGAGAATTTTATTTTTTTTCTGAAAAAAGTACGTCCGCGCACTATGCCACTGGCCTTCCAAGTAGACAAAAAAAACTAATAACATTTATCTTTTTCAAGAATTCCCAACGGCAAAGGCAACCAAATGACAACGACAACGACCAACCCTAGCAACTCAGCTCATGAATGTTTATATCCTTTACCGGGCCAGCAGCACAATGCAGTCACCCAGAATTTGAACTCGGCTATCGTCACTTCTTGTGAAGCACGAGGTCGATGTGAGGACAAGCTCGTGCTTCCTTCTCAACTTTCAAAAAATGGCCAGACCTATTGCTCCTTTTGCATAAGTCTTCCATAATGGCAGCATACTCGTATATGTATAGGCAGCAGTTGCGGTGAGTGGCTAAAGAACCCATTGTGCTTTGGCAAAAATTATGGGCAGCACGTTTAGATAAATTTATGCGTTTTCTTATCTACCAGCTAGCGCAAAAAGGATACGTCTACTATAAGGGGCAGATGAAGTTGATATCCCCCTATGTCAGAAAGAGTAGAGATACATATAATAGGCTAGGAGAATGGGTTGCCATTAGCAATATTTGGTGAGAGAAATGCTCGTATCTTGTTATCCTTGCTGTAAGGAAAATGTCTCTTCCACTAAGAAGACGAATAATTAATTGTTATTATTTTTGGAAGGACATGATATATGGGACAAAATGGTTGGAGAAAATTAAAATTTTACTCAAACCTTTGAGATATATGTGTCTAAGAAGGAACATGCAGTTGTTATCCTTTTTGTTGGTTTGTCAATTGAATTTTGTTTTGCTTAAATGAATTTTCTCGTCCTTGTTGCGCGGTTTAATCTGTCTTTGGGTTTTGAATCTTCAGCAGACGGCCTGACTTATTAAGGGGTTATTCAATTAAGCTTTGTAATAGCACGACATCCGTTTACTAGATAGGGTAGATGAAGCTAGCTTCTTGTTTGAATTAAATTTATCATTTTTAAAGCAGGAAGACTGTACTTAATGTTTTTCTGGCGTTGATCTAGTTTTGTTGTTTTTTAATATTTTATGTTAACTCTGTACTAGCTAGCTGTTCATGCCCACCGTTGCTTGGGTGAGTTTTATTTGTCTATTATATCCCATGTGATTTGGGTATCGGTCTGTCTGGCAGGTAGGTAGTCGAGAAGGGATTCATTCAAACGAATTTCAACTTGAATTTGTGTTGAATAAAATACATAAAACAATTTCAGATCGATCATAGGTAAGGTAAGGTTAAGGTGGCTGCTGACCGGAAAAGCCAACACACTTAGACCCATATTTGGTCCGTTGTAAAACCACAGGATTTCAAAAATCACCCCTACTCGTTAAACCCTTTTAAGCTTACAATGAAGCGTTTGAGACAGTGAATGTCGGAATAACTTAGATCACTAGGATCGTTATAGTAGAAGTTTCCCAAGTGGAGTCTACGTCTTTGCGCTAGGGCAGGGCAAGAACATAGAAGGTGAGAAATTGATTCCTCTTCTTCTTTATCCATGCAGTAGCTTCTGCAAAAATCATTTGCAGGAATTCCAAGACGGAAAGCACGGCTTCCTATTAGGCAGTGTCCAGTAAGGACACCTATAACGGAGCTAATATATGCAATCTACCAATAGAAATTAGTTGCTTTGAGCGTTTAGCATCAAACAATGGCCAAATTAGTTTTGAGACTGGCAAGTTGAAGTTCTGGTCCATCTATGGTTAGCTTTCTTTATGGTATCATGTTTTAGCATAAGTTTACAAGTAGCTAGGGGTATAACCAGTGCCGGATTAAGCCAGCGCGGGGCCTGTAGCAAATTCTATCAAGGGGCCCTTAGACTGTTTTAGGTTAGGCACTTATCAAGTTTATGGTATTAAATAAAACAAAACTGTTACAAACAAACTTTTCTTGATTTAATTTGGGAAAAATTTATAAATAATGCTGTTGATATCGATTTCTCGGAGTAAATCATGTTCAATATTCATTAAAGTGAGGAGATTAAAACGTTGTTGGCTCATCGTGTTCCTCAATTCATTTTTAACACGTTTTAATGTTGAGAAAGATCGTTCACCACTGCAGTTGGTGATCATGAGAGACAAATAAATGCGCAAAGCAATTTCAACGTTCGGGAAACAAGATTGTAAAGAATTATTTATCAACAGCTTGTAAACCTGCATTTCCAGAGCCTCATGATTCCTGCTGTCAATAATACCAGCCACATCAGAATTGAGCATTGAAGCAAATTGCACTAATTCGTTGCCCAGACTGTCCTCCAAATCATCTGCCTAAGCACTTACTATGGTTGCAGATTTTTAATTTCTTCTGGTGGAAAAGATTTTATATGAAGGTTTTTATAATACAAATTCTATATACTACTGAAATAAATCAGCCAAGTAGAAGACTTAGCACTATTAATGGACTTGTTGAAATATTGATTCAAAATAGCTTTTATGGCTTTTAGTCCACAAAAATTGGCGTTTCGTCCGGGTGATCGCACATGGACTCATCAGTTGGCTGTGAGGACCTTGTCAATACGCAATTTTTATTGAATTCAGTTCATCTTACATTGATTTTTTGACAAAAATCCAATGTGAACTATATCCAACCAAGATTAAAATTGTAATCATTAACGTTGAAATATTTTGCTATTTTCAACAAATTCAACAAATTCATTAATAGTGCTAAGTCTTCTACTAGGCTGATTTATTTCAATAGTATATAGAATTTGTATTATAAAAACCTTCATAGAATCAATGCTCGGCCACGGGCAAAATATTCCAACGTTAATGATTATAATTTTAATCTTGGTTGGATATAGTTCACATTGGACTTTTGTCAAAAAATCGTTGTAAGATGAACTAAATTCAATAAAAATTGCGTATTGACAAGGTCCTCACAGCCAACTGATGAGTCCATGTGCGATCACCCGGACGAAACGCCAGTTTTTGTGGACTAAAGGCCAAAAAAGCTATTTTGAATCAGGAAGAGATTTTAGCTCTCAGAATATTCCGAAAATGCCAGCAATTTTATGATAACTGTTCATATACGTTTACCTAAAGCAGTGAGTACGTTATCAATGGTGACAATAAATACCTGAATTTCATACCGTTGTCCAATTTGCGTTTGGTGCGGTGCGAAACATGATTTTTGGTAAGACCAGCAGATAGAAAAATAAAATTTTAGTTGATCATTTTGATGCAAATATTTTCTTCTTAGTAATTGTGACTAAATCTAATATGTAAATAATACTTTTTTATGGTCAGAAAAGGTTGGTGCGCGGGGCCCCCAAATGCGCGGGGCCCGTAGCATTTGCTACTCTTGCTTCGTGGCTAATCCGGCACTGGGTATAACGATGTTAGATTTGCTATCCAACAAAGGTAAGATTGTTCCGTTTTTTGCAAGTTCGTCAGCTTTACAATTTCCTGGAATGTCTCTATGCCCCGGCACCCATATAAGGTGAATATTAAACTGTTTTGACATCTCCATCAGAGATGATCGACAATTCTGGGCTGTTAGTGAGTTTATAGAGACAGAATCCAGTGACTTTATAGCAGCTTGACTGTCTGAGAAAATACGTATATCAGTAGTCGATATAACGTTTTCTTTGAGCCAAGAGAGGACTTCTTTTATTGCTAGAAGCAAGGATAGAAAAAAATTTAATCTTTCAGAGTATACGCCTCCATCGACCCCATCATCGGTCTTAGATCCATCTGTGTAGAAATGAATCGCTTCGTCTACCAACAGTGACTCATTTTCCCAGGTATACCTGGAAGGGATGGACACTTGAAAGTTTTTATTAAATTTTGGATGAGGGGTGGTGTAATCGACGTTACTAGGTAGGGATCTGAACGAGTTCAGTATAGTGGAGTGGCCAATATCGTTATTGATCCACTGCCAGGAGGCTTTAAGCAGATTGTTTTCTAAAGATATCTAGAGGTATATGAGATGAAACAGATTATCAAGTGCAGCGGAGGGAGTTGAGCGGAGAGCTCCACCCATGATTAAGCAGGCTGTTCGTTGGACTTTGCTGAGCTCATCGCGGTTTGTTGCTGTTTCCAGCGCAGACCACCATACTGATGTTACTCCATATGTAAGTATCGGTCTAATAACTGAGATGTATAGCCAGTGTGTAATATGAGTTTGTAGACCCCATTTGTTACATACGGCTTTTTTGTAAGAGAATAGAGCTATGTTGGCTTTGTTGATTCTCTCTTGCATATTGGGTTTCCAGCTTAATTACTTGTTCAAAATAAGACCCAAATAATTTGCTTTGTCTGAAAATTTAAGCAGTATACCTTTGATATAGGGAGGGTCTATTTGTGTTGTTTTATATTTCTTGGTAAATAGGACAAGTTCAGTTTTGTGGAGGTTGATCTAGTCTACATTGATCTGCCCAGGTAGTAATCTTGTTTAAAGTATTTTGTAGGAGTTCTTTCAGGGTGTTAGGATGCTTACCAGATAACGCTGTCGCAATATCGTCCGCATAGGCAATTACCCTGTACCCCTCCCTTTCTAGAATCATTAGTAGTTCATGGGAGAGGAGAGAGGACACCGCCTTGCGGCGTACCTCTACTGACAGTTCTTCCAATAGTAAAATCGCCCAGTTTTGAATTTATAATCCTTCTTTTCAGCATAATGATTTATCAAATTACTGATCGACTTATCCACCTTCAGAGATGACAGCGCAGATGTGATTGTGGCAGATCGATCATGAATCTATTGAAATTAATTGAATAGGTGTTTCCTGATTGATTATTATTGAAAATCCTTCACGAATATATTTAAAAAATAATAATATTTTTTACATTAAGTGTAAATAATAATTTAATGATAAATGAAATAAAAAAAAATATAATTCGTGTGTATAGAAAAATAAAAGATTTTTTTTAAGCGAAAATTTATCATGTTCAATTAAAAATGTAAGTTACTCAAAATATATTCATATATAAAGGGTGATTAAATTTTAAGGGCCGATGTTGAATGTGAACCACATCTAAACGTCAAGTTTTTTTCTGCATTTCATTTGACATTTCTCAATTTCTAACTAACTAACTCAATTTGAACCATGGAAAGATACACAATCGAGCAACGCGTTAAAGTTATTAAAGCTTATTATGAAAATGGGCGTTCAAATCAAAATGCATATCGTGCACTTCGTGGCTAGAATGGTGGCAAGAAATGGCAACAGTGGATGATCAATTTTCGAAGAAAATCATCTTCAGTGATGAAGCACATTTTCACCTCAGTGGATTCGTCAATAATCCGAATTGCCGCATTTGGGCGAATGATAATCCAAGAGTGATTGTCGAAAAATAAATGCACCCACAAAGAGTGACTGTGTTTGGTGCGGTATGGGTTGGCGGAATTATCGTGCCGTATTTTTTCCAAAATGAGGCCGGTCAGGCAGTTACTGTGAATGATGTTCGCTATCGTGAGATGATAACGAACTTTTTATGGACCGAATCGGAAGATATGGATGTGGACGATATGTGGTTTCAACAGGACGGTGCCACTTGCCACACAACTAGCGAAACAATGGCTCTTTTGCGCCACAAATTCAATGGCCGTGTTTTCTCACGTGGTGGCGATGTCAATTGGCCGCCAAGATCATGTGTTTGACACCGTTGGACTTCTTTCTTTGCGGTTATTTGAAAAAAAAAATGTACGTCGATAAGCCAGCAACAATTCAAGAGCTCAAGGATGAACTGTCGTGTGTTTAACGTGGATACCTGGCTATTAAGCCTTTACCCCACGAGTGGCCTACCACCATCGGAGTCAGATTGAGTCCTGACCATTTACCCCAAGATAGCCGAAGCCATCTTAGTAGCAAAGCTGTGTCATGTTGCAGGCATGAACACACCTCTTGCTTAAAGGCGAGGTCTATCTACACCTCTTGAATCCAGGCACGCCTGGAAACCATACGTCTCCGCTATGGAATAAACCACAGCCACCACGATACACCCACTAGGGGGCCTACCTCATAGATAGCTTGAAGTAAGCAAACACGCACGCGACAGCTGCACCTCACCATCCGAAGACAGTATAAGAGAGCCCGAAGACGATACGCTATTGTTTACAAACTTCATGGATTGCTCGCTTTGTATGCGGCAGCTGCAGCTCTCTATCGGAGATAGAGTAAGAGAGCCCGAAGACATACTGCTCACTTTCCTTGGGCAACTATCTCCCGTGGTACCAGAATATAGCATCTGGTGGGCTTCGCAACCTCCAATTGGGTCACGCTTGTAGATGGATACTTCCATGCAAAAGCCCAAGACCTACCAGTCTTATAAGATATACGTTTTTCCAGACCTGATCGAAGTAGAAACCACGTCCAGATATGCGTACTCCTCAGGTGAGTTGTAAGTTGTAACACACTCCTTAGCGGATTCCTACTTTTAATGGATACCGTCCCGTTTTTGTTCCCATCTAGTTGGTTCAGTTACTCTTGTAACCTATCCACGGACACCGCGAGGAGGTCGATAGGAACCTGAAAAGACAAGCAAAAGGCAAGGTAGTATTCCGAGTCACTGGTAATTCAGCTGAGCAGGCCCCAAAGAACATCAACTAAAGTTTACCAACCCAGCAACCAGGCGCAAAGACCTGTCTGTGCGTATGGGAGGAAAACGATAGAGAGTTCAGTGAAGCCCTGGACAAGCCATTAACTCAAGCCCGCCGTACAATGCCGCCCGCAGCTCAAGGATGAGATAATTCGGCACATTAACGGCATAGAACCCCAATTATGCCTCCGTGTCATCGAAAATTTGGACCATCGGTTGGAGGTGTGCCGCCGAGGTCGCCACGGCCATTTGGCCGATATTTTGTTCCATACATATTTGAACTATATCAATATTATCATAATAAAAAGAAATAACAATAATTTCCTAAATAATTTGTGTTTTATTCAAAATCAACATCGTCCCTTAAAATTTAACCACCCTTTAGTTACCCGTTACAAAGATTTATTTTCTGATGAATTAGGGTGCTACACAGGCCCTCCTATTTCATTGGAAATCGATCAAAGTGTGCTTTCAGTGAGACTGCCTCCCCGCCGATTGCCTTTAGTTTTGCGAGCCAAGGTAAGAGCCGAGCTGAATCGCATCGAAAAGGAAGGGATATTGGTGGCAGTAGACGAAAAATCTTCAAACTGCCAGACCATCGTCACCGACAAAGGAACATATCGGGTAAATAAACTTCAGTTTGGAATAAGTTCAGCTCCAGGAATTTTTCAAACATTCATCGAAAACACACTTCGGAGCATCAAGGGCGTATTACCACACTACCACGACATCATCATGATATGTCGTGTTACAAGGCAGTTAACAGAAGGACTTAATAAAGTAGTCTCCAGGTTCAGGAAGCTAAGACTGCGACTGCGTCTTCAAAAATGTCAACTTGGACTAAAATCTGTCGATTTTTTGGGTTTTAAAATTGGCTCACTGGGTTAAAACAATCAGGCAGGCCTCAACACCGAGTAACAAAAAACAACTTCAAGCATTTCTTGGGATCTTAAACCCCTTCACCGACTGCTCGACAAGAACCAGAAGTGGGAATGGACACAACTTCAAGAAACGGCATTCAATAATCTCAAAAGCTTCATTTCGTCAGACCGGATTCTTGTCCACTACAATAATCAACTTCCAATCCGCATTGTTTTTGAAGCTTCCCGTTCGGAGTAGGGTCTTCTACTCAAGAAAACTTACCAAAGCAGAACAAAACTACTCGCAAGTAGATAGGGAAAGTGTAACTATCATCACCGGAATTAAAAAATTCCATAAATTTTTATACGACCGACGATTCACTATAATCACGGACCATCGGCCCCTACTTGGAATATTCAACCTTAATAAGCCAACTCCAAACGTCTTATCAGCTCAGATGTTAAGAATAAGAGTATTTTTCAATACGTACGACTACGATAGCGGCCTGATGGCCTGAGAAGCAACCAACCGAGGAGAATTAAAAGCGTTTTTTCATAAACGAAATGAAATATCGACATTGAAAGGTTGCTTGCTTCGGGCAAACAGAACGCTTATTCCAAAGGCAGGCAAGGAGGCGGTACTTACAGCCCTTCATGCTGGACATTTAGACATCGTTCGGTTGAAGGCACTGAGTCTCAGTTATGTGTGATGGTGGCTCAATATCGGAGACGACTGTGAACGCACAGTAAAGATGTATGAAGCCTGCCAAGTATCCTGACCTGAAGAACAACCAGCTAACGGAACATCCTTTGTCAAGACTTCACATCGAATTTGCTGAACTATTTCAGAGAAATATATTCTTCCTCCTTGTTGACTCGCATGCAAAATGCCTGGAGGTTTACCACGTAGGTACAACGCCATCTAAGTGTGCAATACAGCATTGTTTCTGACAACGAGACAGCTTTTACGTCAGTGGACTTCAAGCTATTGTGCAACAACAACCTCATTCCTCACATACACATTGCTTCTTTTCATCCTTCTTCAGATGGACAAGCCGATCGCATAGTTAAAACGGCAAAGAATTATCTGAAGAAGATGCCTAACCGTTCTGAGACTCAACTTAGCCTCTCACAATTTCTCCTAAGTCAACATATTACTCCTTTAGCAACCACGGGACATTCTCCTTCTGATCTTATGTACAATCGTCAAATAAAAACATATTTTGACAAAATACATCCAAACTTTATCTCATTAATGACGAAAACATAAGAATCAGAGTGCGGTAAAGAAGAAGTTACTAAGAAGAATTTTCATATCAACGACTTGATATGGGCAAGAAATTATTCAAGGGGTCCCAAATGGATTGCTGGTACGATCAAACCTAAGAGGGGTCCGAAATCATATCGTATTATTCTTGAAGGTGGACAAGGACATGTCATTAAAAGACATGCTGATCAACTAAGGCAGCGGCAAAGGTATACATATGAAGACTTTCCATCAGCTAACAAACAATCAAAGACGAACTTTCCAATTGAACTCTCTTCGCAAGAAGCTCCTCAATCACAACCAACAATCTTTCGAAGATCTACCCGAACACGTGAAGAAGTAAGCATTGAATAGGCGTTAAGGGGTGTTACACATCGTGTGACCAATATTGTACATAAGTACAGCTATGCTTTAAAAGTTGCTTTCACAGTTTCTTATCCACGTATGTCAGGCACTTTTTCGATTTAGACATAGCATCGTGGCGATTAGACTTAAGTTGTCCTATTTAGTTGAGCAGTATTTGAACATTAATATAAGTTTTTATAAATATTCTTGCGTATTTATTAAATACTTTATTCCCAAGTTTGAAAAGTAAAAAAACTGGAATAATCTTTTGCTTATTTTTCTAGACCAATTTGGTAATAGCTTTCAAACAAGAACTAAGTGCCTTAGTTATCCATCGTGCCAAGGCCATACGGCCATTTCACTGAGATCTTTGGTCGCGGTAATGTTCTCTCACTGTCTAATTGGGCAGTAGTTGAATCCAAACGCACGCATGTGAACTCTTTCTATTGTATGCATTTTTCTTTTTAAGCTCAGAGCAGGAACTGAGCTGTCAAAAATATTAATGTGTTTTTTTTTTAGATCAGACACAGAGCGCACAGGTTGAGTTTTTTTATTCAGTCAGAGCAATAACTCGGAGCGCCCTCTATGAACTCAGAATAAATTGATGAAGTAAAAAGCTAACTTGGAGATCGATACTTTCAGTGCTCAAGTGTGTTTCATAAATAATTCCGAGAGTTTTGATCAAACTCCGCTCAAAGTTAAAAAAGAAAAATGACTTATGTTGGTGATATGATCAACAACTATGACTGAATGGACGAGTTTAGCCTCTTATGTGTCAACATCAATTGGTCAAAAGATAAACAAAAAATTATTAAAACTACGCGCAAAGTCCAGCAGACCACAAAACCATTCCATCACACGTGATCATGGTCATTTTTCTACTAAAATGATGATATAGGATCTGGTAACTCATATGAAAGTTTAATGATTCTAAGCCAGTAGACCTTCGCGCAGAGTTAAAGATGATAAAAGAACAAAGCGGTTCTTCTTTAGTGTTCCAAACACCAAACACTGACATATCAAACTCATCTGTCACGTTGCAAGGAGCCACATGCCTGGTTAATGGATGTTTTCACAAGTGCGGTAAGGGAAAGAATCACGCGCGTAAAAGGCGTCTAACTCTCCTCAACCAAGTGATATATTACGACAAATATTTCTTCAATGACTTGGAAGTATCCTCTGACATTTCGGGCTATAGCTTGCTAAACCTCATCAACACCCTCAACGGGCTTGAATGACAAAGGAATATCATAGGTTTCAGTACATGGAAGTCACAATCCCTAGGGTATCACAACGGATCTACATTGATCAAAGTGTGACGGTAGCAAGATCAGATCAGACCACTAACCTAACCTGAAAACTTTCGGGTTGGGCACTACGCCATGCTTAAAATAGATAAGTGTGAACTAGGTGATGAACATGGGTCAGATTCATCATGTTATAATCCTGTGAGGACCATCTATCACACACTTTGAAATTAGTTCGTGTACAAACCAAATAACTTCCATTTTGGATTAAGAACCTGTTTGGCTTGCTTTTACAATTTTTGATTGCGTAAAAAAATCGAACTCGAGATTTTGATCAAAATTGACGTTACGATGATAGCGAAGACTAAAAAAGTGGGTCTCGCAATTCTGTCTGTCTGTCGGTTCGACTACAGTCTAAACAGTTCGGCCGATTTACTTTAAACTTGGTAAATATAATTTTTAATTTTTTACTCCCACACGTTTTTTCTTTTAAGACAAAAAATAACAGTACCTACAGTTCACACAATTTTTTTTCGAAATTTTATAAATATTTTTTTTTCTGAAAAACTTTAAAAAATAAAAATACAAACAAATTTCTTTTAGTTAAAGCTCGATAACGGTTGAAAAAAATTTTCCTAAAAATGGTTATTGAGGGTACCCCCCATGCAACCGTTTTTGTTTTTGTTTTTGATTTTCTCAAAGACGGTATAATCGATTTTAATCATATTTTGTTTGCTAAAGCTCCCCAAGAACTTGAATAGAATTGTGTATTCAAATTTCCTAAAAAAAAATTTTTTCATTTTTAAGAAAAATTTCAATTTTTTTTTTCAAAACTCAATATTTCGAAAACTCCGTCCTATATTTTTTTTAAACTTGATAAATGAAAGTTTCTCAATATAATCTACAAGATGTGAGAACAAAAAAATTATTTCACTTGAAACTAAAAATACCCACCATACAAAAAATGTTAAAAAATGGTTTTCAAAAATCGCATTTTTCTCAAAAACGGTGCCTAGAATGTTGATAAAATGTTTTTCTTTCAATTAATTCTTACGGTCTTTAATTTAATAAAAAAAAATTTTAAATTAAGATATTACAGCTTGTACCTACCACAGAACCATTTTTGAATTACTCATTATCGACATAATGGATTTAAATGAAATTTTTTATAGAGATCCTTCTAAAAAGTTTAAAAAACTTTAAGAAAAAACTTTAAGGAACTATTTTTTTTTTTGAATTTTTGAAAAAAAAAATCATTATGTTTTTGGAAAATTTGATATTTCGAAAACGGCTTAGCATCTTTTTTTTTGAAATTTAATTTTCATTCGTACAATAATAAAAACTTAAGTTTGGCGTATCAAATTTTTTTCTTAAAAATCTTTTAAAAAATTTGTATATAAAAGCAATTTTTTTAAGAATCCACTACAACGACTTATAATTATCGTTCTTGCATAAATTCATATTTCCATAGCATTCTGTTTTCATCCCTTACTACTAAATGAATTTAAAAAAAATTATTTAATCCTTATGAACAGTTTATTCTAATAACATTTGTTTTTAAAATTCCTAGTCTATTACATAGGAGCAAGTTCGTGCGACCCATTCGTGGGTTTTATTTTGTCTTAGCTCCAAAATTAACGGTACCCACAATACACCCGTAATGCAAAATCATATTTATCTCGAAAACAGCTCTAACAATTTTGATGAAAAAAAGTAAGATGTGCTAAGAAAAAGAACCGTTTTTTGATTTTCTACTTTATCGTTACCGGCTCATACGATTTTGACCAACAGTTTTGTATTTGAGCTTCTTTATATTTAAAATAATATTTTATATAAAAATATTCAAAAAATATATTTTAAGTTTTAAAAAAAAATAATCCATATATTTTTTTGAAAAATCAATATCTTGAAAAAGTGTGAACGATTATGCTTGAAATTATTTTCTAAAATCTATATTACTAGATACTTAACATTTGCATTCTAAATTTTTTTCTTGAAAAATTGTAAAGAAAATTTTTTATATGGTATCTATAAAAAAATTAATGTAATAATAAAACGAATTTTAAACTTTAAAATCAGACAGTATTTTATAATAATTTTTAGCATTTTTGAAATTCCAAAGTACTTTATTATTTTAGGACCAAAAATAACGGTACCATACGAATTTTTTTCGAAATGTTATAAATATTTTTTCTTCAAAAATGTTCAACTGATTTTTTTAAAAAAAAGTTAAAAAAAATTCATTTAGTTGAAGCTATAGTTAGTGGTTGAAAAAAAATTCTGAAAAATTTTTATTTATGGTACAACCCTTGGAACCCTTTTTTTGTTTTTGATTTTTTTAAAAACGAAACAACCCAATTTGATAATTTTTTTATTTGTATTTCAAAACTTAAAAAAAAAAACATTTTTCGAATCTAAGAAAAAAAAAAATAATTTGTTTTTTGAATATTCGATATCTCAAAAACGGCTCAATATTTTTTTGTAAATTTAATTTTTATCGTGCAATAGTATAAACTTTAAGTTGGCGTAGAATTTTTTTCTTAAAAATGTTTTAAAGATTTTATATATGTATAAAAGCTTATTTTTTTAAGAAACCACTACAACGACTTATAATTTTTGTTATTCTTGCATAAGTTAATATTTGCATCGTGTTACTAGCTCCATCTCCTACAGGAGTTGTTTTAGTAATTTAAAACATTAATTTTATGCTTATTGACAATTTTTCTCTAATAACTTTATATTTTGATATGCTTAGTTTTTAACATTAGAGCAAATTCGTGCGACCCAGTTGTGCATTTTACTTAGAGATTCTCAAAGTTTGGTGAAATTAAATATTTCATCATTTCTGTATTACAAAATTTAATTTAATTTAAAAAAAAAAGTAGAAAAAACTGCAACAACCAGCTTAAAATATTACTATATATCTATAAGAACAGTTATTATATAACATTATACAAACAAATATTAAAAAAATCATTAATTCGTGCAAGTTCATTTTTTCAAAATTTATTAAATAAAACAGCGTAAAAATTTGAATCGTATAGGCCCAGGGGAAATTTTGTTTTAATATTTATTCCTGAAAGATTTTTAAGCCCGCTCTAACTGGTTATCCATTAGGTATGTACTGGACACCCTGTATAAATCATCTGTCAAATAATGCCACTGAAAAGGAAACCAAATAAACAGCTATTCCAGATTTAATAGTTCTAAGCTCATTATCAGCATATTTGTCAAGCCTAAACAATTCATCATTATCCTGGGAATGAAATAATAATAGCAATAATTATCCCAAATTTGGTTTCTCCTCAGACCGAAATTGCTGAATGTCATCATTGTAACTGACTGTAGAGAGTGACCAGGTTTGGTTAAGGCAAACCGTGAGGTGGGTAAACACTCATCATCTTCAACACCATGTCATCTGCAGTGTTAGTGCATTATCAAATCTATAGTCCATGCAACTGACACAAACTCGTTGTCCTTTCTAAATTGAGCAATCCGGCTCGGGCGGCTTGTGGTAGCCTTCCTTGTTCTTGAGAGAGCACTTCCTTACGAAAATTATCCAAATTAGTTAATATGCTAATGATCATAATCTTAATACTTTATGGCTATATCTATTGTTAGGATTGTTAGGAATGGATGTGTACCATGTATACAATATAAACCTATATGAGACACTCTACATCGCTTCACTTCACCGAATTGCTTTAACCAAATCAGGTTCTCAGTTCCCTTCGACCATAATATGACCATACCTAGGAACAAAATTCCTGGGTATGCACAAAGTAGAATTTCAGATTCAATTTCCTCTTCTTCAGTGCACCGCATCCGGTGGGGATGTACAGTGTATAAATATATGCTCTCAGGATGTAGGGATGCAATGTCATGTCCTAGAAATCTAAAAGACACCCGCAGGAAAACTAGGAATGCATGTAATAAGCACATAAGTTTAACAAACTATTTATTCACTACATTTATACGAGTAGCCGACGTCATCGGTCCCACAAGCAATTATATTTGAGCAAACACATACGAGTACTATATGGGTTTATAATGTGGGATTTAAGTGTATATGGTACTAAGTGAATTTCGCCAAAACAAAGTTTTTACCTGGATTTAAGTTTAACATTTGCAAAATTTGGAATTGTTCTTACAATTCTTTCGGCATACACCCTGTGTCGCTAGGTAGATCTTCTTTAAACTCAAACCTAATGGGAACAGGGGATTGTGTCTAAATCCTTAAAAAAACATTAGTTGGCAAAATTAGGTATTTCTCAAGGCTTGAAATTGATATTCGAACCGGTTCACATTAATGAACTGTCAATTTGAGGGGCAATAACAACAACAAGTGAAGACTCTCAAAAATTCCTGAGTTCGTGTTGTCACAGAGAGTTTTTAACCAGTTCGAACGAAATGCATAGACGAGATGCACTTTTCATGATAATGTCCAGTACCTCTGAAGCTTCTAGTTAAGAAAGGCTGGGAATCGCACTCAGATCTCCTTTCGAAGACTTCAATATTAACATGTGAATGGAAGACATTTTCGGATATATTAATTTACAAGCTCAAGCTCCAAAAAACAAAAACAGATAACGGCTAACGACTGTTAGACTTTATAGCAACTATTGATACTATTTTCAAAGCTAGGGATCCAAAAAGCAACCTGGCGCTTTCTAGACGGTCGAAGCAGCAACCAAATCGACCATCGGCTAATCAAAATCAGGCACGTATGCGACATCTTTGACGTGCGTAAATTTCAAAAATTCAATATAGAAATAAAACCTGCGTATAGAGAGAAGGCTGCGTGAGATAAAGCTTCGAAACAACACCCGGAGATTAACTCGTAAAAGGCAAGCAACTTCGTTCTAGCGTTGAAAAAGTTAGTTTATTCAATTAGCATTTACAACATCCGCTTAATGGCCATCACGCAGAGCGAGTAAAAGGAGAGAAAGGTAACTCACCTCCAGTCAATAGAGAACCAGTTCCTTTATCTTTATATTGAAAAAGTGAAATTCAAACCACCCTTTTAGTGACTTCAATCCCGCAAATGATAGAATTCACCATCAGAAGTTCTATAAGGACATGGCAGAGAAGGGAATGTCGGGAAAATTTATCCAGCTATTTCGCGTGACATTGGGAAAATAGCTCTTCCAAACTACAAAAAATGTGTTATCATGTGATTCCTTCAATTTCGCTGCAGATGATGCACAAGGCAAGCGTTAACATCGAGAACACCATATACACCAAATCTGTTAAACAATGAAGGTATGCGGGGAAGGATGATATCGACTACATCGTTTGTTCCCAACGTTTTTTTTTTTTTTGAAAAACTTGTAAGTTTTGAAGTAAGTGAGGACCTTTACAAGTACCTGTTAGGAAGAAACAAATAACAACTAGTCGTCGCCGGCTACGAGAGAAAATCACTATTGATAGCAGCTACTTAAAAGTTGTTAAGGAGTTCATCTATCTCATAAAATGAAACAGCTGTTTCATTAGTTTGGTGATACAAATTAATTCAAAACTCCAAACACGTAAGACGGAGTACATATTCTTCAAGGTGGAAATATCCTGTTGAAATGAAGAAGCTGATATTGGAAAAAAGAAGAGCTCGAGTATGGCAAACTACGAAATTTCCAGACGATGAGGCAACATTCGTCAATCTTATAAACAAGAATCACAGAATTAAAAAATGATTCACTTAGACAGGTAGAAATGGCAAGCATTCCAGCCATGCAGCCCAATATATTTTGATGTCCCTTATTGTGTTTTGCGCAATCATCCGGAAATTGGATCAATCACTCAGCCGGACTACCACACTCAATTGGCACCATCTATACTGTGCCAAGCTAGACAGAAGGTTGACATTTTGCGAATATCTTTGAGCCATTCTCAGTAAATGCAGCTACACCGCACTTACAGTTTGTTGATAAGAATGACAAATGTTAAATTAATTTTTGGCACGCTTGAAGATGTAAGAAAATTAACGTGTCAACGCAAAAATAATAACAAGCGTACTAGCTCATGATCAGGTTTTCAAAGAAATGCCTTCAATAGCCTTCAAAAAACTCCAATTTATAATGCCTTGAGCTTAGATATAGGCCAGATCATTGGAAAGTTACACAAGTCATTGTTATAACTAAGAAATGTAAGCTACCAACAAAAGTTACACCTTACAGATTTATATCACTTTTACCAATCATTGGAAAAACTTTTCGAGAAACTGCTTCTGAAAAAAGAAAGAATTATTCCGAATCAGTTTAAAGTTCAAACTAAACATTCCACGATAGACCAAATGCATCGAATTACGGCTGTTGTAGAAATGGCACTTGAAGAAAATCAGGTATTTCAAAGTCTATTCTGAGATGCCTTTGACAAGGTTTGGTGTTTGGGACTTAAGTACAAACTGTATAGAGACCATTCCAGGCAGTACTACGCAATACTGAAATCCTTCGTTACGAATCGGATCTTTAGATTACGGTACGACTAAAATCAATCGTAACCAAAGAAAATTGAAGCGGGTGTACCACAAGGAAGTGTCTTACCAACCCTATATATCTTATAAGCTAGAGATATTCCAGAAGATTTCAACGCTATCCTGGTAAGCTTTGTGAATGATGCTGCAGTATTGGTGCCATATACAATATACATCCGGTATGAGGGCTACAGCAAATTGCAAAATCCAATCGATACATTTTGATATCAGACGCAACAATGGCGTATCAAATTAATCAAATCAAAATGGACGCATATGAAGCTAACAAACCTAGTAATGTTCCAATTTTATCAACAGTAAATCTGTACCTTACGCACATACTAATAAATAACTTGAATTGAATTTTAATGCAAGCTGAAATGGGAGGAGCAAAATAAAAAGAAAAGACAAGAACTTAACTTTAAGTAAAGAAAAAGGTACTGGTTGCTAGAAAAGAACTCTGGTTTATCTATCCAGAACGAAATACTATACAAGAAGTTCTGAAATCCGTTTAAGAGTATGGGGCTTTACAAAAGGAAAACAAAAGCAAAACACATCTTCTAAAACAATGTCTCTTGTGAAATAATAAATAGTCCCAGAAGTAGTTAAAAACGACTCTGTATCAAACAATCAGCGACTGCGAAGCCGTACCAACTCTGAGATGGAAACCGTCTTAAATGTGAGAGACAATGTTCGGAGAAATAGAAGAATCAAGCCTCCTGAGCTGTTGGTCTTAGAGATATGTGAAAGTATTAAATAGTTAAGCCCCTCTTGATGAGATTTGACATTAGGAAGAATAAATCATTTGTAGATCTTGCATATATTAATCTTTAATCCCGATCACATAGGCTTTCATGTGCTTAGACTCCCACAGTACTTGATACCGAATATTGACAAGTGACATTAAAAGATTCACACCGTCAAAACAAAGCGCTCTTCCTCCAAAAAAGGAAAGCTGATAGTCTGCTCTTCTTAAAGAAAAATTTGTTGACGTTTGGTTCGAAGTGCGGAAAGGGCAAATGGAGGAAAAGCTACGACCAAAAACTCTATGACTTGTACGCTGATTAAGGCGTAATCGAGAAATTAAAAATATGTCGACTTCATTGGATCGTCTGCTTCAACGATTGGACAAGAATACTACAACCAAGAGAGTCATCCAATCTCACTCTCTTGGGAAAAGCAAGACCAAACCACTCTCCGGCTAAAAGACCAAGCCATAGTGGATGCCAAAGTTCTTTGTCTGGATGACTGGAAGCATCGTTATGGAAATCTTAACCCGCTAATGTCTTATTTTTTTATTTGATTAAAAATTCAGCATATACTAAAATGCATGTGATGAGCACGAATCTGAAATCACCTTTTACAGGTAAAAATAAGGAGACCGCCTTGAGGCGGGCTCAAGTTTTGTCAAGAAATAAAAAATTAACACAGGTGTAACATAATGGGTTATTCAAAATATTTTATTTAAATGCTGAAAAATAAAGAAAATGAAGAATATAACTTACGTTGATGAAAAGTCATAAAGCAAGACTTTGAGGTGGAATTACAAAGGTTTATTTTACATTTTGTGCAATATGCTTGTGTCTCCGATTTACATCCAGGTTGCTTGCAAGTTTTTTATTATTGCAGTCCTGAAATATGCACCAATGGCCAACATTGTCATATCGAACTTCTGGAGTCGGAAAGTAAGATTTTTTTTTGGTTTGGAAGGTGGTGGTATTGGAGATGACACTGGTCGTCCTCTGGGTTTCTTGGCATGGGTAGAAATTATGCACAAAGACTCAGCTACTTCTGACCGAAAATTTGGCAATTCTATGTTGACTTTCTTGTGTGACCTATAATAAGTAAGCATTTACCATCGCCACATCTAATAGATGGAAAATAATTCTATTTGTCCATTTCCTTGTTTTCATAGGGATATGATATCGACCTAGAAGACCATCCATTAGATCGACACCTCCCATATGTCGATTATACAAATAAATAAATAAATAAATAAATTTGGTGGTGCAACAGCTCGGAGTGAACCAGGACCTAGTGACTTACAACTCTCAACCATTCCTGTGTGCGTGTTGCCAGGAACGGAGGGGACCTACAATTTTCTGCCGATTCCGAACGGCTAATGAGCAGCACTTTCCATGACAAGAGATACTCTTGGAGAATTTGTCAATTTCTCGCAAGAGGCAGTACACCCCTGAAAAAAACTTTGCAGCGGCTGAGAATCGAACTCGAGACCTTCCGCATGACAGTCCAACGCACTAACCATTATACCAAGGGGTACTACTATGTCGATTATACTCTTTTATAATAAATCGACAGTCAATTTCGATCTTATGCTTCGTTTGTCTATCCCATCGTGATGATGTGGAAGATCCTGGGTTTGACATGTTCGATAAAAAAGGTTTTACACCGCAATAAGTTGATAGAAGTCGGATGCTCTTGTTGTCCATCCACAAAACGCTGCTAATATCAATGCCGTTTATGTTAGCAACGTATTCTTCAGAGTAACCTCGCTCTACTTTGCGCTTCGCCAGGTCCGCTTCGGTTGATAGTTTTATATTTGGAGCTCGATTTGATCGAACTATTTCCTAACTATAAATTTCTTGACTTCTTAGGTATGTAAGCAGTCCTATAGACGTGTAAAAATTGTCAAAATAGACAATATGGTTTGTGTCATCTGGAATATTTCTTGACAAGCGCATGAAGACATTTGAAGATGCTCCAAGATCTGGTGCATTTTCAGGCACCACATAATCTTCTGCACCTGAGTAAATCTCGCAAGCATACGAAAATCCCATACTATCACTTAAAACGAACAGCTTAGTTCCCTATTTATGTGGTTTTGCTGGCATATATTGACATGTAGGGTTACCTCCCATTTTTGTTGCACACATGTGTTCGTCAACACAAAGCCGATGCAACATTGGAATAAACCCAAAAAAGTTCATGGAAATGATTTATCATTGGTCTTATTCGGCGCAATTTGTCGTATCCAGGCTGGCCCTTAGGCACCATGGTAGAATTGTCGTTGAAATGGAGAAACTGACGTATTTGTTCGAACCTCATTCGAGGCATTGCAGTTCGGATTGGTTCTAATGAATGTCTTCCCCAATAAGAACGAACATTTGGATATCGAAACACAGGCATAAACATCATGATCCCGATGAACTGACGAATCTCGTGTTTGTTAGTAATAAACCGAGTTTCGATTTTCTGTTGACAGGCGTATAAATTTATTTGATCAATGAGATGTTGATAGAAATCATCAGTCAAGAAGTAGTGAAAGAAATCAAATGGTGTTTTCAGAATTTAGACGTCATATGGCAACTCTTTTGCACACCGAAAAATAATTTGATTTACAAGCACTTGCAAGTTTTTCTTCTTCCACATCATAGAGCGGAATTCCTGAGCATCATTTCTCATGCGATTCAACAAAGACAGCCACAGAATCTCAATGAGTGAACCTTCATGGATCGGGAGCAAATTAATAAATAAGTAAGTAAGTATCATGATTTGCAATGAGCGAGATGTGAGTTCTTTGATATGTTTCATTTAACAACAAAACTCAAGCATTACATATATTAAGCCAAGTAAATATAAGGAATCAATGGTTAAACTATCACTCTGCACAAACTAGTGCAAGCCAAGGTGGTGTTCTATTACCATTTCTTTGGAAATTGGTAATAAATGATCAGCCTGGAAGCTGAGAGATACAGGGTGATTGCCTATGCGGATGACGTTGCTATAACCGTATCAGGAAAGAATCCTCACACGATGAAAGAACTCTTACAGATCGGTGTTGACTGAGTGTCAATCCTCTTGATTTTGTTCTTTTTTCTAGGAAACACGAAATTCCTCATATATACATATCTTCCTTTTATAGGACTAACTTTTTAAAACGAAGCGAAATACTTGGGTAAAACAAGAAGTAAAGCTGGAAAGATAACTTAGATTAAAGCGTCAGAAATCGGACCGATTCTAACTTACTGTTCAACAGTATTGTGGACCACTTTAGATAAAACAACTAACTATACAAAATTAAAAAAAGGTCTAACGCTCGGCCCTAAGGTGAATAGGTGGAGTATTTTACACGACTCTTTCCGCTGCACTTGACATTCTGTTTCATCTAACACTTTTCGATATTTTTGGCAAACAAACGGTTGCAAGCACAGCCATCCGTCTTAAAGCTTCCTAGCAGTGGACCATTGATGAAATGGGCTATTCATTCAAATCAGTACCAAGCAACATAGAATTACTATTACACTTTCTGTTTATCATTTCTTCCAGATTCATCTGGGAGGACTTGGCATTCCTGGAAGACCAATCCATTTTCAAACGATTCCTGCAGAAACTGTACGGATGAGTAAGATGCAGAATCGATTCCTCGTTTTATCTGTACATGTCAACGTATAGGCACCATCAAGGAGAGTTTAGCTATAATGATCCTAGCGACCTGGCAAATATAGAAATACACAAGTAGTCTCGCATGCTTCTTAAAGAGCTATAAGTTGCTCAACGAGTGTGGTGAAAGTCTACTTGATTCTTGTGTTATCACAATGGACCAACCTGTGGTCTAAGTGTGTCAAGATTTTATGCTGACAACCATTCAAAAACATTTCTACGTCAACCTAAGACAATTAATTGATAAAATGTCAAAGTTATTCAATGTTTACTTACCACCATAAACGATAGCGCACCCGTTATAATCTCAAGGAGCTTTTTGGACAACGCTTTGAAAGCTTATGCGCGTATTAAGCAGCTTTAGTCGTAGTTGTTTCCTGGAGATATACACCTTTAGAAAAATGAAGAATCGACTATAGAGCGTTATGAACTCTCCTTAACAGTTAAGGAATATATCCATCTGTCGTTCGACGTTGTCGTCGTTGTGTCAGTGTGTTTAAATAATGCGAGAGAGATCTTGAACGTACATATATACCCTCATACCCTCAGGAGACCCAAACCTTTTGTTTTAGAATTCAATGATATAGAACGTGAACGGGTAATGACTAATGGGGTGTCCCAGTATCTTACTCGAGGGGACCATGTACCAAGCTGATCATCTTGAAAGGATTCCATTCTGAATATTTTATGCTCCAACAATTTGTAATTTGTAAATCGTTATGAGGCGTGGTTTTATGGTTATCCTTGCATTATGAAACGGTTATATCTAGAAGCATTGATACCTTTTCGAGACATAGCTGAGGTTGGTCCATATAATTAGAAGGTCATAGATAATCTTGTTCGCGTTTACGCTTACATGCTGGTGCATTTTGTGTTCGTGCATTTTGTAAGGTTACACATTCAAGGAAGGTAAACACGATGATATAACTTTCCTTAATGCAACAATACATCTTTAGTTCTGAAGATATACGTGTATTTTGGGGAAAATATCAAGAGGTGAACAAGCAAGGTAATTACTTATTTTATTGTTTATGCAGCAGGAGAGAGTTTTGGGAAGTAATTGTAAGTACAAATTTGGATATGAAATCTAATTCTGTGACTGAACTATGTGCATTATACTATAATTATACAGGGTATTCCCAAATTATCCTGACAGATTTCTATGAAAGTAAATGATAAAGCCGCAAAAGTTTGTAGTGAGGAAATAATTGATGACACACCTCTTTTCTCATTTCTTGCACAATTGTCTATATTAACCGTTGTTAAATCACATGTCTGACTCTCTTATTTATTCTACTTTAATTGTTGGATTGAGCCCAGTCTAACCAACAGTATTAATTTCGATTAAACCTATGAATTTTTTTTACAATATCATTACTTAATTTTGTTTAGGAAAAACAAATATCTCAGACTTCAGGTAAGTTAGCAATTGAAAGTTGAGTGCTGAGGTGACGTCAGACTTGAACTTAAGTAACGGATGCAGTGTTGAATGCCCTTCTTGAAAGCCAAACTGCATGTCTGGGATGATGTTGTTTTCATTGCCGTACTTCTTGAGCCTCCTTAGTATGACTTCTTCCAGAATTTTGCTGATATTGTTGACGAGGGATATAGGCCAGTAGTTGAAAACCAGGTTTCTAGCGCCTTTCTTCGGGATTGCCACGATTTTTGCAGTTTTCCACTTATGAGGGAAGTAGCATTTGTTGACGCAGTTGTTTATGATGATTGTCAGCAGTAACAACACTGCATGTGGAAGACTTTTGATGATATAGTTGGAGACTCCATCCGGCCCTGTTGACTTCTTTGGTTTGGAATTGACGATGATTTCCGCAATTTCCTCTGGTTGGCATAGTTGGGGGTTGTCCGTTGGGCAACTAGCTGGAAGATGGTCGTCAAACTCCACTCCTTCCAAATTTGGCTGCAAAGTCAACTGAACGGATGTCCTGATTTCATCCAGGAATACAGGGTCCATTGATGAGCTGGGTGTGAAGTTTTCCTCGAAGTGATTCGCGAAAACTTCCACTTTGTCTGCTGTTGTTGTCACCTCAATGCTATTGTTGATGATGACTTCAGGCATTGGTTGAGTTTTCCCTAGACAGTTGCTTATTTCGCTGAATGCGTTTGGTCCTGGTTTTATGGCCTGTAGTCTCTTCTGGAATCGCATGTTGTTGTGATGTTGGATCGATTGAGTTCCGGAACATTATGTTTACACATTGGAGTTCGCTTTTCACTACCTGGTAGTCGTTGTTGATTGTGTTGAGCTTTCTTTTGTGTATTCTTTGAAGCCGTTTCCTTAACCTTTGTCTGTGGGAATAGAGATTCCGCACATACTCCGGGAGGTGTTCTTATTTGTTGGACGTCTTAGGCACTTTTTGGGCTTCAAGGGCATTGATGACAGCTGACTCCAGGTGCCCGATGGCACTGTCAATTTCCTCATTTCTTAAGTTCCTGTTGGATGGTGGTATTGAGACGTTGTCTTCTATGTCCCTCTGGAGTTTCTCAATATCCAGCTTCCTGTAGTTGACGTAGTTCTCAGGTAGGACTGTTGTCAATAGAACAGGTTGGCTGAGGTTAATGGAGAGCTCTACTGCTTCATGGTCTGAGTCACTGGGCAGGGTTGAGCAGGTGTAGTTGCTGATTCCTGGAATTAAATAAATAAAGTCGCCGATTTTGTTATTTTCATAACCTCGACTTATCAAATCTAAAAAAAATAAATGAAAAAATGGTACGTGATTCCAATTGAGTGGTAATCACATGACTCCGGGTGCACACTGAATGTGCAATATGATTATTCAATAAAGCGGTATGTAGGTGTCGAAACGTTTCACTCGGAAATACGATTAGGGGTCCTTGGTGTCGTAGCGTTTGCTCGGTAATGTGATTAGGATATGTAGGTATTGTAGAGCTTCGTTACAAAGTACTGAGATCTAAAAGTACACCAAGTTCTTACTTTATGAAGGTTTAATACCGAATATATAAAGTAGACTAATACTGAAACAGCTACAATGTTATAGCGAAATTTTATTATTTAATGCTTACTGGCTAAAATTTGATGGTTTCACTGGTCAAGTTTTTTAAATCTTTCGAATTGGGCATACAAAAAAAAACTTGCCAAGTAAGCCCAACAAATTAAAGCCAGCAATCATTAAGTAATAAAATTTCTCTGTTACATTGTAGCTATTTCAATGTTACTCTACTTTAAATATTTGGTATAAATAGAAAACAGCCGAGAGCGAGGTTCACACCAGGCGCGGAAGTTCTACCAATCCGTCCGAAACATCACGCAGTACACACCACGCTGCACATACTGCAAGGACGGAGAGGGAAATTTGATCACCGATCCTGAAAGCATACTGGAGGCCATGAGAGAATTCGGTATCCCAAATAAATTGACACGACTATGTAGGTTGACCATGACCAACATAACAAGCCAATCAACATCCTTAATGGACTCTGACAAGGGGACGATTTGGCCTGCCTACTCTTCAACCTGGCGTTGGAGAAAGCAATCCGTGACTCTGGCACGGCAACAAGAGGGACCATCGTCAACAGGTCCAGCCAGTTACTGGCTTACGCAGACGACATCGACATCATCGGAAGAACCGAACAAGCTGTTCACGATTCATTCATCCAGATCGAGCAGGCGGCACAAAATCTGGGGCTGCACATTAGTGAAGGTAAAACAAAGTACATGGTGGCGTCGAATGCGAGAGGAACAGTTGGTCAAACAATCAAGGTAGCGGAGCACGAATTTGAAGTGGTGCAATCCTTTAAATACCTTGGGTCAATAGTAGCAACCGCGGCTTCTCAAATCCAACAGAGTCTACTATAGTCTTTCAAAGCTCTTCAAATCCAGAAATCTCACCATAACTTCAAAAGTGCTGCTGTACAGGACCATGGTACTGCCAGTACTCACATATGGATCCGAGACTCGGGTGCTTAGCAAAAGGCACTCCGACCTCTTAGCTGATGCGTTCGAGGGAAAAGTCTTAAGGAGAAATGTTGGCCCAATATGTGAGGAAGGACCATTCCGAAAACGGTACAATCATGAACTGTACGCAATCTATCGAGAAGCAGATATCGTGACAAACATTAAGCTCGGTAGACTCCGGTGGGCAGGGCACCTAGCTCGCATGAGCGAAGAGGAACCTGCTCGGAAAGTTCTTTGTGGTACATTCTATGGTAGACGACAGCGTGGTAGACCATGCTTGCGCTGGAGAGATGGCGTAGACCAGGACGCCCGAAGCCTTGGGGTGCGCAATTGGGTGGCGTCGGCTAGAGAATGGGAAAGGTGGAGAGACTTGTTGAAAGAGGCCAGGACCGGAACCCGGTTGTCGAGCCGATGATGATAATGATTAAACATTCATGAAGTAAGAACTTTGCGTACTTTTAAATCTCAGTATACTTTTCACGGCTGACTTGTTAGACAAAGGTTTTTGTATGGAAGAACTTGGCTCTTTTTTAAACATTAATGTTTTTGGTCTGATCAGTATTTTGCAGAAAAAAGAAGTAGGTCTACGTAAATTGAAGTAATTGGTAGCACTGCACGAAACGTGTAACCGCAACGAACTACATGGAACCAATACGTTCGACCCATGTTTTGGTTTTCCATTCGCCGGCATAGATGTTTACACATCAAAAAAAAAATTTAAGTTAACACCCACCCATAGACTTTTTGGTTCCTACTTATCGGTTAATTCAGCTGAAAAAAAGGTCCTTCTTAAAACTCATAACCCTCATAAATATTCCTACAACAAAAGAACAAACGCAATAAAACTTTCTAACAAATCGCATTCACGTCAAACATATGAATCTTTCATTGGAGTTCGATTCTGCGTCATGCTGAACGAGTACAAATATTTTCCTTCCCGCTAAATACAATTGTTTGAATAAATTTATTTATTTTTTTTTATTTATTACGTGTGAGCCCTATTCTCAATAGGACACGAAATTTCTAAAAATTGACAGAAAAATAATAAAACAACAGAAAAAGTGTCACATAGTTCAGCTTTTTAGCCCTTCGTCAATATCCCTTTCATTGATTTTTGGACAGGATATAATTTATTCCATTTGAAAGGGGATTGTCGCGGTGCAGCTTTCGTTCGTTGGAGCCCGGCATCGCGAATAGGATAAACTGATTTTTTTTTTGTCACTTTCAAATCATTCGACTATACGAAAGGATATTTCATAAATAAATCTCAATTCTTTATGCATATGAACTCGCATAATCGAGGGTGTTTTTTTTTTTTTTTGTGCAACGCACAGCCGTACAAGGATATTTTTGTTTTTATTTTGAATTATTAATAAAATCCATAAATATTATAAAATGTTTTTTTTTTGCTTTGGATTGAAATTTGCTCCTTTTTTGACAATTTTATTGTTATTCCAGGCAATTTATTGGCTGAATTGAGTTATTGCATTTTTGACGATGTCGTCAGTTTTATGCTAGTCAAAGGACCAACATTAAAATAATCCAAATTGAATAACATTGCATTTTAGGAGCGGTTGATAGAAAAGGGAGGAATGTACGGACGCGAAACAAGGATAAAATTGAACGTATTCATATTTCTGATGGCACACTTTTCGGGAAGTGTGTTTAAATGTATGTTAGCGAGTATGGGTACCTATATCAGCAAGCGATGAATGGCTGATGATGACAAATGTGACAAGATGCCAATGCAGGATTTATGTAAATCAATAATTGATGGATCGTGTTCCGTAGAATGTTTGATATTATATTTTGAAATGCTAACGATGATTGGATGAATAAGTGATGCGATTGGATCTGTATGATGTTGTTTGTTTTTTCGATTCGTTTTTTTTTTTTTTGCATAATTCATATACATAAGAGGACAAATTAAAAATATACATATTTTTTGAATCGGCGCTTATTCAAGGTTTTTTTTTTATTTTTCAAACGGAAATTGCTGAAATATTGGTAGGTATTTGAGTTTAGTTTGGTAAAACATAAGAAATTTGTTTTCTTGTTAATTCGTGAAAGTTTTCTTTTCAATAAATACTACTCGTATATATATATTTTGAAGTTATGGTAAAGTTGTTCTCACAATTACAGACTTTGGAAAGAACTGCAGTTTTGATGCAGTTTTACTCACTATTGCTCCCACTAGAGCATGCAAGCCGCTCACATATGTAAATAACTACCAAAGGACTATCTAATTAAACTAATTATTCAATCAATCACGCCCAAAAATTGCTGTGGCTCTTATTCTAATAGAAGTGTGGTTTTCGTTCTGTAAAAATTATTAAATTTTAAAGTTACAAGTTTTTCATTTATTTATAGGACGAAAATAAACATAGAATTTTATTTTGTTTCGAAAATTAAATAAAATATCCTATCAAGGAAATGTACAATGACCACCTGGGTGGAGCCTATGGTGGCTGCTAGGCTGGACGAACAAGGATAATGTTCTGCTCTTGGGGTTTAATTGGGCTTAGGTCGAAACATTTTTACTGGATTTTTTATAAATATTAAAAAAAGAATAAAATAACTCGGAACATATCCAGTTCAACAAGATTTTATCAAGAAACTAAATATTGTTTACATAATTCAAAGCAATGTGAGGATCATTCCGAAGTAATAAAAGAAATGTCGAACACTGGCAGTCTAGGCTTTTGGATTAAGTTCAAAAATATGAAATGATTTAGCAGATTTTGATGTCTCTTATTGTGTGTTTGCTTCTGCATAGTCATCCGGAAATTTAATCAATCACTCAGCCGGACCACCATACTCATTCGACACCATCTACCTACAGTGAGCCAGACTATGCAGCTTGTTGACTGGTGCTGAAACAGTAGCCAAATCCGATCCCCCGCACCACAAACCTCCGTCAAAGTCCTCAGTTTGCTAGCTCGGGATCTAAAGAATCAAACGGAGGACACGGCACAAAGGTAACCAAAGTTCGTCCTTAAGCCATTTTGTTGTTTTGAGAAAACAAATCCCTGATCTTCATTTCCGAAAGTTTGTCAATGTCACAAACTTTTAAGGCAACCATATATGACTCCAATTTTATTAACATGATTGTTCCATGCTGAAATTTGGTTTAATAAGAATCAAAAATTCATTAAGGAAGACTTATAGAAAATAACGAACCAATTCAGGGAAATTTCAAAAGTTAAATTAACTAAGATTTATAAATAAATTAAAATACTTTAAGATTTACTGTGATTTAAGTTGTTTTTCAAAGTCCATTGATAAATACTATTCAAGTCCTCATATATACTGTAGACCATATTGTAGGTCATCAGCATAGATGCCTTGAGCTATATTTACTTGCTTACTTACTTACTTAGGTCCTCAGATGTTTTATGTCCATGGGGGACCCCTAGTGTTCGGTTCCTGGATATGAGTCGCAACTTCCTGCAACTCTTGCCTAGTTGGACTGAATCCTCCTCGACTGTCCTTCTCCATGAGCTTCTCGGTCGTCCAGCTCTTCTTCCTTCTTGAGTGAGCGGATAATGCAATAAATTTGTCGCCTTTTCGAAGCGTGTGCTGGTCCACTGACACCTTTGACGTCGTATAATAGAGTCAATAGGTTCCTGACCTATTTTCCTGAGGAGCTCTTCGTTTGATATACGATTGGGCCAGAAAATCCCAAGGATGTTTCGTAGACATCTATTAATGAACGTTTGCAGCTTCTTAGTGACACCTACAGATACTTTCCAAGTAAAACGGATTCGACGTTGGATCGAAACAGCCGTAGCTTGGTTCTTAAGCTTAGAGAGTTATTCCTCCATATATTTTTAAGCATACCGAAAGCAGCCTTTGCCTTCCTGATTCGACTGCTGATGTTCTGTTCGGTGCCACCCTCGGTAGAAATAATACTTCCAAGGTATTGGAAGCTCTGTACTTTCTCTACCGGTTGTTGAGAAATATTTATGAGAAAAGATGACTGGGCTCCGAGGCTGATCATCTTTGTTTTGCCGGAGTTGATTTTCAGCCCACGATTTCTACTTCTTTCTCCACCCCTGTTGTCATTTGGTGGAGATATATTATTCTTTGAGAGAGCAAGCATACGTCGTCCGCATAGTCAAGATGTTTCAGATGGGACGTCAGAGTCCATCGAATTCCTCCGTTTCCCGTCAAGGCCGCTCGCAGGACATCGCTTATCACCAACAGAAACAGTATTGGTGACAGAATGCAGCCCTGTCTGACTCCACTTTGGACTTCAAACTCTTCTGACAGCCTCCCTTCGTGCAAAACGTGACATCAATTAGATCATTAATGAACATGCTAAATAAAATGGTGCCTCCTCGCCTAATGCCAGTAGTATTCGATATTAAAGAACTAATATTATTCATTTTAACTGAGCTTGTCGAAAAATCAAATTTGTTTTCTAATTTATCATAATACTGTGGTCAAACATAATACGTTCCAAACCTTTAGAAAGCAAGGGCAATACTATTACTAATAGGGTGATAATTTGATAAATCCTGACTAGAACCTTTTTTACCAGGAAATACTATTTGCAAGCTTACACTCTTTTGGAAAGATTGACGTTATTAAACAGTCAATATAAACATTGCATATGCTTGGGATGATGGCTCCTAAAAATCTGACGTGTGATCTTATGTGATATTTTATCATAAGCCAATGCATTAGATTTTATTGAAAATCAATTGAAATAAAAGGGTCTATTTGAGCTCAAAGTCCGATCAGAAGCGGCTGGTGGAGTAGGTACGCTCGACGAGGAAAAAAAGTCGTTAAGGCTGTTGGCAAAAGCAATTGCACCAATTTTATTTAAATTTTCCCGAATGATCCATGTTAAATTATTTGAAGCAACAAATAAGTTTAAATATATTTCTCTTTTAGTATCTCAAATTGCTTAAGTTGTAAGATTTCTACAAATTTTGTATCTTTCCCAGTCTCGATCCGATCTTGTTTTTTTGAAAACACTGTACAAAAAGTTGCGTTCACATAAAAGATTCTGGAATTTAGTCGTTAGCCAAGGACAACTTTTATTTGTTTTGCCTCGTTTCAAGGGAATATATAATATATGTATAAATACTTTATAAAATTGTTTAAGAAATCCACCTTAAAAGTTCACTGATGTGGAAGCTATAAACGACTGCAAATCTTTGTTTGAGATTTCATATAAAAGTTCATCTACATTTAACGTCATAAAATCACGATAAAAATAGGTAGTTTCGTTATTTGAAGACTCTACTGTCAGTTTAGTTCGTTTTTGCTTTGGTTAACACCTAGTCGACAACTTGTGGCCCAGTTACTAACTTTCCTTAAGGACATTTCTGTGATTTCACTTAAAAAAGGGGGTTGAACTTTACTGACACTAGTAATAGCACTAAGTAAAAAAAATTACTTAATTATTATACGAAAGGTACTGTCTTGCAATTGTAAATTGTAAATTGTAAAAAGTAGCTGCCCCCAACGCTATGTATTCGGCCTTTGTACTGCTGAGGACCACCGTCTGTTATTTTCGGGACTCCCATTATATACATAGATGGGCGGAAACCATACACAGTGTGTGACTTACGGTCGTTGGCACAATTCGCCCATTCTGTATTTGCGAACCCATAAAGCGCTTTACCAGTCTTCTTAAGCGAGAGTTTATAATTAATTGTATTTAAAAGATATCTTAAAAGATGTTTAACAACAGCCATATATGGTCTTGATAAGGTTCAACTTAAAATTGAGCTAATTTGCTCACAACATTCCCTGGTAAAAATGAAGTACCGCATTTCCTAATAGACCCTTAGTTAAACCCCGGATGGGTTTCTTGGAATTCAGCCTACAGTTTTAGCTTAGTGCCTTTGTTTTTTCCCTCACCATGGGTCTCGCCATTTATGTACGTAATGATGTTGCTTATCAGCTTCAACCGCAATACGACTTGTGTTTGAATACAAACTTTAATTTCATTTATGGTATAGCAGCGCAAGTTTGGATAGTAACTTGACGTCTAATCAATTTGGTAAAACTGATCTGTTTTGTATGACAGGGGATAATACCCGGTACAAGGGGAAGCTTGAAAATAGCATGCTTAGGATTTCAGGAAGAAGCGGGGTATGAATCTCGTTCTGAAGCAGTTGGAGCACTAAACCCCTTATGTTCAAAAAGCTCGAAAGGAGCTCTGGTCCGCCGCTTTGTATGTCTTTTATTTTGCTGCATGTCCTTACCAGTATTCATTGTAAAACAAGGGTTTCGTGTAAGACTCAGCACATCAGAAGCGGCATCTCTAATGCCTGCTTGCCAATGTTACCATTAGTCTCTTGGTGATGGGGATGGCGGTAAAAAACTTCTTAAGAGATTGTAAGAGAGTCGACAGGAAACGGACCTGGCGATTTCTTGGTATTTTATCCGTCCAACGTAGAACTTCCTTTCACTATTTCCTTTAGATTGAGAGAAGAAGAGATATCCGAAGCCGTACGTTACAACAATGTAGTCCTTTCTCGTAACGTACGCGGACATTCTCTGGCACTGGAAAAGTGCCTTGCATCGATCGCAATGTGTTCAATCTGGTTATCGGTTGGTTGATTAGAAGATCTCCATGTCCCTTTGAGAATATTGTCGATAGTCGATCAAGCTGTATCCGTTATCGGAAATAGTATCGATCAAGCTGTATCTTTCTTCCGTGCCATCAAATATGTCTTCTCTTCCTAGCTTGGTGCTAAAATCTTTTAGGGTAATTTTAAATATTATAGCTAGGCCAATGATCATTTATGCTTTTTCCAGGAGCTCGTTTTCTTTGGCGTCATGGCCTTTCTCCTCTGATGGGGCATATGCGCAAATGAGGCTTATATTAGTAAATTATGTCTTGATGCGGATATTCGTAAGGCGGTCGTTCACACAGTTGAAACTCAAAACTTTTTGCCTGAGCCTATAGTTCCAGCAAATCCGCAGCCAAATAGGGGTTGTTTTCTTGTTCTCGATAGCAGTCACCATTGTGCATATCTCAGTCTTTTAATTCTTGTCTCCCCAGTTCATCCCATCAAATTTCTAGGATGGCGGAAATATCTGATTTACATGTGTTTAAGGCTTTCGCTAATTGTGTGACTGAATATGAACTATATTAAGGGAACTTATATTGTCCTTATATATTTTGCATAGTTCATCATCTGTAAATCCTTCCTCGTCCGAAGCTTTGTGTTTGCTTCCCAGCTAAATTATTTTATGAGGCCGTTAAGTCACAACGACGACGGCACAATCTCCAAGCTGTCCGACCCGGACGAAACTATAAAGTGAATCTCCAAGAACGAGGAGCCGAATAAACCGCTTCTGACGATACCAAATGGCTTGAACATTCCTAAGCTCTATCACGAGCGATCACGCCTCCTACCACAGTAAAAAAAACATAAAATGATGACTGACGACAATGATAGTACCAACGAAAAAACTGAACAATGCTCGTTTTTCTTGCAGTAGGGGCAACAAACGGAAAATGGGCACTTCGCCTGTACCCCAGCGATTACCACTTCTTCGGTGAATACGAGCGTCAGTGATTTGATGGGGCCACATCTCTCTAAGATTGGTAAAATCTTCTTGAGAAAAGGAACAGAATCTTCGACTTATTCAGTAATATTGACCAACCAAACCTACACAAACGTTAACCACTAAAGTATCAAACTCATTTGTCAGACGTGGCAAGGAGCCACATGTTTTTTTTATAATCTACCCGCGCTCAAGGGATTATGATTACCCTTTAAATGTTTCAACACAACGCGGGCATGAAGTCACGGAAGAGAAAGAAGGATAGGAAAGATGTGTGGCACGATGTTCTGAGACTGAAGGTGGTTGTCTCACATTTTTTATCTCCATTGATGGCGGCTGAACTAAAGCGGAGAAATGCCGTGTCTTATTTCTATGTCGCTTATAATTCACATTATTTTATTCGTGTTCATCCTTGTTGGGCATACTAGTTTAACTCAATTACATGTTGTTAGTGTTATGCCTGAACAACATGCAATGATTAAACCAGCAACCCATTGATGACAATTTTAGAAGGTTTTAATGGAATTAAAACGACATAGACGACGGCAGGGATCGAACCTGTGATCATGAGGTTGACAGGCGAGCACACATCCATCGCGCCACGGCCACCCCCATGCTCCTACGGCCCTGGTTTTCTCAAGTGGAGGTAAGGGAAAGAATCACGCGGCGTCAATCAAAGGCGTTTAACTCTTCTCAACCAAGTGATTATATTACGACAGACATTTCTACAATGACTTGGAAGTATCCTCTGACATTTCGGGCTATAGCTTGCTGAAACTCATCAACACCCTTAAGGGGCTTTAATGGCATATAATTATCATATGTTTCAATACCTGGGAGTCACAATCAATGGATCTACATTGATCTTATTGTGACGATAACAAGATCAACTGTCAGCCCATTAACCTAACCTAACCTAAGCCGCATCTGAACTCCAGATGTATCCCATTAGCCCTGAAAAGTGTTCACTAAGCAGTTCAGCCTAAGATGGAACTGAAGATACCACCATGATTCCATCTGGGGTATTCCTCCGCTACCATCTGGATGAAAAGAGAGAAGCCTTAATGGGACCACTTTTACCCACTTCCTCGTTTGCTGACCCCAACGACCTGCCGCAAGGATGTGAGAGTGGATGCATTTTGTCGAACCACATGTTCGTTATTTTTGAAGCTAATTGTTTCAAGCTCTAGCCTCTGTATACTGTAATGAAAAGGATGAGCTTCATATCATTCAGTTACTGAAAACTTCATTTATTTCTGTGACATGATTGAATGACAAATGCTCAAAGCATTTCCTTGTATTTTTTTTTTTTAGCATCTCCTCTCACCGATGGAAACCTCAATTTGTATCTTCTTCGTTCAAGTTGCATTCTTCCTAAAATATTATTTATTCATGAAACCCTAGAGATATATTATTACTAGTGCATTCGATATGAAGTTAATTTGCATGTATGGCTTGTATCAGCAGTTCCCAGCTAAACAGAAGCAGCAGCTTGCTAACTATGCTAATTTAAAAACAAAAATATATGAATACCGAGAAAAAGTATGTCCTTCCCAATACAGCTTGCCGTTACAACATAACTCGGCTTATTCCAGTACGTTACAAGTATCCTACTCATTTTGTGTAATTTTTTTGTTCGTTTTTTTGACTCCTCAGCGCAGTTTATCCCAGAAAACTCACCGTCCATTGTCAGTTAGGTTCCAAATTTAAACCCATGAATTGCCAAAAAGTTTTCCAACAACACTCCGGATGAGGATGACATGGGCATCCCGTGGCTTAACGAAGGATAAGTGTTCAGTCGAAAGTATTCTCTGTGTATTATCCCTTTTTAGTGGCAGTGGGCAAAAAGTCTGAGTGGAGTAGATACGTTACGAGAGCGGGAGTACTGCATTGGCATGTTCGGTTGATTATCCACAAAACTTTTGCCGTCCGTAGTTTTATTGGATGTTGTTTTTTGCATCCTGTTGTTGCTAACCCTGTGGCTTGAAAAAAAAAAATGGAGGAATTAACTCACTGAGAGGCCACCATCGTATCGCATCGGCTTCTTTACCAAAAGGATTTTGTGTATTGTAAATAGTATAAGGACATACAAAATAAACATAAAAAAGAAATTCAAAAATGCACAATCCTTTTTTGCATGTTAACCATAAATGTTGGTTTGAAGGAGGATACAAGATAATCTGCAGTGAAGGAGTGTGTTAAAAATATAAATTAAACAAGAAATTAATTTAATGTAGGTATGCATATATGAGAATATTTGTATGTTTAGGGAAATGAATGAACTGCGAATGAGCTGGTTTTGAACGCATGTAAAATTATTTCAATTAAAAGTTTTCTATCTTTTAGTGAGCCATTATGTATAACATTATTCAAGTCTCCGCCGGGGCTTTGCTGGGTGGTGCGCTTCCGAAACGTCTAATTTTTTACATCTCTTACGCATTAAACAGGCTAAATTTGACCAATGGCATTGATTATGTTGGGTTCCAGGGCACTGCCGGGCGGTTTTTAGTTTATTGGCATTGAACAGTGTCTTAAGAAAACCTCACAAGAAAAAGTCTAACGGGGTGAAATCAGACGATCTCAATGGCCAATTCACATAGCCTCCGAATCAGACAACCATGTTCGGAAATCATTCGTGCCAAATGTCCATTCTCGCACGGGATGTGCGGAACGTAGCGCCCTCTTATAGGAACCATACGTGTCTACATCATCAAATCCGGGCCAAAATCAATTCGTTGTCATATCATCGACGTAGCTATCGTCGTTCTCAAAAAAGTATGGATCGACGATGCCGCCAGTCCGAAATCCACACCAAACAGTGACTGTTTCTCTGGAGGCATTGCAATTTGGTGGATTTCGTGTGGATTGTAATTTCCAAATTGGAGAAGTTTCATTGATTTATAGTAATGTACTCTCTTCCAATTTATTGATTCTTCAAGTAAGTTTTAAGACATAAGACGAATTAAGAAGGCAAGAAATGTGACAGCACAGAGAGATTTTAACGACATTTGGTAAACAGTATTTTTAGGTAGGATTCTCTAAAGTTACGAAGGCATTCCAATAAGTACTTAGCCTCACCGCCCGATGGTGCCAGTATCACAAGAGAGATTTACTATCGTCTAGTATATTCTCCAAGACGGCTCCTGTCAAAATTTCAGCCGAATCGGACCAGTAGTTTTGTTTTGACCGCTTGTGGAAGCCAGCTTGTCCGCGAATTTAGAAAAATGGAAAAAGAGCAATATCGGTTTTTGGAAGGGAAATCGCGCAGCGAAATCAAAGAGCGCTTGGATGCTGTATACTATGACTCTTCTCCTTTGATGGCGAGCGTCAAAAATTCGTATAATGAGTTTCAACGTGGTCGGATATGGATTTTTGATGACCCCCGCACATGTGCTCCGAAAATGGCTACCACGGAGAATAACGTGTCAAAAATCCACGATCTCGTATTGGCAGACCCCCGCCGATTGAAGGTGCGCGTGATAGTTGAAACAGAAGGCGTCTCAAAAGACCGCGTGGGTCATATCCTCCAGGAAATTCTGGGCATGAGAAAGTTGTCGGCGCGACGGGTTACTGTGGACAACAAGCGCAACCGTGACACCACGGCCAAATAGGTCGAATTGCACTACGTATTCCCCAGATTTGGCCCCGTGCGACTTTTTTACTTGTGACTTATGGATACTATAAGGCAAGTTATGCATTCGGAAAAAAAAATCGAACTCGAGATTTTGATCAAAGTTGACAATACCGATGATAGCGAAGACTAAATAACTGGGTCTCGCAATTCTGTCTGTATGTTCAACTACAGCCTAACTGGCTCGGCCGATTTTCGTCAAACTTGGTAGATATAATTTTTAATTACCTCCCCCCCCCGCCCCCACAGGTTTTTTCTTTTTTTTAAGACCAAAAATAAAAAAAAAAATTAAAACGGTACAACCGATTTTGATTATTTTTTTTTTGCTAAAGCTCCCCAAAAATTTGAATAGAACTGCGTATTCACATTTTCCAATTTTTTTTTTGTATTTTTAAAAAAAATCTTAATTTTTTTTTTTCAGAACTCAATATTTTGAAAACCCCATGCTAGATTTTTTTTTTTAACTTGATAAATCCAAGTTTCTTAATACAATCTACAAGATGCGAGAAAAAAACTTTTATTTTACCTAAAAATGAAGGTACCTACTTACCATACAAATGTTAAAAAATGGTTTTCAAAAATAGTATTTTTCTCGACAACGGCGCCTAGAATTTTGATAAAAATTTTTTCTTTCAGTTAATTTTTATGATCTTTAATTTAATAAAAAATATTTCGAAATTAATATATTACAGCTGGTACTTACCATAAAACCATTTTGTTTAATTTTGAATTTCTCACTATCGACATAACGGATTTTAATGACATTTAAAAAATATTGCCTTTCAAAACTTAAAAAAAAATCTTTTTTTTTTGAATTTTTGGAAAAACATAGTAATTTTTTTTTTTTGAAATTCGATATCTCAAAAACGGATCAATATTTTTTTTGAAAATTTAATTCCAATTCGCACAATAATAAAAACTTAAAGTTGGCGTAACAAATTTTTTTCTTAAAAATGTTTTAAAAATTTTGTATAGAAAAGCTTATTTTTTTTAAAGAAACCACCACAACGGCTTATAATTTTATTACATAGAAGCAAAACTATGTACCTATTAAAAACCAAATAGCTACAAACCGATAGAGCAAACTTATATTATAACGAGTGATTTTTTAAGAGCTATCGGAAATTTGAAAAAAAAAAACACATAGGTACAATTCAAAAAAAAATGCATGAAATCTTTATTTGAATCGATAGTACGGTCGATGTAATTTAATTTTTCAAGATTATTTCATACAAATGTTGGCCGCAGCTGCGCCTCAAATGGTCCATCCGCTTAGTCCAATTTTGGCATACTCTTTCTAACATTTCGGCCGGTAACTCTCGAATAAATGCTTCAATGTTGGCTTCCAGTGCGTCAATCGAATCGGGCTTATCGCTAAGACATGAACCTTAACATAGCCCCACAAAAAAATAGTCTAGAGGCGTTAAATCGCACGATCTAGGCGGCCAATTGACCGGCCCCAAACATGAAATAAACTGTTTACCGAACTCGCCTCTCAAGTGGTCCATTGTTACGCGTGCTGTGTGGTACCGTCTTGTTGAAACCACATGTCATGCAAGTCAAGCTTTTCCATTTTGCCCAAAAAAAAGTTTGTTATCATCGCACGGTAGTGCTCACCATTCACAGTAACGTTGCGAATCGCATCATCTTTGAAGAAATACGGCCCAATGATTCCGCCGGCCCATAATCCGCACCAAACAGTCACTTTTTCTGGATGCATTGGTAGCTCTTGCAACATTCAACCAGAAGTAAGCTTCGTCGCTGAACACAATTTTTTGATAAAAAAAAGTGGTTCTTCGGCCAACTTTTCAAGAGCCCATACACCGAAAATTCGGCGTTATGGTAGATCGTTCGGCTTCAATTCTTGCACCAGCTGTATTTTGAAAGGCTTCACACCTAAATCCTTCCGCAAAATTTTATACGTACTGGAGTAACATAGTCCCAATTGCTGCGAACGGCGGCGCCGAATCGATAATTCACGGGCATCACTAAGACTGGCCGATACAGCTGCGATATTTTCCTCAGTTCGCACTCTACGTAAGCATGTTGGTGGGTTAATGTCCAACAATGTAAATTTGGTGCGAAATTTAGTCACAATAGCCCGAATAGTTGCCTCAGTAGGTCGATTAAACTGACCATAAAATGGAAGAAGCGCGCGATGAAATTTCTTAACAGCGCTCACATTTTGATAAAAAAATTCAATAATTTGCAAGCCTTGTTCGCTTAAAAGAAGATTCATGGTTAAATTATAGACCAAACTGAAGATGTTTGACCGTGACACAAGGCACGAAACGTGCGTGAGCTGTCAAAAACAGTAGTGGCAAAAAGAAAACAGCAAAAAACTCACCCATTATATCAGCTTGACGGCATTACTGCTATTCCTAAAATTATATTCAATTGTGTATGCTAATTATTGTTAAAATTTTAAGTTTTTATGAATAAATATGTATATATCTATCTATCTTTGTTTTTGGTGACATCTGTCAAATCAACATAGCAAGTAATACGATTGAACGTCACGTCAAAATGATAAAACTGTATTATCAAAATGAGTTAGTGCAAACCTTACATCCATTTTATTATAGAAATGGTGGCCCTTCACAGCCGACTCTTCAACGATTAGTGGCCAATTCGGTAATCAATCAGCCAACATTAATATGTCAAAGGAACCCAAGATCGGCCGGGAATATAACATACCCTATATTTTGTTGATTAGCAGAACATGATTAACATCCCCTAGTTTTAGTTTCAAATAAAATAGAGTGCAGTAGAGACGTGTCTTCTCTTAATAAAATATTTTAAATAAAACATCAAATCGTTTTTATCTTTTAAATAAAACCAATAGAATATCCCCACGGTCCGTGAAAGTGAACAGCGGAGTCCGACGCAGGCAATTCCTCAACGTGCATATAAGCCCAGCCTTTCGCAGACTTCAGCCTGCACCCCTACAAAATCCAACTGACTTATAAGCTTAAGTTTTTGATTGACATTCTGCATGAAAGATTAGACGGCAAGGTGATCTCTGGCAGAGGTGACGGGAATTGGCCACTAAGATCATACGATTCGATTAAGTTCTTGTGGGGTTTCCTGAATTCGCAGGTCTATGCAAATAAACCATAAGCGACGGTGAACATAACTGAGGCCATCGTTCAAATTCAACCGGATCTATGAGGAAGAGTCATTGAAAATTGAACCACTCGGATCTATAAGATACCTCTTGGAAAAAAAAATTTCAAAAATTATTGTTAATGGAACCTCTCATCGAACCATTTTTTGTTTAAAATTTTAGTAAATGTAAAGGTCCTAAGAAGTATGAATAGGGGCCGTTCAAGTATTCCGTAAGCACTATGGGGGGGGGGGGTCTTTGTTTTGCTTATTTTGGATGACATGGGGGGTAGGGGAGTCTAGATGATCGGTAGTTATTTACTTTTTTACCCGAATAGCAACTCTCACATTGTCTATGCTTGAAAACAAAACGCATTTTCGGGGATTCCCGCAAATAATGCATACGTTTAGACACTCGCTTTAGAACCGATTAGCGGAATTACCACGCGCTATACACTTGTCTTAATTTCCTCTGTCACGCACACTGATAGGAAAGTTAGACCTGTAAGAGTCGCTGCTCGTCGTGCTCACAACACTGAGCAGCAATCGAAGATTCGAAGCAATCCAAAATCCAATGTCATCGAAAACTTAGAATCATGGAGTTGGGTTTCATGGACTGAAGACTGTTAATTTGAATTTAATTTATCTGTATCAAAAATTTTAAATAGTTTGTTATGTTCGTAAGATTATAGTCTTCCGACTAACTTGATTGAATCAACATCGCTATCTCTTAACATTTTGTTCATAATGTCTAAAATTTGCTCTAAATGTGACATTGTCATTAAACGCTCAAAAGACGTAAAACTTGTGAAATGTGATTCTTTCTGTGGTCGTTTATTTCACAAAAATTGTGTTGAAGTTACTGATAATGAGTTTGACATAATATCAGAAAAAAGACTATTTTGGAAGTGTAATTATTGCGCTAATCTCAATCTCTCTAACTTTTTAACCACCTTTAATGAGTTGATATCAAATGTCAACGCTCTTAGAAGTGAACTCTCTTCATTTATTTCTTCTCATGATCTGTTATGACAACAACACTACGTGTGAATTGTGAATCACAATTGTACAGAACAACGACGACAACCAACTATTCAGAATCACATTTCAACGAGTTCAACAGCAACGACGGACGCACGAGTCCGAATACGATATCATATTTTATTTTTCACACAGAGTGTACTTCTGCCAGATTGCACCTGTAGGTTTATTGTATATATGTAATAATACTCTAAGTTAATTTAAGTTACGCGTAAGCACTTATTTTGTATAAAAGAACAACTATTTATATTAATAAACTCTCTTGCTAGAAAACAGCGAGCCATTACAATTTGTGTTATCATTGACTTCCCCCCACCAGCGGTAAGGGGTCTTTAATATTAAATTGTCGACAAAACATTGGTCCTTCGAGCGAAAGAGCAAAAGCGTAACCAAGGCTGTCAACATTGGTTTATTATTCAAAGAAAAGTACAGAAGTGTCCTTCGAGAGTAATAACAAAAGCGTAACCAAGGCTGTGAACATTGGTTTAGTACGATTTTTTTTATTAAATTCAAATAAAGTGAAGTGTATTCAACGAAAATGCTTGAAGAGACAGAAGTATTCATAATCATCGCCAGGCAAAAAGCGATTGCCGAAGAAATCGACAACCAAAATCGAAACTTCGGCAAAGACAGTGCTTCAAGAAAAACACAGAAGTACAAGGATGAAAGGCTAGAGCGCCTTGAAAAATTATGGTTGGAGTTCGAATCCAACCACAATAAAGTAGTGAAGCAATTAAAGCAAGATACACCCTACATGCAGAGGGATACTCTCGGAAAAGTAAAGGCAGTTTACGAAGACTACAAGAAGAAGCTGGAAAACATTGTTCCAGCTACAACAGTTCCAGCATCATTACCAACTACAAGTGAAGGGGCTGCCAAAGTTAGCGAGCAGGCAAAGCTCAATGACAGTATGGCCCAAAGCAAACGGCTTCGAATTCTACAGTTGAAGATAACATCAATTGTAGAAAACATGGAAGAGTTCGAAGGAACTCTAAGCGACTATACTAAAGAAATACACGAGTACCAACAAAAAATATTGCTGGAGCAATTAAAAAACCTAACTGAGCTGCACGAAGACTTCATAGCTAATGCTACGGAAGACGACTTCAAAGTGGAGTATGTAACAAAAAACGAATACAAAGGAATTAAGCAAGACATCAACCGATTCTTGCACGAAATGGCTTCGACAATAAGCAGCAGCAACAATGAGAATAGACCAAAACACGAAACTTTGCTCCCGAGGCTGAAAATCCCTACATTTAAAGGCGATTACCTAGAATGGCAACAATTTAATGACTTGTTTGTCAATATTATTCATACCAAAACAAGCCTTTCCACTACCGAAAAGATGGAGTATCTGAAGACTCACTTAGAAGGAGAACCCCTTCATTTAATAAAACACCTAACATTTTCAAGTGACAACTACAACAGTGCTTGGGAAATTTTGAAAGGCAGGTATAACAATGAGAGAAAGATTGTGTCTATGCACATCGAAAAAATGCTAAAGACTGGGCATAGTAGCACTCCTACAGCTACTTCTATTAAGAACACTTTAGATGCCATCAAGGAAGGTCTAGCAGCATTGAAAAATTTGGGCTATGATACATCATCATGGGGTCCAATGATTGTCCATCTCACAACAAAGTCCCTCGATGCAGAATCAAGAAACTTATTCGAGCAAGGGCTAGACGAACCAAATAAGATGCCTACAATGAAGACTCTTCTCGAATACCTCGAAAGACGGTACCAGGCCTTGGAAGTGATGTCAAATAATAAAAAACAACAAAGGCCAACTGCTGACGAGCCAAAAAATACAGTTCGTAATTTCGTCATAGATGCTAAACCAATTCAGTGTCCGATATGCAATGGGGAGCATACAATATACAAGTGCACAAAATTCCTTAAGCTGTCTCCGAAAGAAAGATGGCAGCAGTGCAAGCAAGCAAAACTGTGCTTAAATTGTCTTAAACATAACAAGCAGATTCAGTGCTTCAGCAAAAGGAATTGCCATCACTGCAACAAAAAACATCATTCGTTTTTACACATGGACTGGACAGAGAAGCCAAGACCATTCGTCCAAGAAGAACCTGCAACATCATCGAAACAAGTGAACCATGCCGAACAGAATCAGAATGTTCTGATTGCTACAGCAATGCTAAAGGTCAACAATGATGATGGCCGAAGCTTAACAATCCGAGCACTCATCGATCCCGGTTCACAAGCATCACTCATCACTGAATCAGTTGTTCAAACGCTGAAACTGAACAAGCAGAACGTGTGCGTTGAGGTCAGCGGACTAGGAGCCACGAAAGCAGGAATTGCGAAGAAGAAGGTGGAAGTAACAATTATGCCACATTTTAGCTCAAAGTTCAAACTAAAGATGGAAGCTCTTGTATTACCAACACTTACAAGACAGTTACCATCAAAGCAAACAACAAAACAAATCGACTTGAACCAACTCGAACTGGCAGATCCTACTTTCAATGTTCCTGGACCCATTGACATGATCATTGGTGCTGATATCTATGGAGATATCATTCTCAGTGGTATCAAACGAGACACTTCAAGCTATTTGGTAGCTCAAAAATCTCATTTAGGATGGATTGTCTCTGGACGAACATCGAACGACGAACCTGAAAAATACAGTGTCACTGGACTAGTGGCACTAACATCGATTGATGAACAACTTGAAAAATTTTGGGAAATAGAAGAAATATCTCAACCAAAATATCTAACGCCAGAAGATAAGCAGTGTGAACAACTGTTTAAGGAATCACATTACCGAAAGAAAGATGGGAGGTATGTTGTAAAGATTCCATTTAACGAGGAATCAACGCACATTAAACAACTCGGTGAATCCAAAAATCGAGCTATAGCCAGATTTCGCCAGCTCGAGTTCCAGTTGAACAAAAATCTAAAGTTAAAAGACGACTATGCAGAAGTTATAAACGAGTTTCTTAACCTGGGGCACATGGTAGAAGTCACTAGCCACCCATCCAAAGGTAACAAGGTTACCAATAACAATATTTTCTACATGCCTCATCATGCCGTCATTAAACCTACAAGTACAACAACCAAACTAAGAGTCGTATTCGACGGATCGGCAAAATCAACAACTGGAGTGAGCCTAAATCAGTTGATGTTGGTAGGCCCTAAACTCCAAGACGATATAACTACAATTTTGACGCGTTGGAGGAAGCATAAATACGTTTTTACTTCGGACATTGAAAAAATGTACCGCCAAATTGAATTGCACGCAGACCACCAAGATTACCAGAGAATTTTATGGCGCAGTTCTAACAACCAACCAATTAAAGAATACAAACTTACCACTGTCACTTATGGTACAGCTTCAGCACCGTACTTGGCTATAAGGACTCTTCAACAACTAGCAGAAGACGAACAATCCAAGTATCCAACCGCAGCAAACATAGTCAACCATGACTTCTATGTCGATGATGTGATGTCCGGGGGAGATACCATATCAGAGTGCAGAAGAGCTCAGAAAGAACTTGACAAGATGTTAAGAGGTGCAGGCTTTCAACTGCGCAAATGGGCTGCAAACAACAAAAGACTACTGGAACATATACCGATTGAATTACGTAATCAACAAAAGAAAGACGTAATGAAAGATGAAACTATCAAAACCTTGGGTATCCACTGGAATCCCTTAAGTGACACTTTTCAATTTAAAGTTAACTTAGACTCAAGCATCGATACAGAAACCATACTTACCAAACGAAAAACCTTATCCGAAATAGCGAAACTATTTGACCCTCTTGGATGGTTGGCTCCAGTGACTATTAGCGCGAAAATCTTAATGCAGCGTATTTGGCAAGCTGAAATCAACTGGGATGACCCACTTCCAATTGAACTACAGAAACAATGGAACAAATTGAAGACGAATCTAGTAGCAGTTGAAGACATCAGAATCCCAAGATGGATAGGTACCACAAAGTATAAACACATTGAGCTTCATGGGTTTTGTGATGCTTCTGAAGCAGCATATGCAGCAGTAGTCTATGCAAGAATAGCTCTGCCAAGTGGTCTTTATGCTACAACAATCTTAACCGCAAAAACAAAAGTGGCACCAATAAGAAAGAAACTTCCTCTTCCAAAACTAGAACTATGTGGTGCTCATCTTCTATCAAAACTACTAGCAGAAACATTGAAAACATTTGGCTTGCAAGTTAAACAAATATTTGCCTGGTCAGATTCAACTATAACATTGGCCTGGATCCAGAAATGTCCCTCTACCTGGAAGACGTTTGTTGCAAACCGAGTGTCAGAAATACAAGAGGCAACAGACACAACATGGTGGAGGCATGTACGATCATCTGACAATCCCGCTGATCATGGGTCAAGAGGATGTTTACCAGAACAGATGCCGAGCAATCAACTATGGTGGAATGGACCTGATTGGCTGCAATTTGATTCAGATCATTGGCCTTCACAAGAACAACATCCGAATGCAGTGATCGATATTCCTGAAACCAGAAAGATTTTAACGATTCAAGCAGAAGAAATTAGTGACGTTACCAAGAGATTCTCCAACTACTCAAAGTTAATAAGAGTAGCCGCTTATTGCAGACGATATAAAGCTAACTGCAGAAGTAAGAGACTGAACATCCCAATAGAAACTGGCATTTTAACAGTAAAAGAGTTGAATGTTGCCAGCAAAGGAATTATTCGATATATTCAAGAAAAGGTATATTCTGAAGAACTAAAATGCCTACGAAGCGGAAAAAACATCAACAAAAGAAGTAAGGTACTTTCCCTAAACCCATTTTTGAATGACGAGAATATCCTTGTTGTGGGTGGCCGACTACAAAATGCGGAAATTCCTTGTACAGAAAAACATCCAATCATCCTGCCTCACGAAGAATGGTTTACGAAATTGCTGGTTGAGGACGCCCATGAGCGAACGCTGCACGGTGGTATCCGACTTACACTTGCAAAACTAAGGCAGCGTTATTGGATCATTCAAGCTAAAAGATGTATTCGACAAGTCATACATAAATGTATGAAATGCTTTCGTTTTACTGCACAGCCAGGAACTCAACAGATGGGACTACTTCCAGCAGCTAGAATTACACCATCAAGACCTTTTACCCACACAGGTGTTGATTATGCTGGACCAATTCAAATACTTATCTCCAAAGGGCGAGGAAATCGATCGACCAAGGGCTACATCGCCATATTTGTGTGCTTCGCTACCAAGGCAGTCCACATTGAACTTGTGAGTGACCTCACCTCAGCAGCATTCATGGCAGCATTGAAACGATTTACCTCAAGAAGAGGAATATGTTCGCATTTCTACAGTGACAATGGAACTACATTCGTTGGAGCTAACAAGGAAATCCAACAACAGATGCAAGCGATCGTAAGGCGTTGTGAGGAAGACGCATCATCAAAGCTCGTGAAAGACGAAATCCAATGGCACTTCATACCCCCCGTATCACCTCACTTCGGTGGACTATGGGAATCAAGTGTTAAATCAACAAAATATCACCTTAAACGAGTTATCGGTGAAACTATGCTAACATTTGAGGAACTATCAACCTTACTGACACAAATAGAAGCTTGTTTAAATTCTCGACCACTAACTACAATCCAAAACGATGTTGATGATACCACAATTCTAACCCCTGGACATTTCTTGATTGGAAGTTCTCTTAATGCAGTCCCCGAACCAATAATTGAGGAGAGAAAAACATTCCGATCTCGATGGCAGTTAATTCAAAAAATGACTCAATATTTTTGGAAGATCTGGTCATCTGAATATCTTTCGCAACTCCAACAACTTTCCAAATGGAAACAAAAAGAAGAAAACATTAAAGTTGGTGACATTGTGCTCATCAAAGAAGACCGGCTACCACCAACAACCTGGATGATGGGAAAAATATCGGAAGTACATCCCGGCAACGACAATAGTGTTCGAGCTGCAACAGTCTTTAGCAACAATAAACATTTCAAGCGGCCCATCATAAAATTGTGTCGATTGCCTATAGAAAATGAACAACCAGATACACCAGTGCGACAAATAAATGTATCAACAAATCGAGTACAACCGTTCTTTTGGCTATTCATACTATTCGGACTACTGAACTTGACTACTTCTGTACCCACACCTTATCAGCAGAAAGTCGAAATTACACCATTTGAAAGCCAACCAGGAATATACTTCGAAGATGTAGGACAAGCAAATCTTATTTCTAGTTCCTGGAAGACGATTGTGTTTTTTAACATGACTAACTACTGGCATGAATTCGAAACTTATGCAAAACTAGTCAAAGCAATGGAAACATTTTGTAAATCAACAGAACTTACAGAAGTAAAGTCAATGATGTGTGAAGAAACATTGAGACAATTTCAACACCAACTTCAACAAATTGAGCTCAACAACGAAATCCTGCTTCATGCTAATGACGACTCAATGAGAAGACAAAAACGATCACCCTTTGATTTCATCGGAACGGTAACCAATGAACTATTCGGAATACTTGATCAAAGATTCGCTGACAAGTATGAGGAAACAATTCAAACCGTTAACGAAAATGAGAAGCATATACTAGATCTTATGAAAAATCAGACGACCATAGTTGATTCTACTGTCAACATCTTTAAAAAAGAACAGTTAGAAAATAAAAAACAGATTCAGCTTTTAAGTACAATGGTTATGAAACTCAATAATGAAACAAAGAGGTATGAAAACATAAAGATGTTCTCCTCAGCTGCTCTAAACGCCATCCTTATAATGATAAATTATAAGTCGACTCAGAGCATACTGCTTGACATAGTGCTTTCAACACACACTGGAAGGATACATCCACTCATCCTTACAGTGAAACAATTCAAAGACGAACTTACGAAAATTCATGAAAATATCCCCCGATCTTTGATGATTCCTGGAGAGAGGCATCATGAATCAATACTCCAACTGTATAAAACCTTAAGTTTGAGGGGAAGAGTTACTGGCAGCAACATCATAATAGAAATAACTCTTCCTTTGCTGTACAACGAAGAATTCAAACTTTATAAAGTACTCCCAGTTCCAACCTTCAACAACGGAAAATTCACTTGCATCATTCCATCAGCAGAGTATTTACTGATGAATCTACAAGTAAACCACTATTACCCGATCAACGAAGAAGAATTTTTACGTTGCAAGGAAAGGCTATTTGAAACTTACTGGTGTACTCTCCAACACCCATTATATACAGCTGGAGCTTCAGTCAGCTCATGTGAAATTAATATAATTCAACACAACCATCAACTAATAGACTCATGTCAGATAAAAGACATCCCAGCAAAGGCCTACTGGATTGAGATGCATCAACAGAACACTTGGATCTATAGTGTTCCAAATTCAACGACAGTCAACATCAATTGCGATTTCAATTCAGTACCGACCATCTTCAGAGGTAGTGGGATAGTGAAGCTGCCAGCAAACTGCATGATCCATGACCAGTTTATAACAGTTATTGGAAGACAAACGATGACAAGCAGATTGAAATCTTCATTTTTGCCATCATTCAACATCTCTGACCAGTTAACTTTGTTAAACTCCAAAACAGAACAACAACCGATCCTACATCAGTCAAATATTTCTTTGGAAATATCAAAACTGGAAACTGCAATAGAACTTCAAAAGAGTCAAGAAAATATCTTGAAAGAAATCAGGACCCACCGAATTCATCAGTACTCGCTTTTTGGATCTACTGGGTTTCTGCTTGTAATCTTCCTCATAGCTGTCATTATCATAGTTCGAAGAAGAAATCGACCGCCTACGCCAATGAAAAGATCAACGCAAACAATAAGGAAAGAACGCCGAAACACTGAAACTTCCTTCGAGGACATCGATTTCTCTGTTGTTCCAAACTGAGGGGCCCAGCATGTTATGACAACAACACTACGTGTGAATTGTGAATCACAATTGTACAGAACAACGACGACAACCAACTATTCAGAATCACATTTCAACGAGTTCAACAGCAACGACGGACGCACGAGTCCGAATACGATATCATATTTTATTTTTCACACAGAGTGTACTTCTGCCAGATTGCACCTGTAGGTTTATTGTATATATGTAATAATACTCTAAGTTAATTTAAGTTACGCGTAAGCACTTATTTTGTATAAAAGAACAACTATTTATATTAATAAACTCTCTTGCTAGAAAACAGCGAGCCATTACAATTTGTGTTATCATTGACTTCCCCCCACCAGCGGTAAGGGGTCTTTAATATTAAATTGTCGACAAAACATGATCATAAGAATAATTCTCCACCTCGGAAAACGGCAAAAAAAAATAATTTATCGGTCCCCTTAGGTGAATCAAATAATATTAATATCAATCCATCAAATACTGTCAATGAAGGTAATGAAGTGATAATGAGTGATAATGTTAATAACTGCCCACCAAAAGTCCCTCAATCATTGCCTTTGCCCATAAACTCTGAATCATCAAATTTAACAAAAAGCCGAAATCCAATTAATGCGAATATCAACTCAGAGAAAAACATTGACAATTTAACAACTAAAAGAGACATCAAAATTGTTGGTACTGATATGTCTTCCTCTCTTAATTCTATTCCAAAGATTACTTGGCTTCATCTGTCTCGATTCTCTAATGACACTACTCCCGAAAATATTATTAACCATATATCCGAAAAGTCGAATTTATCAGCTGATACGTTTAAGTGTTTTATGCTTAAAAAAAAGGACGCAAACATATCCGATCTAAAATTTGTAACTTTTAAACTAAGCGTTCCAGATGATAAATTACAAACTGCTTTGAATGCTTCATTATGGCCGCAGCATGTTCAAATAAAATATTTTTTTCCTGTAAAAAAACAACAGAACACAACAACACCACCAACTTCTGCGAGCCTTCAAACCTAACGTCATCACAATTTCTTCCACCGCTATTCGCCACTACGTCTCAAAATGTTCCAGCTACTGCCACCGACGCGGCCACCGCCGCCGTCACATCATCGCCACCGTTACCATCGCTCATCTCTTCTTCTTCTTCTTCTCTGCCTCTTTCACAATCACCAATATCATCATCACTACTTGTATCATTAAACAGTTTAAATGATTTCGCTGCCTTCTCATCGTCAACACATAATCTTCTTGGCTATTATCAAAATGTAGGGGGCATTCGCACTAGAATGCAACAACTACTCTTTACATCATCTACTGAACAATATGATGTCATAGCTCTCACGGAAACTTGGCTTACTCCTAATCATTATAATGCGGAGACGGAGATGTTCAATACGTCTCAAAACTCTGTTTATAGGAAAGACAGATGTTCTCACTCAACTGGATTAACCAGGGGTGGAGGAGTTATGATTGCAGTTCGATCTTGTTATGCTTCTTGTCAATTAAACTTACCCTCATCGTCTTCTTTTGATTTAGATCAATTAATTATAAAAATTATATTTGAAAATAAAGAAATTTATATTATGATAAGTTATATTCCACCAAGAAGTTCATTAGAATTGTATAAAGAACATGTCAATAATATTCAATATTATTTATCATATTTTAGTAGTAACCAAAATATTATTATATTAGGTGACTTCAATTTGCCTAATGTTAATTGGGATTTTGATTTCGATGAACAACAATTGATACCTTTTAACGTATCTAATGATTATGCTTCTGAAATATTAGATTCCTTTGCGTCATTTGATTTATTTCAAATTAATCATTGTAAAAATAATTTAAATAGAATATTAGACTTAATATTTGTCGATAAGGAATTAATGATGTCCGTAAAAGAATCAGTTTTTCCAATATTTTCAAATTCTATTCATCATGTTGCTTTAACTTTTGACTGTAAAATTTTGAATTACTTAAAAAGAAATACAATAGACTTATTCAAATATAATTTTCATAAGGCGAATTTTTCTGGCATAGCGAGTTATATGGACCGTTTATCTGTTCCATCTATAACGAATAATAACAATAATGAGATATCTCTGTTTTATAATACTTTTCTTGCCACTCTTAAAAATGCAATTGATATTTATGTTCCAAAAATTCAAATAAAAAACAGTTCAAAGCCACCTTGGTACAATAAAAGATTGACAAATTTGAAAAATAAAAAAAATAAAATTTACAAATTGCTGAAAGTATCTGAGGGCAATACCAATTTGCGGACAAGATATCTTTCTCTAGAAAAAAGTTTTAATTTTTTAAATAATTTTCTTTATAAAAATTACATCTGTTCAATTGAGTCTAAATTGAAAACAAATAGTAAATACTTTTGGACTTTCATTAAGACAAAAAAAAATAATAGCGGAATTCCAAAGAATATGGAGTATTTGGGTTCAAAATACACAAACTTATCTGACATTTGTAATGGTTTTGCGGATTTTTTTCAATCGAATTACTTAAATTCAGGTCATTGTAGTTCCAATAGTGTTCATAGTGATGATATAAATAATTTTATAAATATTGCCAACGTTCAAATTTCTTTGACTGAAACAGAGGCAGCTTTATCTGGTCTAAGTGAAGACATTTCAGCTGGTCCTGATGAAGTACCTGCTATTGTTTTAAAAAAATGTGCTTCTTCGTTTGCTAGGCTTTTGTGTTTTATATTTAATAAATCGCTTGAATATGGTGAATTTCTTTGTGATTGGAAAACTTCCTTTATAACTCCAATCTATAAAAGTGGTCCAAAACAAGTCATTTCGAACTATAGACCAGTTAGTAAATTATCTGTGATTCCAAAATTGTTTGAAAAAATTATTTGTGATCGATTATCTTTTCTGTTAAAAGAAATAATTTCTCCATATCAACATGGTTTTGTATCTGGAAGATCAACTTGTACAAATTTAACACTATTTACTAATTTTATTTTAAATAATATTGAAAAGGGTTATCAAGTAGATGTTATCTTTACTGATTTCGCGAAAGCTTTCGATCGAGTAGATCATACAATTTTAATACAAAAACTTAAAAAAATAGGTTTTCATTCGAAATTGCTTGATTGGTTTAATTCATATCTAAGAAATCGCATTCAATATGTTAAAATTGATTCAATAATATCTAAATCTATAACGGTTACGTCTGGTGTTCCTCAAGGAAGCCATCTTGGCCCTCTTCTTTTTCTTGTATTTATCAATGATCTACCTAGTGTTTTTTCTACCTCATCATGTCTTTTGTTTGCAGATGATTTAAAAATTTTTTCATGTATAAAAAATGCCTTTGATGTTTATCTGTTACAAGAAGACATTAATAGGCTTTCTGAATGGTGCAATAAAAACAAACTGCTTCTTAATATTTCTAAATGTCAAAGTTTTTGTTTCACTCGTCGTTCGTCTCCATTATTGTCTAATTATTCTATCGATAATATTGTTTTGGAAAGAGTTTGTGTTAAGAAAGATCTTGGAGTTAGTTTTGACTCTTGTTTAAAGTTTAACAATCATATTGATTATATAGTTAATAAAGCTAATTCCATGTTAGGATTTGTAATTCGCAATTCAAAGGGTTTAAAAGATCCGTATACACTCAAATCATTATATGTTGCATACGTCAGATCATTTCTTGATTATTGTAGTGTGGTGTGGAATCCATGTTATATAACTTATTCAGTAAGAATTGAGAGAGTCCAAAGAAAATTCACTAGATTTGTTGTAAAGCGACTTCATTGGAATATGGATATGCCTTATTACAATACAAGATGTCAGCTTATTGGCTTGCATACTCTTGAAAACCGACGCAAGATGTCTTCAATTATTTTTGTACGTGATATAATATCCTATCGCATTAATTGTTTATTTTTACTCAATTTGATCAAATTTTATGCACCAAGTCGTTTTCTTAGGAACCGAAATACATCCCAGTTATTCCTGGAAGATAATCATAGAACTAATTATGCCTTAAATGAGCCAATAAATCGCTGTGTCAGTGAAATAAATAATATTGTAAATGATTTTGATTTTAATTTTCATTATAGTAGAGATAATTTTAAAGTTATTTTAGATTTATATTTTTTTAATACATAAATAGATTATATAAATGTTTTTGTAAATATCATAGTCTGTAAGAGATTAACTCAATTGATGATGAAATAAATAAATAAATAATATTTTTGTCCCTTACTCTATGTTGAATACTGTATCAGTAAATCTATTTTCTTATTTTTAAAATTATAATTACCTATAACATTATAATTATAATATAAAAAAAAAAACATTTATTATTGAAAAATGTTTACATAAGCATTGGGGGAAGGGGTAATAGCTTTGCTTACTTACAAGGGGGATGGGGGGTAAATAATTGTAATAAATCTGTTTACGTAATATTTGAACGGCCCCATAGTACTGTATTATTTAAATTTTAAAACTCATGGTTGAAAATTGAATATCTTGAAAATCACAAGTTCGATTTTTTTTTTGAAATTTCAAAATTAACAGTTTTTTAATCTTTCTATAAGATGTAGAAAAATATTATATTTTGGATTTTTGAAAATTAATTTTTGTTTTTAAATTGAATATATCAAAAACTATTCAATGAATCTTTTATAAATTTTATTTTTCATTTTTTTTCATAATATTTCTTAAGAAATTTATATCAAAAACTCATAAAAACCGCTCCAGCAATGCAAAATTTTATAATTTACAAAAATTTCGTGCCTTCAAACATTTTTCACTAATATTATTTATTTTAAAATTTAAAGTCTATCAAAAATGAGAGCAGGTTCGTACGACCCAGTCGTCCATTTTATAGAATTCTGTTTTGTTTGTCCAATATTCTGGGAATGTATTAGGCTTAATTTATTTTTATTAACTAACATCTTACAACACGCTGAATGATGACTCTGATAAAATGTAACAAATACCTTCTGTAAGGATAACTGATGGAGTTAAATAATACCAACCTTCATATGGAGCTAATTATAAAATTGCGAAAAATTCTTGTTTGCTCGAGGCAAACAAAAATAAAGAAAATCGATAAAATGAAACCACAAGGAAGTAAAAATAGTCAACAATAAAAAGAAAAAATGCACCATACGCGCTATAGTACAGAAAGTGCTGAAGCACTATAATGAGCACAATGAGCTTTTCAACACGGAAGAGCTCACTTCAGTTACGTTAACGTCACTCTTCATCCAGAATAAATGTTGCTGAATTTTCAAGAAAAATAAGACCGTACATTATGATCCTGGACAAAGGAATGAACATTTTTCCATGTCCTTTGAGAAATAGTAAACTGCTGCTCTTGCACCATGCGTCACATCTCGTGTGTACAGGATGATACCAAAATTCATAAAAGTGTATACATGTTCACAATTTTTATTCTTATTCATATTTGTATACGAGTATGTATCTCTACCAATATTTAGGTATATAATTTTTGTTTACCAAAAATATTCAATTCCAATCATGTCTCTATCATGCATCCGGCTTTGCTTGTAGGATGTGAAGTGCATTTGCATTGAATAGGGTTCTTGCGAACGAGACGCTTTATTGGGTCTTTAGAATTTGGACATTTATCAGAGCGTTTTCATATTGAGAAAAGTCTTCAATTTATGATTTTTCAAGAAAATATTTGCCAATCAAAGAATATTTTCTCATTGAGGTAAATGCTAAAAATGCTGATGGTAAGCTATTCTAGGAAAAGTTTGAGGTAAATTTCGAACATTGAATTTTCCTTATATTGCCAAGGAATCCTAACAGCGGAATGGAAATTGACATGAAATGAAGACATACTATAATTTTCTTGATTCAATTTTAGGTAAACTTTAGGAAAATAAAAGTGAACGTTTGAATAAAAAAACGACTGACGAAAGACGACTGGATCGCACATACTTGCTCTTAAAATATAATTAAAGGATTGGCCAAATACAAGTTTCTTTTTAAAAATGCAATAAAGTTAGCAAAATTAAATTTTTTTTCCATGTTTTGGCTTTATTAGTATGAACAAACTTTCCCATTAATTATGGAATACAACGTCGTGCAAGGGGCTGTCCTGGCTGCATTCGCAGTAGCGCATTCTGTGACTCCAATTTTCTAAGACCTTGTTGAGGGTTTCGGGCTGTAGCTCATTGTTCGAATGATATTGGCCGAATTGTTGGCATAATATCGGTCCTCCACGGTTCCTCAAAACTGGTCAAATCACAGCTCCCAGGAGGCCAATTGACATCGCCAAGACGGCTGATAATACGATTTGGCAATTTGGTGCGCACAAGATCGATTGTGGCATGGGGTGTGGCATGGCGCGCCATCTTGCAGGAACCAGAGGTCATTCAAATCCATGTCTTCAATTTCAGTACAAAAAAAAAAAACAGTTTGTTAGCATGGCTCTGTAACACCCACCATTAACCGAAACGTTGTTCCCAGCCTTATTTTCGAAGAAAAATGGTCTACTGATGACACCACTCCACATCTGCACCAAACTGTCACTGCATGATCAGAGCATGCAATCGGTTCTGGACAATAAGGTCCGACTTTTCCAAGCCCCAGGTGCGGAAATTTTGTTTCTTAACGTAGCCGCCGAGATGCCCAATTCAAACTGCTCTTAGGCCCAAGCTGCGAAGCGATAACGAAGCGCAAGGTCGTGCGCTTTCAATTGCTGAGTCAATTGAACCTTGCATGCGAAAAATCCCAGATTTTGTGCAAAGCAGAATTCGCCTCAGGCTAGTGCGTGAAATGTTGGGCTGTTGAGATCGATGGCGAGTTGATGTTCGTGACACACTCTTGGCCAAAGCAGGCCACATTCTCGTCTATCAGCTCCGTACGACTACCATGAGACCACCATGAGTGTTGTCAACTAGCATACCAGTCTCTTTTTGCACAAACTTGCGTACAGCAGGCGTGGTGGGTGCTTCATTTCGGCCAAAACTTCTTTTAAAAAAACGCACTGTTTGCGCTACAGAATACTCACTTTTGAAATAAGTTTTCAATATTTCTTAACGTCGTTCAAGCGTAAAACGACTTATCTCGTTCCGAGGAGGTTTGATACTGACTTTCTGTCAAGATTTTGAGCGGAAAAGAACTGTCAGTGTCAAAATAACCTATGATTTAAAAAAAAACTACTAAATGGCCCACTCTGTATCGCAAAGAACTTTTAATAAAAAAAAGTGTAGAAACTTTTCCACAGCTTCAAACGAAAGATATACCCACACTTCTGTTCCTTAAAACGGAATACTGATTGCAGTTGCTCGAAAGGTTTCATATTTAGCTGTGCGAGAAACGTTTTTCTCAAGGATTTCCATGCAGAACACATAGCTAGCTTAGCTTCCGCTAATTTCATTTGGTAAGCTAGGTTTATGTTAGCAGCATTCAAGACTCCTATGTACTTGTACTCCTTAACTGTTTTCATCACCTCATCTTTAAATGTTCAGTTCTCACCCCTGGAGTTACTTGCCACAACAGTTTGTCAGTATTATCATTTTTGATTTGAAAATATTTTACTATAGATTACAGGCTTGTAAATAAAGTTGACGTCTATTTACGATCAGCATATCGTTTATATTGGATGGCCTACCTGCAGAACTCTTTAAGTATGGAGGAGATATCCTGATTAGAGGCATGCATAAGCTCATCAACCAAGTTCAGGAGGAGGAAAGTATGCCCGATGACTGGTCAAATAGCTCCATATGCCCAATCTACAAAAAAGACGATTCTATGTCCTGCAAAAACTACAGGGGCATATCCCTGCTTAATTTTGCCTACAAGATCCTTTCCAGCGTACTATGTGAGCGTCTAAAACCTTTCTACAACGCTATAATCGGCCAGTGTGACTTTAGGCTAGGCAGATCAACAATAGACCAAACCTTCACATTGAGGCAAATCCTGGAAAAGACCAACGAATTTCAAGTCGAGACCCACCATCATTTCATCGACTTTGAAGCGGCATATGATAGCATAAGTCGCCAAGAGCTTCTATTGACGATGTCGGAACTCGGGATCCCGAAAAAACTGATCCAGCTATGCCGCATGACGTTACAAAATACGCGGTGCAACGTGCAAATGGGTAACAGCTCATCCGAGCTATTCCAGACATGTACAGACTTCCGACGAGGAGATGCGCTATCATGTGATTTCTTTAACCTAGTCCTAGAGCAGATAGTGCGCAAGAGTGGTGTTAACCTGGAAGGCACTATTTTCAACAGGTCTTCCCAACTGCTTGGCTATGCGGACGACATCGATATCATCGGCCGCTCCAAACAAGCGGTACTAGAAGCGTTCACAGCTATTGATGAACAGGCGAAACGCGTTGGTCTTGAAGTAAATGAGGACAAAACAAAGTATTTATATGCCTCAGCTGTCCATCGCCTAGGACAAAACGTCACTGTTGGTAGCAGTAATTTCGAGGTATAGTAAAAAAGTTCACCTATTTCGGAACGAACGTCAATCCCACGAAGAAAACCTTAGTGGAAATCCGACGAAGAATTACCCTAGCAAGCCGCTGCTACTTCGGTTTGGCCAAACAAATGGGTTCAAAACTCCTTTCTCGAAAGACAAAGTGGACGCTATACAAAACGCTAATTTTAACAGTCCTACTCTACGGCGCGGCACCGAGTGCTGGACGATAAGTAGAAAAGGGGAACTGATACTGGGCACTTCAAGAGAAAAATTCTTCGGCGGATATTTGGTCTTATATAAGAAGAGGGCAAATGGAGGAGAAGATTCAATTGTGAATTATAGGAGCTGTAAAAAGATGTGGATGTAGTCCAAAAAGCCAAAACACGTCGACTACACCGGTTCGGTCACATCGAGCGAATGGACAACAACGCTCCAGCCAAGAAAATCTTCGAGTCCCAGCCCCCAGGTTCTAGACGACGAGGAAGACCGAACCTCCGCTACAGGGACCAGGCGGTTACAGACGCAAGAGCGCTTGGTCCCGACGTCTCAAGGGAGCTCGCGAGGGATCGCAACCGATGGAAGACCGCAATATCTCAGGCAGAGACCCTCCATAGATCGGAAGCCGGTTAAGTGAGTAAGTAGTATCGTTTATAGTTTACAGCTAAAAAAAAAAAACAATATCGTCTGCGAGAATTATTCCTGGAATATTTTTTCTTCTCACAGCAAAACCGCCTTTCACAATATTAGTTATGTCATTTATTTATATAATGAAGAGAACAGTACTGAGAACTCATCCTTGCTTAACGCCCATTGAAGTATCAACCTCGTCCGAAGCACGTGCAACATTTTCTTGGTACATTACTTCCAACGACATATAAAATTATAGTTCAGATTTCATATTTCTAAAGCTTGTCAAAAAGGTCTTCCTGGGGAATTGAATCAACAGCTTCCCAGAGATCCACGAAAAAGTATAATATTGTACCCCTGGCCATAATGGTTATAGTGTGTTGGACTACCATGCATATCATGCTTCTTGCGAGGAACTGACGTGTCATTCGATATATCCGAATCACTATCTGTAAAGTCCAATGAAGTTTCTCTTAGCAGTTCATCTAGTTTAACAGAAGAACCACATCTATTCAACCAATCTGGACTTAATGATCTAGTCCGCAATTTGGAACTTACGAAATCTAAGACCCATCTTTTAATTTCCAGATTACAACAATGGAATCTGTTAAAAAAAGATACCAATATTTCATTTTTCAGGAAGAGACATTCTCAGTTCTCTGAAATGTTTTCCAAAGATCATGATTTAGTTTGTTGCACTGACCCTCTAAAACTTCTTCAAGAACTAAAGCTGCCTGAAGATCCAACGGCTTGCAATCCAAACTACATAATGAAAATCAATATCCGTCAATACCATTGGCTCATGCAGTGAATATGAAAGAGACTTGCGAAAACATGAAGTTACTGCTCAATAGAATTCAGTACGATCGCTATTTTTGGAATTTATGTGCCGATTTGAAAAGTAGTAGGAAATAAAAAGCGTCGCAAATGAGCCTTTGGTTGACAGACAAAAAACATTTTTACCGCCACTTCATATCAAATTAGGCTTAATAAAAAACTTGGTCAAGGCCATGGACAGAGATGGAGAGGCATTTAAACACCTGAAGAGTAAATTTCCACGCATTAGTGAGGCCAAATTGAAGGAAGACATATTTGTTGGTCCCCAATTAAGAGAAATATTTAAAGACGAATTGTTTAAATCTAAGTTGGTCGATAAAGAAAAAAGAGCATGGACAGCTTTTGAAAATGAATGTCACAATTTTGTTGGAAATATAAGGGCTGCAAACTACAAGGACTTCTATTTTCGTATCAAGAACTCGGATGCAACATGTTTTTAAAAATACACTTCTTGGATTCGTATTAATATTTTTTTCTTGCTGCCATATCTGATGAGCATGGTGAGAGGTTCCACCAAGATATTTCGCATATGGAAAAAAGATATAACGGCAAGTGGTCCCCAGCAATGTTCTTCTGCTGGGAAATCAATCGTCAAACAAAAGATAAAATGTATAAAAGAAATCGATCTACTAACTAGTTATATTTATTTTGTATTATATTAGTATTTTAATTCATTACAGGTTTTAATTTTCATCATATAAGTCATGTCATTTGTCAGATTTTTGTACGTTTTTCCTAATAAATACGTATATGTAAATATGATCATTTTATTTAAATAAGAAAAGCTCAAAAACTAGACGTGATAGAATAAATCTATAAACATGTTTTGAATTCAGCACACTAAAATCAATTTAAATCACATAACAAAGTTCTTGCTTCCGACTTTTTTTTTTTTGCCGACCAGTGTTATTAGCTTTTCGGAATCGGCAGACAATTTTATAGGTCCTCTCCATTCCTGGTAACATTTTTTTTTTTATCCGATGGAAATCTTCAAAAGACACTCGGTAAGAATCGGTACCGAGTAGTGTGGGACTCTTTCCGCACTAAAACCACCGGTGAATCAGGACCAATCTATGAAAGATCGACAAATGATTTTTATTTCTTAATTTTTAAATCGCATTGGGGGAAGTTTAATATAATAACACTTTCCCATAGCTTTTAGACCATCAGCTCATGAGGCTTGGTTCTTCTTAATCTCCGAATATTGTCTCGTACATTTAATACGGTCTCCATTTCGGAGTTGGTATGACTTTGCAGTCGCTGATTGTGTGATACAGTGTGTTTCTTCACCACTTCTGTAACCATTTCAATTTGAAGGTCACGATGTAGATCGCTATTTCTTATATACCAAGGGGCATTTATTATTCCACGAAGAACCTTGCTTTGGAATTTTTGGATGGGTTCAGCATTTGTTTTCTTTGTACAGCCCCATAGTTGGATGCCATATGTCCAAACGGGTTTCAATACTTGCTTATATAACATTAGTTTGTTCTGGATAGATAGGTCAGAGTTCTTTCCTAGTAACCAGTACATTTTTCTGTACTTTAAGTTTAGTTCTTCTCTTTTCTTTTTGATGTGCTCTTTCCATTTAAGCTTTGCATCCAAATTCATTCCAAGGTATTTGGCGGTATTGGAGTAAGGTACTTCTGTACTGTTTATAAATATTGGAACATTGTTTATGTTTTTGTTTTTGTTTGTAAAGTTTTTATGCGTCGATTTTGTTTCGTTTAATCTGATACGCCATTTCTGCGTCCAATCACTAACTTTATCGCCTACATTTTGCAATTTTTATGTAGCCTTCGTAACGGATTTATCTGGCACCAATATTGCAGTATCATCAGCAAAGGTCGCCATGATAGCGTTGATGTCCACTGGAATATCCCTTGTATATAACAGATACAGGGTTGGTCCTAGGACACTTCCTTGTGGTACACCGGCTTCAATTTTCTTAAGTTCCGAGTAATTTTGGTCGTACCGTACTCTAAAGAGTCGGTTCGTAATGTAGGATTTCAGTATTTCGTAGTACTGCCTAGGAAGGTCCCTATGCAGTTTGTACTCTAGTCCCAAGTGCCAAACCTTGTCAAAAGCTTGAGCAACATCTAAGAATAAAGCAGAGCATACTTGTTTTTCTTCAAGTGCCTTTTCCACAACATCCGTAATTCGATGCACTTGGTCTACGGTGGAACCTGGTAACATGCCCACAGGAATGGTTGATGGTAAGTCAACTAGGTCCTGGTTCTCTTAGAGCTGTTGCACCACCAAATTTATTTAAAATTGATCGACTGAACTGCATTTAAGATGTGCCTGCTTTCCACCCACTAACTGAGCCTTTAATACAATATTGAGACAAAAAGGTTAATCGCTTCATTTTAAAAGGAGACACTTCTGTAGATTTTGGGACTCGTCAAAACGACCCTTTTTATGTCCCGGAATGAAAATCGACGTTAAAAATATTCGAAAGGTATTCTATACTCCCCTGGAGCTTTATAATTTTTGGTATTTTGAATAACCATCACCTCCCCCCCCCCCCCCCCAGCTTAAGAAATATGAACATCCCCGTATTTATCAATTTATTAAAGGTGCTGTATACTGAAATGATGGAGATATTTGGGATGTATTGAGAAGAATAGTAAAATGGACTTTTTCAAAATTAATATCCTTGCATAAATTAATTTTTTTTCCTTGTGGCATTCTGTATTTAGCTCCACCAACTAAAAAAAAATATTTACCCGTTTTCAAAAATAAATTTTAAGCTTGTTAACATGTTAATAACATAAATTTTTAAAATTCTAAAGGCTCTTTAATATATGAGCAAGTTTCTGCGATCCAGTCGTGAATTTTATTTCCTTCAAAATAGAATGGAAAATTATATGTATATGAATGCACAAGTTAATAACTTAAGACCTTGAGGTTTCAAACTTTAAAAGCGGCTCTTCGTTTTCAATAAACCATAAATTAAATTAGCATTTTCTTGACACCAATAAGCCCACACCTTTGAAAAGCGACTTTGGAAATTTTGATTTTCTGTAAAACCCTAAAACATCCACATCGTTTTAAATACTTAAAGCATTGTGTTTTACTCTTTGTTTTATATAATTTATGGCACTTTAATGGTATCATAAATCAATCTACCACAATGGCTGACAGGGAAATGTATAAGCAGATGAAGTTTAGAAATTAATTCAACTTTTTCATTCTTTAACCAAATTAACAAACAAAACTTTAATGCTGAGAAATAGGGAATACCTTTAGCTAAGGAAAAGGATATGGGGCTCAGGATGCTTATGTTTAAAGTTAATGAATTTCCAATAAAATTTTGTATTCAATTCAAGGTATATGGATGTATTTATACATAGTCGGTGAAACTAGAAAAGTGGGTTATTTAGTCTTGCAGGAAATCTTTATAGTAAAAAGAAATCAATTTCGTCGTTGCGCATTTATATGCACAAATTCAATTATCTCCTATGCTAAGGCACTTAGAGGGCTAACAATGGAATTTTCCTGACCAAATCTATAAACTCAATTATTTCCTTCAAACTGTACATAAAATGTAATAGAATGCCTGAAATTAAACAAAATAAAGAGAATTGACAGTTTTTTAAGTTTAAATCTGTCGATTCTGAGATACAACTAAATCGAATAAGTCTATTTGCTTTAAATTGAATACCTTACCGATGGACATTCTACAGAAATTTTTTTTTTGTCTTAGTTTTCGCAGTCGAACTTGAAAAAAAATTCATGCATGATTTTAGGCTATCGATATACAGGGTGTCACCTAATTTGTGAAGGTTAATATGGCAAATGATTCTTGGGTACACTCAAAGTAAGGGTCTATCATTTCTCTTGCAGAAGGGAAAATGGCCGAATGGTCTCCCACCGATGAGGGCACCTACTTCCAACTAATACCAAATCTGAAAAAATAAACTTTACTGACAGATTATTTTACTGATTTTAACTTGTTTCAAGTAAGTGGCGTCACTAATAGCCTTTGGTAGGCAACTCGACCTCATCTTCAAATCCGACCCTAATAACTTCATAGTAATTAAAAGTAATCAACTTCTTTCTACTCTTGATCGTTTTCATTCGCCTCTCCTTATGTCTTTCTCCTAGGAAACAGTTAATACTTCCACGGTTTCTGAATACAATTTCAACTTCCATAAAGCCAACTTTTAAGAACTAAACAAGCTTCTCAATAAAATAGAATTCACTTTCAATTTTGCTCAAAAAAATAATTGATGAAGTAGTAACAACTTTCTATACTAGTTTTCAACTTTTTTGCTTACTCCGTACCGTTTATGCCACGTAAAAATATGTCTGTCTCACCACCATGGTACAAAAAAGAACTTAGATCACTTCGTAATCTAAGAAATAAACTGCTCCAATTCACATCACGACTATCAAGCTTTTTCACACTCTTTTACGGATTTTCTAATCTCTGCGAACGACTTTATAAAGAGTATATTATTCTTATGCAATCCTCGATACAATTGAATCCCAAATGTTTCTATGAATTCATTAATATAAAAACAAAAGTCAGGCTATCCATCCTCCCTAACTTTCAATAATAATTCTTCTTCTGATATTGCCATAATCACCAATTTCTTTGCCCACCATTTCAAAAAGTCATTTACCGACAATGATATTGAACCTCATACCCAATATTTCCACTATTTAAAAACCTCCCCTCAAACTTCATTTACAATTATCAACATTCTACCAGCCATGGTAAAAGAAAAAATCGAAAAACTTAAAGATGATTACTCTACCGGACCAGATGGGGTGCCGGCTATCGTCCTAAAAAGATGCATAAATGCCTTCATATATCCGCTGACCAACCTATTCACAATATCCATTTTGCAAGGCACCTTGCCTTCACCATGGAAAATATCGTATAAAATTGCTTTCTACAAAAAAGGTTCCAGTTTCCAGAAATGATGTCCCCATAGCAAAACTGTCATGCACACCGAAAATGTTCGAAAGTATTATAATTATGAAGCACTTTTTACTTGCGACTTGTAGGTACTAAAGAGCAAGTTATGCATTCGGGAAAAAAATCTAACTCGAGATTTTGATCAAAGTTGACATTACGATGATAGCGAAGACCAAAAAAGTGGGTCTCGCAATTCAGTCTGTCTGTTGGTTCGACTACAGCCTAAACGTCTCGGCCGATTTTCTTCAAACTTGGTAGATATGGGTTTTGATTTTTCCCCCCACAAGTTTTTTTTCTTTTTTTTCGAAATTTTATAAATATTTTTTTTTCTCAAAAACTGTCCCACAGAATTAAAAAAAAAAATTTGAAAAATTTCATTTAGGTAAAACTAGGTACCTAATGGTTGAAAAAAACAATTCCAAGAAATTGTTATTTTTGGTAGCCCCCCTGGGTCCATGTTTTTTGTTTTTGATTTTCTCGAAAACGGTACAGCCGATTTAAACCGATTAAGCCGATTTTTTGTAGTACCCCTTGGCATAATGGTTAGTGCGTTGGACTGTCATGCGGAAGGTCTCGAGTTCGATTCTCAGCCGCTGCAAAGTTTTTTTCAGGGGTGTACTGCCTCTTGCGAGAAGTTGACAAATTCTCCAAGAGTATCTCTTGTCATGGAAAGTGCTGCTCATTAGCCGTTCGGAATCGGCAGAAAATTGTAGGTCCCCCTCCGTTCATGGTAACACGCACACAGAAAAGGTTGAGAGTTGTAAGTCACAACTCACAAGGTCCTGGTTCACTCCGAGCTGTTGCACCACCAAATTTATTTTATTTATTTTTTAAGCCGATTTTTTATGCTAAAGCTCCTCTAAAGTTTAAATATTATTAAATATTCAAATTTTCAATTTTTAATTTTTTGGATTTTTTAAAAAAAAATCAAAATTTTTTTTTGGAAACTCAATATTTCGAAAACTCTAAGATCAATTTTTTTCAAACTTGGCAGATAAAAGTTTCTTAACATAATCTACAAGATTTGAGAAAAAAAAATTTATTTTATCTAAAACTAACGGTACCCTCCATACAAATGTTAAAACATGGTTTTCGAAAATCGTATTTTTCTCGAAAACGGTTCAGAGAATTTTGCTAAAATTTTTTTTCTTTTGATTAATTTTTACGACCTATAATATAATAAAAAAAAATTGAAATCTAGATATTACTGACTGTACCTACCATAACACGATTTTTTCGAATTTTGAAATTCTCATTATCGGCATAACGGATTTTAATGAAATTTTTTGTAAAGAACTTCCTAAAAAGTTAAAAAACATTGCCTTTCAAAACTTAAAAAAAAAAAAATATTTTCAATTTTTAGAAAAAAAGTGTTTTTTTTTTGTTTGGAAAATTCGATATCTCAAGAGCGCACTATGGGCCCAAATGGTGCAAACCATCTCAAAAATCCATAACTTTTTCGTTTCTCAATATTGTTTTTTGAAATTTTGCGCACTTATACTTGTATAACCAAGAATTTAAAATATTAAAACGTTTTAAATAGAAATAAATTATTTTATTTTTTTTTAATAAAATAAAATAACAAATTTGTAGATTTTGTTTAATTTATATGGGAAAAATTTGTTGGAGCAAGAATCATTGAAACAATTTGGATGAAATTTGTACAGTTTTCTTCTTTTACCGGTGAAAACATTTGAAAGTAGTTTTTGTAAAATCCGCCCACTACTACGCCCATATTTTTCTGATTTTTGTTATTTTCTTATTTTTAGTGAACAGGAAGCCGAAAATTTGTATTTGAGGTTTTTTAAACTTAAGACATCGCATGTATATTTTTTCTGTCCACTTTCCCGCCTACTTTCACTCCCCTTTTTTTATTTTCTGCTTAAAGTTCATTAAGAGCAGGCATTTTTTAAATTAAGTTTTATATGAAGAAGTGAGTTTATGAAAAGTGTTATTTATTTTTAGTAAAATCCGTGTACTGCCACGCCCTTTTTTGATATATGAAAGTTTTTCACCCTTAAGACAAAAAAAAGGAGTTCAAAAGTACACCTTATTACTAGGTATATTAATTAATGTCTAAAAGTTCTTAAGCCTCGTCAAACAATGCTTGTGTTATTTATACCTATGTACATACATTTGTATTATATGCAACCATAAACCACACACCCCCTCCCACCCTCAAATGCTTGGCATTTATTTTTATTTAATTATGATTTTTTTTTAATATAAATATGAGTAAGGAAGTTTAAAATTAGAAAACAAAAATTTTTGTATTCTAAAAATAAAATTTATAATTTTAATAATATTAGAAATAAATTATAAAAACTTATAAATTTTGTGGAAACATAGTCACTTATATGATGTTTATGAAAATGTGTTGCACATATTTTAACAGTTATTTTTTTTAACTTTTGACAAAAACTAACATTTTTTTTGAAATTTTGAGCTAAAAGTAATAAAATAATGGTCTTAAAGTTTTTGCAATACACATTTATGTGCACAAATAAAGGTACCACAGTTTTGCCAAATTTTAATTTTTTTCATCACTTAACAATAAAGTTATAAGAATAAGAATTTTTATTCTAAAAACTTATTTTTCTTTCTCATCATACGTTTTTTCTTCTTAAACAAAAATGCATGAAAATGCGAAAGTTTTTATTTTTTCTTCCAAATAAAGAATATTTTTAGAATACTAAAGAAAACTTCAATTAAAACCAAAAAAATGAAAAAGATACTGCACCTTACTCCTTTTTTTTTTAATAATTTACTGGTGATTTTAATTTAAAAAAATGTAACTGTTTTGTAAAGAATAGGGCTTGGGCTTTTCAAAAAAGTATAATACTTATACATTCTGTCCAGAAAAATACTAAATAATTGACCTCAAACTCTCACTTCTAATAATTCTAAAAAATAAAAATATCGAAATGTCATTTTTAACGGTAATTTTAGATACCTAGAACAAAAGTAAGATACAAAAAATTTACTGCGTTAGGAAGAACTCTATTTCTAGTATATAATCCCATCATTAGATTTTTCAAATTACGAAATTCACCAAAACCATTTTTGAGATGGATTTCATCATTTGGTCCCATAGTCGAGCGGCTTAATATTTTTTTTTTGTAAATTTAATTTTTATTCGAACAGTAATAACAACTTTAAATTGGTGTACCAAAGTTTTTTATTAAAAGCTTTTTTTTTAGGAAACCACTACAACGACTTATAATTTTTGTTCTTGCATAAATTCATATTTGCATAGCATTCTGTTTTTATCTCTTACTACTGAAAAAATTTGAAGAATTCATTTTATCCTTATGAACAGTTTTCTTCAATAACTTTCGTTTTTAAAATTCCTAGTCTATTACATAGGAGCAAGTTCGTGCGACCCAGTCGTGCATTTTATTTTTCATTGCAAATCAATTTTGTCTCCCATTCAACATGGTTTTGTGGCACGCAGATCAACAACTACCAACCTGGTAGAATTTGTTTCCCATGTTATGTGCTAAATGGATAAAGGATTTAAAGTCAGTGCTATTGCCACCGACTTTAGTAAAGCCTTCGACAAAATGTCTCATTAAATCATTATTTTTAAATTAAAAACCATGGGTTTCTCTTCTCCCTTTATCTCTTGGCTAAATTTATACTTGACCCATAGAAAATATATCGTTCGTCTTAGACAATCTCTCTCCATTCCCCTTAATGCACTTTCCGGAGTACCACAAGGCACCCATCTAGGTCCCCTGTTATTTATTTTAGCTATCAACGATGTTGCTCTTGTTCTTGATTGCAGATTATCTATTTAGGCGGATATTTTCTCTCTCTGGTGCCAATCTCCTCCTTAAGCTCAATGTCAGTAAATGCTGCCCCCGGAACTACTATATAAATGGTGTTCTAGTACCCGTAGTTAACTCCGCCCGTGACTTGTTAGAAGTCATTTGTGATAGGGAACTCAACTTTCGTTACCACATTGACAACGTTATCAATAAAGCCAACGCGATGCTTGGTTTTATTAAACGCTAGTCAAAAGAGTTTTCTGATCCCTATGTTACAAAATATCTCTTAATTTCATTTGTCCATTCCATTCTTGAATATACGCGTCTCAAGTATGGACCCTTTATCAAATAACCAAAATCAAACCGATCGAAGCCGTCCAGCGTAGGTTTATTAGATTTGCTCTGTGTAGTGTTCCGTGGGATGATCATTATCGACTACATCCTTATTCTGATCGCTTACAGCTGATCGACCTTCAGTCCCTTGAAAATCGACGTCAAACCGGATATGTGCTTTTTATTTTCGACTTATTAACTAGTAATATTGACTGCCCTGCTCTATTAAAATCTTGTATCTTTTAATACTAATAGGCGTAATCTTAGGTCAGTTCCCCTTTTTCGCATCCCTTTTCACCGCACTCACTTTACATATTACAATCCCATGTCCCGAGTGCTGGGAGATGCCAACAATTCCTCAAATGTTTTTGATTTCCTCACTTCTAAACCAGTCCTTCGAAATTCACTCCTCTCTTACCTTCTTCTCCTGCCTAACATCTATTTTATTTAAGTTATTACTACAAAATTTTAATTTTTGTTTTATCCTCTCTTAGCGGTATATTCTCATTTTATTTTATCTTATTTTAAATAAATGTTCATAGTTTTAAGTTTAGCCCTATATCAATGCCTTGGATATATATGTAAATAAAAAGCCTATAGAGAACAGCAAAGGAAGTCTTCATTTCCAAAATAGGTCAAAAAGATAAAACCCTTCCAAAGTTTTTCAGGCCAATAAGCTTAACATCCTTTCTACTAAAAACTTTTAAAAAATTTATTGACAACTTCACAAGATCAGAAGTTTTAGTAAGTAGTGAGGTTATCCATCTAAACGAACTTTGCAAACAGAATAGGGTCACACTTCACTGGGTACCTAGTCAACGTTTCGTAAACTGCATAAACTTCAGTAGGACCAACCTAAGAACAAGTATAGGTAAATTTCGAAAGGAGAAAGCTGATGACGATCTGTCAAAATTGTTTTCGCTGAAAATTGCAAAACCGGTAGAAATTAAAGGTGCTAACAGCGGTTTTGCTTAGCGATGGTTGGGTTCGGGTTACAGGGAAATTTTATTGATCGAGCGCTTTATCTCCCCTGGAAAATTAAGGGATTTTTGATTAAGCTTTGGATCAAACTATGCGAAGTACCTAAAGTGTACTTCAATAAGCGCAAGGAATTTTTTTTTCTATTTGATGGTGAAAACTTACAAAAACATTCTTTTAAATTCAATAACTACGCACAATTTAATTTCCAAAGGGAAATTTTATAATTTTTAAGGGAAATATCTACAAGTATAGGTGAAAAACCCTAAATTTTTTCGAAAAACAAATTGAAAAATATGTAAGAATCAGTCAGAAAGCCAAAGCAAAAAAAAGTTAATAGAAAACAGTTCTTGTACGAGTATTGTTTGGGAATGCACGAAGGACCAGCTTATGAAGCAAATGAAATGAATTCTCGAAATCCAAATTTTCTTTTACAAACTATTTATTTTACAATTTTATTGATGTTAAGTAACCAGGTGATTGAATTCGAATGAATTGAAAAAGTGAAAATATACAAAATTATTGAATAGATTTTAAATTGAGTATCTGATGGATACAGAAACATTAAAGTGTTTTTTAGCAAAGTTATTTTTAAACATTCCGCCGCCCCTGGAACATAGTTTCAGCTTAGAGGTAGCAATGCTATTTTATGGATTGGCCGCATTAAATTTCCATGTTCAGTGCGAAGAGTTACCACTCTAACATGACCATCATTGCCAGGATGAATTGTGACTACACGTCCCATAGCCCATTTTCCAGGTGGAAGGTTAGGTTCTTTGATTAAGACAAGGTCGTTTATCTTAAAGTCACGTTGATGTTGTGTCCAGCGTGGTCGTTGTTGCAGTGATGTTATGTATTCCATGCTCCAACGTTTCCAGTAGCCCTGGATTTTTGACTGGAGCGATTGCCAATTCGAGAGACGATTCTGTGGAATGTGATTTAGATAGGGTTCTGGAACTGCCGAGTATGATTCACCTATAATGAAATGAGCGGGTGTTAATGGATCAATATCATTATCGGATTTCAGGCATAAAGGTCGAGAATTTAGAAGAGCTTCAATCTGTGTTAAGAGCGTATAAAGGTCTTCAAATGAAAGAATATCTGCACCAATAACACGGTGCAGATGCTGCTTGACAGATTTAACGCCGGCCTCCCAAAGAGCACCAAAGTGAGGAGCTGATGGCGGAATAAAATGCCAAGTGGTTGATTCGCGAGAAAGAGATTCTGCTACCAAAGAATTATGTTGTTCAGACAAAGTTAATTGATGCATTTCGGAGAGTTTTTTTGCCGAGCCGTGGAAATTAGTGCCGTTATCCGAGTACATGTGAGACGGTCTTCCTCGACGCGCGACAAAACGACGAAAAGCTGCCAGAAATGCGTCAGTGGTCAAGTCACTGACCAGCTCCAAATGTATGGCTTTGGTGGAAAGACATACAAAAAGAGAAATATATCCTTTAGTTTTTGTTGTTTTTCGACCGATTTTTATTTTAATTAAAAGAGGTCCAGCATAATCAACACCGCAGTGTGAAAAGGGTCTGCTCTGTTGAATACGAGGTGCAGGAAGATTTCCCATGATTTGTGTTGCTTGGTTCTTTTTTTGCTTGAAGCATTTAACGCAATTTTGGCTCAATTTACGTAGAAGATTCCTACACCCCAGTATCCAATATTCCTGTCGAATTATGGTAAACAATGTTGATACTCCTGTATGTAAATAACGTTCATGAAAATCAGCTAATATCAGTTTTGTTACACTGTGTCCATTTGGTATTATGATTGGGTGTTTTATATTAAAAGAAAGATGAGCTTCTTCAATCCGACCTACCCTAAGGATTTCATCATTATCGAAAAATGGTGCAAGATTCATAATTTTGCTATTTTTGGGAAAACTACCATATTTTTTATAATATGCTATATCGTCTCTAAAGTACATATGTATGTTGTAACCATTTTATGATTTCACGTTTAGCATTAAATAGTTCATAAGGGCGAATATGGAGAGATTGTTCATTGAGTTGTTTCTTTATTCTTGAACGAATACGATAGACGAAAGCGACAATACGTATGAAACGATACCAAGACGAAACGCGAGATGCAATTTTTGCAAAAGGATGATTATCATCAAGGGCAATGACAACATGTGATAAATGGGTTTGTTTTTTTTCTTCTTGTTTGCAATCAGGATCTTCTTCGATGTGACGAACGATTGGCCACTGATCTTCGGTTTCCTTTAACCATTGGGGACCTGTCCACCAAATGGGATGATTGACTAGAGTTGATGGTGTGATACCACGCGAAGCGCAATCCGCAGGATTTTGTGCTGATTTGATGTGAAACCACCTGTTTCTGGGAATTGTACTGAGAATCTCTGAGCATCGATTTCCAATGAAGATTTCCCATCGTCGAGGGGGTGATGAGAGCCACGATAAAACGACTTTCGAATCACACCAGGCATAAATATTATCAAATTTTGTGTTTAACGATTTTTGAACTGAATCCATTAAGCGGGCAAGCAAAAGTGCGCCACATAGTTCCAAGCGATGGATGGTGAGTTGTTTTAAAGGAGCAACTCTAGTCTTAGCTGCAACTATGTTTGTTTTTATTTCACCATGAATATGCGGACGATGAAGCATCCGAAAAACCGTGCAGTTGAAACGAAGAATTGATTCTACCTATAAAGCGAGGTATTCGAATGTTTGTAAGTAGAGCAAGTTCTTCACGGTATTTACACCATTTTGAAGCAATGAAATTTGGGAGAAGATCATCCCAGTCGAGTTTTAGATGCCACAATTCTTGAAAAATGATCTTCAGTTGCACGACAGAAGGAGCCAAAAAACCGAGAGGATCGAAAATTCGTGCTACATCTTCAAGAATTTGGCGTTTTGTTAAAAGTTCATTTGGTGTTATATTCAAGCGAAACGAAAAACTATCTTGATTAGAGTTCCAGTACAAACCGAGTACTTTGACTAAGGAATCTGAGTCACAACCGAGGGGAATGTTTTCATTTTTGTTAGGGTCACCTGGTGGAAGTAGTTGTTTGCAATTACTTTGCCATTTGTTTAACTCGAATCCACCTTTGAGAAGGAGTTTAATTAAACTGTTTAATTTAAATATTGCATCAGGGAGTGAATCTTCATCTGAAACAACATCATCGACATAAAAATCATTCTTTAAAATATCTGCCGCGACGGGAAAGTCTTTTTGATAATCATTAGCGAGTTGTTGTAAAACACGTACTGACTGGTATGGAGCACACGCGGTTCCGTATGTGACCGTACATAATCGAAAATGTTCTGGGTTATCAGTTGGCGACTTTCGCCAAACGATTCGTAGAAAGTCAGTGTCTTCAGGCGCTACCCAAATTTGACGGAACATTTTTACAATATCTGCGGTGAAAACGAATTCATGTCGACGAAATCTTAGCGAAACGGAGAAGAGGTTGCGTTGGATGGGAGGACCTATCATAAGAGAATCGTTTAATGAATTTCCGTTTGTATCTTTAAACGAACCGTCAAATACGACACGAAGTTTTGTTGTTGGACTGTCCAACTTTATAACAGCGTGATGGGGTAAATAATAAACGTTTGATTTAGAAACTTCTGATGATGGAATTTTGACCATATGTCCCAATGATAAATATTCATCCATAAATTTTGAATACTGAGGGAAAAGTGATTCATCCTTCATAAACTTTTTTTCCATAGCCTTTAATCTTGACATTGCACCCCTGAGAGTATCACCAAAAACTGGGAGTTTTTTGAAAGGAAGTTTTACTATATACTTTCCATCAGTGTTTCTTTGATGCGTTTTGGAGAAATGATCTTCCATATCTTCATCTCCTATTGAACCCTTTACCTTTGAATCAACTTCTTCGATGGTCCAGAAGGATTGTAAGATAGAATCTATGTTGACAGTTGAATGATGCGATTGAATATTTTGATTAAATCCCGAAAGTTTCCCTGCCAACACCCAACCAAAAATAGTTTTTTGAGCAATAGGATGACCTTTGCTGCTTCGAATTAGTTCACTCTCTAAGATATCCCAAACCTTATCTGCTCCAAGCAGAATATCTATATTGGCAGGTTGATAAAACAAGGGGTCAGCTAAATTAAGGTTCGAAATATGTTCCCAATCTTCGATGTTGAACGGAAAAGCAGGTAGTTGTGTTGTAATTGTGGATAAAACAAATGTTTCTACAGCGATGCTGACTGAATCATAACACGAAGCGATATTAATTGAAACCAAACCTCTAGATTGTCCTGAATTAGATCCACCAATTCCACGAATTGGTATGCGAGCGTTTATTCTTTTGAGTCCAAGTCTTTAAGCACAAGCTTCAGTGATGAAAGAAACCTGTGACCCCGAATCAATGAGAATTCTGACATGTTGATATCTTCCATTGGCATCAAGTATTTTTCCAACTGCAGTTGGAAGCAATGTTTGAGACAAGGATCGATTTGAGTAAAGCGAATGGTGCGAAATGCATGGGTTTGAATTCTGAACTGGATTTGAGTAGAGATGTTGGGATGATGAGGGAATGAATTCCAATGGTGAATTTTGAATATTTGAGTTTGAGTTGGACAAAGCAAAATGTACGGGGCTATGATGTCTTGAGTTGCATGTCTTGCATCTAGACTTTGACTGACAGTTTGCCGAATTATGTCCACTACGTAGACAATTGAAACAGAGTCGATTAGATTTGACAAAATCCCGTTTATTTTCAGTAGTCATAGATAAAAAGTCAGGGCATTGGAAAAGCAGGTGAGATTTTTTACATTTTGGACATTGGTTTGAAGATGTGACATGCAAAGTCTTAAAAGAAGATGGCTTTTCTTTTGATTCACGATTGATTGATTTACACGATTCGAGAGCCTCACAGCGACGTTCCAAAAAAGTTAAAAACTGGTTGATAGTAGGATGTTCTATGTCTAAACTTTCAGTTGACCATGCTTGACGAGTATCTTGATCAACTTTGTTGATAAGCACATGTATCATCCAAGGATCTCTACCAACAGACTTAAACGAATCTAGACTACGAACAATTTCGTCAGAAACATCGGATATTTTACGAAGTGTTTTAATATTTGAAGTTTGAAGAACGGGCTGGTGCATAAAGGTTTCTACTAGACTGTTAATAATGAATCTTGGTCGGTCATATCTCTTCTCTAATCTTTACCAAGCCTGTTCATACGTGATATCAGACATTGGTATCTGCGATATTAAGTTAAGAGCTTGACCACGAAGATGAGAACGAAGTAAATGAAATTTTTGAATTGGTGATAACGATTGTTTTTTATGGATTGCACTAAGAAACATATCCCTAAACGAAGGCCAATCTTGATAGCTAGTGCCCGTGAAAGGTTCAATGTAAATTTGAGGAAGATGGTCAACTTGGTGATTTTGTGAGACGGACGAACTGTTTTTATTTTCAGAAAATGACGTATTGGAAACATTTGGTGAGATGTTCTGCCTCTTTCGGATTTCTGAAAGTAATACCGATTTCACCGCGATGTATTTAGATTCAAATTCTTCAAATTCGTCTTCAGGGTTTACGTACCCTTCTACATTTTCAAATTTATAAAATTGTTCTTGCGATTTATTAAATTTTAACCAAAGTTCATCTAATTTTTCCATTCGCACTTCAAGGATCTCCTTGGTTTCTTTATCCGAAATTTTCTCCGTGAAGGAGGCTGTCTTTGTTAGCGAACTTTTCATGTTACCACGAATATTACGAAGAACCGATAGATCTTGGTTAAAAGCCATTTTACTCACGATAATAATTTAATGTTAAATTTATTAAGAAATGGGCCAAAAGAATTATTTAATTGTTCAAAATGTCTATGCTCTTATATGTCACTTATTGACTTATGTTTTAATTTTCGATAAATAAAGTATATTCAAAAAAAATACATACATATGTCCGTTTGGGTTTACCAACACTCAAACAATTTGATGATTTCCAAATTTCGGCTTTGTTTCCAACACACAGATTGACCAAACATCAGCAAATTGAATCCGACGATGTTTTCCAGAAGACAGATGTTCCAACAAATCCAACGGTAATCTTCCAAACGATAGCAAAATTAATCCAACGATGTTTTTAACAAAAGAATCCCACGATGAGCGATATGCGAAGAAAATTCCAAAATATTCGAAACGAAAAATCCAAAGATCCGGCTCGATACGGACCAGAAATATCCGGCTCGATGGACCAGAAATATGTTTGGGAATGCACGAAGGACCAGCTTATGAAGCAAATGAAATGAATTCTCGAAATCCAAATTTTCTTTTATAAACTATTTATTTTACAATTTTATTGATGTTAAGTAACCAGGTGATTGAATTCGAATGAATTGAAAAAGTGAAAATATACAAAATTATTGAATAGATTTTAAATTGAGTATCTGATGGATACAGAAACATTAAAGTGTTTTTTAGCGAAGTTATTTTTAAACAAGTATTAAAAGATAACTTTTTGCACCATTGGTTTTGGTCAGGGGTTAAAAATAGCGTTTTTTTCCTATTTTTGTGTAAAGAGTATAACGACCGATCCTCTATTTAAAACAGAATATGATGCTCTGTTATTTTCCCTAAGCCCAAGCACCTCAATATTAACGATTTGATTAATACCTCAATACCTCCTTTTTTGGAGACTTTTTTTGTAGATTTTTGTTGGTTTTAACTTTTTATAAAATCTCCAAAACAACCGATAAGATTCGATTAAAAAGGTTATATCTTGAATTTTATTAATCAGATCGTCAATCATAATTTGAAATCAAGAGTCATGCACCTATAAATGCTCATACACCCATATTTTAGTTATAAATTCAAACCAGAATTTGGTGTTGGCTCTGCAAGAAATAAAATTTAAAAAAGAATTCTAAACTTATTTGCTTAAAATATCATATGGTTTGAATGTTTTTTTTTTTTTTTTGAAAAATTGTCAAATGTCGAATATTCGAAAGTCGATATTTTTTATAGTAATGCTTCAAGCGGCACAAGGACAATCGTCGACTATTGCTGGTTTATTTTTTTTTTAAATTCATGTTTTCACTCGGCCAATTGAATGTGGCTTGTTCCTGAGTTTGCACACCGAAAAAAATTTTCCGAAATTTTAGAAAATACTTTTTTGCTCAAAAACTGTTTCAATGACTTAAAAAAAAATTGAAAAAAATGGTTGAAAAAAATTCCGTTTTCTCAAAAACGGTACAACTGATTTTGACCACCATTTTTTCAATATTGTGTATTCAAATTTTCATTTTTTTAAAGCGAATATTAAAATACCCCCAAACAAGTTAAAAAGACTAAGTTTTTTTTCTGTTTTTCTATAAATCATTTATCTTTTGCAATATGGCAAACTTATGGAGGCTTACAAGCCATTTGCTTTGATTATATTTTACCTGTCAATCGATAAGAGGTATATTTAGTTTATTTTACTTCGAGATAAGAAGTCAGGAATGGAAATTTATTTTCAAATTACTTGTGCGGCCAGGGATTTAATTTGATTAATGGGAATGCTTAATTTTTAAGCTTTTATTTTTGTAAGGGATCAAACATCATCTCATTCCTACAGTAACTTATTTGTATCATGCTTGAAAAAATTTGTTGAAGCCAAGACATTATCTACATCGAAATGTTTTCTTCCTTTTTTATTCCAGGAAAAAAATAATTAATCTTAAAATGAAAATTCTCAAAAATCTGGGTGGAAATTCTCCTCAACCTAGGAGTACCTACCTTAAATCCAATATCCATTCGAAATTGGCTTTATACCTACTTTTTACTTGCGACTTATAGGTAGGTACTATAAGGCAAGTTATGCATTCGTAAAAAAAATCGAACTCGAGATTTTGATCAAAGTTGACATTACGATGATAGCGAAGACTAAAAAAGTGGGTCTCGCAATTCTGTCTGTCTGTCTGTCTGTCTGTCTGTCTGTCTGTCTGTCTGTCTGTCTGTCCGTTAGATTGCAGCTAAACGGCTCGGCCGATTTTCTTCAAACTTGGTAGATATGGGTTTCAATTTTTTCCCCCCGGATGTTTTTTGATTTGATTTTTTAAGACCAAAAATAACGGTACCCCCCATACGAATTTTTTTCGAAATTTTATAAACATTTTTTTTTCTCAAAAACTGTTCGACAGATTTTAAAAATAAAAACACGAAAAAATTTCATTTAATTAAAGCTAGGTATTTGTTGAAAAAAATTTTCTGCAAAATGGTTATTGAGGGTACCCCCCATGGAACCATTTTTTTTGTTTTTGATTTTTTCAAAAACGGTACAGCCGATTTTGATCATTTTTTTTTTGCTAAGGCTCCCCAAAAACCTGAATAGAATTGTGTACTCAAATTTTGAAAAAAAAATTTTTTGGATTTTTAAAAAAAACTTCAAAATTTTTTTTTCAAAACTCAATATTTCGAAAACCCCATGCTAGATTTTTTTCAAACTTGCTAAATAAAAGTTTTTCAATATAATCTACAAGATGTGATAAAAAAAATTTTATTTTACCTAAAAATAAAGGTACCTACCATACAAATGCTAAAAAATTAAAAAAATGCTTTTCAAAAATCGTATTTTTCTCGAAAACGGTTCCGAGAATTTTGATAAAATTTTTTTTCTTTCAATTAATTTTTACGATCTTTAATTTAATAAAAAAAATTTTGAAATTAAGATATTACAGCTTGTACCTACCATAGAACCATTTTTTCGAATTTTGAATTTCTCATTATCCACATAACGGATCCTAATGAAATTTTTCAAAGAGAAGCTTCTAAAAAGTCTAAAACACATTGCATTTCAAAACTTTAAAATAAATATTTTTTGAATTTTTGAAAAAAAAATCTATTTTTTATTTTTTTTTGAAAATTCGATATCTCAGGAACGACTCAATATTGTTTTTTGTAAATTTTATTTTTATTCGAACAATAATAAAAACTTTAAATTGGCGTACCAAAATTTTTTCTTCAAAAGCTTTTAAAAAGTTTGTACATAAAAGCTTTTTTTTAAGAAACGACTACGACTTATAATTTTTGTTCTTGCATAAATTCATATTTGGATAGCATTTTGTTTTTGTCTCTTACTACTAAAAGAATTTAAAAAATAATTTGATCCTTATGAACAGTTTTCTCTAATAACATTCGATTTTAAAATTCCTAGTCTGTTACATAAGAGCAAGTTCGTGCGACCCAGTCGTGCATTTTATTTTGTTTGCAAAGATACGTATATGAGATCAAACCGCAAATATTTGGACTTAGAAACGTGTTTTTGATGTATCTATCTTCTTCACCTTAAAAAAAAAATAAGGCTAACATCACTCTTGCCTGTCATCTCATCACCTTCAGGAAGGAATCTTATTTCCCTTCTAATTGGCATCAAAGTTCGATTTGCTGAATAACCAAACCGACGTTGCCGTCGTCGTCGCCGGTTCCAAACGATGGAGGAAGCTTTGCAGTGGTGCTTTCGCAGAGTAAAGTGCAATTAGGATGCCTTCACATGATTTTGGTACTTGAGAAGGGCACCTCAGTAGGTTCCATGGCAATAAACCTAAAAAGCTATAGATTTTCACCATCCTCATTTGCTGCCCACACCAAATGAGCATTTGAAAGCGAAGGGTAAGACACACAACACAAATTTGTGTTTATACAGTGCTGTGCAAATTTTTAATGAAGATTTCTTTTATTGTTGCAATGTTGTTTTTTTTTATAGATGAACATGGATATGCATGAAATACATAGAATAATATTACATAAAAAAAAATCTTTAGATGGTGTGAGCTTAAAAATTAAAAAAAAATGCAAAAAAAATTTTAAAAAAAATTAGAGTGGTATTGTTATTGAATTGTTTTTAATTTTCCTAAAAGAAAACAATTCGATAACCCCTAAGTATTTAATAATATTCATTTGAGGAAATAATTTCAAAGAAGAATCGTTCACTCGTTTTATATATATAGACAGACAGGCGACTTTTAGTAGTTTCTATCATTGTCTTGTAAAGTTTCATCAAAATCTCGCATTCGATATTTTTCGAAATGCAAAATTTTTGGAGATATTTACATATCTCAAGTAAAATTTAATAGTGAATATTATTGGAGAATATTAATATTTTTTAATCGGAAAACGTATGTTTGTTATTCGTGTTATTCGTAACCAGTTTCTGTTACGGTTTGATTTGATGAATAGCTGCAAGTGAAGAACAATTTCATTATATCGACAAAGTTCTCAGTGAATAGGAAGTTTAAGATAAAACGTTCTAAATGAGGCATTGATTCCTTGAACATGCAACCATTTTGGTCACAATCTGGAACGGATGGATCCAAGACTGAATTTCACAAAATAAATTATAGTGTACCTCAGGGCTCTGACCTGTCTCAAGGTGTTTTTCTCATAATGTATTAACAATCTTCTTTCCAAAAATTTTAATCCATAATTGAATTATTTTTATTATGGCAGTACCCTCAGGACAGGAGGATATTTACAGTCAGTAAGAAATCGAAAACCTTGGAATTTAATACTACAAAAACTCAGTGGGGTCTACTGTCATTAAAGAGGAACACATGCCACTGTTTATGAGCGATACTCTAATTGAAGAAACTCGGCTTTTCATTCTTGGTACGCATGGTGTTTAACTAGCCACATTTTATGGAATCAACATAATACACTGCGGTTGACTTGAATATAGGCAATTTTTTTTTTGTCAAGAGTGGTTAATTTTTAAGGGCCGATATTGAATGTCAACCACACCTAAACGTCAAGTTTTTTTCTGCATTTTTTTTGACATTTCTCGATTTCTGAAGAGGTTAAAGCTGAGAAAAAAATCCCCCCCTGAAATCCGTGCATGAGGAGCTTCGACTTAAGTTTGCGAAACATCATATGGCTTGGACTATAGTCCAAAGCCCAACTAAAAATGATTGCCGAATGGTTGTCTTCAGGGATGAAAAGAAGTGTAATTTAGATGGACCGGATGGCTACAACTTTTATTTTCATGATTTGCGTAAAGAGGAACGATTTTTAACACGCCATCATAACCAAGAGGGTGGATTAATGGTCTGGGGTGCTATCGCCTATTATGTAGCACTGGAGCTTAATGTTCAAAGCACACAAATAACCGGAATAATCTACAAGGAAGTATAAGAATCAGCTTTTCCTAAGCTAATGGACTTTTTTGGAACTTTGCCATGGATCTTGCAGATTAAACACCTTTGCTTACCGGTAACATATAAGTTTGTTATGACCATAAAACCTGGCCATAACGCACCATTTAGTGCAATTTTATTTTTGCTTTTATTCAAGTGAACTACGGTGTATTTGACGTTGTATAAGCAACGGAAAGACACTGCTAAATGTTGAGTCTTTCTTCGGTGATGCAACATATTTTCTCTCTTTCCGATCTGGCTGTAATCTTGGGCAAAACTTGCAAATAAATTTTGCCAGGCGTTCCATCAACTAATCTGAGTTTTTTTTGTTGAAAATACAGAAAATGTTTACAAAATAATAGGTGAGACTAGCTATAAGGGCAACATTTCAGACTTCTGAGCACTCGTCGAAAAATTCCGCTGGCTTTGATTGCTCATCAGTTTAACATTAAGCCTTACTTCATTGAGATTGTCGTAAAATATAGATATTCTTCTACTACTCGTATGTGGAATACTTTGTCTCTCTCGAGGTTCCCCCTCATTGTGATGAACGAACTTTGAAAACCAATATGCTAAACCACTTCATTAAGATGAACCCTTGAGTGCATGCTATTATAAGAAAAAACAAACAGCCGTAACCACAAGAGGGAGCGGACAAAAAATAAGCGATTTGTGTCAGTTTTAGAAAGTTAACATACAGGGTTTTTATGGCATCCTTTTTTGGTGTGTGCGTCTGTTAAGTTGTACTTAAGTACATATTTTAAACGTACTTTGCGCTAGAACCTAAGCAGATAAGCTAATCGTATTTAAATTTGTCAAAGGATATTTTGATTGAATTGCTCGTACAACTAGATCAAGATTTGTTTCTTTTGACTTGATCATAGTTAGGTATTTATGAAGGGGTAAGACAGATCATAGTGACAGTTGTGTTGTATGCTCATCTCCCTCTTGCTTATGATTGTTGATTTTCAAATGTCTCTTGTCTTTTTTTTTTACACTGTAGTTTACACTACCTTACCATAAAAAGCCATCTACTCGCCAGAGAAAAAACTAATTTTTGAATCTTTGAAATAGATCCAGATAAAGAAAAGGATCCCAATTGTTTTTGTAATGCATGTTTAAAATTTATCCATATCCGGATCCATGTAGATCCGTAGATAAAATAAAATACACCTAATGTGGGCTTATACATATAAGACTCCGCATAAAGTTAACAGTGGTGAATCATGGGTCACTCTCGTCTCGTTTTATCCTCGCACTATGAATTGTGCATAATTAATAAGACTTTTGAATGTCGTTTTCAATTGGATTTTAATGTCTGACAAAATCGCTTAGTCTCTTATTACGCGATAATTCTTTGAGCCTGAAGTTTTCTTTTATTGCCATATTCGTTGCTATTGTTCAAGCGGCTGTTGTTATTGCGGTTAAAAAGAAATGTCAAAATAGTCTTCGAAATTTCGGCCCACGACTTGCAGGGCAACTGGTTTTCCGTCTCACCTTTTTTCTCTTTGGTAGTCATTAAGTTCGAAAAGATTCAGACGCGAAAAACCTTCGTGTAATAGGGGACTAACGACGATTTTTGACGCACGACTTTTTAAACCCATTTCGAAATTAGATGAGTGCCATTGAGAAAAAACAAAAAGCTGATCGTCTCGTGTTCTTGTCGCATTGTGAATCAGGCACAGTTATAAAAACTTTTGTCTGTCGTTTTCAATTGCATTTTAATGTCACCATCTGATAAACTTAAGCACAGATATAAATGCACTAAAAAACGGCTATTATTGAGTAGAATTGCGCTATTTTTTACGAAATTTTGATATCTTAGACGTGAGTATTATTTTGTCTTTGGTTACAAATATGTATACAATTTTCTCAAGTTATATAAATGACTTTCTTGATTTTCTTAATAAATTGAAGAAAGTGCCAGGCAGACCAAGCTGTTATTCCAAAACTAATTTGTTCATTCGTATGATTGAAACATTTTTGAGTTAAAATTTCAGCTTCCTAACTTATTTTGGAAACAATTTTCAATTCGAGAAATATTTACAAAAAAATTCATTTACAAGTGATTTTGACATCTTTCAATTTGCAAATATATGCTAAAATTACTTTTAAATGGAATTTTTACTTGCGACTATAAGGTACTATAATGCAAGATATGCATTCGTAAAAAAATTGGAACTCGAGATTTTGATCAAAGTTGACATTACGATGATAGCGAAGACTAAAAAAGTGGGTCTCGCAATTCTGTCTGTCCGTCTGTCTGTTCGAATACAGCTAAACGGCTGTCAAACTTGGTAGATATGGGTTTTAATTTCCCCCCCCCCCCCGGATGTTTTTTTCATTTTTTTTTTTGAGACCAAAAATAACGGTACCTGCCATACGAATTTTTTCGAAATTCTATAAATATTTTTTTCTCAAAAACTGTCCCACAGATTTAAAAAAAAAATTCATAAAATTTCATTTAGCTAATGGTTGAAAAAAAATTTCCAAAAAATTATTCATGCCTATTACAGAATTCGCAGAATTTTACTCCCGGTGAGTTGACTTGATTCGCATCCGCTGTAAAAGTCAATTATGAAATTTGTCGGATGAACTACATTGTCGATTTCTAAAATTACCTTATCATTTATGAACTTTCGTATCGACAATGTCAGCAACAAACATTTATTCAACTGGCCTAGGCTGTGATAATAGTATCCTTTTCGATCAACGAAATCAAGCATCGTTGAGAGTGGTTAGTACGAAGATGAGGGACGGTTCTAAACCAACCGTGTTCTCTTTTTTTTTTTTTTTTTAGATTTCTTGCTCTTTGGTTGCGTTGCTATTTGTGCGTTTTCTATTAAAATTTCTTAAACAAACACTTTAGCATTCAGTATGATAAGCTTTTGACTTAAATTTTTGTACTCTCCATTGTTTATTTTTGTTTAATCAAAAATTCACTACAGATTCGTCTCAAAATTGGTGCGAATGTAAAATGATAGAAATTGTATGGAGTGCGAATGGATTGCGAAATCTGTAATACCATATAAGTTGAACAAAATGTCAGTGGTGCAGGGATTGTTACCGACATTCGTTCAACTTTCATTCGTCGGATTCAGTAATAGCAAAAGTTTGGAAATGAATTGAAATTGTCACTTTAGCTCATTCGCCGAATTCTGTAATAGGGGTGATTATTTTTCCCTTGGAACCATTTTTTTTTTGTTTTTTTGATTTTCTTAAAAACGGTACGACCAATTTTGATGAGTTTTTTACGTTAAAGCTCCCCAGCAGTTTCAATATTATTGTGTATTCAAATTTTCAAAAAACATAAATTTTTGGATTTTTAAAAAAACATTTCAATTTTTTTTTTTTTTTGAAAACTCAATATTTCGAAAACCATACGCTCGATTTATTTAAAACTTAATAAATAAAAGTTTCTTAAAATAATCTACAAGATATGAAAAAAAAATTATTTTACATAAAAATAACGGTACCCTCCATACAAATGTTAAAAAAAGGTTTTTGAAAATTGTATTTTTCTCGAAAACGGCACCAAGAATTTTTATATTTTTTTTCCTTAAAATTAATTTTTACGATTCATAATTAAATAAAAAAAATTGAAATTAAGATATTACTGACTGTACCTACCATATAACCATTTGTTAAGATTTTGAATTTCTCACTATCGGTATAAAGGATTTTAACGAAATTTTTATGGGGAAGCTTCTACTCGTAAAATACGAGCAACAGTGTTTTTTTTTTTTTGTGTTTGACTTAAACACTTCCATTTAAATGAAAGAATAAACAACTTTATATTCATTAAAATTAATTTACTTCACGTTGAAAAGAGAAAACTACATTTGCACATCACTGTATGTTTGTTATGTTTGTATTTTGTGTAATAGTAAGTGCAACTACTTGAAAAGTCAAAAGTCGATTTTCATCTGATTTTTTGGAGTAAAATTTCGATGAGCTCAAAATTCCTTCGTCTGCAGTTTATAAACTCACCGACTCAACAGCCAACGCCTTACCAGCCTCATCTTACCGCATTCATTTAGAGTGATGAAGGACCTTTATGCCAATAGGATCCAGAACCTATTAGATTTTCGATTAGTGATTTAAGGTGGTACTTATCGCTTAATAACGGGGAATCAATAGATTAACCATGTTAGGGTTTTGTCGCAAATATTATAGGTGGTGCTGTACATTTATGTATATGTGTGGATATGGTGCAATAAGGACTTGAGGGTAGATTTTCGAAGGAGATTAGTCAATTTTACAAACTTGTACTTAATTAGGTATTAACATTTAAGGCGGAACATGTGACACCCGGCCCACAGATTATATAATCTAAGGATATACACATTTTCGAGTGTTGAATTGGCTCGTTTCCCGTTTAAGTCCTGGAAATTGCTTTCCTGGGGTTTTAAATAATCGTTTGTTGCTCAAAGTTATGTGTTTTTGGGTTATGTGTGTGCGCGTTGGGTAGTGGTTGGTTGGAGTGGAAAAGCCGATGGAATAAAATTATCTAAAAACAAGGATCTTTCATAAAAAAAAAACATGGCTTGGGTACAGATAGCACCTATAACATACCTAGATCCTTTCATAATTTTGTTGCTACGTCAAGTGAAAAATTATGTTCTCCGCCGAGTGGTGGAGGCGAATACTACCTTCAAACACACATAGCAGAAAATCATCAATTTTAAAATAAATGGATATGAGGGACTTAGCTGTAGATTGATCTACGGAAAATATATGGAAACTTTGCTGCAAAAGGAGTGGGTGATACTTATCAGTTCTTTTTTGTATTTAAAATAGAAGACATTTAGGAGGAAATTTGACAAGATATATGGAAGGACGAGTAAGTAAATGTTTCTGTTGGGTATGAGTGTAGATATAAATTATATTTCTCATTTCTTTTTATTTACTTTTGTGTTCCCTTGGGAATGGATTTGAATATATCTAAGGGAGATAATAATTTGCGGAATTTGTTTTTATTCTTTCAAAATCATTTGTGGTTAAAACAAAAATACGTGGCCTTAGATGACTTCCTTCAGGACCACCAGACAGTGCATTGATTGGGGTAGATATGCATGATCTGAATACAACTCGAGATTGATGATTGACGAAATAATATTGAATCCATGAAATGCACTTATGTGGAAAGCCGAATTTTATAAGTTAAAATGAAATTATAAGCCTTTCGTCAACAAATTTATACGTCCCTATCAGTGCTGCTTAAGACAAAGAGGGTCTCCCATCGATTAAATATTCACACACGGCAGATCTTGCAAACAAAAAAACATAGGTCCTTCACAGCGACACCTACCACCTTTTCATCGATTTCAACCCCGCGTATGATAGCATCTAAAGGGTGGGCCAAATACAAATTTCTTTTTAAAAATTCAATAAAATGAACAAAATTAAATTTTTCTAATGTACAATCCCATTAATTATGGAACACAACATCGTTCAAGTGGCTGCCTCGGCTGGCTTCGCAGTAGTGAATTTTGTCACTTCAATTTTCCAGGACCCTGTTGATGGTTTCGGACTGTAGCTCACGGAATGCTTGGATGATTTAAGATTAAGATTAGATTAAATTTTATTGCTCTATAAATGGTGGGTCTTACATTATTCACAATCATTAAAGCATGGCTTTACCGTCTGCCTCATTGACAACTTATATGAAAAATACAAAAAATTATAATTATAACAAATCAATTTCGTTTAAAAATACAAAATGAAAATCAAAAATTTTCGCTTAAGATTGTGATTTTGGGTACATCTAATTGAGATAATTGTATATAAAACTCTTCAGATAAAAAATTACTTCCAATGACGTGTCTTCTTCTTTATTTGAGAACGGGATACTTCCCAACAAAATGAAAAATGTCTTCTCTTTCCGCCATATTACACATTCCGCAAAATATGGTTAGATCATCACGGTGCGGTTTAAAGTTGAGATTCAAAAGTTCACCTCTCAGTCTAAACATACTTGATATTTTTTCTTTCATCCCGAAAATAGTTGTAATTGTTAAGGTTGTGATTCAGCTTACTGTAAATCATCCTGTGTATGGATTCTTTTTCTTTTTCAGCTTATTGCGATCTAAAACGATCATCTTAGGTTGAAATCAGTTGATATAATAAGGTATACCAGTTTCCTAAGTTAGGTGCATTCAATCCTTGAACCATCCAAATCTGCTTCTTATCGCTTGAATAGCAGCTTTTTTTTGGAAGACGATAATCGGGCATGTTCAAAGTATTAATTATGAAATCAACTTGCAACTTAAGTGTTTTGATAAATAATGGGAAAATTCCTATTTCTATCATGATCATATAATTAGGGGTATTTGAAGGAAGTCGAAATATCCGTTTGATATAAAATCGGAAAAGTTGTTCAGCGGTTTCATATTTTTTACCTCTTCAAACCTGAGCTGCATACAACAAGGTTGACTCTGCCACCGGCTCAAACAATTTGAATTCACTGCTATAAACTATATGACTATTGCTAAAAATTTCCTTCCAGGCAACATTGATTGTGGTCTTAGCTTTCGCTAGCTTTTCAGTAAGATGCCTTTCCATACTGAGGTTTTTGGTTAAATAAACTCCTTAATCATTGTAATCCTGGACGAGCTCTATGCTTTCATTGTTGTATGTCCGTTGTTCCCTCGAGATTGATCTTCTTCCTCCTTTTTTGAATACCATAACATTTGACTTATCCAAGCTAACAACCAATTTCCAGATAGTGCAAAATTCATAAACCTTGTTTAGTCACCTATTACACGTTGCCTCATGAGACATGTCTCATTTTTGACTTTCCTTTTAAATTTGTATCCCATGAGGCAAAAGCTATTACACGTTGACTCATGTCTCAAATTTGCCAGTTGTTCGTATTTTTTAATGCACAACACAACATAAAACGAATTTGAGAAAAACAAACGTCAAAATGAGACTAAAAAAAATTGCATCTCATTTCTTCATATCTGCTTTCTTTTTCGCACTTACGTGAGCCTCGTCTCGTGAGACATCGTGTAATAGCGGACTAAGCAAACAGCATAATATCATCCGCAAAAAGGAGGGCTTTGATAAGGGTTTCTTCATATCCTGTCAAAAAATCCGTTATGTCATCGATAAAAAGCGCAAATAAGCTTAGGCTGAATGTGCAGCCTTGGCGTACACCAGTCTTAATCATTAACCATTCCGAAATATTTTCAATATAACATACTGCTCCTGGGGCTTCCTTGCAAAACACGTCCAAATCTGTATGACATTCCCAATCTAAACATCTTGTACATTAGCGTGTTTCGGTCTATTGTATCAAATGCAGCCTTGAAATCTACAAAGAAAGTATATAATTTCTTATTTCTAGTCAACAGAAACGAATCTGCGATACTTCTGAGGACAAAGATGTGATCTACAGTTGAGTATCCTGGCCTGAAACCCGCTTGGAACTCTTTAATAAAGCGTCAATCCTGCAGTACCGTGGTGATTATTTTATAGGATGTATTCAAGAATGAAATATCTCTATAGTTTGAAGGATTCATTGTGCTGCCCTTTTTATAAATGGGAAAAATCAGCGCTTCTTTGAATTCTCGGAGTCCACTAACGTCCTCCAGTATGATATTACATACGAGTATATACGCCTCTAAGATTCTTAAAGAGCTCGTCTGTTCCATATCGATAGAATTCCTTTGGTATTCTATCAGATCCGACTGCTTTACCAACCTTGAGACTTTTTAGCTATGTCGTTGCCTCATCCTGTAAGATTGGCTGGTCCAATAGTTCATCATAAAAGCTGGGTTGAATGTATTGTATCATATATGAGTACTCGTATCAGCAAGGTATCACAATTCAAATTTCGGTTTATAACATAAACTTTTCCGTTAATTCTCTAAACTGTCTTCCAGAACTCGTATGTGTTCCTACATTAAGCTATAGTCTTCTCGCTTCTTTTTCGTAGAATGCATCCTTTTTTACTTTGCTTAGTGCTTTAAAATTCAAATGCTTTGGGGTGTCTTTATTATGGCGTCTATACTGGTTCAACCAGGCGTAAGATAATTTCCTTCCCATCATGCATACTTTATCAAACCATGGCTCTCTATACTCCTCATCTCATCTGCAATGGTTCGATTTCGTGTACGCTGCCTTGATACACTCCTCAATTCCTTTTAAATTGGCTGTTCGCTGTTTGGCGTCTCATCAAACATGAGTCTAGCTCTCTTCTATCAGAATAGCCTTAAGGACTTTTAACTTGAGCTTAGGCAAAAGTTTCATGTTCACACTTTCTTCTTTTTCCCGCAATTTAGTGAAACAACAATTGGCATGTGATCTGAATATGGCACCTGATGCACTTCCAAATCAGTAATCAAGGAATTCCAAATGTCCCCTACAAGAGCGTAGTCTATAACTGAACTACCTTGTTGCTTGAATGCTTGGATGATATTGGCCTTAAGTGCCTGAATCGTTTCCGGATTGTTAGCTAACATCGGTCCTTCATGGTTCTCCACAAAAAAAAAAAAAAACTTCAAAGTGGTCAATTCGCAGCTCCGAGGCGACCAATTGACATCGCCAAGACGGGTGATAACTCAATTTGGGAATTTGGGGCGCAAAAGATCGATTGTGGCATGCGCTGTGTGGCGCCATCCTGCACGAACCAGAGGTCATCCAAATCCATGTCTTCAATTTCAGTAAAAACAAGAAGTCGGTTAACTTGGCTCTGTAATGCCTACCGTGGACCCAGACGTGCGTCGTTCCCAGCCTCAGTTTCGAAGAAAAATGGTCCACACCAAACTGTCACTTTCTGTGGATGCATTGGCTTCTGAACAATAACATGCGGGTTTTTCGAACCCCATGATGCGGCAATTTAGTTTTTTAACGTATCTGTCGGGATGAAAATGCGCCTCGTCAGAAAAGATGATTTTTCGCCCAAAATCGTTGTCCAATTTAAGCTGGTCTAAGGCCCAAACTGCTAAGCGATAACGAAGCCGATGGTCTTACGCCTTCAATTCCTAAGTCAATTGTAGCTTTTAAGCGAATAATCCGAGATTTTCGTGCAGAATTCTCCTCATTCTCATCTATGCGCACCGTACGATGACGGGGACCACAACTGTTATACACTAGTATACCAGTCTCACGAACTTTTTACACGAACTGGGCTGTGGGTGTTCCATTTCGGCCAAAACTTCTTTTCAAAAAAGGCACTGTTTGGGCTACACAGCACTCACTTTGGAAATAGGTTTTCAATATTTCCCAACGTGGTTCAAGTGTAAAACGACTTATTTCGTCCGCGAAGGTATTTCTGTCAAGATTTCGAGTGGAAAATAACTGTCAGTGTCAAAATAACTTATGATTTTAAAAGAAAACACAAGATGGCACACCCTGTATGTCAACAAACAAAATTGTCGTTATTGAAGTGAACATATAATTATCAAGTATTCAAGTTTCTTTTAGTTCTTTTAGAAACTCGATATTAAAAAACAAAAATTTAAATTTTTGGTTTTCAATCAAGCTTGGAATATTTTGCTTTTTCGTTATCATTTTGACTCCGAAATTTATTTCATGTGCTCCAGCTTATAAGCTTAAAAAGGCCCGGTTAGAAAGCAATTAGTTAAGTCTCAAGTGAATTCAATTTGTTGAAATGAGTATTGCTTCCAGGGCTGATGTTTCAATTGGATTTTATTTACATTCCTATCTAAATCTATGTTATTGAGAGAAAATCATTTTTACCCATGTTCGATGTACTCGCATTTTTTGTTTATATATCCACTAATTTCATTAAAATAATCGAATCACAGACTACATTGATTTGAATTCAAAAAATTTAAGTTTACATATCGATACACATTGCATCTGTGTTATCGAAATGAAAAATGTACCTGGCCTTATTTATTAAGTGAATAAAATATCAAAAACAAGCATTGTTTTGGTTGAGTGAGTTGTGAGTTGCCTTCCTACAGGTGAGCTGCCTAACGAATTGAAAGTCCTTCCTAACGCCACACTATATCTACAAGGGATGCACAATGAAGCGCCTGTTGCTGTATAGCTTCCTCCACTCTACTTGATTATTAAACATACATTTACACAGGAACAGTTTTTGAATACAAATAAAAAAAAAAAAAGTAGAAACTTGATGAAATCTCGTTAAATCGGAAATTCAATTGATACCATTTTGTTTTTGTTTCTTTTTGTTCGCTCTTTTGCCATTGTTTTTTGAGGTGGGTGGAGGAGAGGTGTAAACATTTCAAGTGGAATTATTAAAATATTTTTCAGTCCCTCCTTGTTTTTGAAGTAAACGAACCTCAATATTACGTGATGGATAGCCATGGTGCCTTTTTATTTGAGTTCATGTAAATGTAAATTTGTGTTTGTTTCGAAAATTCGGTAGGTATAGTGTCGGTGTATTTTAATGAATAGCGGGATTCGGTACTTTTAAAGTTTTATTGTTCAACAGTTGAATTGAACACAGAACAAATAACAATATTGGTTGGATTACGTACAATTATTTTTTAAACTTGAGCCTAGCAGTTGAACACTTACGAGTACTTACTTACTTAACAGAATACCTATCAATGAAGATTTTGCTCTCTGAGAAATGGCGCCTTTCCATTTTCTACGAAACCTAGCAGACTTCTTCCAGTGTCTTCCAGAGCAACTGCGATGGCTTGGTCTTTAACCGAGAGATTCGGTTTTCCTTATTGCCTTTAATCTGGGACCTCGGATTCAAAGACTAACTTCGGTGGAGCAATATTTTTTAATGTGGCCTAGCCAATGAAGTGGATGTATTTTGATTTTCATGGTAATATACCTCATAGAATTCATGGTTTAATTTTTCTTCATATTTTGTGCACACCAAAGGCATAACGACTACGCTTAAAATGTTTGAGCACAGTGTGAGTGTTTACCAAGTTGGGTAGGATTTAAAAGAAGATACCGATACAAATTGGTTTTAAATGTCTGAACAATGGGAGGAAAATAATGGCCCGGCTAAAGTATTCCACATTCGTGTAGTGTGACTAAAGAAAGAATGTCTGAATTTAATAGCATACATCCAAAGTTGGGCTTAGGAGTAAACTGATGGGCACTACCCGAAGCACGAGTGTTACCGTTGGATTTTTTAATGGAAAGATCTTCTTCTACATTCACCCTCGTTTTCTTTCGAAAGAGTCCAATTTGTGTTTTCCTTTCCACTTTTCGTCCAACACTCTGCGGGGGTCTTAATGCAGTTTACTATAGTATTGTAGAGCGTCGACTTCATAGATAGCGTCAGAATTTTTAGAATAATTTCTTTCGCCAAACAAAAGTAGGAGCGGTTTCTTAGGGTAATTTTTCGTCGAATCACAGCTAAGCTGTCGTTCAAGAAGATAATATGTTTTGGGAGTCAGTTAGACTACTAACCAATAACGAAGTTGATACTATCTATAGGTAGTAGTGACATTTTATCCTTATCGGTGGCCAAATGTTTGTGGGTAGTATAAACTGAGCCTCGTCCTCTTAATTTCGGAACCAAAAAGTTACAGCTGTATTTTAACCTCTTTGAAGGATCTTGAAGGTACTTTGGTAAAAGCCGATGATCTCGATATGATCAGTAGAATTTAATACTTCAAAGTCTCCTGTCATTGAAGCGGGACCCATCCCATATGCTGCTATCCATGAGCGGCACTTACATTGAAGAAACCAAACAGCTTTGAGTGCTCGGTATGTGCATCACAAACCACATACTATGGTCTGGGCACATATTCGACCTCACCAAAAATATAACTGCTAAGTATTTAGGTTTGCTTCGATGGTGCAAGACATTTTTGACCTCTTCTGATATGGTCTTTTCAATAAATCAAATTTGGGCAGGTGCTCCAATAACTCAATTCAGTCTCTTGGATAGAATCCACAAGGGCATTTAAAATGATATGTGGTAGACCTATAGCAGAAACACAGCCGCACTATTTCTTTTCATTCATTACTTTATCGGCATTTTAATAAATAGCGTTCTAGTAAAATAGCGAGTTGCATTCATCCACTTAAACAATTTTACGGTAATACTCACACTTTCAGAAATGCTCATCAGTTTATGATTAAGCCCAACTTTTGAAGTACTGCTAAGTTCATATATTCTTTCTTAAGCGGCGCAACACTAATCTAAAATGTTTAAACTACCTCTGATTTTCACTCCCATTTCTATATACAATATGTACTTCAAAACCAATATTCATCGGTATCTCATTTAAAATCCCCCTATTTTCCCTAAATATATGAAGGTTTATGCAAAAATTATAAGTCTTTGTAGTGGTTTCTTAAAAAAATAAGCTTTTATATATAAAAAAATATAAAACATTTTTAAGAAAAAAAATTTGGTACGCCAATTTAAAGTTTTTATTATTGTTCGAATCAAAATTGAATTTAGAACAAAAAAAAATTAGCGGTTTTCGAGATATTGAATTTTCAAAAAAAAAAAATAGATTTTTTTTTTCAAAATTAAAAAAAAAATATATTTTTCTTAAAGTTTTGAAATGCAATGTTTTTTAAACTTTTTAGAAGCTTAACCATAAAAAATTTCATTAAAATCCGTTATGGCGATAATGAGAAATTTAAAATTTAAAAAAATCGTTCTATGGTAGGTACAGTCAGTAATATCTTGTATTCAATGTTTTTTTTATTAAATTATGTATCTTGAAAATTAATCGAAAGAAAAAAAAATTAAGCAAAATTCTCGGAACCGTTTTCGAGAAAAATACGATTTTCGAAAACCATTTTTTAACATTTGTATGGAGGGTACCGTTATTTTTAGGTGAAATAAATTTTTCTTTCTCATATCCTGTAGATTATCTTAAAAAACTTTCATTTATGAAGTTTTAAGAAAATCGAGCATTCCGTTTTCGAAATATTGAGTTTTAAAAAGAAAATTTGAAATTTTTTTAAAAATCCAAAAAAACTTTTTTTGAAAATTTAAATACACAATATAATATTGAAACTGCTGGGGAGCCTTTTAATCAAAATCGGTCTTACCGTTTTTGAGAAAATCGAAAACAAAAATAATGGTTCCATTAATGATACCAAAAATAATATTTTTTTTTGACGTTTTTTTTTCAACCATTACCTAGGTTTCACTAAATTAAATGTTTTGAATTTTTAAAAAAAAATCTGTGCGACTGTTTTTGAGAAAAAAAAAAATAAAAAATTAAAACCCATATCTACCTACCAAGTTTGAAGAAAATCGGCCGAGACGTTTAGCTGCAGTCGAACAGACAGCCAGACAGACAGAATTGCGAGACCCACTTTTTTCGTCTTCGCTATCATCGTAATGTCAACTTTGATCAATGCGAATGCATAACTTGCCTTATACTCGTAGTACCTATAAGTCGCAAGTTAAAATGACGCCAATAGTTGGACAGATTCGTTGAAAGTCATATTTGAGGTGTAAACACCTGCCGTGCACTATCCGCTTCAGGCAAAATATTTTAGTAGTATCATGCTATCGCATCTCCTTGCGGTGTTCGGTGTAGTCACGGTGAGCTACTTAGTTTTCCATGACACACGGCATTTTTCCTTGTTCTGACACTGCCACCGCTCCATAAAAAGTTGTTGTATCTCGACTTAAATTTCATTCATATTTCCCAGGATTTGATCTAGACGATCCTCCGTCCCGGAATAAATATTAGTACATTCCGATTTGAGTGTTGCAGAAGCAGAACCTTTAGACAAATTGGGCGTTTATCATCAATATGCCCCTCCAGTTCTTTCAGTAGATACATAATAAAGTCAACTTTCTGTATGGAGCAGATAGAGCTAATAATCCAATCATAAGACACTGATGAATTGACACATGAACTCTATCAAAACATTATCAACGTATCTGAAGAGTTCTACCAGTAAGCCGTCAAATCGTGCGACTTTGTTGTTCTTAAGCTTTTTTTAAGCTATGTTGACATACTTCTTCTGCATTCATCCAACAAAAATATGCAGTACACGTGTACACGTCTTATGGGAGAGCCTTTTCAAAATCAGTAGCGTGCTATATTTTTGCACCATACCAAATTAAAGGAACTCCTCCATAAAAAAGTGTTTGTGCGCCCATAAATTTTCGATTGCATCTGACGCAGGCCCGACGTCCTATTGACTGCACATCTGAGTGTGCACTGAATTGCAGTGGCCTAGGGCTGTTGGTGCTATTCAATTTCAACCCCAATTAAATACCTATATTGATGTGCGTTCAGAGTTAGCCTTGTTGATTTCGTAACTTGTTGAGTTTTTTTTCCTTGGGTTTCTGTTGAGGTGCTTTTGATTTTAGAGCTTTAAAAAAGGGTCAATTTAAAATCAACACTACGATAACCCTGTGAGAGCTTTAATGAAGGACAGATTTATGCAATTCACTGTAGCCAGAATGCGAGGCAAACGTCCTATCTTGCCCACACTGCATATTTTTGTTGGACAGATTATAAGACTCTAGTTCTTCATTAACGTGAATTGGGTTGTTGTCTTGCTCTTTTAATCGCTCTTCAAGCCCAAGTAACATTTTTGCTTCCGCAAGATGTTCGAAAAGCTTTATTAGGCTTATTAAAGGAAGCTTAAAGTAACCTTGAAAAATATTACTAAATTGTAAATTGTTCAAACCTTTAAATAGCTTAGTTATGAGAGGCTCTAACTTACTCAACATATGTGTCCTTGCAATAATTGTTGTCTATTTAACCGAATTCTATTCTTCTAATGAAATGGATGGATGGAAATGGATTTCCTTACTTTGACAGATGATGGCAGGCGGCCATATCGTTGAAGCTAAATCTATTAAATTGACTGACATTTATTTAGTTTTCCCTAATTTTTTCGGTCTTTTCAATCTTTGCTGAGATCAGTTCTTAATATACGTCAGAATAGCTCTCGTAAGGTGAACCCAAAGTAGATCGAAAATCTGTGATATTGAAGGACATGTTTTTGAAATTCTTAAATTCTTAATAGAATTTTGAAATATGTATAAAAGAATACAGAGAGACCATAGCTTTACAACTTTGCCAGTCCAAGTTCTATTATGTCTTTGGGGTTAGAGCTATTGGGGTACAGCTAGAATTGTAATTATCTTCTAAAATTGCAATAAAGGCTGCCTTCAGACGATCCATGGAAACCTTTTTTCACAGTTCCATTGATGATGATCTTGAAGTATTTTTTACACTGTCTGTCAACCTTGCAGGATCCGTCGTATGGAGGCTGGACTGCATCTACCCTTACAAAAACATGGGTGAAAGTTGGAAAATTAGATTAGATTGAACGACATAAGTCCGGTTTTGCTACTTTTTAGGAGAGCGATTTGAATGTTTAGTTTGCAATACAAATCAGGTACAAGACATTTTATTTGTGACTTATAGTTATAGGTACTATAAGGCAAGTTATGCAATATGCAAATCGAACTCGAGATTTTGATCAAAGTTGACATTACGATGATAGCGAAAACTAAAAAAGTGTCTCTCGCAATTCTGTCTGTCTGTATTTTGACCACAGCCTGAACCATGTTTTGTTTTTAAGACCGAAAATAACGGTACCTGCCTGCCATAAGATTTTTTTTCTCAAATACTGTCTCACAGATTTCTTAAAAAAAAAATTCAGAAAATTTCATTTAAGTAAAGCTAGGTAAGGGTTGAAAAAAAAATCCAAAAAATGGTTTGGTAGCCCCCCTGGAACCATTTTTTTTTTGTTTTTGATTTTTTCGAAAACGGTAGCACGGATTTAAATCATTTTTTTATGCTAAAGCTCCTTCAAAATTTAAATATTATTACTTATTCAAATTCTCAATTTTTAATTTTTTGGATTTTTAATAAAAATTTCAAAATTTTTTTTGGAAATTCAATATTTCGAAAACCCCATGCTCAACTTTTGTCAACCTTGATAAATAAAATGTCTTGAAATAATGTACAAGATTTGAGAACAAAAGTTTTGTTTTACCTAAAAATAACGGTACCCACCATACAAATGTTTAAAAATTCATGATCGCCTAGAATTTTGTTGAGTTGTTGAAACAAAGTTGATTCAAACTGCCATCCTCTCTCTGAAATTAAATACATACATAATGTATTCCTGTGTTCCGGTTACTTTGGATGGCAAAAGTGTAATTCCTTCAAGGGTGACCACATGGCCGAGGAACTGGACTTCGGATTTGCCAAACACGCACATCGACATTGATGACTAAGCATTTGTCTTAAAGTCGTTAAAAGATGACACGCAGGTGATGTTTATGGTCTGCTAACGTCTCAGAAGCGACCAGAATGTCGTCGATCAGCCTTTAGAACGTGCGTAATACATACCGAAAGCCCGTATGTCATCAACATGAACTCAAATAACCCAATAGGTGCTATATTTGCCGTTTTAGGGATATCGTTCGGCTTAACTGGGACTTGGTGAAAAGCCTTTTTCAAGTCAATTAGTTTCAGCTTGAGAGCCGAATATTTTCCAAATGCCGGAGGATTTCGTAGAAAAATCCTGATCTTCCCAGCTACAACTTGGTTTAATTGTGAAACCATGGGATACATGGAGCCTAATGCAATGCAATGTACACTGTACAGTAAATTGGGATTCCAACAATGCAAGAAGTATGAAAAACGTTTAAAGAATCAACAGAAAAAGCGGGATAACTAGAAGGTTGATCATTGGTTTGCTGTCTTCCTTCGTCGTCTTCCTTTGTATCGCCCTCTAGCATGATGATGCAGATTTTTGAAAAATAAAGAAAGTCCAAGTCTACGCCGGAGTCAATAGTTTAGCTTAATGAAACCGAAAAGTTAATTTTGTAAGTAAAATTTTTATTTGAAATTGACAGTGTGATCAGCTTGGGAGGGGCGCTGTTGCTGTCGGCAAAGAGCAAGCAGCAAAATGAGCTGCAAGTACATTTCCCTTATTTGAGGAGCTAGTTATTGCTAGTTGTCGTTATAGATGAGCGTTAGAAGATGAAATTAAATGTGCTAAGAAGCAATATTGCCTTATAGGGGATGATAACAAATAGAACAAGGTCCACCAGGAGACAATGAATCCCCAAAAAGTTAACATTTGGTGTGGATTTTAGGCCGGCTTCGTAATTGATCGGTACTTTTTTTTGAAAACGACGTTGGTGAGGTGGTCACCAGTCAATGGAGAGCTCGACAGAACGATGATAACCTATTCCTTAATAATGGCCCAAATTGAACCATATAGACATGTGGTTACAGCAGAACAGTGGCACTTCGTGCCACATAGTGGATGCCATACGATTGACATTTTACATAAACGAGTTAAGGGTTAAGGTTATCTTTGGCAGAGGTGATCAAGGTCGTGCGATTTAGACTCCCTCTATATTTTTTCTTGTAGGGTTTCCTATAGAGCCAGAGGTCTATACGAATAAATAACAATCTACCGAGTCCTTTAAGTTGAACATACTACTGGCCATCGATCAAATTCAGCCGGGACTCTGCGAAAGAGTCATTGAAAATTGGACCACTCGGATACGTGCCACCGTAAGAAGCTGAGGCGAACATTTCAACGATTTCTTATTCTATTATATTTATAATGGCAGACATAGGCATTTAAAAATAAAAAAATTATTTTATTTATACTTCACACATAGCTTGTTTAATTCCATTTCCACATTTACCTGCCCTTATTGGAAAAGCCTTATGCCTTATGTACTATATTTGCAGGCATAGTGCCTACAGTACAGATACTCAAAAATCCATAATTCCAAGAGCTTAAGGTCTAAATATGGCTTAGGAAATTGGCCGTATTTCATTAAAAAATTTGTTAAAACAAAACCCCTATCTATTTAGGTTACCTACTCACTCGACCAGAAGGGACTTAAAACAAATAAATATCTAAGCCCCGTTTCAATGTGTTAGTTGTTATGATATAAATACTGTCCTCCCGATGCAGTACCTGGTATTTCGGCCATACACACCGTCTGTACGTACTCAATCGCAAATGTACAAAATGTGTGCTTAAGGGCTGTAAAATAGGCATCAAATTTGTTGGTAATGCACCTCATCGGAAGGATTAAAATCGAATAATTGTTTGTGGTTGCACATATGTGCACCGAAAACACGTCCCCACAAATTATTTATTGTTATTGCTTTAACTTTTTGTACATAAAACTGAGAGCTCTAGCTGCACGAGGGCAATGTATGTAACTGGCTCTGTTCTGTAACTGTGCGTAGAAGTGAACAAAATACATTATACCTAGCTATCTCCGTTATAGCAGGATAATCCATGGAATATAAATATTTATAGTTTATGGTTATTGCATAAGGTTGTTGTTGGATGTATTAAGTCGTTTCGCATACGAATAAATTGTTATTTATTAAATGAGCAAAAGTTACGACAATAATTCAGCGCCAAGGAGCATAATAATTGAAAGTTATTATCAATTTAGCACACAAAGTGATATAAACACACATTGCCACATAGAGTACTACAGGACACCAAACAACATGCTGAATTTGAAGGGGCAGGGGTGTGTCTTTGAATTGCGTTATTGCTGAAACTTCCAATGGAATTTGTCTCCCTTAAGTTTTTATTTTTGTAATATGAATAATTGCATAAAATATGTAGTCACGCAGAATAAGGTTTCGGAAAGCGCCAACAAATAAGGACAACTACTTGCGGAGCGAGCCCTTGAGGATGGTGTTTATACAGAAATAAACCAATGCATGACGGTGGATTTATCTGGAAATTTAATTTTTTTTTAATTCCGCAAGTTTTAATTAGAAATCAAAAGAAAAACAAGTAAAACGAAAAAATAATAAAATGGCCATTATAGAGGAAGCGTCAGAGTAGAAGTAAATAATGAAAATGAGAAAATTAATGCGAATAACAATGAAAAAAACATTGGCGTAATTCCTTTCAAAATTAACAAAAAATGATTTCCTTCCTTATTTTCAATTTACTACATACCTTAGGAAGAGACAAAAAAAAATTAAAACAAAAACACAAAATGGAAAATTGAAAATGGAAGAAGGAAAACGAAGGAAAACAAACATTAAGGGAATTCTTCTTTTATTTATTTTAATATTCTATTTCGATGAATGAGCTGCCCTCTACCTACCTCCACTTACTTATTAATGCAATATACCAACGGAAATGGGATTATACGATTCTGAGATTGAAGTTGAATACATCCCGATACCACTTGAACAGAAATAATTTTCATTTCTCTATGTATTGAAACTCTGGTTACTTAAATTTTAAATACATCCAAACAGCTCTTAAGTCCGAAATCAGATTAAACATCTTTTGACATAAGAGAAGAATTGATTTATTTTGCTTTTATTATTTAAATATCTATTATGTCCGTACATATTCTATGAATATAATTATATCTTTAAGAATCATTCATTAACTTCAATTAAAAGATTGCATTCATTAACTACTTTACTCTATGTTTTTGACCTCAAATAATGCAATCACCGTTTATTTGACATTAAAATTATTACAATGATTGTAATTGTAGCAATACGAAACAATTACCGCGATGGCAACACTTGAAAAGGCAGAAAATAACATCTATATACCACAGCACTTGAGAACGTAAATCATTCAATGTACACACATGTACATACAGTTGCACGATCCCTTCGAGATCTTGATACATGCAAATCCGTTGTTACTGATATTTTTCCCCCATTCTTCTGAAGAGGTGTTCTTCGTTGCTGGCAAAACCATTTCGGGAGCTTGGAAAACAGCAATTGTCCAGCCTGTTCCTAAAAAAAGACGAGCCTTCGTCCCCCTCCTCCTATCGACCAATTGCACTTACCTTCTTTCCAAGGTCAAGGAATCGCTGATAAATCATCAGGTCAAAAACTATCTCAAAGATCCAAAGCTTCTCAATAACCGGCATACGTTCTACTGGTGATCTGAAGGCATATCTCACCGAAGAGTGCAACAGATCTTTACGTTGTTTTGGAGAAAGTAAGGTTATTGCTCTTGATATTTCTAAAACATATGATAAAGTTTTGAAAAATCGAAAATGCGTGCATTTGGTATCGACGAAATCCTTACTCTATGGATAAGAAATAACCTTTTAGATCGTTCAAAACATGTTGAATTGGACGGTTTCAAGTCTAATCTTCACAAAATAAATGCTGGTGTTCCCCAGGGCTCGGCACACCGAATCGTGCACACTTTAGTTGTGCAAAAGATTTCAAATCGGAAAGATCTTACCATGAGTGCCATTTAACCAAATATTAAAATTCTGCACTCCTCACAGCATAACGATTCGGCTGCAACTGAATAGCAAATGTGAGCGCACAGCACATCCCCATACACATCACACCGATCGAGACATCGACACCAAAAATCAAAAACTTTTGATTTTACTCACACGGTGTGTGACACCGAAAATTGGTGTGCGCACCAGCCCACATATTGCTTTGTTTCATGTTTTCTTTACCTTCTTTCGAGAACAAAGCACAAGATGCAACTGGGATTGCAAACTACTGACTCATTGCATGACTTTCCATGAATGAAACCAATGCAGACCTTCTACTCAATGAAAGTGCTAGGTGATTTCTACGAGGAATTCAACTTTATTTTTCCTTGAGGAGCAAATTTCCTACTGGGCAGTCACACACGGCATACATTTCCGACTTTCCGTACACCGACACCGGTGTGCACACAAGTGTCGTGTGTATTTGCAGCTTAAAATACGAATTTCTCGTATAGAGCCAGCGCACATGAGCCAACCCTTTGGTATACAGAGCAATCACGATGAGATCATCACTACCTGATAAACGGTGGTTGCGACCGAAAAATACGAATTGCCTCGTATGCAACTTCGGATCGCAGCACAGATACTACCTTTGTGTAAAGGGTTTTTCAACAGGGACGCTACAAAAGTAGAGCGACAGGGACAGCAAACGACGCCATATTTCTTGCCGCTCTTTTGACATTTCTCTTCAGTAAGGTTTGGGTTTGCCATTTCATGATGGAAAGATATACGAGCCAACAACGAGTCGAAATTATTAAAATTTACTACCGAAATTCGGAGTCAGTGGCCTCAACGGGAAGAGCGCTACGTCCAATTTATGGTCGTCATAATCGTCCTAGCAGATCAACAATTGAGCGTCTAGTGGAAAAATTTGAATCCACAGGCACAGTCGTGCGATTTGACGCCGTTAGACTATTTCCTGTGGGGCTACGACAAGTCTATGGTCTATGCTAACAAGCCAGCGACGATTGATGAACTTCGTACGAATATCGAACGTGAAATTGCAGCAGTATCGGCCGATTTATGCTTGAAAACCGTCGAAAATTGGGTTCAGTGTCTGGACTTCTGGAAGCGTGCCCGTGGTGGCCATGGAAAAGAAATCAAGTTTCATACATAATGACATCGAACGCACTTTCACAGGAATAAAGAATTTCATTGATATCCAAAACCGTTTTTGTTTTATTTAAAAAAAACTTTTGTAGCGCTCTTATTGAAAAACCCGATATTATATATGTATGTATAAAGTATAGTATTATCATTAAGCGTGATTTTGTATTGCGAACGCTAGCCTGGTGGTATCGCAGAAATTAGCGCACGCTTTTACAGTGGAGAGTAGGATAAGATACAAAACAAGTAGTAAAAAAGAAAATATTTTATTATTAAATTAAGCAAAGACAAATCTAGTAATTGCAGTCCCTAGCCTTAAGATGTCGCCACACTCAGAGAAATAAATAGTCATTAATAACTATTTTTTGACTATTTCCATAGTCCGAATAGCGACAGCTATGCAAAATAGTTATTTATGACTATTTCTATTTGTTATTCACTTTTTTACTTTTTTTCTAGTTAATATTAACTATAAAGAAGTTACATACGACTTTTACAAATATAGTTGTTTTTGGTAATAACTATAAACCCAATTAAACTTGACTGTGCACATAGTTTATTTTGATTATATCGATAGTAGCTATCTATAACTATTAACTATACATATAGTTAAACTTGACTATTATATGCACATTGTTGTTGCGAGTATTTGTAAACTGAATAAAGAAAGAAACAAAATACTTCTAGGTTTGTATACATACATATGTATAACTCAACAACTTCATGTTTGTGAAAGTATTTATTTTGTAAGTCGATAAATTATTATAATTATACTAGCGATGTATTATATTTATTATTTTGCACATATGGGAACCGAAATATAAGTGCGGTTGAAATTTCATCTACTAATTCTAACATTTTACGTCGAAAAAAACAAAGCGCCTTCAAAATGATGCATATTTAAGTTATTTTATTTACAACTTTTATCAGACAAAGGGTTACCATATATTTTTTTTGAAACCACATACTATTATCTACTACACCATAGTGGTATTCAACTATTTTAAGAAGTCGTTTGTGAAAACAATTTATCTTACATATTTAAAACTAATTTATTATTTTCTTGACTACTAAAAGGTTAATATATGTTATTAAATGTTAAAGTATTGAATAGTTATTTAAGTAGGTATTTTCTTATTTTGACTATTAAAAAGTTAAAACTTACTATTAAGTAGTCAGAATTCTCCATAGTCGCATTCAACTATTCTTAGTAGTGGTTTATTACAATCAAAGTATAACTATTTAAAATAGTAGCACATTACTTTTTTGTATAGTCATTTATATTTTTAACTATTTCATAGGTTAATTCTAACTATATTTAACTATTTTTTAACTATTTTTGATTTATTTTTGATGAAAAATAGTCACTTCATAAATTTTATGGAAAATTATTAAATGACTATTGCAATAGTTACAAAAATAACTATTTTTTTTTCTGAGTGCACAATCTTTCGTCTTCTTGATAATACTATAAGTTTTATATACAAAGATACTACGTTCATATGCGGTGCTGAAGCGCGCAGAGCATCCTTGCACACAGAGTCGACATGGAGCATTTGACCTGAGCGGTCAGTTTAAATAGACAACGAGAGTCAGTCGATCTTGAGCATTTGGGCAGAGCACATTTATGTAGTTCATTATACAGTCCACTTTTACCTTTTAGAAAATGAAGTATAACAACTGAGCTTTCCCAACAAAAGCGAAATGTCCTTAAATAGTACTTGCATGGAAGAAGCCGAAAAGCTGTCAGTAATCAGTATGTTTTTTTCAACTTCTATCTTCATTGAAATCGTCATATTCTCGAGACCGCCAAAAATGCTCATCAGTTCACCTTTTTGTCGTACGTTCCGATATAGAAATTCGTTTTTTAGTCGCACAACACTATTACGGAATAATTTACCCGGTACGGTTTTCCCTTGTCATTTCAATTTGCAAACATTCAAGAGCAATGTTGATCAACACCTCCTTTCTATCCCCCTCATTTCCTCGTCACTCGTGCTGTGCTTAACTTTATAAGGGTCTCAATAAATCCTTGATCGCGTTTTAATTAAAAAAAAAACAAAAGGAACCATTCATCCAAAAATGCTCCTTGTCGCTAAAAATGATTTTCGGCCCAAACGTTCAAAACAATCAGCTTTGTCTATAGTTCTGAACTTTGAGCTGGTTTGGATTTGAACGTGTGAAAGTCCAAGTCCCGGCGCAGAACTCGTCAAGTTGAGGTCTTGCAAAAGCAGAGTTCTTGTGTACGGCTGCGGGGGGTAATCCACTTCCTCGTATTCTACTGTACACTTTCACGGACCGCATCGATATTCTCAGGCGATCCCGCCTTCCTTTGCTGTACGAATATTGGCTGATTCATTACCAAACCAGTAAAACTTGGCCATGAAACTTTAAAGAGCTGACTATGAAGGACCAGTACATTTCCCGTAAAACGGTTGCAACGTGCAACCAGTCGTGCTGTTCAGTGATGTTACATGCTATTGTGATTTGACATTAGTAATTGAATAATAAACAACAGATTTGACAGATGTCACCGAAACAATACCATGAAATTTCAAATACTACCCATCTTTCAGTTGGCTTGGGTAGATTTTGGCGGCATGTGCCACAAGACGGGTAGTTTTTGCAAAATTCATAATGGCCATGTTGTTTCATGTTCTGAATTAGACTGTCTTTTAGTCTTTAGTCGCAATGTGTAAAGACAAATTACCGTGTAAGCTTTGAGTGTTACGAATGGCATTTATAGTGTGTTCTATTCGCGAAAAACGTAATCTGATTTCAGCAAAAAAAAAAAAAAATAATAACCAATTTGCTGGATTTGGGACGATCCAAATTCAATCTGCTTTTCGAGGTGCACCAAGTGACTGTTTGGCGTGGAATGTGGGCCAACAGAATAATCGGTGCGAATTTTTTTCGAAAACGGAGATGCCCTTGCTGTCACTATCGAAGGAGAGAGCTACCGATCGGTGATCACCAATTTTGTTGGTCGGCGCTATTTGCCACACAGGTGATGAAAAAATGAACGCAACGAATGCACCAGCGAATCGAGGGCACGAATATCTCATCGTGCGACTTGATTTTGTTTGTTATTTTGTTACACTTGAGTTCTAAATTAATGAGCCTTAAATGACATTTGCCAGCAACATACACTAATTGCTCAATTTAATTTCAACATCCACATACTCGTGGGCATTGGAAAAACGCTTCAGGTATGTACCACAAAAGAAAGTTCATGCGATCAATTTCTTTCCCCTAATTCTTGTCAAATAAAATATCTCAACTACAGTAAAAATGAAAAGACTTAATGATAACTAAAGAGTAAAGCTAGTGCATACTTGTGAGTAGGTACTTGTCTCAATTTTATTGCTTTTTAGCGAAGAAGGACTCAGAGGGATTGTAAACTGCAATGTCATAACCACCACAGCCACGAATGCGATAGTTATTTGGCCAATTTCACTGCAATTGTTTTGGTACACAAAAGAGTCCTCAAAGTAGTCTTCAAGTTCACATAATAATATCAGTCTCTAAGGCAACGTTAAAAAAAAAAAAACTCCATCAAATAAAGCTGAACTTTGATCCAGACAACAAAATCCAAGTGTTAAGTGTACACAGGAGCTAGCTATAGGTACATGGATGTGTAAGATTTTGCTGACTTATAAAAGCTTATACCAATACCGTTCATGTCGCTGTAAAAATATACAGACCTTGCTGTTCTAGTCGTCATCAGCATCACATTTGTTGTCTGAGTCTGTCCGTTTAAGTTTTTCGATTATACACAAACGTCTTCTGGAAACGCAAGTCCTTTGAGAAAAGATGAAGAATTGCATTGACTAGAGCGACGACAACAAAGGAGGTTATGAAATAAAAACCTCCTCTGAATAGACGATAGCTCTCAACACGCTGCTGGGAGTGTAATCGATGAAAGGGAGTAAGTGTTCTTGTTCCGCCGGGAACTATGTGGAAGGTATCATGTACATGTGCAACACTTGTACTATGACAACTGGGAAGGAGTGATATGAATTGCTTTGTTGTCAAAACGATAGATCTGATTGTATTTTCGCGTTCTTTCCATCTAGGGTGATAGATCTTAGAGTGCAAACGCAGTCAAAATGGTTTAAGGAAGCTACACAAGAGTTCAGTGCATCCTGTCTTCCACAATATAAAGTAAGACGAAAATCACTACTCAGAAGCACCATACGATTAAGTGCTTTAATTTCATGCGTACATACAAATGGTGGAGAGAAAATCTGCTTTACATATCAAAAGGGTTTTCCATAGAGCGTTTCTTATCTTTGAATTTGATAAAACAAACGAAACGTTCAATTCTGACTGAATTTGAACAATGGCATTGTTATATTGTTTAGGGGAGTGGTGGTTCGTGGTTTATTGGCAACGACCTGTGACTTAGGAAAACTCCACAATCAGAAGTCTAGTCTAACGGGGTCAAACCGCACGATCTCGGTGGCCAGTTAACATCAACCCCACATCAGAGTTCGGAAATCGCTCGTGCAAGATACAAATGTGTTTTTCTCCTGCCTCACCCTATTACTCCGGTCCTGATCGGACATAGTGCTATTGAACCGATGGTGCTCTGTTCTGCCTTGTGCAAGGACTTAAAAAAGCACAAGGCACAAGCAAAGATAGGAAGATTCTCCTCCGCTGTCAATAGAGTATTAAAATATGCAGCTGGAGTACCAGCTTTAAGAGAAATCTTCATACTTATGTAACAATTTGTCTTAATGAACATTAATGCATATGTATGCACATATGTATGTTTATATATATATGTATCTATGTATATAGAAACATTGCATGAATAAATAAAATTGGAATTGTAAAGGAAATTGCCAAATTTATCTGCCAATGAGGTGTTAACCTTCTCTAATGAGCTTGAACAAAAGACGCTAAGAGCCTGAAGCCACATATAGAGGACACAGAACATGTGAATATATTAAATTTGATTGTGTTTTAATTTAGTAATATAAATTGATTTTGAAAAAGGTTATGTCTAGACATTTAATTCAATACAAATTGTCTATCGGAGCATATAGCTAACTTTTGAATAATTAAAAGGAATTAACATATGTAAGTAGGTAATTTGCTATAGCCTATATTGAATTAATTTTAAAAGGATTAATTTCCATCCAAATCATTTGGAACAATACAATTAAAAATAATGGGTCTAGATAATTACTTAGTAAATCTAATCGATTTGGATTAATTTAACAAAAACAAATCAACGACTGGAGAGCACGATTGTGATCTTGTAGTTGAATGCGATGTTAAGAGCTCAAGATGTAAGGTAATACTTTATCTTTAACATAAAATGCATGAAAACGATAGAGCGGGAAGCTGAGGTAAGGATAAGAAAATAACTCTTTTGGACAGAGGTGGCCTTATTCACAAGAAAAATCAGTCAGTGGCATACGAAATTTGCCCCGAGTCTTGTGCGTAAGCTTAGAAAGTCATTTATTTATTTATTTAATTCGTTGAAATCTAACGTTAACAATATTAAAATAGTTCTTATAATCTAATATAATCTAATATCATAATTTATATTTATTATTCAATATTGTTGAAAAACATAAGTTTAAATTTTTTACATTTTATGTTATCATTTGCAGATTCTAAACAAAATTGAAATTCGTTATAAATTGTTATTAATTGATTGAAGGGGCTACATACACCAAAGTTTGATCTGCTAAATATTTGAATAATAGGTTGCTGTCTCCTTAAACATGAACGGCTGAAACTGAAATTTAATTTACTTAGAACTGATGGCAATGATATCGAACCATTAATAATCCCAACAATAAAACAAAATTGTATAAACTTTCTGTGGTTAGTCAAAGAAGGAAGGCTGATCAAAGCTAGTCTTTGAGAATAAGGGGGAAGTAGATTTTCCCTTGACCATGGCAGAGACCGAAGACAGAAACGCAGAAACCTTTTTTGGATCGCTTCAATTCTTGTAACATGTGTTGAGTAATAAGGTGACCATACCACACAGCCGTATTCTAGAATTGGTCTAACAAACGAAATACATAAATAGCAGTTTAAGAACATAAGGGTCTTGAAAATCACGACCGAATCTTTTAATGAATCCAAGAACCCTATTGGCTTTTTTAATTATATAGTTTAAATGATCATTAAATGCTAATTTGGCATCTAGAATAATACCTAAGTCAGAAAACATGAAAACCTTACATAACGGACAAGAATCAAACGTATAGTTGTACAAAAACGGAAATTTTTTACGCGTAAAACTCATGGTTTTACATTTGTCAACATTTAAAACAAGTCGGTTTTTATTGCACCATTCCCTAAATATTGTTAAGTCTTCTTGTAGTAATAAACAGTCAGAGGAGGATTTTATACTTTTGAAAAGCTTAATATCATCAGCATAAATAAGGACAGACGAGTTTTTTAAGTTTGAAACCAAGTCATTAATAAATAAAACAAATAAAATAGGACCTAAGTGGCTGCCCTGAGGGACGCCAGAATTGACAACAAATTGACTTGAACTTTCATTACGAAACAAGACAGAATAACGACGATTTTTTAAGTATGAAGAAATCCAATTTATAAAATTGTTGTTAAATCCTAGATGGTTTAATTTTAAAATTAGTGTATTGTGACATAACTTGTCAAAGGCTTTACTAAAGTCAGTAAATACATAATCAACTTGCCCGCGTTTTTTAAAAACATCTAGACAAAAGGAAACGAAGTTAAATAAATTAGTAACAGTGGATCTCTTTTTGACAAAGCCATGCTGGCTATCACAAATAATAGAACTACAATGAAAAGAAAGAACATTACTCACAATTGACTCAAACAGTTTAGGTATCACAGATAGTTTAGCAATGGGTCTATAGTTCATTGTTTCATTCTTTGGACCTTTTTTATGTATAGGAATAATAAATGAACTTTTCCAGATAATAGGAAAAATTGAACTTTTTAAGGATGAATTGAAGAGAATATATAACGGATACGACAGATAAGAAGCACATTTTTTTAATTATAAGATGGAACACCATCGGGGCCTGGAATATAGCACTCATCGAGATTTAATATTTGTTGAGCGACTGTATCTTCACTTATTTCAAAATTAATTGCGTTTAAATGAGGTAATCAAAGAATGTACGAATTCGACACCATTCAAAGAATAGAGAGTGATCTCGCAAACTCTCAGGGCCTCAGGTTAGACCTTACAGAATTTAATTCACATAGCTGGAGTGAATTATTTGCAAATGTAATATCGAAGGTTGATGAACAAATATACATTCAACATCTAAATCGTGCGGCGGCATTGTCAACTAGACTTATATACAGAGATCTAAATCATCGACTTCAAGCTGCTAATTACTTTAAAATCGAACTCTGTGTGATGGTTCTACACTGAAAAAAAAATACTGTTCATAAAAATTAAGAAAACCGTTTATTGACTTCTTGTTAGTTGGCACAACAAACTTTTTGTTGTCACAATAAACTTTTTATTGTCACAATAAACGTTTTTTGATTTTGGACTTCCGAAACTCTTTATTGACTTTTAACTAACTATTTATTGTCCCAACAAACAGTTTGTTGGCCCAAACAAATATTTATTGGGACAAAAAACTATTTATTGCCATAGTTAACCCAAACGCATTCAATTAGACGATGGCTTTATATAAATAAAAAGATAGTCTTCGCGTGTACACAGCATTTAAGAGCTTAATTAAAATACAATAATCTATACTTCTTTTTTTTTAATTTAAGAGATTCAAAAACAAAGTATTTTATTTAAGTGCCACCCTCAATCCTCTTTTCCCTTAGTTCGTTTATATGTACACTTAAAATAAATTCCTAGGAAATATTGATAAAAACGTTTTTGTCCACCTTCAACAAAACAATTTTATCGTTTTGATAAAATTTTATCAATACGAAAGAATGATTTTGTTGATTTCACAAAATTTTTGCAATTCAGCATTATTTTTGTCAGTTTAACAAAATATGCACTATAAATAATATTGTCAATTTAAAAAACCAAGTTTTTTTGATAGGACAAAATAATACAGAAATTTTAGTCATATCCACAAATTTTTTTGTGATGTAAACAAAATGTTTGTTGTATCTGCAAAACATTTATTTTGTCAATGTTTGTCAATGTCACAAAATTTTTGTTAATTATTTTTTGTCAATGTAACAGAAAATGAAAACATTTTGGTTAAAATAACAAACATTTTTTTTTAAGGTTGAGTTATTTTGTTATGTTGATACTCGTAAAATAAAATTATTTTTTTGATCATATGACAAATCTTTTGTGTAATCTTGGTTTGATATAGTTCACATTAGGTTTTTGTCAAAAAATCAATGTAAGATGAACCGAATTTAACAAAAATTGCGTATTGTTAATACCGCCCTCACAGATGAGTCCATGTGAGATCGCCGCGCCGCCGCCGCCGGTACGAAACATCAATTTTTGTGGGCTTAAAATTAAAAAAAAAAAAACAATTTTAAAACAAGAAACATTCTCAAATTGAAAGTCACCATTTTTATTAAGCTGACAAATTAATTTTGTTAAATTGACAAAATATTTTATTAATTTAACAAAATAATTTTGTTAATCCAAAAATTAAAAAAAATTGTAGGTAACCTTAACAAAAAAAATTGTTGATACTAGGAAAGAATTGTTAATATGACAAATTAATTTTGCGAATTCTATAAAAAAATAGTCCTATTGACAAAATATTTTTGTTATTTCAACAAATTTCTGTAATTTTTATCAGTTTGATAAAACGTTTTGTTGGACGTATGTTGACAGAATTTTTATCAGCTCAACATACATTTTTATCATATGTACCTAGATTTTATTTTCAGTGTATTAATTCATGTTTTCTCTTTTAATCAGGCTTACATTTGGCTTCGAACTAGTTTTTTAATTTCAAATATATCTTTAAAATACTAATGGGATGCATCTCATCCACACAATTCTAACTATGCAAACTTAAGATTTGTTCTACATCCAGAAGATGTGTACATGGTGGGCCATCTATCGTAACGAATAAAATTAGTGGTACCCCCTTATTTTGTACCAACTATTGGTACCCCTTCAGTAAAAAATGGTCTTCATAAGATCTAGTGATCTGAGCAATTATATGTTTTTTTTTTTAAACTGTATCTGATTCCTCACAATTCTGTGTTTTTGTTTTATTTAATTTCCTCTTTAATTCGTTTTTATAAGTACAAAAGTAAAAACGTTTTATTGTTGTGAAAAAATGATAAAAAATTGAGTCTTCCCACTAAGGAAAGAGAATTTGGTAAGCGTTCGTTTTTGATTATTGTATGGTATTAAATAAATAAAAATTTATAGTTTTTGTTATAGGTATTTAAGTTAAGGTTTTTCAACAAATAATTTTAAGAAACAGGGGTGCCAATTGGTTCCCCAAATAGTAGGGGTTCAATTATTGGTATGGGGGTGCCAATTATTTATTCTATGGGCCTCAATTATTGGCACTGCCTCTGCCAATAATTATACTTTTAAGAGTGCCAATAACTGTATTAACTTACAATTTTCAGCTTCAAAAAACGCCACGAAAAACACAGAAGTACAACAAAAATGATATTCAGCAAGCTCTTCTCCACATGAAAATATGGAAGAATATCCAAAAAAGGGTGTTCCAAATAGTTAAATATTCCTAGATCTACAATAAAATTATTTCATAAATTTTTGGGGTGCCAATAATTGCACCCTTGCGTGCCAATAATTTTAGTGTTAATAAATTAATTCACACTGACAGCTGTTTCCCGCCCGTATTCTCTGCAGAAACAGAAAGTCAGTATCATACCTCCGCGGAACGAAATTAGTCGCTTTATACTTGAACAACGTTGGGAAATATTAAACACATATCTCCAAAGTGAGTGCTATGTAGCCAAAGCAGTGCATTCTTTGAGAAGAAGAAGCCAACATGAAGCACTCACCGCGTCTGCTCTACCCAAGTTTGTGCAAAAAGTTTGCGAGACAGGTAGATATGCTACTCAATTCACGAACATCAACTTGCCATCAATCTCAACAGCTCAACATTTCACACACAATCCCGAGGAGAATTCTGCACAAAGATCTCGAATTATTTGCTTACAAGGTCCAATCCGCTTCGTTAAGCGCCGCACTTTGGGACAGGAATTCTGCCTGAATTGGACAAAGATTTTGTGCGAAAAATCATCTTTTCTGACTAGGCGTATTTTCATCCCTGAGGCTCGGAAAACCCGCACCAACCCGTGTATTGTCCAGAAGCCAATGCATCCACAGAGAGTGACAGTTTGATGCGGATTGTAGAGTGATGGCATCATTAGACCATTTTTCTTCGAAACTGAGGCTGGGTACGTGTCTGGGTCAACAGTGGGCGTTACACAGCCATGTTAACCGAATTTATTTTTCTTACTGATATTGAAGACATGGATTTGGACGACCTCTGATTTACGCAGGATGACGCGCCCTGCCATACAGCGCATGCCACAATCAATTTTTTGCCCACCAAATTCCTAAATCGTATTTTCAGCCGCGACTTGGGCTCTTTTTGTGGGGAATCGTGAAGGACCGATATTATGCTAGCAATCTGGAAACGATTCCAGCACTTAAGGCCAAAATCATCCAAATAATCTGTGAGCTGCAGCTTAAAACCAACAACCAACAAGGTCTTAGAAAATTGGAGTGAAAGAATGCGCTACTGCGAAGGAAGCAGATGCAGCCATTTTAACGACGCACGTTGTGTTTCATAATTAATGGAAATGTTTGCTCTTACTAATAAAGCCACAATACATAGAAAAAATTCAATTTTGTTCATTTTATTGTATTTGGCCCAACTTTTATATACGTTGCACATTAACTAATTACTCATATATTTGATGACACCAGCGCCACGCAACGTCTCAACGTCGACATATAAAAAGCTATCGCACTATAGTAGGTGCCCTATCTACTATATTTTACTATTTTATATACAACCGTACGACCATACAATTTGAAAAGGGACAAACCTTCTGAACAATACTTTTACAATTGAACATCCTAAAAAACGATATTAGTAGTTGTTAAAAAGGCAAAATTTTTAAAGCTTATTCACTCATAAAATCAACAAGTTCTGTGACCAAACACAAATCCACCAAGACCACACAATATACGAATAAAACGTAGGTACCTTTACCTACTGACGAATACCTTATTCGCATTTGTTGATAAACCCTCATCCATCCGACTAAGAATTCCATTCAATTGGAAACTTAAATCAAAACCTCTAAAGCCAAAACCATTTTAATTAAACTGACCATTTTGTCTTGCGGCTTGGCAAATTTAACTGTACCATAAAACAAAAATAAAAGGAAGCTTCTTTGAAGGACGTTTAAAATCGACAGCAGATATGACCATTAAGTCTTTAACAACCTGATGAGAACCAAAAATAAAGGAGTTCCCTACACTTGAATACAAATAAACAACAACAAACAGGACGAATGAAAATCATCAAGCATCCTGCAGCAAAACAAACAAACCCATCAGACCATCATCATCAGAGATGGCGAGAGATAGAGGGGTGGTTCGAGTTCGAGGATGATGGAACGAAGCACGCTTCTTGTCCTTGATACCTACGTACATAGAACGATATGGTTCTCCGATAAATTGATTTGTCTCATCCGATGTACTCATTTATTATGCCGTCGCATCGCCCTCTCGTTGTGTATGTAGGATGCGGGTAAATGAAGTTTATCTACTTAGCGCATCCTTTCGCCGACACATTCCACCCACCTAAAAAGGCCACTGGCATACCTATTCTGTACGTATGGCTGGCGCCGCGCCGCCATTTTTGTATAGATACTAAGTTCAGCGGTGAATTTTGTTGTGGGCGAGATAAATACACAACAACACATCGTTAAGGCATCAGAAGCCGAAAGAGACACAAAACCATGAGCGGCAGCTTGCGATTGAATTCACCGCCAAATACCATAACGGACAGTGGAAACATACCAACTAAAACTTGGCCATTTCTAAAAATCACACAAAAATGGGACTTGATTTAAAAAAAATTACATATATAATTTATCAAGAAGCTCTCAGCCGTTTCGATTGCCTCTGCCTACTTATAATAAAACTGTGAGACAAGAAACCTTTAAAGTTTTCCTACTTGAACAAAAATATGTAACCATGGATTTTAATTTCGACTGAACTTTCCATAGAATTGGGGACTATCTGATGTTCATTTCGGTAGGAAGCTTGATTTAGTATTTTTCTGTAAAACCAAAAGAATAACTAGAAAGTTAATACTCGAACTTTAATAAAAAGAATAGAAAGAGATCGTTTTTTTATTGGATTTCATTGTAGACCTATGCCAATCGTTCATTTTGAAAGATCGAATCAATCATTGATGGATTGGTTCAAGGATTCGATCTTTTCAATCAATCGTTCTTTCAATCAAAATTATTTTTAATGCAGCCGCTTAGTTCCGAACGAGATAAAGACCGACACGAAATGTTTTCAATCGTTCATTCAACTAAAATATTTTTTTCCTATCATTTCGTTCAGACCGAGACCGAGACCGAAACAATGTAAAATTGAACGAAAGTTTGGTTTTTTCGACTTCGTTGCTTCGTTCACGCCATTTTCTATTGTATATAAGATGAGGAATATACATTCTGTTTCATGTCCATTCCTATTTGGTATTGTAAAATGCTTGAGAAAAAGTTGAATGAACGAAACATAACTTTTTTTTCGTTCGTTTCGTTCAGTTTATGTTCACCGGTTTCAGTGGCATGAGATTGACATTAGGATTGATTGATTTGGTCTACTTTGATTGCAATCAATCAATCTTTTTGGTAAACTTGTCACAACTCACAAAGACCCAATCAATCGCGATTGACACAGCTTTCATTGGGCCCACAGCTGTGTGGCAGATATGTAGCTCAGATAAGGGGTGAATGAAAAGAAATTACAAAAACAATGTCGTGAAAGGTTTGTGGTTTGTGTTTGTGGTGTATATTTAAGAGTACCTATTTATTTTCCATCAAAAGCTTTGGAAATCGATAAGACCCACTGATTCGAAAAAAAGCCTTCCCATAAGGCCCATTGTGACAATCTTTGTTGGACAGAGTATGGGAATATGTCTGAAAAATTTAACATATCCACCGTAAAGAAGACGAAACATCAGATCATGCAATTATCGGCTTCTTAAATTTAGTTGCTATCGTTTTTTGTTAAATATTGCGACCCATTTCTTTTGCTTTTTAAGACTAAAAATGACAATAATTGACGTAAATTTATTTCGAAATCAAGAAAAATATATTTTTCTACGAACCAATCCATAAGTTCTTATAAACATTAAATAAAAAAAATTGATAACCTTTAAAAATAAAATTCATGGATTAGTCGCAAGAATTTACTCTTAATATGAGTTTTCCAATAAGGGATTTCTTTTTTAAAATTTAAACATAAACAATTCAAACTGTGATTTAAAAATTGGTTAAAAATTGGAAAAATTTTTTTAACTATTTATAAGGATCATGTATGTCATTATCAATAAAATAAAATACCATCCAATATTCGCCGCGGCTTTGATATGTGGTAGCGCGCATCCGAATCGTCCAATTTTCGTTATCTATGACTCCATAAATCAGGCTGAATTGGACCATTGATTATTTGACTAAATAAAACGCTACAACAAGAAGTCTAACGGGATTAAATCGCAAGATTCCGGTGGTCAATTCACATCATCTCCGCGTGAAATAACTGTTTGGAAATCGTTCTTGCAAAATGTTCATTGCGTTACGCGATGTGTGTCACGTAGCGCCGACTTGTTGAAACTACACGTATCCATAACATCCAATTTGTCCAAAAGAAAATGGTTATCGTCGACTCGCCACTGATGGTGTTGGTTTGGTCAACGTCGTCCTTTAAGAAGTATGGATCGAGGATGCCTCAATCCCAAAATCCACACAAAACAGTGACTTTTTTGGATGCATTGCCATTTGGTGGATTTCATGTGGATTGTAATCTTCGCAAATTCGACCATTTTGCTCGTTGACTAACCCAATTATCCAGAAATTGAACTCGTCATTAAACATGATTTTTCGACCGAAGTTGGGATCAACGGCCAAATGCTCGAGAACCCAGTTAGCGAACACACGTCATTCTCCTTGGCGGTTAGCTCGTGGGTTATTAAAAGTTTGTAGGCCAAAGTCATGATGTAAATTTCTCCTTCACACCCTCACGGAAAGAAGTGATATTTTCGAAAGATTATGCGTTTCTTTTTTCAACAAAGGGTATTAGCAGATTGAACCGTTGAACTCAAATCTAAAACGTTGCTAAAAGTAATCTCGGAGGGACGATTGTGGCGATCGCAAAATGAGCAAAGCGCACGAAATGTTGCTTCACTTTCATAAAATTTTTATTATTTGCACAGGTTGTTGAACGCTATAGCTCTCGATACTGATTTGGCAAGCCAGTCTTACAAAATAACAGCCAATTTGATAAATGTAGCTTCAACAGTATGACTTTAATTATCTGTAAAAGTTTGCCATCGTAATGTCAATTTTGATTAAAATCTCGAGTTCAATATTTTTTGAAATGGAAAACTTGCCCTTCACTCTCTTATTTGTGTCAGTTGAAAAAAGTTGAATGCGCTATACCCTACAAAGTTTTATAATTTTTCGAAAATGTACATAGTGGATATTTTGACTCATACAAATTCTTAGAATGTGCCACACCCGCCCATATTAAACTTTCAATGTTTTTACTTCAACGAAGTTTCATTATTCTACCACCATCGTATAAGCGCTCTATATATGTAATTGTCAATTGATATACATTCTAAGGAACTGGAGGGATGCCACGCCTTCTAAATACAAAAACTCAAAATATCGATTTATTCCTTTGTATGCATCATTTACCCTGCCGTTGTGAGAAATTACAATGTTCTGTCTAAGCTATCGGTCACTTACAGTTTTTGTGATTTCCCTTATATCACGGGAACCACCAATGGTTAATTAATGTAATTTTGTGAAGATGCCTTCTATTATTATTTAGCTCAGCAGCTGATGAAAAATTTTAAGTTTTTGACTTTATTGGTACTGAAGTTAGTGGAGCTTCCAAAATCGATTAAGTTTTATTTTGTAAAAAGGGTGTAGTGCCAAAACTTGACTGTAAATTACCGGGTCCTGTTGATACTTGTAATGATATCGTTCATCCCCTAACAGGGCCTTTGAATGGTAGGTGACAACATGACAACTAGTTATGATGTATGCCGTGAAGAAGCTGTTAAGAAAAGAGAGCCAACCAACTCATCTTTCACACTTTTGTCTCTATTGAATGTTTATTCTGCATTTTCTTATTTCTTCTTTTTCACTAAATGAATTTATCAAAATAATTTGTTCGATTTAAATTAAAAATAGAAAATTCGTAACAAAATGTTTGCGTTTTATATTTCTTTGTTTCTAATGAAGTATACCTAGGGTGACCACCTTTCCCAAGGCCGATTTCGGTACACAAGAAAATATATTTCTTTTTCAAATCTAAGTTAAGTTTACCCAGTAGGAAATTTGCTCCTCAAGGAAAAATAAAGTTGAATTCCTCGTAGAAATCACGTGGCACTTTCATTAAGTAGAAGGTCTGCATTGGTTTCATTCATCGAAAGTCATGCAATGAGTCAGTAGTTTGCAATCCCAGTAGCATCTTGTGCTTTGTTCTCGAAAGAAGGTAAAGAAAACATGAAAAAAAGCAATATCCTTCTTACACTTCCTTAATGTTAATGAATACAATGCTGAACACGTTATAATTATTCCTGCGTCTTTTCAGTGGTTATTGTAATCCACAATTGAGTGTTTAATGCCTGCGATGTGAAAGAGAAAACAACCCTTTATTTTCTTTGGAATTGAAAATCAGTAAACAACCTTTCAATAGAGCAAAACTATGGTGATCAGGTGATATCGCTAGGGAAAAGGAATGTATTTTTTCATTAACTTCGTTTACTGGGCAAAATAGTCTGCGAGCTGAGAAGAAAAAGAGAGAGAGATTTTGACCTGCAATAAACAATCCTTTTTTTTTGGGTTTTTCCCACGATGGGTCGGCGACGCTCAATAGGTCTTTTTTGTCATGAGTTATTTCTTTTGTTTTGGAATGATTTAGTGTCAATTTTGTGATCAAACAAACCGGTTGTGCGGGGTTTTCTGTGTTTTCAATCAATTTACTAAAGATTAAATAACAACCATCGAGAAGGAAAACAATTCACCAACGGTAAATTCCGTATATTCTTTTGAATGATTTGCAAAAAGTAAATATTCCTCTTTTTCTTAGATCTCAAATGAACAGAAGAATGAAGATGATTAATCCCTAAGCTGCTCCCCAAATTCTACCAAGTGTCAAAGGAGAGACCAACTGTTTGTGTTACGTCTTACAACAAGACAATGTAAGATATATGTATATATCTACTAACTTCTTTAAAATGTACTATAATAGTTAATAAAATAAATACGTATACATAACACAAATTTAATTTGTTTTTTTTTTTTCATTCAGCGATAAATTTGGCTATACATTTCAGGCGCTTCTTCTATTGATGAAATAAGAAAAGAAATGGATAATGATTTCATTCATATTCCTTCTCTTAATAAAATATCGCCTAAATGCATTCCTTTTTTCAAAACTGAAAAAACGAGCTTCAAATATGTACACAATTCTGTAGTGAATAATTAGTATTTTCAATGATTCTTTCCCTGAGGCTATTGATTAAATGTTGACTCACTTTTCATTAACTTATTTCCATTAAGGAAAGCATCACATCAATAGAACCAGTTTTTTCAAACACAAAAATTACCCATGAAATCGATGATGCCGTGAGCATAGTGATTTCACAACAAAATATGCATCGAGAAAGTGTGTACCTCCTTCCAATGACAAGCCTGTGTTAAATTCCTCATAGGATTCCGTAGGAAATTCATGGGTGCAGCTCCTTTTCCATGCTGAAACACCTACTTCTTCATTAATGAATTTTTGGAAATTTCCTACTGGGTATTTAATACATTAGATACATTTATGATATGTGTTAAAGCGCATTACTTAAAGAATATTATGAATAAATATTTAATAAATAAAAATAATAATAAATATTAACAGCCCTATTAAGAAGCACAAAATAAAGGCGAAATAAATTTAAAACGTATTTTAACTTATGTATAATTCTTAATAATAAATGTGTGTTAGTCTTAAATGACGTTTGACAATGAGAGGATAACTTATCTCACCGATTTTGGTGATTAACGAGCTGATATCTTTAATAACTTGCTAGTCAAATTTTATAGAAACATTTTATTTAATAATACACATACCACCAAGCACTCAAGTAATGGCTGCCATACGCTATTGTGTTAACTAACCTTGTCGGCAGAACTCCAATATTCAGTCCTTTTTGTCTTTTCTAGTATACCAATTTTCTTACAAATTTGTTTGAACTTTGACACAAAAATTAAATAACTGTTTGGAATTTGTTTGACAAGAAAAATTTTTTTGTATAGCTGAGATGACATGCCGGCTTTCAATAATGAAAAAAGGACTAGAAAATTGTAGAATTGAAGGAAGTGCTGCCAATTTTTCCTTGTTATTCAGTGAATACATAGATAAAATGAAGAAACGATAGTTTTATTAATATTTTAATTTATCAAAGGGATAAATTCATTATCCGTGTGTTGGAAAAAATGTGTGTTAACGAGCAAACTGTGTGTTTTTATTAATACGCCTGTAAGTATTTTAATTATGTATTGTGCTTTTTGAATGAATATTTTCCATCTGATAATATTTCTTCAACCATTTTTGGCTTACTCTTCAAGAACTCGAGACAAGACATTTTCATGTTGTATCTTACGTACAAAAGGTTTTTCAATGTTGAAATGCTCAACCGGCTTTTATCGGTGGACCATATTTCATTTATCAAAGAGAACACTCTCAACTGTGGCCGAAGTTCCTGGCGAACAGAGAATGTACCCAACAATTTTCAATAAATGATCGTACGGAATGTTTTGTTTTTCAAAATGTTGAAAACATTCTACCCACCGGTGTGGTCAGTTGCAACACTGTTTTCTTCCCATGATTGAATCTTTTCAACAGTAACATATTTTGTCAAAAACGTGAATTGGTCGAAAAGCTAAGATTTAAAATCAAAGCGGTTCCTTGATGCAATAAACTTTGCGGAAGCTTCAATATATTCCCATTTTGGAGGTTGGTCGAGTGACGACCAAAGGTGGATCGAAAGATGTTGTTGTGCACGATGTGAGCTGCACATCCAACTCCAATCATCCATGGATAGAGCTGATTCAATTTAAAGAAAGTATTTTGAGTTCCGGTGCGCTCGCGGTTTCCTAAATTGCAGGGTGCGTTGTCTCCACAAAATGCAGCAATTTTGTGCTTGATGTTAAATTTTTCCATCGCATTATTAATTTAATAAAGCGACAATGACGTCCGATGTCTCACCACTTTCAGACTTCAGCTCGATAATCTTGACTTTGACTCCCTCCTTTTCTAAAAAGTAACGGCCAGAACGGGAAACATTTTCACGTTTCCATGATTTGATGCATCTGTTATCAACGTAACGAAATTTACATTCTCAAAATCTTTTTCTAATTCATAAACAAACGGTGCAATAACACCCGTGCTTACACTGTTCAGGTTTTATTTCAATTTATTTTTAAATTTCGGTAGCACGAATTTGATTTCGGTACATTTGCGTGTACCGAGGCTTTTCTTCGGTACACGGTACACAGCGTTAAATTTCGGTACTGTACCGGTCATTTTGGTACAGGTGGTCACGCTAAGTATACCTATACCTAAGCTCTTACCACAATAATATAATAGCGAGTTTTGTTTGTGAAGTCTGAATTTTCCAAATGCCACGCATCTTCGTCAAATAAGTTATCCGGCAGGAAACTAATGGTTTTATAGGCAAAATCTTCAAAAATCTCGAAATTTTATTTACTTTTGAACGTTTCTAAAACTACAACGACTTCTCGAGAATTCAAACATTTTCCAAATTTAAAATTGATCTACTTTCGATTGGAAAAACAGAATGATTTTTGATCAGATCTCAAATCCAAATACTCCACTGTACTCTTTTGGCTGTATGTCAACAGCTATTTTACGAGCTCAATACGAAAAAGACTAAATTCAAATGAAATGACGGTCACATTTGATGTGAAATGTTGACATACATTCGAGCACATACTCCACGAGTGTTTGGAATAACTTTGCTCCATTTAGGGATTGCGTCTGTGTTGCACAAACTAAATAGCAGTCTTTATGTGCAGTGATTTTTTGGGCAGGAAACATTTGTTTGATGGGATAAAAAGGAAGTCTTCAATCTGAGCATCTGTGTACCTAGTCTTACGAGATATATTAGTACATTATGCTCTTTAAAGGTAAAGTTTCAAGAGTAATTGAATGCTTGGTGTCGTTACAAGCTTTGATGAAATTTATTTAATTAAGAACTAGAATCTTTGAAAAGCAAAGTTTGATTCGTATCATATTTGTTGGAACTATATTTTTAAAATAAGGACCGTCGAAATCCTACTTAAAGGTCGAGCAGTTAGTTTTCATATCAGAATTATCTTCTAAATTTTCAAAGTTTTTTTTTTTTTTTTAAATCCAATTTTTTTTTAAATTTAATTTATTGGAAAATTCTCAATCAAAATTTGAAAAAAATATGAAATAATGCCAAAATTAAAAAAAAACATTAAAAGTAACAGCCAGTTGCATTCCTCCTTCAAACAGTTCCACCGTAATATTCGTTTAGCTATGACTGCACATCATTTTACCCTTGAGCCTAACTTCGGACGTACTGTCAAATATAGAGGTTCTTTGTTTAGCCAAACTACCAGAATGCCCTTCTACTACTACGCTCTTCCCAATTTTTCCTCTGATTGTGATGTACAAGCTTTCAAAACCAATGTGTATCGTCATCTTGTATTAAATCCTTTACATATTTTCCAAATGCTCGCACTGTATAAGATCATAACATTGTAAGGGGTAGTCATAAACCCTTGAGTGTGTCCAAATTATAAAAAAAATATATATTTTTTGTACGAAAATTCCTTAAAAAATTTCTAAAACAAAATTTACTTTAACACTTTTAACCTTATAATAGTATGCATTTAAGAAAATTATTTCAGAAACATTAGACCGTTTTTTGACTTTCAATCAAAGCTTTTATAAAGGGTTTTCCAATAAGAGGTGTTATTTTGATATTCAAAGGAAGGTATGCCGTTAATAATGGAACACAACATCAGCCAAATGGCCGCCAAGACCACGCTTACAGGACCATATCCTTTTCATGAAATTTTCCATAACCAAATCGCAAAGTGGCTGCCCTATGTCCTCGATAGCCTCACGAATTTCATCTTTGAGGTCTTGAATCGACGCTGGGCTGTTGGCGTAGACCTTATCTTTCACGTGGCCCCAAAGGAAGAAGTCGCAAGGTGTTAAATCACAAGATCTCGGTGGCCAATTGTGATCACCTCTTCGAGAGATAACACGGTCCGGAAACTTTTCCCGTAAAAGATCGATGGTTTCATTGCTTGTGTGGCACGTAGCGCCGTCTTGTTGAAAGTAAACGTTGTCCAGATCAATACCATCCAATTCAGGCCATAAAAAATTATTAATCATCTCTCGATAGCGTAATCCATTGACCGTAACTGTTGCTCCAGCCTCATTTTCGAAAAAGTAAGGTCCAATGACCCCGCGGGACCATAAACCGCACCAAACAGTCACGCGTTGAGGATGGAGAGGCTTTTCAACAATAACTCTTGGGTTTTCCGAGCCCCAGATGCGACAGTTTTGCTTGTTGACGTAGCCTCCGAGGTGGAAATGGGCCTCATCAGTCAAGATGATTTTTCGATGAAATTCCGGTTCATTTTCATGCATTTCAAGGACCCAATTTTAATAATTTCAATGCGTTGTTGAAGCGTGTATCGTTCCATTTTTATTAATAACGTAGTTTCTACTTGTCAAATGTCAAAAAATGACAGCTTCAAAAGTGACAGCTACCGAAATAGCGGGCTATTCAAAATAACACCTCTTATTGGAAAACCCTTTACAAAAGCTTCTTGAAATTTTAAATAATATTATGTATCAAAATTTGGGAAAACAATATTTTGTTGATTCTTGAAAAAACAACAATTAATTTTTTTTTGAAAATTTAATATTTTAGCGGGTGAGCGATTGTTTTGAAATTATTTCCTTAAATGATTATAGTTAAATACCTAAAATTGACATACCAAAAGGAAAACTTTTAAGGAAATTTCGTGTACAAAAAAAATATTAATAAGACTATTCGTTTTTTAATTTTCCCACTAACACGTTTTTTTCAAGACCGAATTTATGGTACATGCCATACGAATCTTATAGAAATTTTATATGTAAGTACATATTTTTTTTTTCTTAAAAATTGTTCCACACATTTTTTTAAAATAAATTCTAAAAATATGATTTAATTAAAGCTAAGTAATGCTTGATAAAAATTCCGAAAAGTTGTTATAATGGTACCTCCCTTGGAACCATTTATTTTGTTTTTGATTTTCTCAAATCATCCGATTACTATGGTAATTTTTCTTATACTGAAGTTTCACAAATATTTGAATAGTATTGCGCATGAAAATTTTTCCAAAAAAAAAAACATTTTGATTTAAAAAATCAATATTTCGAAAACCCCAGATTCGATTTTTACTTGCGACTTATAGGTAGATACTATAAGGCAAGCTATGCATTCGTAAAAAAAACGAACTCGAGATTTTGATCAAAGTTGACATTACGATGATAGCGAAGACTAAAAAAGTGGGTCTGGCAATTCTGTCTGTCTGTCTGTCTGTCTGTCGGTTCGACTACAGCCTAAACGGTTCGGCCGATTTTCTTTAAACTTGGTAGATATGGGTTTTGATTTTTTCCCCCACACGTTTTTTTTCTTTTTTTTTAAGATCAAAAATAACGGTACCTGCCATACCAATTTTTTTCGAAATTTTATAAATATTTTTTTTTCTCAAAAACTGTTCGACAGATTTAAGAAATTAAAACACAAAAAAATTTCATTTACTCGTAGTTAAAGCTAGGTAATGGTTGAAATAAAATTTCCGAAAAATGTTTATTGAGGGTACCCCCTATGGAACCATTTTTTTTGTTTTTGATTTTCTCAAAAACGGTACCACCGATTTTGATAATTTTTGTTTGCTAAGGCCCTTCAAAAATGTAAATAGAATTGTGTATTCAAATTTTCAAACATTTTTTTTTTTGGATTTTTAAAAAAAAACTTCAATTTTTTTTTTTTCAAAACTCAATATTTCGAAAACCCTATGCTAGATTTTTTTTAAACTTGATAAATAAAAGTTTCTCAATATAATCTACAAGATGTGAGAAAAAAAATTTGGTTTACCTAAAAATAAAGGTACCCATTATACAAATGTTAAAAAATTTAAAAAATGGTTTTCAAAAATCGTATATTTCTCGAAAACGGCACCTAGAATTTTGATACATTTTTTTTCTTTCAATTAATTTTTACGATCTTTAATTTAATAAAAAAAATTAAAAATTAAGATATTACAGCTTGTACCTACCATAGAACTATTTTTTCAAATTTTGAATTTCTCATTATCCACACAACGGATCTAAATTAAATTTTTTTATAGAGAAGCTTCTAAATAGTCTAAAACACATTGCATTTCAAAACTTTAAAATAAATAATTTTTGAATTTAAAAAAAAAATCCATTTTTTCTTTTTTTTGAAAATTCGATATCTCAGAAACGGCTCAATATTTTTTTTTGTAAATTTAATTTTTATTCGAACAATATTAAAAACTTTAAATTGGCGTACCAAAATTTTTTCTTAAAAATCTTTTAAAAAGTTTGTATATAAAAGCTTTTTTTTAAGAAACTGTTGCACTTTCTTTTCGCTTTCGATGACTAAGCGCGACCACTACGACAAACACGTAAAGTTCAGCAAGGTGGAAGATGATCAAAAAAAAAGGTAACGTTCAGCAACTATGAGGCTGATACTTTCGGCTACTCAGCAAAGGGGTAGGTTCAATGATACTTTAAGTAGTTGAATTTGATTACCTTTGATACTAATCGGTTGATTAGTTTAATATCTCCTTTTCTGACCTGAAAAAGTAAAATGGGCGCCAGGTATTTTTTTTTAAAGTGGAAATACCAAACCGGATGCGACGATAAAAAGAAAATTATTTAGTTTTAAGTTTTTATTTAGAATATAATTATTTGGGAAACCTTTAGATACAGGATGAAAACCCAAAATTTTTTCTTACGTTAAGTAATTACAATTGGTATGAAAAATAAAAATTAAAATGGACCGCTATACCGTGGTCCTGAACAAAGACAAAGATGTCGAAAGAACTGGATCCCGTGTCCCGTTCGTTCTTCGGGATTTTTTTTTTCTTTTTCGGAAAGAAACCTACCGGAGTTTTTCTTAATTTTGTTTCAAACTCCCCTTTACTCACAATCACTGTACAATTTCTCCACAAATTAAATTAAAATATACTTATCTGTCACTTATTCCTTTCTTCTTATTTTCTCCTCTCCTGCTACACTAGTTTTCGTTCGCTATTCCCTTTTTCTATTCGTATTTCTAATCTTCCTGAATCTCACTTTTCTAAGTTTTCCTTTTCTTTTTCAAAATTTTTTTGGATCTTTCCTTAAGTCCGGTAAACCAAGAAGTGATTTATTTCCTCTTGTATTCTTCTGTCTGAACGCATTATCCATTTTCTCATACTCACACATTCATACATTCAGCAACAGGTGAAGTTCGGTTACGGTATATTTCGGCATCACTTTTACCAATTTGTAATAGTGTGTCACCGTGGGTGAACTCCATATGCTTTTCTCTTTCACCCTCACATTGCGTGAACATTCTTTCTCTCTCACTCACACACACTGCATTCACCCTTGCTTTTTCGCAAGTCATGCTCTCTTTTGAATTCGCCGTCCACCGGCTCGGTTCCAGTGGGCGGGAATTCAATTAATGCGTTCAGACCCCATTTATGTTTGATCCTCTTTCTTTTCTTTTTTTTTTTAAACCATTATAGTAAAAGAAAACTTCCAAAAGTGCGAAACTCATTTTCCAATTCGCGCGTCATTCTTCCCTTCCGTATTCAAATTCCGTAACAAGAAATAACGATAACTTGATGGCAGGAAAAATTTTGAAGAAGAGGCAGGAGAAAGTGACAGATATTTTCCAAAGTCCCTACTACCCTACTCCGGTAAATTCCTCGCAGATTTGGGGGAATGGGACTAGCAGATAGCGTTCCATTTTAACGGTACATATGAACTATAATTTAAATTGTTTCATAGAAATGGACATACTGTTATTAGCATAATATTAGGTTGGAGGGGACTGATTGCCCTTCATAAAAAATGTGAATGTAAATAGGCATTTGTTTCATCATTCCTTTTGGTCAAGTGTTCCGTTGTTGACATCGAACAGCTGTAAGAAAAGGAGGATAGGAACCAATGGTGGTGGGATAGAAAAGGACGACGGGGGGATAAGATTAATTTTAGTCGCGGTAGATTTTACCGTGACAAACCCACTACAACGATTTATAATTTTTGTTCTTGCATAAATTCATATTTGCATAGCATTCTGTTTTTGTCTCTTACTACTAAAAGAATTTAAAAAATTAATTTTATCCTTATAAACAGTTTTCTCTAATAACATTCGTTTTTTAAATTCCTAGTCTATTACATAGGAGCAAGTTCGTGCGACCCAGTCGTGCATTTAATTTTTTAAATTAACGAATACAAATTTTTAGTGAAAAAATTTTGTTTAATTTAATTTTAAAATTAAATGTTAAGAAATCGTATTTTTATCGAAAATGGTGCCTAGAATTTTGATAATTTTTTTTTCTTTAAATATTTGTTTCAGATCTATATAATTAAATAAAAAAAATTGAAATTAAGATATTACTGATTGCACCTACAATAGAACCATTGTTTTTCGAATTTTGAATTGTTCATTATTGGCATAACGGATTTTAATGAAATTTTCTAAAGAAAAGTTCCAAAAAGGTTTGAAAAACATTGCATTTCAAAACCTAAAAAAAAAAACAATTTTTTTTTTAATTTTAAAAAAAGAAATAATTTTTTTTTGTTATTGCATAAATTCATATTTGCGGTTTTTATCTTATTATTATGAATAGTTTTCTCTTATAACATTGGCGCAAAATTTTAACTGAATTAGTACGATGTTAAAGCTGGTTTAGTATGAAATTAGGTTGAAGCAACGATTTTGCAAATATAGCATCATACTTTCTCTACCCTTCTATTAAAATTAATTTATTTGTTTAGTATTGTGATATTTACACACGACACAAAAGGTCTGCTTACTTAGTTTTTTGCACGAACTGTCATTGTTTTGAGGTGTGTTCAGAAGCAATTTATTCAGAAAATTGCTTTAGTACGATACTAGTTAGAAAATGGCTAAAATTAAAAATGACATGAGTTAGTAAACTACTTTGAAGTTAGCAAATTGTTAAGTTGTATCATACTGTTAAAAATTTTTCGCCATTTTTCTAAAAGTTTTGAAAGACAATGTTTTTTTTAAATTTTTAGAAACTTCTCTATAAAAATTTTTATTAAAATCCGTTATGCGGATAATGAGAAATTCAAAAGTCGAAAAAATCGTTCTATCGTAGGTACAGTTAGTAATATCATGATTGCATTTTTTTTTATTAAATTATAGATCGTAAAAATTTATCGAAAAAAAAAAATGTAAGCAAAATTCTCGGAACCGTTTTCGAGAAAAGTACGATTTTCGAAAACCATTTCTTAGCATTTGTATGGAGGGTACCGTTTTTTCACATCTTCCAAGAATTTTTTTTTGAAAATTTCAATACACAATAATATTCAAACTGTTGGAGAGCTTTAGCATAAAGAAAATGATCAAAATCAGTTGTACTGTTTTTTGAGAAAATAAAAAACCAAAAAAATGGTTCCAAAAGGGGTACCAAAAATAAACACTTTTAAAATTTTTTTTTCAACCATTTCCTACCTTTAACTATTTTCAATTTTTTCAATTTATTCAATTTATAAAAGGAACTTAATTTTAAGATTTATATCTTTTGATAACTAAGCTTTTCTTTGGAAAATTTTATAATTTAAAAGTTATATAATTTCAGAATTAAGAATTTAAAGTTTTTAATAATTAATACATTTATATACATTAGAGTTTCAATCATAATTTTAATAGAAAAAATTTACTATTTACATGTCGTGCAGCAAAAGACGGTATTTAAGACGAAAATAAAAAAAAAAAAACAAAAGAATAAAAGAAAGTAAAAGTAAAGGTTTGTAAATTTAATGATTTGAAACGTAAAATGAAATCGGCAGCTTTACAAACTCGCAAAATGAATAAACAATTTATTTTTAAAAGCATTAATTGACTCAATTCTTCTTATTTCTCGTGGAAGCAAATTCCACAAACGAGTACCATTAACAAAGAATTGTCTCTCAGAAGTGAGACATGTAAATCGCGGAACCAAGATTTGATTTGTTCGACTTGAGGTACAAAACTGGATTTGATTATACAGGTCAGGAGGTTTCTGCGTATGAATAATCTTAAACAAAGTTATTAAAGTCCTTATTTTTAGGAAGTTATTAAAACTTACACCAAATAAACTTTTTGAGTAAGAAGAGATATGGCTATATCTTCCAAGACCATAAATATAACGAGTAACGTTGTTAAACAGTACGTTTAGCCGCCTCTGGCTCACAGCATCAGAGTTACAGAAGATTTCACCACCATATGTGAAAATAGGAACTATAAGTGATTTCGCAAGCATTTTTCTCGTATTAAGCGGAGTAAATTTTTGGAACGTTGAAAGATTTCTTAAGGCACCATAGGCTTTCCCCACCAAAGCATTAATGTGATCATTCCAAGTTAGGGTTCTGTTGAAGCAAACTCCCAGATTCTTAGATTTCTCAACATACTCTACAGAAGTTCCATTAAGCTCTACAGGAGGGAAGTAAGACAAATCAAGGGACTTTTTGGAAATGACGATGCATTTAGTTTTAGTGGGATTCAAAACAAGACCAAATTTATTTGACCATTCGAAGATAGCATCCAGGACCCATGTTCTGTAACTTTCGAAGCGATAAAACTCGTCGAGAAACGTTGAGAATTGGAACGAAATTCATTTTATCGCATCATTGAGTCTCTGTAACTTTGACAGTCGTTAATTTTATCGACTGGAACAAACGGAATAGAAATCCTGGAAGAAATCGATAAAATGGGTTTCTGTATCTTTGAAAGTCGATAAGTTTTTCATTTTAAACTTCAAAACTTATCGTTGACATAAAAGCTGGCGAGTAAACAGTAAATCGGAAAATTAGATTAAATACGAGTAGAAGGGACAAAATAAAATAAAAGAAAATTAAAAATTCAAAAAAATTTAAAATGGATATAACCAAAAAGGTAAATAAATAAATAAATATAAACATTTTGTTGCTTATTAATACTAAAATTATATTTTCAGAGATGTTCAAGGGTTACAAGGGCTCAAAAAGATAGGCTTGTAAATTTTATGGCAGAAAACAAGCAATTCGCCAGGGGACAATTCACTGGGAGTGAATTCCCACCAAAAATCGTTGGAGATGTGGGAAGTGTTAACCCTCCAACTGAATTCAATGGGACCGGTAACCAAGTCTTCGGAACAATGGAAGAAGGTAGTAAATATACTTAGTAATGGATGTATGCAGTTATGTAATTGTTTTTTTTTCAGTGTTGGACTGACTTAAAGTCTGGAGTGCGCAAACAAAAAAATGCGCGGAAAGCGTTCATGAACACAACTGGAGGAGGAACAATAACGGAAGCACCGAGGGACCTCAACGAAATGGAGGAAATTATTCTCTCCATTATAACAACACATGCAGTGGATGGGGATTCAGTGACCCCTGAAGCTGGAATAGCTTTAAATAGCGTAAGTAGCTTGGACATAAACAATAAGTGTGCCTGTCAAATAACTCGTTTTCAATCTTTTTTAGACCATTCAAAACGTCACTGATGAAAAGGAAAACTCAGAACATGAGAAGGAACAACAGCCTACATTTTGCCCAAAGGTGAGAAAAATGGGAAACTCTTCCTACCAAAATGCTCTTAGTGAGGCTAAGCAGATAGAAGAAGAATTTAACATTAAGTTTGAAAAACTTGAGGCCCAAAACTCAAAAGTTTCTGAACAAATTGATGTAATTGCGGCTCAAAATGAACAGATTATTGCCCAAAATGCTTCAAATACAGCCCTGTTAAATTTTGTCATAAGTCAAAATGACAAAATTTTAAAACTTTTTAAAAATGATTAGTTTAAGTTTATAACTATCCAAGTTTACTATTACCGTAATTGTTTAAGTTCCTTTTGTTTAATTTAATGTTTTTTTTTCCTTTTTTTTACTTTTTTTTTTTTGTTTTTTGTTTGTGAAACCTATGAATTGCGATTTTTTATTTTATTTTATTTTGCATACCTAGTTTTATTTAAAAAAAAAAAATAAAAAAACATTATCAACTAATTTTGAGATTTACTTTGTATTAACATAGTAACCAATTGATGAAATCTCTTGAAAATATTTTGGTTATGTATAAGATATCCTTTCAAGTCGGATTAGTCGTAACAACACAGGTTTGCTTGAAATTTACTTTTTACATGAAAATCTTAAGAATCCGTCCTAGAGGGCCAAAAATATAAATTTCTGTCCAAACTGAAAACGGACTTTAAGGACGCTTAGAGGATCTGAATTCAAACTAAGAAACGTTTGAATCATCCAAATCGGCTCAGTAGTTTCCAATTGGGAGCTTGGTATAGCTATCGATTTTGTGAATTCCATATAAAATTCATATGGAATTCACAAAATCGAAAGCTATACCAAGCTCCCAATTGGAAACTACTGAGTCGATTTGGATGATTCAAACGTTTCTTAGTTTGAATTCAGATCCTCTAAGCGTCCTTAAAGTCCGTTTTCAGTTTGGACAAAAATTTCTATTTTTAGCCCTCTAGGACGAATTGTTAATATGTTTTGCATATATTTTTGGAATAAGAAAACAATTGGAACCGTTTTAAGCTTTTTTTTATTTTGTTTTGTTTTTATAAATGAAATTAATCATAAATTTTCAAACTCATGAACAAAAAGATGACCTTAGGCGGTCACGTATCACTGTTGCAGCGCGTAAATATAAGATGGGTTCGGACACGGAGCTTGTTTCTTCATTTTCTATGATCTCATCATCGAATAAGTACTCGTCAACAATCCCATAATTTAATCGGATATTGTGGAGTACGCAGCATGCATTTATTATCTGCCCAGATATTACTGGACTATACGACAATCCCAGCGTTAGGCACCGAAACACAGACTTCAACACACCATTCAATCTTTCGACGCAATTGCGTGATTTTGAATGTATTGTGTTGAAACGCCTACCATTTTCATCCAATGAAGGAGCTCGATATGGAGTTATCAGCCAGGGTCGCAGCGGATACCCGGAATCACCTAGATTTTTAGAAAAGTTGAATTAAAACTAATTATAAGAATGTAAATATTTATTGTTTACCTAAAAGCCATGAATTGTGCTCTCCGGACTCGCAAGCTTCATAACGCCTTTGAAGTATGCTATTTACTTGAGATGCTTCCCATATATAGGCATCATGTGTGGCACCTGCAAATCTTGCGAACGCACCAAGTATTTTAAGATCAAAATCACAAATCTGAAATTTTAACAAAGTAAATAATTCATGTTTTATGTATTCAATAGTTTGTAATTTCTTACCAATTGAATATTTTTTGAGTGATAACGTTTGCGATTTAAATAGCACGCTTCAATTGCTCTATTTGGCTTTTTAATGCGCACGTGAGTACAATCAATTGCACCAATTATTCCTGGGAATCCCGTTTTTTCAAAAAACCTGAAATATATTATTATAGGTTTTATTTTAGCCCACAGAAATAGAAATTAAATATACTGAATAATTATCAAGATAAGAATATTACCTCTGCTTAATAGGTCCATACTCCTCTACGCTAGGAAATCTTATCCATTTATCCATTAGCTTGTTTTGAAGCACGGAAGATACCTCTCGGATACAACGAGAGATCATTGATCTGCTCATAGCCGCAGAAAAATCATGACCGATATCTCTTTGGTATGAGCCTGTCGCAAAAAAGTGTAGAGCAGAGCAAACTCGAGTGGGGATGGGGATGAAAGTTATTCGTTGTCCCTGAGTCATATGTGGTCGTAATTCCTCCAACAAAATTTGTGCGACGTCTCTGCTAAACCGAAATAATTCTCGAAAGCGCTCTTCAGGCATATCGAAGGGATTTGTCGTGTCACGCAGATTTCTTCTCTGGATTCGCATTCTATTTCGGCGTTCATGCGCTTCTTCGACTAAGATCCGTCCAACAAACATTTTATTTTTTTAATAAGTTTTTTTTTAATTTTAAATTTCAAAATGTGCAAATTTTTCACTCTAATTCAGCCTGTTTTGATTTTAAAAATGTAAAAATGACAGATCGACTTATCGCCTTCCAATGGAAATTCCAGTCAAAAAATATCCCAAATTGAACTTATCGCATTAAGTTACAGAAACCCATTTCTTTCCAGACGCGATAAAAGGGGAATGAATAGTTTCATTTTTTAACGATGTGATAAGTTATCGCCTGAGTTACAGAACATGGGCCCAGGTCTTCATTTATTATACTTACACAATCTTCAATAAGGCCTAGATTACAACTTTTAATAAGCTGAACATCGTCTGCGTACATTCGTGTCTCGCAATATTTTATTGAGAGTGGCAAATCGTTTACATATGCTGAAAAAAGAAGAGGTCCCAAAATAGATCCTTGCGGTACACCATAGCTCAGTGATAGTAAATCGGAAACCCGACTTCCTGAAACAACTGATTGACTTCTCCCGGAAAGGTAGGACATAATTAGTTTTTCTGCACCGTTAGAAAAATTGAAGAGATGTGAGAGTTTTCTGCACATTATAGTATGATCAATGGTATCAAATGCTTTGGAGTAATCCAGCAAAACCAGAAACGCTACTTTGTCATCGTCTAAAGCGTTTCTTACCTGTTCAATCACATCAAGGAGTGCAGTAGTACTACTGTGATGTGGTCGAAAACCGGACTGCTTGGGAGATAATAGATTATTAGTGTTAAGAAAAAAGGAAATCTGTTTGTGCATAATTCTTTCAACCACTTTTGAGAGGAAGGGCAAAATGGATATCGGCCGAAAATCTTTTTTGCTGCGGTTTTTTGGGACAGGAATCACTTTAGAAATCTTCCACTGTGAAGGAAAAATGTGTATTGTTAAAATTGTGTTAATAACATGGGTAATATATATGGAAGAATAAGAGGAAGTATTGCGTTCACAAATGAAGGATGTAATCCATCAAAACCCATTGCGTTTTATTTAATAGAAATAAAACTTTCCACTACATCCTCTGAAGTTACACATTCAAAATGAAAAGAAGCATTTAAGGTTGGTAAAAGAGATGAATCAAACTCCAGAGAATCAAGCGAACCCACCGATGTTGGTCGAGGAACTGACGATATGAATGCCCTATTTAGGTCATCACAGTCCACATCATTATCAGCATCAATATATCTCTCTTTACCAATACCTATTTCACGCAGATTCCTCCACATCTTGCGTCCATTTTGTGAAAGACTAAGATGTTTCATATTCCATTTAGTTTTTGCAGCAGCAATGAGACTTACACACCTGTTTCGCAACTGCCGGTATTGTTGGCGATCCTCGGCTATTCTGAAGCGTTTCCATTTATCGTAGACAGAGTTTCGTCGGTTAATAGCTTCTCGGATCTCATTATTGAACCAAGGATTATTCCTATGCACAATGGTTCTAGTTTTAAGTGGAACATGGAGATCAAAAATTGAAATCAAATTGCGCTGTAGAAAATCAACTTGTTCATCAGGAGATATTATGAAGTATATCTCGTCCCATCGAACAGCTCGAATGTCTGACTCAAGAGCATCGACGTTTATGTTTTTAAAATCCCGATATTGGATACGTTCATTCACTTTGCGGACAGAAAAATCAAAAGAAAGATGTATTAGGTCATGCCTAGAAAAACCAGGTGCAGATAGCTGATCCTATAAAAGAACCTTATTAAGCTCAGTCACAAAGAAAACATCAAGAAGTGTGCTGGAATTTCGAGAAAAATGTGTCGGATTTAAAACATTAACTGGAAAGAGATTAAAAATTCTAAAGTTATTTATCAACACATCTTCAACCAAGAGATTACTATTAAAGTCGCCACAGAGTATAATATTAGGAAAATGCATTGAGTTTTCCTCTAAAAAAGTATAAATGGGTGATAAATCAATTGAAGAATATGGTCTGTAGACAACACCTAGTAAAAGATTTCCTTCATTGTTATTAGCGTTTGAAATTTCAATACAGAGACATTCGAATGGGCAATTAGTAGGAGAAGAAAATATGATTTTGGTCTTTAAGGACTTCTTTACGTACAAAGCTACTCCATAACCAATGCGATCACATCTATCAACTCTAAGTAACTTATATCCTCTCAATGTATAAAATGCATCACTTATATTTTTAAACCATGTTTCAGACACACATATAGCATCTACCTCTGAACCTTCAAATAATTCCCGGAACTCATCAATCTTCTTATAAAGACTTTGGGCATTAATATGGCATATTTGGAATCCTTGATTTTGGGAAACTAGGACTTTTAACATTGTTTTAGTAATGTTAATAGGTAGTTCGCTCGTTATTGGAATGTGAAATATTTACATTAGATTCATCCGACATCATAACAATAATTAAACAAATGGAGGAATGTACGAGAAAGAAGAAGAAGAGTCATAATTTTAAGGGTAAATTTTAAGTTATCATCAATAGAGTTTGTTGCTACACGTTTGCTGCATATTAAAAAAAAATAATAAAGAAATGAAAAGCATATTAATAAAAAAAAAGAAAAACTATCTAATGTTGGTTATATATATAGAATAATTAGTTGAAAAAATTATTATCAGTAAGTTAAGTAATTTGTAGATTGATTAATGATACGAAAAGCATAAAAAGTCCTTACATAGTGCCTGGTTACACGAGCGCAAAAAAGAATTAATTCACGAAAGAGAACGGATGACTTTTAGAAAGAAGGAAAGAGATGGAAAAAAATGCCAAGTTTCGTCATTTTCCTCATTTCAGATATGAGTTTTGCGTTGAAAATCATGTTCCTTTCCTAAAACGTTCTCATTTTGACAGTTATTTTCATTTGTATTTGGCGACGAAGGAGAATGTACAACAAAGTTGCTTTGTTTTCCTCGTACCATTTCAATTTCGTTTTACTTGTGCTAGACTGTGTTCTTTGTATACTTCATTTTGAATTCGGTAGTATAAATTATATCGGTTATTTTAAAGCAATGGCTAGTTGGTCTCGGTCTCAAACGCTTAAATTAATAGAAGCGTCACAAGACCATCCAAATTTATTTCAAATTCGTCACACGGATTATAAAAACCGCGTTAAAAAGTCCCAAAGTTTAAATGATATTTCAGAGAGAATAAAATGTTGTCGGCCGGAGACGTGTGTGAAAGATGTGATTCTTAAGCTAAGAACGCTTAAAACCCAATATTTAAAGGAAAGAAATAGCATTATTTGTTCAAAAAGAAGTGGTGCTGGTGCAAACGAGGTGTACGTGCCTAAATTATGGTGCTACAATAGGCTGAATTTCTGGGATGACACTGGTGATGAGATTGCAGGAGAATCAAATGTGTCATTTTTTTCGGTCAGCCAATTTAAGATTAAAAATTAAATAAATATTTTATATATGAACATTTATTTAGGAGCATTTGGATCCAACATCACCGGAAAGCATTGCCGAGCCAGAGGAATACAACATACCAAGCACATCAAGTTCATCACGTACTACAGTTCCGGCAAGTTAAAATTTGTCATAATGCGTCAAATGGAGGGCTCACAGCTGTACCGAACCAAGTCAATTTAAAGAAATCCAAAACAAACGCCAGGATTTCCGCAAAATTGACCTCTATTTAGAGCTGTAATGAACTACATAGTTCATTTAGAGCTACATAGTTCTATTTAGAGCTGTAATGAACTATGTATATAGATACATATATAGAGGTCAATTTTGTGGAAATTTTGGCGTTGGTTTTGGATTTTTTTAAAATGACTTGGTTCGGTTAAGCTGTGAGCCCTCCAAATAAGGCAATACAAAATCTATAATACATAAATGCTTAAAATTCCAATTAACCATAAAAATGCTTTCGTTTTCTTACAATAGAAACGGAAAAGCGCTGTGTCAACCCTGGAACTCAAAGCACAGCAGGCAATTTCAGCTGCTGATAAAATAGTTAATGCAATAGCAAATAAACCACACTCAGTTTTTCGACATTTCCTTGGCAATTTAGAAGAGGAAATGATGGTGGTAAAGGATGAAGACCTGATGCGGGAGATGAAGTGGAAAATATATGACATTGTTAAACAATTCCAAGTCAAACAATGTGAACGTAGTGTCGAGGTACCACTTTCAAGCTCTTCAACTCCATCACGATTAACCAAGCAAAGTTTCTTGCCTGAAGTGACCGATGAAGACAGTTCTAATTCTTCATCATACAAGAACCTTATTGAATATGCAATGGAAGATGTTTTTGATGACAACGATTTTTTATAATTAATTACATACATACTTGTTCTTTTTTTGTTTGTTTTTTTGATTTTTATTTTTATGTTTTAGTTTAAAAAAAAAAAAGAAATGAAATGCAATATTATTTTATAAATAAATTAATGAAATAGTTTAGTAACAAATATTTTACAAAATTTTATTTTAAATTTATATATAATGATCCTGCCATGGAAGTTGGCCTTCTTCTGCAAAATATTCAGCAAATTCGTTTCTTATATCAGAAGCAACTTGCGTAGGCCTCCTCTGGTCACTTGTAACATTATCTTCCGTAGATGTGTATCCTTTTGATGGGCGTTGTGGGACTTCGTAGTTTCCAATATTTTCGATTAAGAAATTATGAAGAACACAGCAAGCTTGCACTACAAGCTTAACTTTTTCTGGACGCAAGTGTATGGTTGTCTGAAGAACCCTAAATCTGTTCGCCAGCATTCCAAAACTGTGTTCAATACACTGCCTAGCATGACTAAGGCGAAAATTGAAAATTTTTTTTTGTTTTTCCGTTGAAGTATATGGAAACGGCTTTAAAATATGCTTTTGCAGAGGAAAAGCGTCGTCGCAAATTATACTATATGGCAATTTTCTTTTGCGTCCGATAACTGCATCTGGTGGAAAATACAAGCTCGGGTTGCTCAATATAGTGCGAAGATCACTTCGGTTGAGGACCCCCCCATCGCTTACTCTTCCATTACAACCTACGTCGATAAAAGTGAATTTATATTTAGCATCACACATTGCTAGCAAGACAATACTATTGAACCCTGTATATTGGAAGAAAAGCTGTAGTAGGTATTGTTCATTGTTTATATTTTATCTTTTTAACCTTTATAGTTATAGTATAGAGCCCCATCTGTTTTGGACGCCCTAAAAGCAATGTGCTTGCCGTCCATGGCACCCAAACATAATGGGAAATTCCACCGATTTAAATATCCTTCAGCCACATACTCCCACTCCATAAAGCTGCTCGGAAACTAAAAATTAAAAAAAATGCATAAATTCAAAGTAAAATCATGGTATTATTATAGCAAATCATCGTAAAATCATAGCATAACCAACTTTTAAATATCGTCCTTTTAAAGATGAATATATGGCAGAGCAACATCTGGGTATAAAATTACCAATAAACGAATGGGATAATCGGGTTTGAAAGTCCAAGCTCCTGTATGATTCTCCAGTAGCAAGGAAACGTAGTAACATAGCCAAACCTTCTCGAGGATCAATCGGATCTCTCATTTGAGTCGTCTCTTTGAGAATCCAGGGTTCAACGTGTTTTAAAATTTCATTAAAACATTTTTCGTCCATTCTTAAATATTGACGATAACTGTCTTTGTCATTAAGGCGAAGTTCGTCATTAAGGAACCTAAATGAGCTATTTTCAATCCTTTTGAGTCTCCAAGTCTTAACCCATTCTCTTTTTTTGGGATTTGATGTTTTTCGTTTTAGTTTTTCAGCCGCGTAAAATGACAAAGCAGCTGAAACATACATATATCCTGCTGCTGCCAATAAATCTTCCTGCATTATTTGTGCTTTTATTTTAGTTTTCAACACCGTAATCCTGTTGAAATATTTAACGTTCAAACACTTGTTTTTTTTTATGTTTTTATAGGAAATGTGCAATTTTTAAATCAAAGCGGTAAAGTCCAAGAAGTATTAGCACATGAGGTATTATATGCACCAGAACTTGTCGGTAATGTTTTATCAATTGGAAAATTAGCGGATAATGGTTTTGAAATAGTATTCAAGAAAAACAACTGCTTCATAGTTAATAATAATACAAGTCTAAGCAGTAGTGGACCGAATAAATAATTTATACGAGCTGCGGAAACCGGATATATTTAGTCAATATTATGGAAAATTCACAGCTGGCATAAAGTATTAGGACATAGAGATCCCGAAGCGATCCGAAAGATAGCTGCAAATAACCTTGTCGACGGAATAAAGATAGTGGAATGTGGTATTAAAGAGTTGTGTGAAACTTGTGCAAAAGGAAAAATGACAAGACAACCTTTTCCAAATGAATCGTTGAACAAAAGTAAAGCTTTGTTAGATCTTGTGATACTGATGTTTGCGGACATATGCAAACGGCTACTCCAAGTGGAAAACGATATATCATCACATTTATAGATGATTTTTCGCGCTTCACAGTTATTAAACTGTTGACTCACAAAAATGAAGTCTATAAGAGAATTTATTGCGATGACGAAAACTAAATTTGGAAAAAACCAAGGATTCTACGTTCGGATCGAGGATAATATACGGGAAATCAACTCAAGGAATACCTTACAGCAGAAGGAATCAGAACTCAATTAACAGCAGGGTATTCGCCTCAACAAAACGGGGTCGCTAAAAGAAAAAATCGGACAATTATTAAAAGAAATAAATTGCTCCATTGAAGAAACTCAAGAGCCCAAGAATTTTTTCTTTATGTTTTTATAGTGATATTAAACAAAATATCACATAGATTTATGTTTCAATAAATTATTATTATTAAATATTTTTTCATATCGAAAAGGCTGTTTTGAATTATTCTTTTATAAAGAACTTAACCAGTGGTTTCAATTTTTTCCAATAAATCCAAATAGCTCTCTTGCAAAACAAAAACAATAAATAGTTGTTTATTTATGTGAGCTGTAAAAAATGTACCCGCGATGTAGTGTTTCAATTTGTGACCATTCCTCAATTGTCAAATTTTCTTGCATGCCCACTTAACTTTTTTTCTGTGTGTAGCCACAAAAGTGATTCTTTATTGCGCTCGTGTATCCAGGCACATATTCAAATAAACTGACTACATTATCGACATTATGTTCTATGTGGTTTCGGCAACTCCTGGCAATGCTGTTGGTATTTCGATGTTTTCAATATTCTCCGCTGGTAAGCTTTCGATATTGTTTACTTTGATGGCTTCCTCCTTTGATTGACGTTTGGAGTAAACATAACCTCGAAAAGTAAACACTGTCGTTATGACTTTGTTCTTTTTTAGTTTCAGTGCGGCGTGCAGAATTTGTTGATTTTTTGTTGTTAAACATTCACGTATGTAAATCGGCACATCAGAGTCTACTCCTATGTCATGAAGGTTTAATTGTCTTTTATTCGTTTTTCGGTATTCGGATATTTTTCGTAGAAGAAGGTTTCTTTCTTGTGGTGAGTGAAATTTAATTATAATCGGGCTGGTGTTCGATATTCCTCTTCGATTAATGCGGAATATATCTTTAAGTGTCGGTGCCATGAGATTTAGTGATAAACACAGGTGGTTAAAAATTGATCGCACATTTGAATGATCGGTTGGAATATTGTAAAGTATTGCATCTGTTGAAATATAATTGTTTTCTTGTTCTTCAAGTTTATTTTGCAAAAGTACTATTTCCGATCGTAGTTCACTGTTTTTTCCGTCTTCAAAGGATTTTGATTTGACGACTTCTAAATCCAAATTGACGGCTGAAAGTGTTTGTTTGAGTTCTTTGATTTCAACTTCTAAAATGCGGTTCTCATTTTTAATTTTGTTATGTTCATCCTCCATTGTTTGAAGTCGTGAGTTGAAATTTTGTATTTCAGTTTGAATCCCCGTAATTTCATCGTTTATTTTATTAATAATTGATGTTTCAATACTAGACAATTTGTTTGAAAGCTCGGTAAGTGTTTCTTTTTGGCTTTTAAATTGTTTTTGCATTTCCACTATTAAGTTGGTTTCATGAGTAAAAAGTTGCAGTTTTCGGCGAAGCTTAGGGGGACCAGATTTTTGGGACGTGATAGGAGTTCCTGGTATGGGTGTTCCACGCGATTGTGTTCCGGCAACTTGTTGCCGCTCTGCTCCTAGCGGGTTTTTTTTTTCAGACATAGTTTTGTGTGTAATTGTAGTTTATGTCAACTTGATCAATTTTATACAAAATATTGAAAAATTAAATTAATTTTAGAAGCTTAATAAATGATATTTGCGAACAAAAGTAAAACCAAACTCAAACAAAACAAATCTTTAAGATTAAGCTATCGATTTTTAACCACTTTGGAAACTTTTAATGTAAGACAATTTTATTTGAAAATGCGCTAGACAAAACACGTCTATAATGTTTGATGTTTCATTTCTAAATGAAACTAAATGAAACTTTTTGAATTTTTCTTGAAAGAATCTGTGGGACAGTTTTTGAGAAAATAAATATTCCGAGAAAAGTTCGTATGGTATCATTATTTTTGGTCTTATATAAAAAAAAAGAAAAAAACGTGTGGGAGTAAAAATTGGAAAACGATATCTACCAAGCTTAACGAAAACCGGTCGAGCGGCTTAGGCTGACAGACAGACAGAATTTCGAGACCCACTTTTTTCGTCTTCGCTATCATCGTAATGTCGACTTTAATCAAAATCTCGATTTCAATTTTTTTTACGAATGCATAACTAATAACTTGCCTTATAGTATCTACATATAAGTCGCAAGTATAAATAATATCGAGGCAAGCATAACAAGCAAAACCGAGACAGCTGCTGAACGATTATAAACGATTTGTTTTGGTCTAAATTATATGATATGGATGTGAAGGACATTTAGGTTCAAACAGGATGACACTACCCAAGAAACATTTTTAGCTGTATTAATGCTTGAAAAGCGCTTTCGGAGCTAATCTTAGAGCTAGTTAATTAAAAAACACGCTCTATATGCGCCCTTACAGCAAGCATGGAGCCCACTTGCAGCTAATTCATTGAGTTTGAGAGCACTTTTTAGCTCCTTAATAGTGCTTGTAAGTATGTTTTGTCAGCTGAAAGCTTTAATATACAGTCTAAAACTGCCATAGAGCCGCGTGATTTTTCGAGGAGATATAAACTATATTTTCTATTAGTATTAGTAAATACAAATCATACTATTGAACATGAAGAGAAATTATTACATATTTGTATTGGTAAATCATCTTAGCATCATAATTTATTTTCATAGAACAATGAGTAAAGGTAATAATTAAAAGCCATAATACGTTCAACATGCGAGAGATTTCTAAGTGCGATTTCATTTTTATCAGAAATGTTGATATTGTACTTCGAAATATTACAACGCCCTTCTTAAATAATTTGTTTTAAGTGGATGGTAATCTTTTTTTATTTCAATTTTTAACTTGAGAAAAAAATATTTATTTTGCTCGTGTACTTTTTTGGATAAGGCGTCTGTGTTTATCATGATTCTTTTCAAAATGGAATCATTACAGCACTGTTAATAGTTTTCTTTTCCTGTTTTATAAAAATTCTTAAATATTCGCCATTTTGTTAAACACACATGAAGATATAGCTTGTAGCTCTTAAGTAAATCTTTAAAAAATTCTTTTGCTGTTAAAGAGCTATTTTAAAGGGTGCAGTATCAAAATGCTAACATGCTTTCCAACAGCTGATAAAAACATTACTATGGAGCAAATTTATCGAGCAGAAAGCTCTTAAATGTAACATATCTAAAGATTGTTAAGGAACTCTATTATAGAGCTAGATTTTTAAATTCGTTTACCAAGAGCTGCAATATGTTTTGAAATAGAGCGAGGGCCGTGCATTTAACTCTCTCAGAGCTATTTAAGAACATATAAATAACATTTAGCTCCAACGATGTTACTTGGGTATGTACTATACAACTGATGCCACAATTAACGTTCTACACGAGCGATTTCATGGACTGGGTATATTCACAGGGGCGACGTAGAAAATTGTAGGTCCCTTCCATTTCTGGTAACACTCACGCAGGAATGGTTGAGAATTGTAAGCCACTAGGTTAAGCCTCTCTTTGAACCGTCATGGCCCCTAATTTATTTATTTTACTCATATAATATTGTCTAGTGACGTTGTCGTTAGAAAGGCAACCTTGGCCCTCAAAGTCAACATATATGTACCATCATTCAATATCGAACAAAAATCGTTGCCAAAATACATTATACGATTAGGATTACCATCTGTTTTAGTCCACTTAATGATCTTTTATTGATTGACATGGATGTCGTGGCTTTTTCTGGTCTGCCTAATTTGACTCATATAGACTTCGTCCCTTTTAGAAATCCATTTACATAACAAATGAACTGAATCTTTCCTTAGCTTCTCAACATATTGCAAAAATCATGAGCGGATAATTATGTATACCTACTCGTATGTATTGCATATGTGCCTTGACTTAACCCCCAAGAGGATATTAAACCAAATCTTTTTCTTCAAGGAATTCTAAGCTCTCTGTCATAAAAATGTTAAAGTCATCTTGAACTACAAGATAATTAATTCTGGTTTACCTTTTTCAGTACTCTTTTATCTATTGATTTTTCTCTTCCTGTTTTATATACATACATCCATGTATTGCCTTCGAAGATTGCCATTTGACCAAAAAAGGGCTGGGTAAAAGTTGGTTGGCAATAAATCAGTCAAGACGACAGACACCTCAAGCTTTATGTGTGCCAGCCAAAGGGTGTCTGCTTTTATTGCTTACCTATACAATTGCGTAAAAGATATTTGTATTTCCGTTGTCTTCTTCTCAATATCTCCTTTAGTTCCCGAGCGAAATAAAACTAATGTCCTTTCCTTGACTAGGGGTTTGGGAGTATATGGTTTTTAGAGCAATCAATCGAAATTCCCTTTCTCTGTTGTTGAAGTTATACACTCCGTGTCGTTTCCTATTGATGAATAAAGCTTATGACTGAGTATTGCTTAAATTGTTTAACTTTTGCGTTACGAGTATGATACTCGTATATAGAAAAAGATGAAATAGTTGACTGATTCCTGCTGACTTCTCTGACTTCATTTACTCGAAGATGAGTTAAGAGTTCCTCTCATTCACGTTAAGTATGGCTTATTTATTCATATTGTTGTGAACAGAGATTTATACTCCTACAGCACCATTTGTTGGAAAATTGCATATCTACTTTATGGAAGGAACAAAAAGTTCTTTTCCAATGTCATATGTATTTCCCCTTATTCCAAGCAACTAGAAAATTCTAAGACGAGAAACTTCTCGATTTAGTTTCTAGAACAACCAATTGAGTATATAAGGTAGTGTTCACGGTGAGCAGAGGACAGTTGATTTTTGACTATGAAAGTGTGCAAAAGGTTTGCTTATTGGATTGTGGAAAGTGTTATTAAACAAGTGTGATTTAAATTTGAATAAAAGAATTTGAGTTGATTAAAAATTGAGATTTATTGTTTTGATTTGGAAAGTGCAAATAAAGAAGAAATACTTAAAAGAGTAATACGTTTTATTTAACGAAGTTAGTAAAAATATTACAATATGATAGTTATTAAATCTTTAAAAAATATACATGTTCTAAAATATTTTCATCAAAGTTAAGATTTGAAACCATCTGATGCATTTATGTTTACAATATTTTCCAGGTTCACAAATTTTACAACGAAAGACGCATCAATCAAGTGAGGTGGAGTGTGTTTGAAACTACTTGGCAGGGGATGAAATACACACAAATTTTATAACCCCAAATCGAAATATTCAGATAAAATAGGAAAACGAATATGATTGTTTGTTGTTTATTTGAATAAAGGGATTGAACTACGTTTTCGCCAGTTTTATTGCTCGTAACTTTTTAAAGGTTGACAGTTTTATACCTACTTGTTATCATCCCAGACTAACAATTAAATTAAGTGCTCTTTATTTGTAAGGTTCTGTAAGTCATACTTATATTGGGTTTGGGAGGCCTTCTAGGTGAGAACATTAACGTGTCTTGCCCTCATTTTCGTCATTTCATTTTATTTCGATTATGGAAATATCGTCTTGATTTTACGCGCACTTAAGAGGCTATGACTTGCACCAAACTGTTTGACAATAGTGCATAGGTAATTTGAAGAGGATTTATATAAAAAAGGATACGTATTAGCATTGGCTTTGCCTTTGAATGAATGAGTATAGTAATGGGAGGGAAATATTGGCTCGGATAAAGCTGGGTTCAAGGGAAAAATGATAGGCTTTCCCGGAAGCGCTAGTTTTAAGGCTGAATTATTTTCGGCGGGGAATGTAACTGGCTATTTCACTAAGACACTGTTTATACTGTAATGCTTTTTTATTCAAAGGCTGAGGTAGCGTCAGCTTGTCCAGGGTTAGTCCGAAGAAAGCACAGAACTCGGTTTTTGAAAGTTCAGAACTCCAAATAATGTCCGACTTTATTCAGTTTTAACTTAATTCTAACTAACAATTTATTTCATATACTCATACTCATACACTAGTTCCAAATTCTTAAATAACTAACACATAAAAACTAAATAATTAACACGGTATTTCATATACAAGGGCGAGACGGTGGGATTAGATCCCTAGCCTTGACTGAAGCTATAGGCAGAACGCAGCAGGATTAGATCCCTAGCCTACGGCAGTGACAAGACACGGTCAGACGGTAGGATTAAATCCTTAGCTTTGATTGAATTGCCTGGCAAAATCGGTAGTGAGATTAATCTCTAGCCTCGGCTCAAATCGCAGCAGGGTACAAACGGAGTAAGATTAAATCCTTAGCCTCAAACAAAGTTCAAGACAAAATAAAGGGGAGGTGGGAGGTACGGAGAAGGAGAAGGCAAAACAACACACACACAATTTACGCGGCCAGAGCCAAAAAGCTTCGAAACGTCTGGATAATACACTACGTACTGTATCAGCGTGTTTCAGGGATAACCTGCAACCTTAGTACTCGATATTGATACCTCAACGACAATAGGCGAGAGAGAATCCGATTTTGTCTCGATTTTCCACCTTCCTATATCATATCCATGGCCATCAGCAAATGTGAATACATAAAATTAAACACAATGCATTCCTCGTATTTTGTTGTTGTACTACCGTCGAATAAATTCCAATGTATGTTGTATGTACATCTCCTTAAGGTATGCAATTGTTTTGACGTGTTTTCAGTTGTAACTTCGGTGTATACGTTTAGATGTTTGGTGGTTGAGCAGAAAAGGTGGCTTCAGATGAGTAGCTGAGTAGTAGCGTCGGCGTCGGCGTGCCGCCGCGGCTGAAATATGTAACTTCGTTACAATGCAAATAACCGTTAAATAAAAAGAGAATCATTGTGGTGCTGAAGAAATACATATACCTATGTTTCCGTTATAATTCTATCACCTATATTATATGGACATCGATGACATGTGGCTACGTGCTGCAGCCCGTGCCACAATAGATATTTTGCAGAAGCGATTTACGAATATGGTTGTCTCACGCGAAGGCGATCTAAATAGTCAACCGAAATCGTGCAATTTAACCCCGTTAGGCTTTTCCTTGTTGGGTTTTCTTAAGTCATAAGTTTAAGTCAATAAACCACAAGCCACCACTGCCCTGAAATCCAACATAATTAATGCCAAGGGTCAAGTTGAACCTCATTTAAGTGCTAGAGTTGGGGATATTAGACGTTTCGGATGCGGGTCACTTCGCAAAGCGTCGGACATTTGAGGGATATTATATTTCATACATAAGGGCTTACATGGGTCTTCTAAATAAATACACAAGTTCAATGATATTTGACATCCCAGTCACAATTTTGTTTTGTTCAAGTTTAAAGATGAAAATCGCTTAATGGATAATGGATAAGATTACGTAAAAGGAATGAACATTGGAGCTTATAATGACAAAGTATTTTGTTTTTAACAGAGGAATACAAAGAGACAGTAGACCACTTTCTTCGGTAGTTTAACTTAATTACAGTTTGTAAGCTTTACTTAGCAGGAATTTTGTGTTTGCTGATAAAATTTCGCATTTAATCCTGGACTTGGAGATAAACCATCACTAAACTGCATTTATTAATCAAGCTGTAAATATTTGAAACCGTGTTTCTGTTTCGTTTTTTTGGCGTTCAAGAAAAGGGCCTGCGAAAATTTCGTAAGTTGGTTTGAATATTCCCGTCTTTTCTATGAAAGCAATTGCTGCTAACGCTACTTTCGATTGTACAAATACATCCAGTATGGGTGTTAAGGCCATTCCCTGTGGGCCTCCATTCACGGTGGTCTGTTTCAAATATTTGGTTAAAAATTAAAGAGAAAAACTTTCAACCCACCTAGCTTGAGCCATAAGTATGTCTGAAACGAAATCTAAGCCCAAACCAACCTTATAATGTCAGTTCTTTGGTGTTCATGTTAATCCACACACGATTGTAATTACTTCTTGGAAGCTTTAACTTCATAACGGGTACATAAATCTATTTCATACTCCAGTTGTGATAATTCCTAATAACTTCAGCCAAATAATGACAACACAAAGGCTAAGACTCCTGACAGTAAAATGTACTCGTATGTAAAGTTATTTTTATTCTCAAAAAAAAAAAATCGTTAAATTTTTTAATCATTTGAAATTCAAAGGATTTCCAGTTTGTCAAATTTCAATGACTTCAATGGATTATGGCGTATGGTACGAGTATAAAGCTTGCAGAGTGAACTAATGAAAGTGGAGATTAAATCATTTTCAATGTTATTTATGTTAAAAAAATATATATGAAAAGTTTTTCTTTGACGTCAATCAGGGAAGTTTTGAACATAAAAAAAAGGAATAAACTTCGCTAAGCTTCAGATCCTGCATATTAAAGTGATTAATGACTACCAAAATGTGTTTTATTCGTTGGTTTTAACGATCTCATGTTGAATAGGTATTTTTTGTAGGTATTTGGTTATGAAGTATGTTGGTCAATGGGGAAAATGCTTATGTTCTATTTTATCCTTGAAACAAAAAAAAAATTTCAAAAAAAGTTTAAAAACTAAAAGGATTTATTTTACATATGCGTCTAATTGATGATGAGAACAGAAATGGTGTTTACTTAAAAAACTTAAAAAAAAATCGTTTTATGTGGACTTAAAATTGTTGGAACAGTTTTCAATAAAAATTCGAAAAATGTGAAAAAAATTAAAAGTAGGGAAACCTTCCTACCTACCTGTGTTAGATGTGGATGGCAACCTATTGGTGACTATAGGGTATAGAGGATCAGCTGCAAGGGTGAAAGGATCACTTCTGTACACTGCTCATCGATGTTCAGGATGTAAATCTAGTTCCTCAACTTACAAATGCACGCAGGTCTTGCAGAGGTATTGACAACAGTCCCGAACAAGTGTAGAAATAAAATCCACGATTCACCTTCTTAAGCCTAATAAAGCAGCTGGACTTAATAACATACCTGCAGAGTTCTTGAAAGCAGATCCTTGTATTTTACAACCATTATTTGAGGCTATTTGGGAAAATGAAATCTATCCCAGTGATTGGAAGGATGGCGTTCTGGTTAAATTACCGAAGAAAGGTGACTGTAATAATTGGCGTGGTATCACCGTTTTGTCCGTGTTCCCGAAGTTGATGGCAACTAAAACTCTTGAAAATATAAAGTCCACGATAGAGTCTACGCTTAAGAGACACCGAGCGGGCTTTCGCAGTGGTCGATCTTGCGTCGATCACATTAACTCCTTGCGAATTATACCTACTTGACCAATCATCCGAATATCAAATACCGCGAATGTATATATGGAGATCTCTGATTGCCAGGGTTATCCCCACAAAGATAGTTAATGTCATCAAAGATTTCTACAGTAGCGCAAGGTGTTTTGTTTTGCACAATGGACAGCTTTGCGACTCGCCATACATTGAGGGAATGTGACAATAACATCTTGAAGCAATGTTTTAAATGGTATCCTCAGGGTGCAAAATGTGTTAGAAAACCAAAAACAACCTGGAGGTCAACTGTACATTCGTACGTGGCCACAGCTAAAACCACGTGACAGAAACATCGTGACAGATGGAGGAATTTTGTTGCTGCCCTATGCTCCAGATGTGCTTTTCAAATAGCCGTAAACCATATTATATAAATACTTACCTACTAAAAATTGACTTTTATTTGCAAAAGAATAAATTTTGCTTAATATTAAGATAGATTGGTATTGTGATGCACCATTTATAGTGGTCTCTTTTTATATCTTAGGTTATTTTGACACTGACAGCTGTTACCCGCTCGAAATCTTAACGAAAAGTCATTATCATAACTCCGTGGAACAAAACGAGTCGCTTTACGCTTGAACAACGTTGAGAAATATTGAAAGCTTATTTCCAAAGTGAGTTCTGTGCAGCCCAGACAGTGGGTTTTTTGAAAAGACGTTTTGACCGAAAGGAAGCACCCACCGCTCCTGCTGTACGCAAGTTTGGAAAAATCTCATGAGACTGGTATGTTAGTGGACAACACTCATGGTCCCCGTTGTTGTGCACACAGACAAGAATGTGGTTGCTGTAGCCAAAAGTGTGAGACTCAATTCACGAACATCAACTCGCTTTCGATCTCAACAGCTCAGATTTCACACACTAGCTTGATCTGTACGAAGATCTCGGATTAAGGTCCAATTGACTCTATAATAATTGATAGTCATTCAAGCGGATGCACGACTATCCGCTTGATTGATTATGTGGTTTTATTGATTTATTACATTTTTTAAAAAAGAAACTTTGGCCCACCCTTTACATATATACATGTCTGAGATTACAAACCCAGTGAGAAACACCATTTTAATTTAAATAAAATGCACGACTGAATCCCACGTACTTGCTCTAATGTTAAAGTGCTTTGAAATGTAAATTTTTTTTATATAAATCATAAAAAACATGGATTTAATTAGAGAAAAATGTTTTAAAATGCTTAAAATTGCCGTCTGATTTCTAGAAAAGTATCAATTTATGAAAACAAAGTTTAAAAATTTGTTTTATTATAAGAAAAATTTTATATAAGAAATTTCTTTAAAATTTTTCTTAAAAAAGCTTTGAGATGTTAATTTAAGGATTTAATAACAATAGATTTTAGAAAAAAATTTTTAAAACTACTCGTTCACTCGTTTTCAAGATATAAATTTTTCAACAAAAAAAAATATTTTTGCGAAAAATGTAATATACAATATAGATAGTTTTAAATTCGAAGAAGCTCCTGTATAAAGTTTCTAGTCAGAATTGTTTGATCCATTTATAAGAAATTCGAAAGGCAAAAAAAAAAAACAATTCTATAAAAAGTAGCTACAGTTGGTTATATTTTTTCTTAAAAATTTTCTGACCAAAATTAAGTATACACGACTATAAATTTACCAAATTTTTGTTTATCAAAATCATAAGAGAGATTTTCCATATGGGATGTATGGCAGGTACCCTTAGTTGTCGGGTCAACAGAAAATTTCAATTTCTGGCTGATTTTCCATAAACTTCGTAGATATGATTTTAAAATTTCCCTCGCCACACATTTTTTTCTTTTTACTTGCAACTTATAGGTACTATAGGTAATTTAAAAATTCCTTGAAATTGTTATTAATGCAACACCATATTACCACTTTTTTGTTTTTGATTTTCTTAAGGTACAAGCGATTTTCATCATTTTTTTTTAATTCTAAAACTCCCCTAAACTTTGAATAGTATTGTGTTTTAAAATTATCATTTTTTGTTTCTCAAAACTCAATATTTCGAAAACCATAAACTTTGTAAAACTTCGCAATTTAAAGTTTCTTAAAACAATATAAAAGATGTGAGGAAAAAATTGTATTTCACCTAAACATAACGGTACCCACCATACAAATGTTAAAAAATGGTTTTCAAAAAGCGTGTTTTTCACGAAAACTACACCTTGATTTTGATGACATTTGTTTTGTATCCATTAATTTTTACAATCTATAGTTCAATAAAAAATAAAATGCCCGACAGGGTCGCACGAACTTGCTCCTATATGTAAGCGACTAAGAATTTCAAAAAGAATGCTATTAGAGAAAAACTGTTCATAAGGATAAAATTAATTTTTTAATAGACTAAAACAACTCCTTTAGAAGTTGGAGCTAAAAACAGGATGCCATGTTATTCAAGCAAATATTAGCTTATGCAAACAAAAATTGTAAGTCTGTACTGGTTTCTTAAAAAAAATAAGCTTTTATATACAAAATTTTTAAAACGTTTATGAGCTAAAATTTTGGTACGCCAATTTAAAGTTTTTATTATTTTTCAAATAAAAATTAAATTAGCAAACAAAAATATTGAGTCGTTTCTGAGATATCGAATTTCCAAAAAAAAAAAAAATAGATTTTTTTTTTCAAAAACTCAAAAATTATTTTTTTTAAAGTTTTGAAATGCAATCTTTCTTAAACTTTTTAGAAGCTTCTCTACAAAAAATTTCATTAAAATTCGTTTTGTCGATAATGAGATATTCTAAATTTGAAAAAATGGTTCTATGGTAGGTACAGTCAGTAAAATCTTGATTTAAATTTTTTTATTTTTAATTATAGATCATAAAAATTAATCGAAAAAAAAAGTTTTAGCAAAACTCTCGGAACCGTTTTCGAGAAAAATACGATTTTTGAAAAACATTTTTTTGAACCGTTATTTTATTTTTTCTCTACAAAAAATTTCATTAAAATTCGTTTTGTCGATAATGAGAAATTCAAAATTTGAAAAATGGTTCTATGGTATATACAAGCTGTAATATCTTAATTTCCAAATTTTTTTTATTAAATTAAAGATCGTAAAAATTCATTGAAAGAAAATAAAAATTATCAAAAGTCTAAGCGCCGATTTCGAGAAAAATACGGTTTTTGAAAACCATTTTATTTTAATTTTTTAGCATTTGTATGGTAGATACCTTTATTTTTAAGTAAAATAATTTTTTTATTCTCTCATCTCGTAGATTATACTAAGAAACTTTTTTTTATCAAGTTTAAAAAAAAACTAACATGGGGTTTTCGAAATATTGAGTTTTGAAATAAAAATTTTGAAGTTTTTTTTAAAAATCCAAACAAATTTTTTTTCGAAATTTGAGTAAGCAATTCAATTTATGTTCTTAGGGAGCTTTAGCAAAAAAAAAAACTGATCAAAATCGGTCGTACCGTTTTTTGAGAAAAAACAAAAAAAATGGTTCCAATGGTTCAATAACCATTTTTCGGAAATTGTTTTTTAACCATTACTTAGCTTTAATTAACTAAATGCAATTTTTTTGTATTTTTATTTTTAAAATCTTTCGAATAAGTATTGAGAAAAAAAAAATATTTATAAAATTTAGAAAACAAAATCGTTTGACAGGTACCGTTTATATTTGGTCTTAAAAAAAAGAAAAAAACGTGTGGGGGGAAAAATTAAAATTGATATCTACCAAGTTTAAAGAAAATCGGTAGAGCCATTTAGGATGTAGTCGAACAGACAGACAGACAGACAGAATTGCGAGACTCACTTTTTTTAGTCTTCGCTATCATCGTAATGTCAATTTTGATCAAATTCTCGAGTTCGATTTTTTTACGAATGCATAACGTGCCTTATAGTACCTATAAGTCGCAAGTAAAAATTTTAATTAGGAAATCATCAAACAATTTTCAAAACTTAAAGAAAAAATATGTTTTGAATTTTTGACAAAAAATCATTTTTTTATTGAAAATAGATATCGTCGGTGACGCGTGCAAATGCAAAGTGTGTAACTCCATCGAACCAAATTTTACAGGAGAGCAAAAAAACTTCCTATTTTCAAAGTTAGTAGTGATATTTTCATGAAATTTTAACTACTAATTTTTGATAATGTTTAATATTTATCAATATTACTCAAAAGTAAAATAATGCGTTATTAAATATTTTTTTTGGATATACACACTTTGCCTTGAAAAATTTGTCGCTCGCTCGGGACTTACACAGTTTTCTTATTTAGTTTTCCTATGAAGTAAAATCTTTCTGGTAAATAAATAAAACTATTTAACAAAACTAGTAACACTTATACTTTGAAAATTTAAACATTTTATTGAAACAAAAGATAACAACTGGAATAAATACTTAAAATTTATTTTGAACACGAAAATACAAGAAATTTAATTGGTACAAATAATAAAATAAAACTAGTATTAAAACTTCAACAAAATATAACGAAAAAAAAAACTTATTCTATTTTATGAAACAAACATACAAGAAATAAATAAAGCGATTTAGTTTGTGGCAAATGGAATCGCATCATAGAAAGCATTATAGTCCGACTGTTAGCTTTTTTTTAAAGCTTGCAAGTGGTCGTATTTTTCTTTTTTGATTTTTCTGCTTTCCAGATAGGTAATTTTGATGTATCAAATGGGATCTGTTTCATCAGAGTTGTGCTATTTAGTTAATTTGATTGATTGATCAATTTAGTTCAATTCACCCTACTGCACTAATTCGTTCATTTTGGTTCGAAATTCTTCGTTTACCAGGAAAATTTATAAGAAACACTTTCTTTGACCCGATAGTCGGTTGTATATTGTCGCTATCTTGAATTAAGATTGAGTTTGCTTTTCTCCAATATTACTCTTAATTGTAAACCATTTTTGAAATAAATGGAAACAATTTCATATTTAAAATCCAAATTAATAATAATTTCTAACATCCCTTAAACCTTGATTTTTAAAACTATCCCTTAAAGTAATAAAAATGAAAAGTGAACTGAAAGATTTTATTTTCAAAAAATGTGCTATGTCAAAAAAAAAACGGATATATCAAAACTTCATCAAACATGGTAAAATATTTGTATCTTTCAGAAATATCAAATTCCTTAAATTCCAAGATCATTTTGATTTATTTGACTTTTCTAACAATTTGGACAATTTTCTAAAATTTCTTATGTTTAGAAAATCTATCGACAGATACAAATACAGCAATACAAATAAGTTTTCTATACTTACTTATGCCTGTTTAGTTCGTTGAACTTGTTTGTTCACGAACTACATAACTCTGGAGTTGACCCCCCCCCCCCCCGCCGTACATTTAATGTAGTCCATGCATTATTATCAGCTTCAATTTGAATACTGAATGGCTATCACAAGAAACGTATATCTCCTTTTTTTCTATTACAGTGGACAAGTGGAAATATCGTAACTCTTTTACGACTTTTTAGGATTTGTGGGAAAAATATTGATTTTCTTTATAAAAAAACTGTTGCTACCGGCAATTTATTATTAAATTAAACCTATCAGAACTAATAACAAAAGCTAATATTCACGAATATTTAATTTTTTTTCACAACACCATGTCACTCACCAGTGGCGTAGATAGCTTTTTGCTATGGGGGGGGATAGATCTAGTTCGCTCATTTTTTTTAAGTTTTAATAATTAAAAAAAAAAACAAATAACAAGACTTCATTGAATGCATTATGTATGCCATACAAAAATTATATATTTTAAAGATAATATATTATACGCATTAATTTGAATATGAACTAGAATAAATATTGATATACAGTGCCTTGCATAAGTATAACCGCACCTGTAAAAATGCGTTTTGTAGAAAATTAAAATGGGAATGACACTTTACTACTTTTTTATTGAATGGCATCACTAATCAAGTAAATTGAGAAGAAAAAAAGTTCCATTATTTTCTCTTCTGGTGTTTAAAAATTATAAACAGATTTTTATATATTGCAAAAGTATAACCGCACAATGCAAACCTCTCCGAAGCTTCATTCAGTTATGTGCTTCGAAATAACAAGAAACAATGCCGCTTGGTAAACATTTAAGTGATACGGAAAAAGTCAAAATTCAAGCTTTTCGGTTAACTGGCCTAAGCTTAAGGGCTATTGGTAGGAAAATTTAAAGATCCGATCGTGTCGTCCGAAATTTCTTACAAGATCCAAAATCTTATGAGACGAAAATAAGACCCGGGCATCTGCAGAAGCTGACACGTCGAGATAAGGGGCGTTTTATAAATGCTGCATCCAATTCGGCGCATTCTTTACCAGACGTTCGTGACGAATTGGGCTTAGGAAAGTGATTGTTCGGTGCAAAATGATGCCAGCTCCAAATTTGACAACAGTTTACAAAAAAAAGTAAGAATTTGCCCAGCAAAACATGAAACGGAATTGGAAAACCATAAGTAACATTCCATTAATTTACACTTAACTCTTCTTATTCCAAATGGCATAATTCAATGAATGTTTTTTTTTTAGATTATTTTGGATTATTTTCAGTGGCGAAAAAAAAGTTTAATCTTGATGGGTCAGGTCGTTTTAACGGATATTGGCACGATCTGAGAAAGGAAAAAAGTTTATTTTCAAGAGGAACTTTGGCGGTGGCAGTTGTAAAGTTTGGGATGCCTTCTACGACCGTGGTAAGGTTGCACTTGCCTTCACCTCTGCAAAGATGAACAGTTCAGCTTGCACCCAGGTGCTTCAGGATAATTTGGTACCCTACTTAAGACGATTTCGTCGAGTTCGGCATGTCTTCCAGCATGATAATGCCCCAATTCACGTTAGTCGTCAAAGTTTTGGATAGTACGAATCGAATAACATACATTTTATGGTGTTTTTGGCACGTTCTCCAGATTGTTACCGTATTGAAAATCTTTGGGGAATTTTGACCCGCAAAAATTATGCCCATAATAGGCAATTATACAGTGTTGCTGAGCTGCGAGAGGCGATTGTGGAAGAATGGAACTGTATAGACGATTTCATATTAAATAACCTTGTCAACAGTGCGTCAAAAACAATTTTTTAATTGGTCGAAAATAGGGGCAGCAATGTCCTTTACTAATTTAGCCGAAAAAATTTACTTAAAATAAAAAAAACAGATCAAAATAAAAAAAGCGGTTACACTTTTGCAATACAAAAAAATTTGTTTTAATTTTTAACCACCAGAAGAGAAACTAACGGAACTTTTTTTTCTTCTCAATTTACTTGATTAGTGATGCCATTCAGTAACAAATAGTAGGATGTCATTACCGCATTTTAATTTTCTACAAAAGGCATTTTTACAGGTGCGGTTATACTTATGCAAGTATTAAGTAAAATAATATTAATTTAAAAAATAAATCACAAAATAATATCCAGTTTTCTGTTCTTTTTAGATAAAACACTTTTAACCTCGTCTGCTATTCTAGGTATTTCGCGATGAATAGCTAGAGCCAAACCATTCAAACGATCCTGCAAATAAGTAAACATCCAAAGCTTATCACACTGTTATTAAAATAGACATATTTTTAATAATCTCACTTCGTTGGTCATGCTTCTTTGTATTGTTTTTATTCTCTTTACTGACTGGAGAAAGTTCTTTCAGGAGTTGACGTTGAAACCGGCAGTGTAGCTAATATCTTTAATAAAATATATACATATAGCTGGATGGAAGCGCTTTTTCTTGCACGTTAACCTATTATCATTTGGTGAGAGATGTAAAAAAAAATTTCAGAGTGCGTTTCTTTAACTTATTTGGTTCATGACTGGTTATGTTGAACAATTATCGATCCCAATGGGGGGGGATATATCCCCCTGATCCCCCCCCCTATCTACGCCACTGTCACTCACAACCTTTTACAACTAGAAATTGTGGAGATACACTTTTTTCTTCACTAAACTGATAGGTCAAGGAGTTACACTTTTTTCTAAATTGCCATTTTAACGGTTATTTTAAATAAAATACGGAATTCTTGGTTTGAGGGATTGTAGTATTCGGTTCAATCTAACAGATTGCATCAAAATCTCATTTTCGAAAAATTTGGAGTTACACACTTTGCACGCGTCACCGACGATATCACAAAAACGGGTAATATTTTTTTTTTCTTTGAAATTAAATTTTTGGTGTACCAATATTTTTTCTTAAAAATGTTATATAAGAAGCTTGTTTTTTTAAGAAACTGCTACAGCGACACATTATTTTTGTTCTTGTACTAACTAATACTTGGTTGAGAAATCACATGGCATCCTGTTTTAAGCTCCTTTTATTAAAGGACTTGTTGTGGTGATTTAAAAAATTAATTTTATGTTAATAAACATTTTGTTCTAGTATAACATTAATTTTTAAAATTTTTGTCTTTTACAGGAGAGCAAGTTCGTGCGACCCAGTCGTGCATTATATTTAATTTTTATTTTTCTTATATTTGGCACATAGGCAGGCTGCATAAATTGGATTTGTAAGTTTTTCGGTTCAGTTGATCCGAAACAAAGAAAATGACACCTTATTATATTAAAATGCTTCCTTTAGATACGAGTACTTACATATACAATAAAAAAATATAAATATTAAAAATCTACTTTTAAATATAGACAGGATTTTTAGCAGTCAAACTCTGACTCTGTCTTGTTTATTTGGTAATTATTTAAGTGTAAGTGTGCATTTTTTTATTTTATTTGAAATGACTCTTATAATTTCTTATAAATTTTATATTTGAAATTTCTTTTTTTGCTAAGAAAATAATAAAATAAATAAAATAAAATTTCATAAAAAACTATCATTAAAAACTTCCCTTTTCTATTTTTTTTTTATTGTTTTTATTGTAAGTTTTTGAAGAAATATTTTTTTTAAATTTGTATCTGTTAAGAAAAACATGAAAATCTTATTTTTCTCGAAAACTCTTCTTCCGATTTAAAAAAAAAAAAACTAAAACATAATAGCATAAAAAAGCTACGAAAATATACTTCTAATATAGTTTTATTCATTCCACAATCTTAAACATGACTGAAGGGGACTGTACTCGAATGTTTCGCTGAACAAGTGCGTGTGTATATAGAATTTTGTTCAAATATGTAACAATAATTATACGTTTTGATTCATCATCATGAATGAATTAAAAATGTCACCTTTTATTTAAAAGGTTTTAGGTTTGATTTTCATTAAAGCATGCTGTTTTTTTTTTAACTAGATCTCCTTGGCTTTGGATAGACTTCAAGCCTTAGAGCCCTATTAGAAAAAATTACCGAAAGTGAAAATGTTTTGGTTTCTCCTTTGGAACATCAAAAATGGGCGTATGCTTTTGTATTCCAATTTGGTTTCTCCTTTGGCATATCAAAAATGGGCGAATGCTTTTTGTATTCCTTTTACCATAAATTTTATTTATACAACTTCGGTTAAATATTACTTGTTACAATTCAATGTGGTACAAACGATTCTTAATATAACTCTTTAGATAAATTTTGTTGATTTTATTTTAATGGACGAAATTTTGTTCTGCTCGTGACACTGTCCGGAAATGGAATGCCGCACTACCAGAATGACAGCAGTCAGTTAGCCATGCTGTAGCGACAATTTTTAGGCGGCTGCGTTCAGCCGATACTGGTGACTTGTGTGTTCACACGTGCCACTACATCACTCCCCCGCCAGTTGCGTGCAAGGATTGCTAACAACGATATCTGCTTGGGCGTAGGACAGTACGCCCTGTTCGCGTTCTTTGACCCGGCTCCGCGGACGTGTGGTTTTGAACTTCAGAACACTGAACCAAATCGGTGGGTAATATAGATGAAAAAGGTCGTCAATATGATGAAAAATTCGTCAATTTTAGTCCAGTGAACCTTTTCGTCAATAAGATGAACAACAGTTCGTCAATATGATGATGGTTTTAACCGATGAATCTCGTACATCATTCATCAAATTGTTTCGTCAATATGATGAAAAAAATTTCCCCTTAAATTGTTCATCAATTGCTGAATTTGTTCTTCATATTGACTACAGCGTTCATAAATATGATGAATATTTTTGAAATTTTTTGGACATTTTTCTTAAAAACATGATGAATTTATTCATCAATATGATGAAGAATTTTGAATTTTATGAAAAATTCATCAATATGATGAAAAAAAATTCTTCAATAATATGATTAAATTCGTTATATTGATGATCGCATTCATCAATATGATGATTTTTTTCATCAATATGATGAACAAATTTCTTCAATATGATGAATAAATTCGTCATATTGATGATCGCTTTCACCAATATGATGATTTTTTTCATCAATATGATGAACAAATTTCTTCAATATGATGAATAAATTCGTCATATTGATGATCGCTTTCATCAATATGATGATCTTTTTCATCAATATGATGAACACATTTCTTCAATATGATGACTAAATTCGTCATATTGATAATCGCTTTCATCAATATGATGATTTTTTTCATCAATATGATGAACAAATTTCTTCAATATGATGAATAAATTCGTCATATTGATGATCGCTTTCATCAATATGATGATTTTTTTCATCAATATGATGAACAAATTTCTTCAATATTATGACTAAATTCGTCATATTGATGATCACATTCATCAATATGATGATTTTTTTCATCAATATGATGAACAAATTTCTTCAATATGATGACTAAATACGTCATATTGATGATCGCTTTCATCAATATAATGATTTTTTTCATCAATATGATGAACAACTTTCTTCAATATGATGACTAAATTCGTCATATTGATGATCGCTTTCATCAATATGATGATTTTTTTCATCAATATGATGAACAAATTTCTTCAATATAATGACCAAATTCGTCATATTGATGATCAAATTCATCAATATGATGATTTTTATTCATCAATATGATGAACATATTTCTTCAATATCATGAATAAATTCGTTATATTGATGATCGCATTCATCAAATTGGTGAAGAATATTCATCAAATTGATGAATAATATTCATGAATTTGATGAATAATATTCATCAACTTTATGAATATTATTCATCAATTTGATGAATAATATTCATCAACTTAATGAATATTATTCATCAATTTGATGAATATTATTCATCAATTTGATGAATAATATTCATCACCTTTATGAATATTATTCATCAATTTGATGAATATTGTTCTTCAATTTGATGAATATTGTTCATCAATATTGTGAATTAATTCATCGTACTAGTGATTGCATTCATTAGTATGATGATATATTAATAATCACTCTAGTGCTATATTTTTTGTGAAAATATATCACTATAGTGATAAAAATATATCATCATATTAATGAGCGCAATCAAAAGTACGATGAATCCATTCACGTTTTGTAGCATTTATATACTTCCTGAAAAGATTTATTATTGCATTATTGAATAAAACATATTAATCTTTTATTAAAATTGTTTGTCTTGAAAAATGAAATAATTTGAAAAAAAAAATAAAAAATCATCATTAAGATACTTACTTTATCACCACGTTAGAGCTCATCATTTGATATGATATAAATTCTTCGTACCTGCGCAATAATCTTCCCAAACAAAAGATAAAAAAAAAAAACAAATAGAATTTTATGTCGAATTTAACATTATTTATTTTTCTTTAATATACTTATACTTAACAGTTAGCTACATAATATTTTTTTGAAATGGGTAGTCCAAATCCGGAATTAAAAAATAAATAGATAAATCAATATATATTTTGAAACTTTTGGAAATATCTCAATCAATACGAGTATTTAAAAAATAAGTACATCAATAATTGCTTTAAAGTAGGAGGATTAGCCAAAGGCTTATCTAAAAAAGAGCATTAAAATAAAATAGCATTAATAATTACAAAAAAATTACATATTAAAGCATATTGTGTTAAAAAAATTTTAATGCTAGACAATTTACATTAAAAACAGTTTTTCTTTCACTTTGCCTTGATTTTTTTCAATGCAAATAATATTTGTTAATTTATGCATTGTTTATTCCTCTTTAAGTCCATCAATAATTGTACTTAAACGAGAGGTTATATCTTTTTTTAATGGCGGAATGCCATAAAAAAAACATTGTATAAAAACCCAAAACTGCTCACAGGCAGGTGGATAGTGCAAATCAAAAACAAAAAAAATTTTGAGGCAAATATCTACTGCACGCAGTAGCTTTTTAAATTTAAATTTATATTCATTTAAGTATACCAAGTATTCCTCCTTAGAGTCATTGAAAATTGCAAGAATAAATGGTTGAATGTTGTTGTGCTGCGTACTCAAAAAATCCAAGTGGTCTTCGGCCTGTTGCACGCAATTTGCTTCAAAAATAAAGGCCTGCTGGGAGTCTTTTATGGTGAACCTTTGAAACTTCTTATTTCCAGACGTTGACTTTAAAATTAAAGGTCTGGTAGGGTAGAGGTAGTTATGTAGGCTCTTCAAAATCAGTAGAATGTCCTTTTCTATGGAGAAAAATAAAAAAAAAAAGGATAGTAAGAAAATATTGATTTTCGTTTTGATAGAATTAGTTTTAAAGTTTTTAAAAACATGGTTTTGAAATGGTTTTGGTAAAAATTATGATTTCGAAAAAAATTTCAAAGCCATTTCTATCTATCTATCTATCTATATATTTATCTATTTATAATTAGATTCTCTATAAAACATTTTGTAATTTTGTGCAAATCAAAATAAACATTGCTCTTGAATTGCATCAATAATAATTGTACTTAAACGAGACGTAATATATTTTTTTTAACGGCAGAATGATGTGTGCAGAATGTATAAAAACCTAAAACCTAATTTGTGCAGAAAATTTTTAAATTTAAATTTGTATTCATTTAAGTATACCAAACCAAGTATTCTTCCTTATAGTCATTGAAAATGGCAAGTATGAAAGGTTGAATGTTCTATCTATTTATCTATCTATGTATCAAATCAGAATTAAGAGTTAGGTTTTAGTTTACCTTCATTGAAATTAGATTCTCTATAAAAAATTTTGTAATTTTGTGCAAATCAAAATAAAAATTGCTCTTGAAGTGCATCAATAATTGTACTTAAACGAGACGTAATATCTTTTTTGTAGTAGGAGGATTAGCCAAAGGCTTATCTAAAAAAGAGCATAAATAATTATCTAAATTGATAGCATTAATAACTACAAAAAAATACTTATAAAAGCATTTTGTCTAAAAAAAAATATTTAATGCAAAACAATTTGCATTACAAACAGTTTTTCTTTCACTTTGCCTTGATTTTTTTTCAAAGCAAATAATTTTTGTTAATTTATGCAAATCCAAATAAACTAAGCATTGTTTACTCCTCCTTAAATCCATCAATAATTGTACTTAAACGAGAGGTTATGTCTTTTTTTTATGGCGGAATGCCATAAAAAAAAAACATTGTATAAAAACCCAAAACTGCTCAGAGGCAGGTGGATAGTGCAAATCAAAAACAAAAATAATTTTGAGGCAAATATCTACTGCACGCAGTAACTTTTTAAATTTAAATTTGTATTCATTTAAGTATACCAAGTATTCCTCCTTAGAGTCATTGAAAATTGCAAGAATAAATGGTTGAATATTGTTGTGCTGCGTACTCAAAAAAGTGGTCTTTGGCCTGTTGCACGCAATTTGCTTCAAAAATAAAGGCCTGCTGGGAGTTTCTTATGGTGAACCTTTGAAACTTTTTATTTTTAGACGTTGACTTTAAAATTAAAAGTCTAGTAGGGTAGAGGTAATGCAAATCATTTTTGTTATTTTATGCAAATCCAAATAAACTAAGCATTGTTTATTCCTCCTTAAGTCCATCAATAAATGTACTTAAACGAGAGGTTATATCTTTTTTCATTTAAGTATACCAAACAAAGTATGCTTCCTTAGAGTCATTGAAAATGGCAAGTATGAAAGTTTGAACGTTCTATCTATTTATCTACATATCTATGTATCAAATCAGAATTAAGAGTCAGTTTTTAGTTTACCTTTATTGAAATTAGATTCTTGAACTTCTATGAGCATGTCATTAACTTTCTTGTCTTTTAAATTCGCTAAGAGAAAGTGCTTTATTAACTTGAAATTTTTGTCCCAGTTCTCACATATGGAAAGGCTTTGGGGATATAAAGCGTTGAAATCTTTTTCAATCTAAAAAATTAAATTTAAGTTATAAGTTAATTAAAATATAACTCTTTTAGGCGTACCAAACGATATCCATTCGCATCTTTATATTGCGGCCAAGCATCAAATATTTCGGTTTGTGTTGCAAATTTTCGTATTTGTAAAAGCCGGTGTTGGGAGCAAGCCAGCCATAAACTGTCAAATTCTTCAGCAGACAGATTGTCGAAGTTCAAGCTTTTAACGCAAGACTCAGCGTCAGCCTCCGGAACTAAAATTAATACAAAAAATATATTAGAGTATAGCTAGGCAAAAATTTGCGTAAACTAATTTTGTTGTTATGCAATCGCAACAAAACGTATTCAAGCCATTTTTGTGAACATTTTATATTATTTAAGTTAAAAACGTTTTTGGCCTGAAAGTTAAAAAACGCATCAAGGGAAAAAACCAACAATTTAGTCATATATTAAACCCTCTTGAGCGCTAATTAGTAGTTGAAATGTTTCGTAATTATGCAAGGACGAATGAAGATGAAAATAAATAACTCATATTTCACAGAGCACTTTGAAATTTGTCTGTGACTTTTTACTTGTCACCATGTGACGAAAGATTCAATATAAAATATTTAAAACAGATTTTGTTTTCCATTTTTTTTAAATTGAAAAATCTAAAAATAAATACGGAACTTATTATTATTTTACCTGCTAACCTAAGTTTTTTCCGATTACGAGTTCTTTTACCGGGGAAAGTTTCTTTTTCTTGAATTGCAATGACTTGAAGGACCTTCTTATGTTGTGTAATTTTGTATATATTTTACCTCTTTTTTCAGTTCGGTAGTATTGTAACGTTTCTGTGGGAAAATGATCTAAAATTTCATTTTCTAGAGCATAGCTTTTTTTCAGTGTCATTGGGATGCTGTTTTCTTCGAAATATTCAGCGATTATAGTAATGAGTAGCTGTCGCTGTTTACTTTCAAATTTTTTATTCTTATCATAATAAGCCAAAATTTCTTGGCCGTATTTTTTAGATGATAAAATAGTAGACAAACCTACACATTTGCTTTCATCTGGTTCAGGTGATGAAAATGGGGAAGAACCTCTGGAAGCGGATGGCGATGCAGAACTTTGACTAATAAATTCCACAGATGATGAAGATTCTACTAGTTGAAGAGGTATGCCAATAGAATTTCTCCACTTTTCCAATTGGTGTTCGAAAAGTATACGGTCTCCATATTTAAAATCAGATATAAGACCTTTGACGTGTCGTTCCTTAATTATTTTTAAAATGTAAACCGTTATATTCTCACCTATAAAAACAACATAGAAAGAGAAAGTAAGTACATTATAATATCTAATAATAATGTTAATTTGTTAAGTTGTTTTTGAATTTGTTAACTTTGTTAACCAGGATTGCATGTTTTTGAAAATATAGTGAAGTAGTAAGAAAGATGAAATGATGAGTTACTATTTTTTATTAAAATTTAAAACAATTAAGAAGAAAATTCGCGCGAGTGGAACTACACTAAAAATAAATTCCTAGGTAACATTGATAAAAACGTTTTGTTGACCTTCAACAAAACAATTTTATCGTTTTGATTAAATTTTTGTCAATATGAAAGAATGAATTCGTTGATTTCACAAAATTTTTATAATTCAGCATGATTTTTTGTCAGTTTAACAAAATATGCACTACAAATAATATTGTCAGTTTAACAAACCAAGTTTTGTTAACATAACAAAATAAAACAGAGATTTTTGTCACATTTACAAACTTTTTTGTGATGTTAACAAAATGTTTGTTGTATCTACAAAAAATCTGTTTTGTTCCTAGGTTTGTCAATATCACAAAGTTTTTGTTAATTTTTTTGTCAATTTAACAAAAAATGAAAAATTTTTGTTAAAATGACAAATAATTTGTTTTGGGGTTGAGTTATTTTGTAATATTGATAAAACAATATGATCAAATAGATAAAACTATTCGGCGCGTATATTTTTTTTTTAACATAACATTTCTTTTGTGTATGATATAGTTAGCATTGTCAAAAAATCGAAGTAAGATTAACTGAACTTAACAAAAATTGCGTATAGGTATTGTCCATACGCCCTCACAGATGGTTGCATGTGAGATCGTAGGGGCGAGACGCCAATTTTTGTGGAAATAAATCCCCAAAAAAAGAAACCATTTTGACACAATTAATTTTGTGGATTCAACAAAAGAAATTTGTAAAATTGACAAAATACTTTGTTGAATTGACAAAATATTTTGTTAAGTTAACAAAATATGACAAAAAAATTTTGTTAATCCGATAATAATAAAAAAAAAACAAATTTTTAACATTAACAAAAAAATTTGTTAATACAACAAAAGAATTGTTAATATGACAAATTCTACGAAATTTTGTCATATTGACAAAATATTTTTGTTATTTTTTTGTTAGCATAACAAAATAATTTTGTGGATACAACAAAATATTTTTTGTTACTTCAACAAAATTCTGTAATTTTTATCAATTTGAGAAAACTTTTTGTTGGACAAAATTTTTATCAGATCAACCTACATTTTTATAATGTATACCTAGATTTTATTTTCAGTGTAGCAACAAAATTTTTCCGAAAATAGAATCATTTTACGTTCAATTTAAAAATAAATAATTGGCAGTTATATCTACAATTTTGAATAAAAGTCAAATATGTAGTAGATGGTTAGGTCTCGTTAAATTGTCTTAAATTGCTTAATTTGGTTTTTGAATTCAGATTCTTATTCTAATAAAAAAAGAAATATGTTCATATTACCATGTAAAAAGTTATACATGCTTAAGCAACCCCAAGATTTCAAAAGCTCCATAAGTTCTTCGTCATCAGTCTTCTCACTCGGAATATTATCGCTTGAGAAATTCAAATCAGGTGTTGGCAATAATGTGTAGACTGGAACTCCCTCTACTGTGTTTAATATTGTGTATTTTGAAGCTTCATCTTGCGGTCTTAAGTTTATAGATTCCGTTTCGTCTATAGGCAATATACTGTAGATATGAGCTCCCTCCTGTTTGCTTGAATTATTGACAGTAGTTACTGTTTCTTGGCAAAGTGAAGCGCTTGAAATTATATTTGGATCCCGTTCTTAATTCCAATCTTCCATGTTTAAAGATTAATTTATTCTTGAAGTATTTTGTAAAAATTTATAAAGACACAAATACAAAATACATTAAAATATTGGACATTATTGGTGAAAATGTTCTTTAAGTCTAATAAGGTATTTTCCTTTTGATGTTTTAATTAAAGTAACAGGGGGTCCAATAATTTCATTAAATCCCACAATTCTATATTCGCCCAATAATGTTGGACTAACCTCAAAAGCTCTGAAGTGAGAATTAAAATTAATGTTCGTTAAAGTCTGACAAAACATTAGTATATTTTGCTCGAACTGCACTATTATCTTAATAATGTATATCTTGTAATCGTTTGAACACCTGCCCACATAAAATCCTTTTTTATATTTCTTGCCAATGTACTCAACTTCATTGTAAAAAACTATTACATCATTTTGTTTTGAGTTTAATTTTGTCCTAATTAAGGTAGCAAATACACTGTCACATTTTTGTTTATCATCAAGTTTAAAATAATTTGAATTGCTGTTAGAGTTTAGAATTAGGCTTGCAAATTGGAACTGAAATTTTTTTGACAGAGTAAGACATATATTTTTTCTTGAAGTTATTCCGTGAGCATACACTTTGAAAGGCTTGTGTTTGGCTTCAAATTTAAAAGACCAAAAATGTCTTGCCGGCCCTGATTTCTTCAATATAGTTGGGTAATGTGTCAAAAAATGAAATTTTGGTTTCAAACTATCGTTAAATAATTTGATATACTGCTCGTTATGATGTTTGATTTTCAACTCTAATGTTGAGGTTAGTTGTTCGGTAACTTCATAGCACAACACTAAATCTGTGATATCAATAAGTTCAAGAAAAAAGAGCCATACTTCATCATCACTGGGAACCAAATCGCCGATCATTAAAGGTAAATACATGGTGAAAGTTAGCATTTCACGTGCTGTCATTTTCAGATGGCTATTTTTTAAGTGGTTAATTTTAATTTCAGTCGAAAAATTGTCCATCTCTGTTGGGCCATAATCAAAGGTTTGTTTTCTTTTATTAAGCGTTTCCAATGTTAAATATTTCATTTTATTAGTAAGGTGCAGTATTATTTTACAAAGATCATAATGGAATATACCTTCACATAGGTCATGCATTGCATCTACACAAAATTTTTCAACTACATGAAAAGAAGGTATTTTGTTAAATGTGCTTTCTGCCGCGATTCCAGTTTTTTTAGTATCACATACAGATACATCATGTTTGTAGTTGTCGATAGTTCGAATGCAATCTTGTTCTTCAACGCAAAGTATTTTTGAGCGTTCTTTGTCTAATTTACAAAATCTGCAAAACGAATTGCTCGAAAATGATTTCGAAAAATTAAGGACGGAGTTTACTCCTAAGTTATCACCTAGAAAAAGACCCATTATGAAGTAAATCGTAAGAACTTTGCCATTAACGTTAATGTCCACTCCTGTTTTTTCAAGAGATATCAACTCCTGGATAAGATAATCTAAACAATCTTCATTTCCAATATCTTTTAAATCTTTAGATTTTATAGCGGCTGCCAGAAAAATGCTCTCGAGTTTTGAACTACAAACTGGAAGACAAGGAAATGAGTAATAAAAATTACAAACGGAATGAGCTGTAGCATGAGAACCAAGTGGGTTATTTACAGAGAAATCATCACAATATAAAAAGTAGGGTATCAACTTCTTTTCTGGATACATATCACGTTTCTTTTTCCAAATCGGCCCCTGAATGAAGTTAGTGTACTTTTCATCCAAGTATAAGGAATTCATATAATCCAACATATCAAACAGTATATTTTCTTGCTCGAAATATTTTCGGAATTGAAATCGTAGCGGCAAGACACTGCCTTTGCAAAGTTTTTCTCCGTAAACTAATTCAGACCGCGCATAAAGAGGCTGTATATCACTTTTTATTGTAAACTCTTTAATGTCATCCAAACAATCTATTTGTTTGAGTGTTTTATACAAATTATAGTCTGTACCACATTGTTGAAACAGATCACGGTAGTTTGAAACCATACTTAGGAAATCGCTTTGAGTTTGAGTGTCATCTTTAAGACGATCTTGTGCAAATGCTTTGATATAATCAAGCAATGGATCTATCAAATATTTCTTGACATTTATTTGAACCTCGTATACATCCTTACGGCAAAAATTATTAATCCCATGCAGGAGAGTTGTAAATTTTAATGCATCACTACGACTTCGAGTTAGGAATTCATTTTCGTTGAATTTGTATGGGTTTTTCGTTGTCATTTGTTGAGAAATAGAAGCTTTGTTGTCACTAGCACCATACAAATTAGGGTTATTTAAAACTTCTTGTGAATTATCAACAAGCACGTCCAAATTAACACTCGTTTCTTCCATGCAAGTTAGGCTATTACTGGGACAGTGTAATCGCAAAATATGCCGTTTATAATTGGAGAGATCTGTGAAACACTGAGCACAAGAATTGACATAACATATGAAAGTACTGTCCTGTTTTAAATCATGTTTCTTCCTAAGATGTTTGCCTAATGCAAAGACGTTATCAAAATAAATCCGGCACAAGAAGCACTGCATTTTGTATCCCAAACCGGAAAATCTGTAAGCATGGATAATGCTTTTTTAAAGGTTTTTCCTTAAAAAATATTTCGAATACATACATTAATACAAATAATAGGTATTTTTTATGACAACATGGCCACCAAAATTAATTTTATATTTCTAATGAAAAGATTGAGTAGAAAAAGATTAGAATATCGCATGGAATCAATAAATGCAATTAAAAATGTTAATTAGAGAAACCTGTGAATTAGGTTCTTAGTTATTTAAACTTTCAAATATATTTTATTTTATATGCAAACAATATTTTGCATTCATTTATAATTATTATTATTATTATTCTTTAAATAATTGAAAATCTTGAATAGGACGTTTTAAATTATTAAAGTTTTCAGTGAAAAAATACGCTTCAAAACTATTTTACAATCTCAAATTAAGAGAAAAAATACATATGTAAGTAAAAGAATGCAAAAATTAGGCTATGATATGACCAAAACCACAGAAATATTTGTTTAGTGAAGTTTTTTTTCCAAAAAAATCTTATTCATGTGGCATCGACCTCGTATTTACGAAAACAACAGATTATTTCCAATAATGGAACACAACATTCAAACTCAATTTATGAAGTTGGATAATATGTCAAGTTTGTAAATGAATTAATTAGAAAAGGTTTGAAATTAAATTCCAATAATCATTTGTCTTATGTGCAAGTATTAAAATATATTAATTTTGTAATTGAGTATTTCAAGCAGAATTGAGAAGATGACTATGTACATATAGACTCGTATTATTTGTCGTTCAAACACTAGAAAACCTAATTCGATTTTTTTGATGCTTGTTTTAGTATGAAATTTAATTAAGATGGATTTAATAATAGTATACCCAAATTTCGATGGCAAATGACAGTACGAAAAACAATATCAATTTGACTTAGGTACCTCGTTTTATAATTTTTACTTTGTTAAAGCTTTATTCAAATTTCTGTTTTTTTGTAATCGGTTCTTGTAAATTTGTGTTTCCATTGACAATAGGTATTTCCATTCACAACACGAATATGAAAATTGTATTTTGTAACTGAGTATTTCAAGCAGAATTGAGAAATTACTATGTACATATATACTCGTATTATTTGTAGTTCAAACACTAGAAAACCTAATTCGATTTTTTTTATGCTTGTTTTAGTATGAAATTTAATTAAGATGGATTTAATAATAGTATAACCAAATTTCGATGGCAAATGACAATACGAAAAACAATATCAATTTGACTTAGGTACCTCGTTTTATAATTTTTACTTTGTTAAAGCTTTATTCAAATTTCTGTTTTTTTGTAATCGGTTCTTGTAAATTTGTGTTTCCATTGACAATAGGTATTTCCATTCAAAAAACGAATATGAAAATTGAATTGATATCATCAAGAAAAAATACGTACTTAAGTTATACAATGCAAAAATTAAGCTATGATATGTATACAACAGATTCAGCCCTATCTCGAATTCTATCATAATCGGAAACTTTTAAGAATCCCGAAAAAAGCTACCACCAAATCCGTTGGTAATGACAATTTGTATGAGATTTTCCACTACGATGGATTTGGTGATAGTTTTTTTCGGGATTCGTAACAAGTTTTCGATTACGATGGAATTCGTGATAGGGCTGATTATTTCCAATAATGGAACACAACATTAAAACTCAATTTATGACGTTCGATACTATGTCAAGTTTGTAAATGAATTAATCAAGCTTCGAAATTAAATTCCAATAATCATTTGTCTTATGTGCAAGTATTAAAATATATTAATTTTGTAATTGAGTATTTCAAGCAGAATTGAGAAGATGACTATGTACATATATACTCGTATTATTTGTCGTTCAAACACACTAGAAAACCTAATTCGATTTTGTTGATGCTCGTTTTATTATGAAATTTAAATCAAAATTAAGATGGATTCAATAATAGTATACCCAAATTTCCAATACAAATGACAATATCAATTTAACTTACCACGTTTTATAATTTTTACTTGGTTGCAGCTTTCTTCAAATTTCTGTTTTTTTTTTGTAATTGGCTTTTGTAATTTCGTGTTTCCATTGACATTAGGTATGTCCATTCACAAAACGAATATGAAAATTGAAAGAAAAATAACAAAATTATAAATTTTCAAATATATATGTAGATTATTTGTTGCTAGGTACTTTCTTAAATTTATCCTGTGCATGCTTTTGGAAAAATAACCTATGAAACTTTAAAAGTCATTATCAATATGCGTTTTAAGTCATTAATTTATTATCTTCGTAGAATAATTGTTTTAAGAAATTTTGTATGAAGAGTGCTTTCTTTTGATTTAAGAAACTGTACCATTGCCACGCCTGGCACGCACGCTGGCTTTGGCGGCGTCATGGCGGTCTGGCTTTGGCGGCGTACATATCTTGATAGTATACATGATGTAAAATAATGCGTTAACGATTATATCATATCAATGGCAATTTACATGATTTTAGTTAATCATTTGATAATGAAATGATAAATTTAAGAAAGTACCTACCTACATTTTCAACATAAAATATAATATATATGTATATGATATTAAGAGGCGTCGCCGTCGTGGCGGTCTGGCTTTGGCGGCGTACATATCTTGATAGTATACATGATGTAAAATAATGCGTTAACGATTTTGTCATATTAATGGCAATTTACATGATTTTAGTTAATCATTTGATAATGAAATGATAAATTTAAGAAAGTACCTACCTACATTTTCAATATAAAATATAATATATATATATATATGTATATGATATTAAGAGTACCTACTTACCTTCTTTTATTATTTTTTCTTCTTTATTTTTTAAACGTTTGATTTTTCTTATTTTATTTTATTCTATTTGATTTAATTTTCACTTTAAATTTTAATTTTTCCCCGAAAACTTTAAACTTTTCTCAGCGAACAGAGAAGCAGACCAACTTGATACGATACGAACGACGACAAAAGACAAACTAATACTGAATGCTTTACCGAGCGAGAATCGATATATAGATGTGGTATGTGGCTCCTTTTAACGCGCGTCAAAATCAGTGCTGTATTCTGTCAATGATCACTTTTTGGAAAAGGTAGTAAAAGTAGTAAGGTTTCATAAATGATCAAAAACATTATTATATTCTTTAGTAACAAAATATTTTTGCTAAATAAAAGAGAAACTTTAATATTTGTATAGCTAAATATTATTTTTGGACACAAATGAAGAATAGTAGCATTATGTTTTTATCTGAAAATAATGGAATTATTAAAAGCAAAATACTTATTTAAGGCCCCAGTTATAGCTATCATTGAAATGCATCTTTTAAATCCACATTTATGATTTCACTGATAGAAATCAATTTCAATGAACAGCTGATTTTCGTTTTTTTAATATGGAACACAATCGTTCCACTGAATGTGTTCGATTCTCTTTCTATTCTCAAATGTCAGATTTCCTTTCAATTTCAATTCCATTGACAGGATCTTTTACTGAAACCAGTTTTTCAATGATTGCTATAACTGGCTTGTCAAAAAAATGAACTCAGCATTCCACTGATTTGTTCCAATGATGCATTTCAATGAGAGCTATAACTGGGGCCTAAGGGTCAGGTTTCTATGATTTTTGCGGGAATGTTTTGAAAAATTGTGGTTTGTAGATGGTAATAAATAGAAGGCGTATGATGGGTGAAACGGTGACAGTTCATATTTTTCGTTCGTAATTGCTTAAATGATAATTTCATACTTTTTTTTAAGTTCTGTGAATGTTTTTCGATTGCACAAATGATTTTTAGTAGAAGGAAATTGACAAAAAAAAAAACGCTCCCATTGTATTAGAAGACCGAACTGGTAAAACTCTCTTTGATCATTTACTTTGTTTTAAATCAATTGTCAATATGATGAATTTCATCAATGTGATGAAATCAAAGCTAAAGCATTCATAAAAATGATGAATTTCATAAATGTGATGAAATCAAATGTGAATGTATTCATCAATATGATGAATTTGAAATATGTAAAAAAAATGGTGGCAAAAACATTCATCAATATGATGAACTTCATAAATGTGAAGAAATCAGTCATCAATATGATGAAATTTGCACATGATGTTCAAATATAATCAAGGGGATAGACTTTTTGCATTCCGTTAGAATGCCAAGTGTTACCACTTAAAAAAGTAATATACTTTATTGTTAGTTAAAGTAGATTGAATAATTATGAAATTATAATCCTGAATCTTATTATGAAACTAAACTTGTAATATTTATGTTTCGTTTATATTAATGATTGCTTTATTTACTTCGTACCACACAATAATGTGCTTTTCACTACATATTTTATTCAAAATAAGAAAAATTGAATTTTTTCGAAATTGTATTTTTGATGGAAATTGATTCTGTATCTATCAAAATAATAACAATGGTAGTAATATAGGATATGAAAACATGTTTTGCTTTTTTCTATAGGATTTTCTTACTGATTTTTTTAAAAATTGTTCTGTCCAAAATCTCGAATTTCGATTTAGAAATTGAATGCTGCGTGTATTTCTAGCAAAAAGTAGCAGTCCTCGCGTTCACCTCTTCGTTTGAATGAAAAGTTAATTTTTTTGTTTTTTTTTGTTAAAAATTGACACAAAGTGGAAAAACAATTTACTAAACCATTGAAAGCACCTAAAAAGATGTGTAATATTATTTTCAAAAGCTATAAGTACGTAAAAATTTGCTGCAAGTTATTTCGAATAATATGTTTTGAGAAAATGGGTTTCAAAGTCATCATTACGAGATATCCAAATGATAGTAGGAGTAAGGAAAATTATACAGCGTTTTTGAAACGCTATATTTAGCAATACTGATCTGATAGGGGTGTACTGTTTTTGTTAATAAACTCAGAACCAAAAGTCCTTCTTTTCCTCTATAAATCATATATCGAAAAAATGAGTAATCAGAGTTTTTTAATTCAATTTGGCCTTTTCCTACAACTTTTGAAAAAAGTATCAGAAGTTAGTATTGCTAAAAATCTGTGTGAATCATTTCCCGCCTACCTACACAAGCATTTGTCAATACGATGAATTTCATAAATGTGATGAAATAAAAGGTGAATGTATTCATCAATATGATGAATTTGAAATATTTAAAAAAAATGGTGGCAAATACATTCATCAATATGATGAACTTCATAAATGTGAAGAAATCAGTCATCAATATGATGAAATTTGCACATGATGTTCAAATATAATCAAGGGGATAGACTTTTTGCATTCCGTTAGAATGCCAAGTGTTACCACTTAAAAAAGTAATATACTTTATTGTTAGTTAAAGTAGATTGAATAATTATGAAATTATAATACTGAATCTTATTATGAAACTAAACTTGTAATATTTATGTTTCGTTTATATTAATGATTGCTTTATTTACTTCGTACCACACAATAATGTGCTTTTCACTACATATTTTATTCAAAATAAGAAAAATTGAATTTTTTCGAAATTGTATTTTTGATGGAAATTGATTCTGTATCTATCAAAATAATAACAATGGTAGTAATATAGGATATGAAAACATGTTTTGCTTTTTTCTATAGGATTTTCTTACTGATTTTTTTAAAAATTGTTCTGTCCAAAATCTCGAATTTCGATTTAGAAATTGAATGCTGCGTGTATTTCTAGCAAAAAGTAGCAGTCCTCGCGTTCACCTCTTCGTTTGAATGAAAAGTTAATTTTTTTGTTTTTTTTGTTAAAAATTGACACAAAGTGGAAAAACAATTTACTAAACCATTGAAAGCACCTAAAAAGATGTGTAATATTATTTTCAAAAGCTATAAGTACGTAAAAATTTGCTGCAAGTTATTTCGAATAATATGTTTTGAGAAAATGGGTTTCAAAGTCATCATTACGAGATATCCAAATGATAGTAGGAGTAAGGAAAATTATACAGCGTTTTTGAAACGCTATATTTAGCAATACTGATCTGATAGGGGTGTACTGTTTTTGTTAATAAACTCAGAACCAAAAGTCCTTCTTTTCCTCTATAAATCATATATCGAAAAAATGAGTAATCAGAGTTTTTTAATTCAATTTGGCTTTTTCCTACAACTTTTGAAAAAAGTATCAGAAGTTAGTATTGCTAAAAATCTGTGTGAATCATTTCCCGCCTACCTACACAAGCATTTGTCAATACGATGAATTTCATAAATGTGATGAAATAAAAGGTGAATGTATTCATCAATATGATGAATTTGAAATATTTAAAAAAAATGGTGGCAAATACAGTCATCAATATGATGAACTTCATAAATGTGAAGAAATCAGTCATCAATATGATGAAATTTGCACATGATGTTCAAATATAATCAAGGGGATAGACTTTTTGCATTCCGTTAGAATGCCAAGTGTTACCACTTAAAAAAGTAATATACTTTATTGTTAGTTAAAGTAGATTGAATAATTATGAAATTATAATCCTGAATCTTATTATGAAACTAAACTTGTAATATTTATGTTTCGTTTATATTAATGATTGCTTTATTTACTTCGTACCACACAATAATGTGCTTTTCACTACATATTTTATTCAAAATAAGAAAAATTGAATTTTCTGCTGAAGGAAAGACAAACATCGATTTTTTTCGAAATTGTATTTTTGATGGAAATTGATTCTGTATCTATCAAAATAATAACAATGGTAGTAATATAGGATATGAAAACATGTTTTCCTTTTTTCTATAGGATTTTCTTACTGATTTTTTTAAAAATTGTTCTGTCCAAAATCTCGAATTTCGATTTAGAAATTGAATGCTGCGTGTATTTCTAGCAAAAAGTAGCAGTCCTCGCGTTCACCTCTTCGTTTGAATGAAAAGTTAATTTTTTTGTTTTTTTTTGTTAAAAATTGACACAAAGTGGAAAAACAATTTACTAAACCATTGAAAGCACCTAAAAAGATGTGTAATATTATTTTCAAAAGCTATAAGTACGTAAAAATTTGCTGCAAGTTATTTCGAATAATATGTTTTGAGAAAATGGGTTTCAAAGTCATCATTACGAGATATCCGAATGATAGTAGGAGTAAGGAAAATTATACAGCGTTTTTGAAACGCTATATTTAGCAATACTGATCTGATAGGGGTGTACTGTTTTTGTTAATAAACTCAGAACCAAAAGTCCTTCTTTTCATCTATAGGCCATATATCGAAAAAATGAGTAATACAAAGTTTTTTAATTCAATTTGGCCTTTTCTTACAACTTTTGAAAAAAGTATCAGAAAATCTTTGTAAATCATTTACCACTTACATACACAATCATTTGCCTTAAAGATGATTTTCATATGTGAAGAAACTCAAGCTTTATGAATGCGTTTATCAATATCATAAACACGTTCGTCAATATGATGATATAAATGTAAAGAAATTACTCATGAATATGTTGAATATACGAGTATTCATCGAAATTATGAACGAAATGTGAAAGAAATCATGCATAAATATTTCGATATGTAGAAATATATATAAATAAATATAATAAATTAATTCATAAATATCATGTATAAATCCATCCTTAATATTATTATTGCCTTCATCAATATGATGAATGTTATGAAATCAGTGATAAATATGATGAACACGTACGACAATATGATTATCTGAATTTGAAGAAGTCTATCATTAATATGATAAATGCATTCGTCAATTTGATGAATAAATAATTCATAAATATGATGAACGAATTCGCTAATTTAATGCACTAAATTTCATGAAATCATTCATAAATATGATGAATACGTTCATTAATGTGATGATCTAATTGTCAAAAAAGTATTCATAAATATGATGATTGCTTTTATCAATATGATGAATGCTAAAAAAAATCATAAATATGATGAACTTATTGCTAAAAAATTATTCATAAATATGATGAATGCATTCGTCAATTTGATGATCTAATTGTCAAGAAAGTATTCATAAATATGACGATTGCTTTTATCAATATGATGAATGCTAAAAAAATCATAAATATGATGAACTATTTGTTAAAAAATTATTCATAAATATGATGGATGCATTCTTCAATTTGATGAATAAATAATTCATAAATATGATGAACGAATTCGCTAATATAATGCACTAAATTTCATGAAATCATTCATAAATATGATGAATACGTTCATTAATGTGATGATCTAATTGTCAAAAAAATGAACGCTAAAAAAAATCATAAATATGATGAACTAATTGTTAGAAAATTATTCATAAATATGATGAATGCATTCGTCAATTTGATGAATAAATAATTCATAAATATGATGAACGAATTCGCTAATATGATGCACTAAATTTTTTTAAACCATTCATAAATATGATGAATACGTTCATTAATGTGATGATCTAATTGTCAAAAAAGTATTCATAAATATGATGATTGCTTTTATCAATATGATGAATGCTAAAAAAAAATCATAAATATGATGAACTAATTGTTAAAAAATTATTCATAAATATGATGAATACGTTCATTAATGTGATGATCTAATTGTCAAAAAAGTATTCGTAAATATGATGATTGCTTTTATCAATATGATGAATGCTAAAAAAAATCATAAATATGATGAACTTATTGCTAAAAAATTATTCATAAGTATGATGAATGCATTCGTCAATTTGATGATCTAATTGTCAAAAAAGTATTCATAAATATGACGATTGCTTTTATCAATATGATGAATGCTAAAAAAAATCATAAATATGATGAACTAATTGTTAAAAAATTATTCATAAATATGATGAATGCATTCTTCAATTTGATGAATAAATAATTCAAAAATATGATGAACGAATTCGCTAATATAATGCACTAAATTTCATGAAATCATTCATAAATATGATGAATACGTTCATTAATGTGATGATCTAATTGTCAAAAAAGTATTCATAAATATGACGATTGCTTTTATCAATATGATGAATGCTAAAAAAAATCATAAATATGATGAATTAATTGTTAGAAAATTATTCATAAATATGATGAATGCATTCGTCAATTTGATGAATAAATAATTCATAAATATGATGAACGAATTCGCTAATATGATGCACTAAATTTTTTGAAATCATTCATAAATATGATGAATATGTTCATTAATGTGATGATCTAATTGTCAAAAAAGTATTCATAAAAATGATGATTGCTTTTATCAATATGATGAATGCTAAAAACAAATCATAAATATGATGAACTAATTGTTAAAAAATTATTCATAAATATGATGAATACGTTCATTAATGTGATGATCTAATTGTCAAAAAAGTATTCGTAAATATGATGATTGCTTTTATCAATATGATGAATGCTAAAGAAAATCATAAATATGATGAACTTATTGCTAAAAAATTATTCATAAGTATGATGAATGCATTCGTCAATTTGATGATCTAATTGTCAAGAAAGTATTCATAAATATGACGATTGCTTTTATCAATATGATGAATGCTAAAAAAAATCATAAATATGATGAACTAATTGTTAAAAAATTATTCATAAATATGATGAATGCATTCTTCAATTTGATGAATAAATAATTCATAAATATGATGAACGAATTCGCTAATATAATGCACTAAATTTCATGAAATCATTCATAAATATGATGAATACGTTCATTAATGTGATGATCTAATTGTCAAAAAAGTATTCATAAATATGATGATTGCTTTTATCAATATGATGAATGCTAAAAAAAATCATAAATATGATGAACTAATTGTTAAAAAATTATTCATAAATATGATAAATACATTCGTCAATGTGATGATCTAATTGTCAAAAAAGTATTCATAAATATGATGATTGCTTTTATCAATATGATGAATGCTAAAAAAAAATCATAAATATGATGAACTAATTGCTAAAAAATTATTCATAAATATGATGAATGTATTCGTCAATGTGATGATCTAATTGTCAAAAAAGTATTCATAAATATGATGATTGCTTTTATCAATATGATGAATGCTAAAAAAAATCATAAATATGATGAACGCATTCGTCAATTTGATGTGAAGAAATCATTTTGATTGCCCTCAAAATTCATAAATATGAAGAAATCAGTCGTCAATATGAAGAACTAAATGTTGGTCATAAATAAGATGATTGCCTTCATAAATATGACGAATTTCATAAATGTGAAGAAATCATTCATCAATATGACGATTACATTCGTCATTATGATGAATAACTATCAGAAACTAGCGTTCATCATATACATGAAAAGTTTTGATGAACTGATGAAATTTCCCCTTTAAACATTTGTATGGAGTTGCTGGTTAAAAAGTTGATGAAATGAAATTCTTCATATTGACGAACGGTTCATCCGGCAAAATTTTTTTTCATCCAATTTCTTCATCAATGAGATGAAAAGTACATCTATATGATGATTTTCAGTTGATGAACGCCATTCATCAATATGATGACGGTTATTATTTTCAGTGAAAAGGAAACTTTTTTTATAACCGTTGGTGGTGGCTTACCCTGGTCCATAACATTTCCGGCTTCTGTTTCCATAAAACACGGCTTTAAACGGTCGATTCCGATGTTAGTTTCCTTGCCGTTAATGAGAATCTTAAAAGTTTTAGCGTCGCGACTGAGAACAACAAAAGGCCCGTCGTAGGGCTGCTGCAGAGGCTTGCGTACCGAGTCGACTCTGACAAAAACACGCGAGCAATATTTGAGCTCTTTAAAAACAAAAGGTCTGTAATTACAGTGACGTGTAGGCGCGGATGGACGAACGGTTTCAAAATGACGGTATAATTCCTTGATGAACTCGGATTGCGGAACGATTGCATTGTTAGCAACGAGAAAGTCCGAAGGTAACCGAATGTTTTGCCCGAACACTAATTCAGCGGCGCTAGCTTCGAATTCTTCGCGAAACGTTGCTCTTAATCCCATTAATACGTGTGGAAGCCTTTTAGACCATTGCACATCATTGTGGCATTTGAGTGCTGCTTTGAGAGTGCGGTGCCAACGCTCTAGGAAACCATTCGCTTTGGGGTTGTACGCGGTGGTTCGGTGGTGTTCGATGCCGAGACGTTTGCAGAGTTCATTGCACAAACTGGACTCGAACTGAGAACCTTGATCCGTGACGACAACGGAGGGTATTCCGTAACGAGAAAACCAATTTTTGAACAATGCGTTCGCGACTGTCTCTGCTGTAATGTCGGGGATCGGAATTGCTTCCGGCCATCTGGTGTACCTGTCAATTGCAGTGAGCAAGTAGCGAAAACCTTCAGAAGGTGCAAGAGGACCAACTAGGTCGACATGAATTTCATCGAATCGCTTGGAGACTGGAGGAAAATTTCCTATCGAACTCCGGACGTGTTTTGAAATTTTTGACTTTTGGCAGGCTATACAAGCTCTTGCCCAAATGCGACAATCTTTATTTATTCCTGGCCAGACAAACTTTCTAGTCATTGCTTTGACCGTTGGTCGTACACCTTGATGAGCTAACCCATGAATGGTTTCGAAAACCGATTTTCGAAAAGGCTGCGGTATGAATGGGCGAGGCACTTGGCACGAGGTATCACATACAATTGATTGCGTTGAACCGGGGATTGTGAGATTTTCGAAACGCAAAGACAAATCCGAAGAGCGCAAATCATGCAGCTCTTGGTCACTGGCCTGGGCTTTAGCGATGGTCTGATAGTCTATCTGCGTCGGCAACGATATCTCTTCGAGTCGCGAGAGTGTATCGGCAACTACATTTTCTGATCCGGGAATATATTTGATGTCCGTTGAAAACTGACCGATCAAATCGAGATGCCGAAGCTGACGAGGTGAAGCTTTGGATGGCTTTTGACGAAAAGCAAAAGTTAGAGGCTTGTGATCGGTGAAGATTGTAAACGGTCGCGCTTCCAGAAAGTGTCGAAAGTGCTTTATGGAAAGATAAACAGCTAATAATTCTCGATCATAAGTGCTGTAGCCGCTTTGAGCACGATTGAGCTTAACTGAGAAAAAGGAAAGTGGTTGCCAAGCACCTTTGTTCCATTGTTGCAAGACACCTCCGACTGCACGATCTGAAGCGTCGACACAGAGCGAATATTTAGTGTTTGAAATCGGGAATGCTAATAAAGCTGCCTGACAAAGAGCTCCCTTGCAGCGTTGAAACGCGTCGGTTGTTTCGGATGACCATTCGATAAACGTTTTATCATTTTTCTTCTTTTTGCCTTTAAGTAGCTCGGTTAATGGAAACAGAATAAAAGCTGCCTTGGGAATAAATCGCCGGTAGAAATTTAACATTCCTAAAAACCTCCTAAGCTCGGACAAATTTTTCGGAAGCTTGCAATTTGCGACTGCTTCTACTCTGTCAGGAGATGGCCTAACACCCTCGGCTGAAATGAGGTGCCCCAGAAATGAGACGCTTGTTTTGGCGAAACTGCATTTTTCTGTATTTATTACCAGGCCGTATTTTTCTAGGCGCTGAAAAAGAGTTTTGAGGTGACAGAGATGTTCTTCTAAATTCTTGGAAGCGACTAACATGTCATCAATGTATGTGAAACAGAACGGAAGGTCTCGAAGGATGGAGTGCATGAAGCGCTGAAAAGTTTGGGACGCATTCCTCAAACCAAATGTCATCCTAGTAAATTCGAAAAGTCCGAATGGAGTGGTGATTGCCGTTTTGGGGATGTCAGCCTCATCGATGGGAATATGATGATAAGCACGAACAAGATCGATTGTCGAAAAGACTGTTTGGCCATGCAGTTGATGACCGAAATCCTGGATGTGCGAGATGGGATAGCTATCGGGTACCGTAACCGCGTTGAGCGACCGATAGTCGCGACAAGGTCTCCACTCGCCATTTTTTTTACGCACAAGGTGCAAAGGTGTTGCCCAGGGACTGCTACTTGGTCGACATATGCCTTGTTGCAATAAGAATTCGAATTCTTTTTGAGCGATCTTAAGCTTGTCTGGAGGAAGACGACGAGGCTTGTTGTTAATTGGTCGGGTAGACCCGGTAAGAATAACATGCTTAACGCTGTGTTGTATGGGGCGAATGAAAATATTTTCTTTCGACACGATGTTGTGTTGCTTAATTAGTTGATGAATGCTTTCGTCAATTGAGCCACGAGCTAAAACCGATAGCGTTTGTGTTGCGCCTCGCTTGAGCTTGCCTGACGAAAGTGAATTGGACTGAGGGTCAACGAGCTGACTGTTTTTTAAGTCCACTAAAAGTCCGTAATTTCTTAGAAAATCTGCGCCTAAGATAGGTTTGCTTACGTTTGCGTAAATGAAAACCCAAGAAAATTTTCGACGTAAACCTAGGTTTAATACCAGTCGCACGCGACCGTACGTTGATACTGCGGATCCATTGGCGGCAAAAAGATGACCTGCTTTGGGATGGCGTCTTTTGATTGCCGCGGTCGCGGGAACAACCGAAACGTCCGCCCCGGAATCAACTAAAAAGTTCAATTGGTTTGCTGAGTCTTGAATGAATAAGCGGCAATTTGAAAATGTAATGCCCGATTCGCAAGCCGCTAGCGATTGGGCAATCAGTTTTCCGAAACACTACGTTTTCGGTCTCTGACCAAGTGCGGATCGCACTTGAGAGCTCGCGTGCCAAAGCGTTGATGATACCAACATAATTGCCGATTGGATCGATTTCGATTAAAATTCGGTCGTGGAGACGATGACCTTTCTCTTCTAGGCCGTTGACTAAACAGTCGACGCAAGGCTTCCACTTCGAGTCGCAACTCCTCGAAAGGCGAAATTTCTTTCTTGATGGACGCACTAGTGCCGTTGGTATTGGCTACTGAAAAGACTTCATTGGAATTCGGAACAAGACTAACGATTTTATCTGCTGTCTGACCGAGAACATCCAACTTTTCTGTTGAGCACGACAAAATAGCTTGAGCGGTCGCTGGCAGGCGTTGCAGCCATAAACTTCTTAAGACCGACTCTGGAAATTGATTACCAACTAGCGCACGCATGTTTCTTAAAAGTTCACTGGGTTTCTTATCACCCAATGCGGTGTCGTGTAATAATTTTTGTAACCGAACGTCCTCCGATTCGATGAGGCGAGCAAGAATCGTTGTTTTCAAATGATCATACAAACCGCTTCCGGGCGGGTTCAATATTATATCCCTACACAAGCTAACCGTACGCGCATCTAGCAAACCGAGTGCCGTGAAATATTTCGAGCTATCCGATCTGATATTAGCGACCGCGAACTGCCCTTCCAAAATTCTAAACCACACGTCCGGATTTTCCGGGCAAAAAGGCAAATTTTTTAGAGTTAAAGCACTTACTTGTGCGACCGGAGGCTCACCTCCAATCCCTGCACCACTGGCGAAGCCTGATGAGTTTTGGTTATCCGTTGCATCTTGCTGGGAGCCTGCATATTCATCCCGTGAATCCGGCATTCCGATTTCGGAGAGCTTGCGAGCTGTAAGTATGAAAAATAAAAAAAAATTACCGATTCGACAAAAAAATCGAAATACAAATGAATGAATGGTTTATTAAAAGAGTTACAAAAAGGTTAGTTTATATTTATGAAGGCTAAAGAAAATAATTGGAATAATGAAAATTGAGCGAGATGCGCGTTAGATTTTAATAAAGAAATTAAGCCTGCAGCGAGAAGCGCTATAATTCGTGTAAAGAAAACGATATTTATTGTTGTTGGTTGCTTGTTGATTGATGACAAAATGGCTTCTTGGTGTCGGTCTGCCTTGGTAACACAAAATGCCTCAAACGGTGCTTCTTGTCGCTTGTGACACTGCCTTTGGCGATGTGTGCAAAAAAAAAACTGAAGTGCTGTTACTGTTGCTGAGCAAAACTTAACGGCGCGGCGTGTCGTTGCCTGCAGCGGTGGATTTGCAATTTGCACGTGGTTGCAATTTGCACGTAGTTGCAATTCTGCAATGATGTTCCGAGAAAGAGTTCTGGCTGGTGGTGCTTCGGTGCTGCTGTGCTACTGTGACGACGTAGATCACGTCGGGGTCACCAATTTGGTTTCTCCTTTGGCACATCAAAAATGGGCGTATGCTTTTGTATTCCAATTTGGTTTCTCCTTTGGCATATCAAAAATGGGCGAATGCTTTTTGTATTCCTTTTACCATAAATTTTATTTATACAACTTCGGTTAAATATTACTTGTTACAATTCAATGTCGTACAAACGATAACTCTTTAGATAAATTTTGTTGATTTTATTTTAATGGACGAAATTTTGTTCTGCTCGTGACACTGTCCGGAAATGGAATGCCGCACTACCAGAATGACAGCAGTCAGTTAGCCATGCTGTAGCGACAATTTTTAGGCGGCTGCGTTCAGCCGATACTGGTGACTTGTGTGTTCACACGTGCCACTACAATGTCACCTTTTGTTCCTTAAACTATCCTCAGTACCTCCTTTATACATAATATACCTTTTTTCTCTTCTATTTGATACATGCTCTGTATTTTTCTATAGCAGAGTCTTAGACCAAGTACTCATAAATATTGGGCTAGTACTTGTCAAATGATCTATGACTCAAGCTATCCTCTCATAGCTAGAATATATGTCAAAATCGTAGGCTAAAAGGTTTTAAAAGATTGATAAAAAAAGTTAACATGTAAAAGACACACTTGAACAGGAATAAAATTCAGGAACTCATTTTGTTATTCTATTTAATTTAAACAACCCAAACACATTTCGTCCTGATGTGACCTAGTAAAGAATATCATTTCATGTCTCTACCAAGCATATAATGCTTCAGAAGACTCCGTTTCCAAACACAAACAAACAAACGACGAAAAAAAAATCCTTCATGCAATCAGATATACTCGTAGCAAAGTTTTCTCATTAAATTCTCCCTTTAATAAAGAAATTACTACGCCCACAACCTTTCAGTCTAAAACCTCTTTTGATCCAAAATAGTTGCTCCATCATCTTTCTCTCTTTTTCCAATGCAACTCTTTCAGCAGTTTCGCCAAACTTAGTCTATTTTTTCTTAATTCAGGACGATCATCATCATCATCATCAGTTCGAGGGTAGGTATATCAAAAGTCAGATTATGGAGAAAGTTTTGCCAATAGCTAAAGCTGGAGCAGCACGCAAGGATAACAAACTATACAGCTGCGAAGGACGACAGCGTCAACGACAAAAAGAAAAATGTCATTTCTATCCGTTTTGCTCTATTTGATCTTATAAGACGGAGTTATATTATTTCTTTTATACATTTTCGTACGGGATAAGTTTTATTGGTGTTTTTTTTTTTATTCTTGGCATGGCTTGGCCGGGAAGAAGCTAAAATTTATTCATTTTTTATCGAAGTATCCTGGAAGGAGTATCAAATCAATAAGTGCATGTTGGGAATGCAGATGTTGCCATGACCAAGCAACAGAAAATGATTGACGTAGGGAAGCAAATTGTTATTAGAGGAGAAAGGTAAGTAGTATTAAAACTTTTTCAAGTACAAAACGGGAAAATTTCGTGGTCCATTTAGAATGGTTAGGCAATTGAAATGAAATGCACGATTAGGTGGCATGAAGATGGCCTGCATTGGGTGTTGAATGTCGATAGCAAGGGTGAAGTAGGATTCGTAATGCGTTCAACGAATTTTTGTTCAAGTAAGACAAGGAGTAGTGATGTTTGCTCATAAATTTAATCCCAAAAGGAAAATCCCCAAATCCAAAATCTTCAAGAGCAAACCTAGTAGAGGCTACTTCTTCGAGAAAAAACCTCGAGAGAAAATCCTACAAATATAGTGTTATGTGTTGAATTAATCAATCAAATCGTCACAAAACTTTTGGAGATTCATTTTCTTGCGAAGCAAGACACAAATCTTATCACTTATTTCACCAGAATTTCTTTGATTCTTGTCAGGTTTCAGGGAGCCTATGGCCAAATATTTCGAGAAGAGAAAGAATATTTACTCAAGATAAGCAAGCCAAGAGTGCCAACGAAGCACAATACAATTCTAACCCACATGGTTTGCTCATCTAACTTGTGCAGTGTGTGTCATTATTAAGAGGTAGAGGGGGACTCACCTCACTTACTGTGTGAATGACCCAGCCTAGCCAGAACCTGAAAAGCAGTTATTGGAGAATATTTTTCTATAGGAATTGGACGACATCACCACCCTGCATCTAGGTTAGGTTAGGTTAGTGGCCTAAACACTCCTGGTACAAACAAATGCAAAAACACCAGCATTCAGTTGGCCTCAGAAATGGAACAATACAAAACCGGGAGGCTTGCCGCCGATTTCTGAGGTCAACCCGGCGAACCCCACAGGCGGATCACTAGTATGAAGCAGATACGTGGGAGAGTTATGATCCCCTCGACATCGAGATCATAACAGCGCCGAAGAAAAGGAAGAAGAAGAAGTGGGCTGACAGTTGATCTTGTTACCGTCACACTTAGATCAATGTAGATCCGTTGTGATACCCTAGGCTTTGTGACCCCTTGTATTGAAACCTATGATAATTCTATTTCGATCAACCCCGTTAAGAGTATAGATGGGTTACACAAGCTTTAGCCTGAAATGTCAGAGGATATTTCTAAAGTATTGAAATTTCTATCGTCACATAATAGCCCGGCTAGGGAGAGGTATAAGCCTCCTCGGGGAGTATTCCTTTCCTTTACCCCCACTTGAGCAAGCATTTCCCCCACCAGGCCCGAAGGAGCATGTGGCTCCTTGCAACGTCTGGTAGATGAGTTTGATATGTCAGTGTTTGGTCTATATGTTCGTTTGTTTGGTCGTTAGTTAAGTCGAAGAAGCTGTTTCCATACCAAAGAGGATTTTGCCAATCTTAGGTAGATGTGTCCCCATCGACCCACTGATGCTCGTGTTCAACGTAGGAATGGCAACCGCAGGTGTATAGGCGAGGTGCCCATTCTCCGTTGGTGCTGCTCTCACAAGGAACACGTGCGTCGTTGTTGTTTTCGTTTGCAGGTACTACACTGTCGTACTGTAGTTGAAGGCGGTTTTCATAGATCAGGAATTCTCAAGCCATTTGGTATTATTGAAGAATTTTAACATGATTTTGCTTGAAATGTCAGAGAGCTCCTCTAAGTCACTGAAGAAGTGTCTCCCTAGATGTCTGTTTCTTAGATGATAAAGCGCAGGGCAGTGACACAAGTAGTGAGGAGTGTCCTCATATATCTCCTCGTCACCGCATCCTCTACATAAGTCGTCCATACTGAGTTTCATCTTTTTCTTGTGGTAACCGAGTTGGTTGTGACATGTGATGATGCACACGAGAAGAGAAAAAGACTTTTTATTCACTTGGATAATAACTTCGGTCTTTTGTTTACTGAAACTAGGCCATAATTTTCTGGTTGTTAGACAGGAATCGAGAGAGTTCTATCTCTTGTTTGCTAAGGCTAGAATTTTACTCTTGATTACCTGTTTAAGATTACAGGTTGTGACTTGAACTGTTGTGTCTTCTTGATTAGGATCAAGTGTTGATCCTATTCTTGCCAGCTCGTCAGCGTTTTCATTTCCTGGGACACCACTTTGACCAGGAACCATCAGAGTCTAATGTTGTGCTGTGTACCAAGAACCCTAAGCTCTTATCTTCGAGACAGCAAGTTACAAGCTTCGATTTGATTTCAATGGCTGAAATCGCTTTTACTGCCGCTTGGCTATCAATGAAAAAGGTGATATCAGCTTGTGATATTGCCATCTTTGAGACTTGTCTAGCAGCTTTCGTCACAGCCAGGACCTCAGCTTAAAAGACACTGCTGTAATCAGGAAGTCTGAATGAGCTGGATAGTGCAAAGGTTTCTGAAAAGAATCCCGCACTAACACCAGTTTCCGTATCATCAATTAGCAGGTAGATGGCTCGTTGATTTGCCAGTCATCTCTGCTAGGAAAGGCGGTCTCGAACGGCTTGTAAAAGTCGAAGCGGGGTGTTATGTAGTCAGTACATACCCTATTTCCCATGTATTCCTTTAGAATCTGCGCATGAACTATCGCACCATGTCGCCATTTGCACGTTTGGCTGAGTCGAAGTTTTAGATTGAGTATGGCTTCCAGACCCACTGTCGGGGTAGACCTCATTGTCCCAGTGATTCCAATACATGCTATTCTTTGTACCTTGGTTACCCTGCATCTAAAGAACATCCTAAAATCATTCAAATTTCAGGGAGATCTTACCTACCTTCACCCATTCCTTATCTACTTACTGGGGGATCTATTGAGATCCGAGTGAGATGGTACTACTTTGGCGTATCATTACTCCTTCTAACTCACCCTAACCTAAGGGTCCAATAGCAGCTTTCAAATCACGGTAGTGAGATACCAGTCCACTGTCTTTGGGTAAGGCCAGGGTCCTATATGCCGGCCTTCAGGATTATATTAGTTCTCTAAGAAACTAAATTCGACAAATTTCAGTTATGAGAGAAACACAAAGAGCTTCGGATAAGGATTACCTTTAAATGGAGAAAAGACGACTGGAACTTAAATATAATAACGTCCTAAGATTATGCATGTGGAACGTAAGAATGCTTAACCTTATTATGTGCTTCTGATAAGCTTCAGTTTATCCTCAAGAAAAATAGAGGTATTGGCTTAGAATCAGATATGATACAAATACAAAGTTGTTGGGAAAATGGTTAAATTATTTGACTTCAAGCTGATAAGTGATCGCCTGGCTGTGATCCGTTTCAAAGCCACCTTCCAAAAAAAAAAAAAACGCAAGCCTATTATACGCACACGTCCCTAAAGTTGAATTTGAAGAACCTTTCAAAATGGTGATAATCTTCTAAAGGAAGTCTGTTGGAATTACGAAGTGAAAGATTTTCTCGGAGAACTAAATGCTTAAGTTTGGAAAGAACACATCTTCCTTGGATTAGTTAATAACCAAAGCTTCCAAAAAATAACAACAGATCACGGCTTTTGACGAAAAGACTTTGTAGGAACTCATACCCCAAACTTAGGATGACCCACCAAATCGACCATATCCTAATCGACGATGAGGCAAGGCACTTATCTGACTTCTAAGGCGTGTATACATTTTGAAAAGCAAATCATTTTCTAGTCTTGGGAAAATTCAGAGGTGTTGAACGCAATGAAATTTCGAAGCCACCCACAAAAAAAAAATTGACGTTTTAAGCCTCAGCATACCAAGAGTTGCCATAGTCTTAAGATAAACACATGTTCGAGAGCCTATTCGTTGTGCATATAGATCAGTGATCCCAGTATTGCGTTATCATAATAGAGGCAGGAACAGTGACAAAAGATGCAATTATGCTGCAGCCAAATAAGAATTGCGAGAGAGGTGATTTGAACAACGAGAAGAGAGGAGAACAATATCTTCCCTAGAAGGAGGAGACCGGGACTGAGATTCCCAGCTCAAGGAGATCAAAGCATGCTCATAAAAACAGTGAATATAATCTAGTTCTAAGTAGAATATAGTTAATGAAGTTAATGAGGACAAAACAAAGTATATGCTATCAACAAACAAAGCCACATCTGTCCATCGCCTAGGACAAAACGTCACTGTTGGTAGCAGTAATTTCGAGGTAGTCAAGGAGTTCACCTACCTCGGAACGAACATAATTTCCACGAATGACACCTTAGTGGAAATTCGACGAAGAATTACCCTAGCAAACTGCTGCTACTTCGGTTTGGCCAAACAAATGGGTTCAAAACTCCTTTCTCGAAAGACAAAGTGCACGCTATACAAAACGCTAATTTTACCAGTTCTACTCTACGGCGCCGAGTGCTGGGACGATAAGTAAAAAAGGGGAATTGATACTGGGCACTTTCGAGAGAAAAATTCTTCGGCGGATATTTGGTCCTATATGCGAAGAGGGCGAATGGAGGAGAAGATTCAATCGTGAATTATACGAGCTGTACCAAGATGTGGATGTAGTCCAAAAAGCCAAAACACGTCGACTACACTGGCTCGGTCACATCGAGCGAATGGACAACAACGCTCCAGCCAAGAAAATCTTCGAATCCCAGCCCCCAGGTTCGAGACGACGAGGAAGACCGAACCTCCGCTACAGGGACCAGGCGGTTATAGACGCAAGAGCGCTTGGTCCCGACGTCTCAAGGGAGCTCGCGAGGGATCGCAACCGATGGAAGACCGCAATAACTCAGGCAGAGACCCTCCATGGATCGGGAGCCGGTTAAGTAAAGTAAGTATAACGAAGATAACCCACTTTCCGTCAATGAAAAACTATACTCTGTCTAACAAAAATATGCAGTATGGGCAAGATAGGACGTTTGCCTCGCATTCTGGCTACAGTGGATTGCATAAATCTGTCCTTCATTAAAGCTCTCACAGGGTTGTCGTAGTGTTGATTTTAAATGGACCATTTTTTTAAAGCTCTAAAATCAAAAGCACCTCAACAGAAACCCAAGGAAAAAAAACTGAACAAGTTAGCAAATGAACAAGGGTAAATCTGAATGCACATCAATATTAAATGGGGGTTGAAATTGAATAGCACCAACATCCACAGGCCACAGCAATTCAGTGCACACTCAGATGTGCGGTCAATATGACGTTGGGTCTGCGTCAGACGCAATCGAAAATTTACGGGCGCGCAAACACTTTTTTATGGAGGAGTTCTTTCAATTTAGTATGGTGCAAAAATATAGCACGCTAATGATTTTGAAAAAGCTCTCCCATAAGACGTGTACTGCATATTTTTGTTGGACGAAGTATAGTCTTATTACCCAGAATATAAAAGGTGGGCTTAACTGCAAGAAGAACAGTAAGGCCACAGGGCTTATCAGAAGAGATCTCCATATACGGGGGTGACGGTTTTGGAAGGATGCGTTCTAGGGATAGCTTTTTATCATTTTAATTTTTTCATCTGATACATTACCAATATGTACATATGCCTCGTATTATAATTCTATGGAATGCTTGCTTGGTGATAGTTTTTTTTCTTACATGATAGTCTTATTGCATGAAAGCTTACCCCGGTCTTGGTTTTTACTTCCGACTTATATGTAGGTGCATTCATAAAAAAAATGAACTCGAGATTTTGATCAAAGTTGACATTACGATGGTAGCGAAGACCAAAAAAGTAGGTCTCGCAATTCTGTCTGTCTTATTTTTTTTGTCTTTCAATTAATTTTTACGATTTATAATTTAATAAAAAAAAATTGAAATTAAGATATTACTGACTGTACCTCCCATAGAATTTTTTTTTTATATTTTGAATTTCTCATTATCGACTTAACGGATTTGTATGAAATTTTTATAGAGAAGCTTCTAAAAAGTTTGAAAATATTGCCTTTTTAATTGCATACCTATTTTTTTCAGAAATTTAATTTTTATTCGTACATCAGTTCCTTCGATATTTTTTAATTTACCTGCAAAAACGGGTGCACTTTGCTACGGATCCTCTGCAACACTCCTAATCCTAAGTATTCCCTTTGATAATAATTTTCCTATTAGCCAAGTGAATTTGCTTATTTTTAGTTCACATTTTTATTTCATTGGGACATAAGAATGGTTTTTAATTAAAATATTATTAAAAACACTTAAACTTAAAAAAACACAACGTAATTCCTAATCACATACTTTACATTTGGTAACTATTGCAAAAAGAGTTGTCTGTACGGAAACTTTTTTGTCTCCATTTGACAGACTCCCCCGACCGTAATGATCATAGGGTATTGTTCGTGAACAAAAATCCATAGGATTTGGTAAAAACATGATGGAAGAAAACATATTATCGTTCTGTAACTTATTTTCATCTATTCTAACTCATTACAATTTTTTTTGCAAATATATAAAAACTGGTCCATTGTTCGGAGACTTTTTGGACTAAGTACGTGTATTTGATCGATATGGGAACGCTGCATTAAAAACAATTATGTATCTTTTGGTTAAGGAATTAGATACTATAGTAAACTTACATCCTACGAGTATTATCAAAATGGAAATTGCTAATCTAAATTGTATACCCCATCGCACCGATTTCCCAAGACTCTGCTAACTTTGCAATATGAGAACTAGGGAAGATGTATTTCATTTCTTGGAAATTTGTCCAATTTCGAAGGAACTTCGGGTTATGGTGTTTTAAAAGAGACTTTAGAAGAAGATGAAGCATTTATCATTTTAAACAGTAAAAATGGATGAAATGTTTTATCAAAGGGCACGGTCGGTAATGCCCAGCCAAGTTCTGGCAATACACCCTTTTTACAGGAACAAACTCAGGCGATTTTTGACCCCTCCCTATCTTTAGTACCAATAAAGTGTGAAACTTAAAATTCCGAATATTTGCTAAGCTAAGGCACAGGCGCCTCGCCAAATTTCAAATGTCTAGCATAAGCGGTTCCTGAGATATAAGGACTCACTGACTGACTGACTGACGGATCATCAAAATTATGGAGCACTTCCCGACATCGTAGAATCTTGTAATTTTGGGCAACGGTAGTTCTTGTCATGCAAGCAGAGGAAGAAATTGAAAATTTTTAAGTATTCCATTTAGTGGACGTTGTGTCCGCCCACTTCCTCAGTACTGATGTAAATTATATATGGCACACTTCCGATTGCAGTAAAATGAAATTTGGTAGAAGGTTCGGGTTCAAATTGCATATAAAAGAACAAAAATAAAAAATGAGGTTCTCCATTCAGGGGGAGTGGTACTCGGCCACTTTCTGAGAAAATGTTTAATTTATATGGAGCACTTCCGATTGCTGTAGAATGATGAAATTTGGTAGAGCGGTATAGCTTAATGTACATTCAAAGCGAAAAATAGAAAATCTAAGATTTTTCATTCAGTTTTTTCCACGGCTGACTTCTTACACAAAGGTTTTTGTATAGAAGAACTTGGCTCTTTTTTAAACATTTATGTTTTTGGTTTGATATATTTTTCTCTATGATCTTGAGGTTTCTCATTTTTATAGCCTTTTCGTCATAAGATGAAAAATTATATTGTTTTTGTTTATAATTTTAAGAGGTATTTTGTATGAACGAGAATATCATTAAGGTTCTACCAAGTGTAATCAGAAGTCTCCATAGATTCTATAGAGAGCTTTGTAACTTTTCCTTCAATAAATATAAAAACTGTATTTTCACTCAATTAACCTAAAATTTGTTGTCATCCAACCAAGCTTGGAGAACTGTTGTGTATATGAAAAGGCTTAAAAACGGTCGAACAGCACCAATAAAAACGATTTTAGTTAAAGAAATAAGTTTTTAATCAAATATCGTAGATGCTAAAATTATTGAATAGCGTTCTTTAACTATCCTCACCTCTTTCGAACACTGCCATTTCTAAAACTCCCTTAAACTTCTACCCTGGGGAATCAAAGGTTAAACAAAGAACTTCTACCTATACAAATCACCTTCAATACCACACACAATAGATACCCGAGATAGGAAACAAAATTTACCCTCTTATAAAGTCAATCAATCACTTTTCTGATCCCATCAGGTAAATTCAATTCAGTCCTCCCCCGACCTTCTTTTTTTTTTGTGTTGTGTAAACAGAAAAAGGATTCTTGACTTTCTTTAAAAACGAAAATGTTTACCTCTTTCTCCGTAAACCCGTGGTGTTAAGTTGTAGATGTTATTAGGGGCACGTGTTAAGGGGTATTGAATAGAGACATTCAACGATGCTAATACAACACCTTACCCTGTATTTACTTTAATCTTTGAAAAGACTCCTGGGAGTATTCCACACATTTGGGCCTAAACGGTAGGCAAATGATATTATTTTGGAAATTCTTATTTTCCTCTAGGTGAATATTACATATCCTTTTGGCTTGAAAGGGCACAAATACATACACACCCAGATTGAAAGCATAGTAAATAACTTTTTTATCTTATTTTTGATATGTGAAAATAAGTGTTAATCGTATTTTTCGGGACTAGAAATCTACTTACATGGTAGATCATTCGCATTTTCTGAGAGAATAGAAAATGTTTAGGTAATAGGTTTTTAAGTGGGAATGATTGTTACGAATTTTCATTTTAGACCTTTGAAATTGTGTTCGTTCCAGTGAATTTATTCACAAATCATGCAGATTGTAGATTGGTAGCTATGATGGATCTGCTTATCAGGAGGTCATCAATGACGAGTCAATTTTGAAGTTTTCAATTCACATACTGAAAAGGTATCGTTGATGCTCATGTAATACCTACGTAATGCTATTTAAGAGCTTTGCTAATAGGAAATATTGATTATATCTGCTGGAGTCCATATGAAATAGTAATTTTGGGAATTCGGAAGGTCTAAGCGGCTTATATCTTGTTTGTGCTAATTTAGAAGAGAACGTTCAAAGTGTGAGGCATGACTATGGATAATTTGTTTGCTTATGAAATTTGTCATAAAGAGTTTTTCTGAATTTAATTTTGTCTAACTTTAAGTTAAGAAGAAGTTAGTTAAATAGAAAATTAAATTTATAATTTGTACAGGGTGCATTTTATATTGCAGGTCGATTTTATTTGGTTGCCATTATTATGTGAATGAAATTTGTCAGTTGGCATTTGACAGTCTTAGATACTGCTCGATAGGAATTTATAATAAGGTAACCTTGAAATACTCTAAACGCTCTTCCACGTAGCATTTCTCAGTCATCAGTAAAACTTCTTTGTCTTTGGTTTGGAGTTCGTCAATTTTAACTAACGAAAGGCACGATATCGACGCGTGAGTCTGGTTCTTGTCTGGTCTGTCTCATATGGAGATTTGAATGTGTCCAGCAGGCGTGGGAGACCTGGTGGAGCACACCAAAGAATCCTACACAAAAAGCCACACACACTTGGCGCAGACGGCTAAAACGTCAATTCACCTCCAAATAAATCTTGGATAAAATTTTGGATTGCAATCTACCTAACGGCGGCGCAAAATCGTATCATCTCCTCCACGTGGTGCCCGCTGGATAGCCGTAAGGTGAACTAACGACGAAAGTTGGATCCATTAGATCCAGGGCTGTGACACCTGAGCCATCTTCTCAGGAAGTAAGAGCAAAAAAACAGATATCGCTCTGAAGAACCAGTCCTAAAGATCTAATCAGTCATGCGCAGGCCTCACAAGCCGGCCATGAAAGGAAAAACCATTTGTGATGGAAATACAAATACTAGCCTCGGATGAACGGACTGAAAATCTTGACGACCACCGCAAACGAAAAACGGACAACGACATTCGTGTATGTGCATGGAATGTGCGTACACTTAACCGGACACACAAAGCAGAACAGCTTGCCGATGCCCTCACCAAAGTCAAAGCTGATATAACAGCGTCACCACCTGAGCATTATCAAAGCTCATGCCCCTACGGAAGAGAAGGATGACACTACTAAGGAAGAATTCTACGAGCTCCTCGCCAAAACTTATGAGCAATGTCCCAAAAATGACATCAAAATACTCCTGGGAGATTTTAATGCCAAAATTGGTAAAGAAAACATCTTTGGTAGGACAGTCGGAAAACAAAGCCTGCACGACATCACTTCCGGAAATGGACTCAGGCTTATCGACTTCGTAGCGGGTAAAAACATGGTGTTGAGTAGTACTAGATTTCCCCGTCTTGATATTCACAAGGGTTCTTGGCGGTCCCCCGATGATCTAACGTGCAACCAAATTGATCATGTTGCTATCGACGGAAGGAACTCCTCTAGCATACTGGGCGAACGCACGTACAGATCAGCTAACATTGACTCGGATCACTACCTGGTTGGTGCAAAACTGCGCGTGCGAATATCCGTCGAGGCTATTAGGCGAACATCAATCCTGAGGAGGTAATTCAACGTTTGTAGACTGCAATCGGAAGAGACCGCGAAAGCGTATGCCGACCAAAGCTTGCGAGGGACCCTAAAACGGACGAGATGAGCCCAGAAGACCACTGGCAGCAATGTCAACATGACATCAAGGCTGCTGCGGAAGAGGTGCTAGGATTCTCACAGCCACCGCCAAAGAACCTCTGGTTTGACTCCGAATGCGCTTAGGTAAACAAAGCCAAAACCGAGGCGTTTAGGTTGTGGCAGCAAAAGAAGACAAGGGCCTCCCTTCAGCTCTACGTTGAAAAGAGAAAGGATGAAAACCGCTTGCTCAGTAAAAAGAAAAGAGACCAAGAGACCAGCCTGAAGTCAAGGAAATAGAGAGGTGTTTTAGCAGAAAACAGGTGCGGAGTTTCTACAAAAGAGTCAAAAAGAAAACAACAGGATTCACTAGTCGCCCTGGTGTCTGCAATGATGAGGAAGGAAACACCATAGTGGAAACGTAGTCGATGTTGAAAATCTGGAGAGATCATTTTAACCAGCTGCTTAATGGAAATGATGACCAAAATTCCGCCAGCATGCAGCCACGTCAAGCAAATTTGGTTGATGATCTGGAGTTCCACCCACCCGACCTAAGTAAGATCACGTTAGCCATCGCCAGGTTAAAAACGAACAAAGCAGCCGGTTCTGATGGTATACAGGCGGAACTTTTTAAGTACACCAACTTTTCAACAAAATATGGTCGAAGGAAAGTATGCCCGACGAGTGGAACCTTAATACCATCTGCCCGATCCACAAAAAAGGCTACCGCCTTCTCTGCAACAACTATAGAGACATTAGCCTTTTAAACATCGCTTATAAGATCCTGTCTAGCGTATTATGTGAACGCCTGAAGCCATTTACTGATAAGCTGATTGGCCCCTATCGGTGTGGTTTCAGGCCTGGTAAGTCTACCATCGACCAGATCTTCACACTACGCCAAATCCTGGAGAAGACCCAAGAATTTAATATCGATACTCACCACCTATTCATCGATTTTAAAGCAGCTTATGACAGCGTTAATAGAGAAGAGCTGTACAGTGCAATGTCGAGTTTTGGTATCCCTGCCAAACTGATACGCCTTAACAGGATGACGTTGGAAAATGCCCGTTGCTCCGTCAAAATTGGGAGAGATTCAACTGAAACCTTCGAAACCACCAGAGGACTTCGACAAGGTGCTGCGCTTTCATGTAGCTGATAATGGGATGATCCAAGCGAGCAGTTGCGTGTACCTTTTCTAGTATGGAGTCAGAAGCATACAAAATGGGTCTTGTGATCAATGAGGAGAAGACGAAGTATATGCTGTCATCAAATAAAGCCGATTCCCACCGCAGACTTGGTCAGAACGTGACTATTGATAGTTATAACTTTGAGGTGGTCACAGAATTTGTCTACCTGGGGATCGCTGTGAACTCTGCAAATGACATCAGTGCTGAAATCAAACGTAGATTAACTCTTGCTAATCGCTGTTTCTTTGCACTAAGTAAGCAATTGAGGAATAAAGCCCTATCGAGGAATACTAAGGAGACGCTATACAAAACCCTGATCATGCCGGTCTTGCTATATGGTGCAGAAGCATGGACCCTTTCCCAGGCGGATGAAAGGTCCCTTGGTGTTTTCGAGAGAAAGATTCTACGCGTATAATAACATCTGGCGAAGACGATACAATCATGAATTTTACGAGATGTACAGCGACGTGTCCCTAATCAAGAAAATACGTATTCAGCGGTTAAGATGGCTAGGGCATGTAGAGCGGATAAACATCGACGCTCCATCCCGTAAGGTATTCAATGCTATGCCAGAGGTTACGAGTAACAGAGGCAGACCTCATCTCTGGTGGCGTAATCAAGTTGAGGGAGATATAAGGCAACTTGGGACTCGAAACTGGAGGCAGCAAGCTAGAGATCGAGACTGCTGGCGGGGTCTACTATTTGAGGCACAGGCGCACCCCGTGCTGTAGCGCCAACTAAAGTAAAGTAAAGTAAAGTAAAGTAAAGTAAAGTAAAGTAAAGTAAAGTAAAGTAAAGTAAAGTAAAGTAAAGTAAAGTAAAGTAAAGTAAAGTAAAGTAAAGTAAAGTAAAGTAAAGTAAAGTAAAGTAAAGTAAAGTAAAGTAAAGTAAAGTAAAGTAAAGTAAAGTAAAGTAAAGTAAAGTAAAGTAAAGTAAAGTAAAGTAAAGTAAAGTAAAGTAAAGTAAAGTAAAGTAAAGTAAAGTAAAGTAAAGTAAAGTAAAGTAAAGTAAAGTAAAGTAAAGTAAAGTAAAGTAAAGTAAAGTAAAGTAAAGTAAAGTAAAGTAAAGTAAAGTAAAGTAAAGTAAGTAATCTACCTAACGAAATCAAAAATCGGAATACACAAAGGGGAAACAAAATCTTCAAATGCGGTCTTTCGAAATCAACCGGTGCCCTCAAGAGCGCAATTGATGACCCTTACAATCACCGAGTAAACCTACTCTTTATAAAAGGTAAGGCGAGGATGAAGGAGTTAAATGACGGCATGATGAAAGAACGTTGCATAGTAAGGGAGTGACCCAGTAACCATAGAGCCCCTACTTACAGTAGTGAGCATAGGGGGGCTAACACTTGGAAACCTGTAACATCTTAGGTTTCCCAAACAGTGGTTTGTGATCATGAATCCTTTAGCAAATGAGCTTCAATTTTTTTGATTCTTGATGCGAGAACAGTTAGGCATGAATATTTAATTGTACGGCAGTACAAGTCTACCCCACCGATGTCTGCCATTTGGTTTCGCTGCTCTTCCTGGAGTCCTCTGGTTAAGGATAAGCATCGCCAAAAAGGCAATAAGGGAACATATTTTCTGTTACACATTAACATGATGCAGTCAAAAAACGTTTGAAACAACGAGTATAAGCCCATGGAAATGCATGAGAGCTTTATTTGAATCGATAGTACAGTCGATATAATTTATTATTGTGCAGATTATTTCATGGAAATGTTGGCCGCGGCTGCGCCTCAAATGGTCCATCCGCTTAGTACAACTTTGGCTTCCTCCTTTTAAAATTTCGGCTGGTTGGTATCTCCCGAATAAATGCTTCAATGTTGGCTTCCAGTGTTTCAAATGTCGCTATAGACATGAGCCTTAATATAACCCAACAAAAAATAGTCTAGAGGCGTTAAATCGCACAATCTAGGCGGCCAATTGACCGGCCCCAAACGTGAAATAAACTGTTCACCGAACTCGCCTCTCAATTGGTTTATTGTTACGCGTGCTGTGTGGCATGTGGTACCGCCTTGTTGAAACCACATGTCATCCAAGTCAAGCTCTTCCATTTTGCCCAAAAAAAAGTTTGTTATCATCGCACGATAGCGCTCACCAGTCACAGTAACGTTGTGATTCGCATCATTTCTTGAAGAAATACGGCCCAATGATTCCGCCAGCTTATTATCCGCACCAAACAGTGACTTTCTCTGGATGCATTGGTAGCACCTGGCCGCTCTTCACTCCAAACACGGCAGCTTTGCTTGTTCACGTATCCATTCAACCAGAAATGAACTTCGTCGCTGAACACAATTTTTCGATAAAAAAGTGGATCTTCGGCCAATTTTTGAGCCCATTCACCAAAAATTCGGCGTTGTGGTAGGTCGTTCGGCTTCAATTCTTGCACCAGCTGTATTTTGAAAGGCTTCACACCTAAATCCTTCCGCAAAATTATCCACATAGTGGAGTAACAGAGCCCCAAATTCGCACCGAATCGATAATTCACGGTCATCACTAACACTGGCCGATACAGCTGCGATATTTTCCTTAGTTCGCACTCTACGTAAGCGTGTTGGTGGGTTAATGTCTAACAATGTAAATTTGGTGCAAAATTTAGTCACAATAGCCCGAATAGCTGATTAAACTGACCATAAAATGGAAGAAGATCGCGAAGAACTTCCTTAACAGAGCGCCCATTTTGATAATAATATTCAATAACTTGCAAGCGTTCATTTATTTAAAGGGTTTTCCAATAAGAGGTGTTATTTTGATATTCAAAGAAAAATGGCATTTTTGGAGATAAATGATCGGATGTTTATTTCATTATAAAGAGGAAGGTATGCCGTTAATAATGAAACACAACATCAGCCAAATGGCCGCCAAGACCACGCTTACAGGACCATATCCTTTTCATGAAATTTTCCATAACCAAATCGCAAAGTGGCTGCCCTATGTCCTCGATAGCCTCACGAATTTCATCTTTGAGGTCTTGAATCGACGCTGGGCTGTTGGCGTAGACCTTATCTTTCACGTGGCCCCAAAGGAAGAAGTCGCAAGGTGTTAAATCACAAGATCTCGCTGGCCAATTGTGATCACCTCTTCGAGAGATAACACGGTCCGGAAACTTTTCCCGTAAAAGATCGATGGTTTCATTGCTTGTGTGGCCGTCTTGTTGAAAGTAAACGTTGTCCAGATCAATATCTACTATCCTATTCAGGCCATAAAAAATCATTAATCATCTCTCGATAGCGCAATCCATTGACCGTAACTGTTGCTCCAGCCTCATTTTCGAAAAAGTAAGGTCCAATGACCCCGCGGGACCATAAACCGCACCAAACAGTCACGCGTTGAGGATGGAGAGGCTTTTCAACAATAACTCTTGGGTTTTCCGAGCCCCAGATGCGACAATTTTGCTTGTTGACGTAGCCTCCGAGGTGGAAATGGGCCTCATCAGTCAAGATGATTTTTCGATGAAATTCCGGATTATTTTCATGCATTTCAAGGACCCAATCAGCAAAGACACGACGTTGTTGATGATCAGCCGGCTTGAGTTCTTGTGTTAACTGAACTTTATAAGCCTTAAGACCCAAGTCTTTATGCAAAATACGGTGTAATGACGTTTGTGGAATGCCTAATTCCAATGAACGACGAGGAATGGACAAACCTGGGTTTTCTTCAACACTTTGGGCTACAACAGCAATATTCTCAGTTGTTCTTGAGCGACGTGCACGGGTTTTATTCTTCACATCACTAACTTGTCCCAACAGCTCGAATTTGTCCACCAATTTCTGTATTGCGGTCCGACAAGGTGCTTCACGACGACCCAAAAATGTTTTAGTTTTACGAACCGTCTCTGCCAAATTTTCACCATTTTTATAGTGAATTTTAATAATTTCAATGCGTTGTTGAAGCATGTATCGTTCCATTTTTATTAATAGCGTAGTTTCTACTTGTCAAATGTCAAAAAATGACAGCTTTAAAAGTGACAGCTACCGAAATAGCGGGCTATTCAAAATAACACCTCTTATTGGAAAACCCTTTATTTATTTAAGCTTAATTCAAGCCTGTTACTTAAAACTAAACAAAAAAATTCTTAAAATTAGATTAATAATAATAATAGTAATAATAGGTTTGGGTGGAAAGTTGGGTCGGGAAATGAAGGTATAATTATTGGAGAGCATTTTTAAGGGCAGTTTTCGAACTACTTAAATCAAAAAAAGTTAAGTTGTTAGCAGTTCTAAGCATTCTTGTAAGTGGTTCATTTTGGACGTACTCGGTTCGGTGAAGGGTTATCCAGAAGAGTGGTGTCGATCTGAGGCGAGATTGATTTGTGTTTTGCTTTATTTTGCGTAGCAAGCCTACGTAGTCGATACCTCCAGATAATAACTGGTATAAAAATAGAAGGTCAGCATTATTTCGACGTACCCTTAAAGTCTGTAAATTTATCAGTTTAAGACGGTTTTCGTAAGGTGGGAGTCCGAATGGGTCGTCCCATCCGAGGCCGCGCAAACAAAATCTTATAAATCTGCGCTGAACGGCTTCAATGCGCTGGATGTGGCCATGATAATAAGGTGACCAGGCGGGAGAGACATATTCAAGCAGAGGACGTACAAAAGAAACGTATAAGGATTTTGTGACGTACGGATTTAAGAATTCCTTGGACCAACGCCTTACGAATCCTAGATTTGAATTAGCCCTGTTAATAATAGAATCATAATGAGCTAGAAAATTTAGCTGATTGTGACAAATAACTCCTAAGTCACGAATAGATGTGACAACCTACACTTTGTTCATTATTCAAGAAATAATAACTCTGGGGGAGAGGGGGGCGTTTTCAAGAATAAGTAATGACTTGACACTTACTGACGTTAAGTTCGAGAAAATTATGACGGCACCAGGTAAGGAAATTATTTAGGTCGGTTTGTAGTAGCTGGGTATCTGCTGAGCATGTAATATGTTTAGAAATACGCATGTCATCAGCGTAAATCTCCAGGTCAGATCCTACTAAAGTAAGCTCAACGTGCGTCGTTTATACTTAATAAGAAGAGAAGGGGGCCAATATGACTACCTTGGGGGACGCTTGATGTTGATCGGACAGGTTTGGAAGTACTTCCTCTAAGCAAGACTGTGCCTAAACGATCACATAAATAGGACTGGAGACTGGACCCAAGATAAAAACGGAGATGGGAATCCATATGATTTCAATTTGAAAATAATTATATTATGAGAAATCCTATCAAATGCTTTGCTGAAATCAGTTGCAACTGCATCAATTTCGTAGCCTAATTTCATGGCACAAATAGTATTAGTAGATACAAATTGAGTAAGATTAGATGTAGTTAATCTACCTTTAAGAAAACCATGTTGCTTATCAGAAAAGAGTAATTTACATTGAAGAAGTAAATAATCGTGAGCCAAACTCTCGAATAACTTATAGGAATACATGAGAGCTTTGCTATCGGCCTATAATTTGAGACATCACTCTTAGATCCTTTTTTATGTATAGGGATAATGAAACAATCTTTCCATCGAGAAATAGATAGTTGGAATAGAGCAGTGAGTGGTTGAGCGAGTTTAGAGATGCATTTTTTAAGAACAATAGGAGGAATGCCGGCCGTCAGGACCCGATGAAAAATCGTCCTTAAGCTGGCGAACCTTGTTAATCACTGATAAATTGACATATTAATCGATGTTTAAGAGGTCTTGGTACAACCATTCATATAACAAAGTCAACTTCAGAGTTATTAGAAGAAAATGCTTGGCCAAAAAAATCGGCGAAATAGTTAGAAATAGTTTTAGGATCAGCGGATGAGGCATTGCAGTAGTTCAAGGTGGAGGGATAACCATCTGACTTTCTTTTAGGAGTAATAAATTGAAAAAAGTGTTTTGGATTCGAGATAAGATCAGATTGAGTTTGGATGAGATGATTTGAGTAGAATGACTCAAACAATCTGGAAAAGCTACCATGTAATTGGAAAGATCATTGTCTGATTTTGACCTGAGACAGTTTTTCCATAGGATATTTCTTCTGTTACGAAGAAGGCAAAGTTTTTTGGTGTACCAGCAAGGAGAAGCTTTAAAATTCTTCTGAGGCATAAGTGGTGTGGATTGTGCCAAGCAGGTTTGTATAAGGGCGTAAAAGGTGGTTATAATAATTTCAATATTCGAGTCCATAGTGATAAGGTCGAAGTTAATTTTACCAATCAGTTTGTTAAGTTTATCAATGTTAGTATTACGGAAATTATATTTTTGCGATGTGAGTGAGTAAGAACGATTTTTTTCGCACTCAAAGGCGAAAGTAACTGAAATGGGTGGGTGGTGGTTGTCCAGTTTTGGTAGGATGTGTTTATTTACAATAACTTCAGTAATAAGAGCATTTTTGTTGAAAAATCAAGTCTATATCTTTCTAAATAATTTTTTACTCCACTAGTCTTGGCAAGATTAGAAGACAGAATTCTATCAACAAATAAAATTTCTTTTTCAGATATTGCATTGGTAGAAACATAACAGGTCCCATACTAGACGGAAAAGGTTAAAGTCACCTACTAAAATTATATCGTCTTCGCAGTCAATATGATCAACCACATAGTCAATTGCATCTACTAAGATTTGATATGCAGTACTATGTAGGCTGGGAGGGTGGTATATAGCAGCACAATAAATAAAGGAAATATTTGGATACACGGACTTTTTCACAAATTATTGCAAGGTTTAGGATATTAGGTATGATAAACAACGATGAGTCCCAATTAGAGTTTATTGCCAGGAGAACACCACTGCTTGATGAACAGTTATCATCTGAGACGAGGATATCCTTACCATAGACGCTAAAATCAGAGGTAAAAAGTTCACTGCTATTAAAATCCGGTGTCAGATTTGTTTCGGTAAGGGCAACTATGTCAACAGGGAGTTTTTGACAATTTAGGTAGATGTCAGAAGTTTTCGTGCGCAGACCCCTTACATTTTGATAGTAGACAGTTAGGAACTTAGGCTTAGGAGAGTTTAAGAAATGACTATTGGACAATTTCTATGTACTTGGGAATTATTATTATTACCATATATGAAGGATGTGGAGGGTGGAAAGTCAGGGAATGAGCAAAGCGAAACGGATTTTTTGTTTTTGGGTGATTTGTCTGTTGTTGGGAAGTATTATTGCTAGAAGAAGGTTGCGGTGGGCTAAGAGTCTGGGAATGAGTGAAGTTAGGATGTTTCGGTATTGGAGTTTAGTTATGGTTAGTTGGAAAAGAATTATATTCATATTGTTTGAAAAACTTATGTCTAGACGTAATTTTAAGATTTTTTGATGCTCGATTAATCCAGGGCGTTATCGTCATTCCATCGATTTTAAGAATCTTAGCGTCATTGAGAAAAAGCCATTCATATTTGATTGGAATTTCTATTTTGAAGGCTCGAGGTCTTTTCAGAATAAGCTGAACTTGTATGTCAGATATACCAAATTTTTTACTGAAAAAGTTCTGTATCGAAGAAATATCTATTTTATTTGGAGCGGCTTTTAAGTTAAAAGAGGATAAAGATATCCGATTTGGTGTGTTCAGTCGTTTGAGACTGTTCGTTTGTAAGACGTTTCATGGTTAAATAAAAGACCAAACTGAAGATGTTTGACAGTGACACAAAACACGAAACGTGCGTGAGCTGACAAAACCAGTGTCGCCAAAAAGAAAATAGCAAACAAAATCACCCATTAGTTATTATAAGTACCGAATATTTTATTTTGATTTAATTTCTTCTTAATTTCCTTAAGCAGAAAGAAATGATGAATTTCAGTGAACATTTTCCATGCTTGATTAGAGTGCGCTTTTTTCAGAGAGTAACGATATCGTTCCCCTGTCGATAAACTCGTTCAATTTAGCTCGAGTTCTACAGCTATCAGTTGAAGCTTCTTCTTCTAAAGTAGTCCAATTAGGATTGAAGAACACTCTCCAAATTAACTATACAGATGTGTTTGTGTATAGATAGAATGATGTGCCACAGAGAAAGCAATTAAACTACAACGGGACAAATAAAGCATCCCCAGCGCTTATATTTCCAACCTGAAGACCAACAAAATAGGCAACGTTAAGTTATTTGAACAGCACATCATCATCTAAGTATAAACAAAATGGGGTGACCATATTTTGAAAAATTATTACAAGAACAAGTTTTTTATATTTTTAGTATTTATTTTATGTACTGGTTTCTTGTTAACTGACTAAAAGTAGGTTTGTGTGTGTTTGAAATCTTTTTATCAATTACTTTGTTGAGCTTATACATAAATGTATGTTATGTTTTATTGAAGTTAAAATTAGTTTCCAAGAATCATATGTTTTTCTCATACAACATGAATCGTAGAAGTTGATTTAGACAGTTGTTGTTGTTGTTTTTGTTATTATTACATATTTCTGTTTTAGTATTGCTGAGTTCTCCAGATTATGGGTTGTGGCAAAGGAAGTTTATAGAAGAAATACAAAGTTAAACAACACCTAAAAATTAAAATTGTGATTTGCAGTTGCTTTAACTGTTTTTTTTTGCAAGGTTAGCTTTTTATGAGTTTGGCGATCTTTCTTCTTTCGCCAACATTTTTTAACATTTTTCGTTTCGCTTCTTTCAAACGCTGTATAACTTTACCCTTGTAGTTGAAACTTCTCTATATCAAAACTGCTTTAAACGTTGAGTGGCTTTTCGTTTCGGAGTACCTTTTGAAGCTGACAAAAGACTGTGAACAATTTAGATTTTATTATTGAAAAGAATTTATATTTATTTATAAAAATTATAAACTTTCTTATAAAATAATGAAAGCCTCATACAACACTAGTCTATAAAGAAATAAAATATACGACTAGGTCGCACGAACTTTCTCCTATGTAATAGACTATGAATTTTAAAAACGAAAATTTAGTAAACACTTTTTAAGAAAATATTTTTCTCCGACAACTTAAAAGTTTTATTATTTTTTCGAATATAAATTAAGTTTCACATCTTTTAAATAACAGAAATATAAGATCTAGGAATTATTGTTGGTTTGGTTGTAATAGATCCTTCAACTGGATATGATACCGTTCATCATATGATTCTTCTTAGGAAACTAATATTTGTTGGCGTAATTGGAACGTCTTCGAACTGTGTTAAATGTTATCTAAGTCGAAGATGGCAAATAACCAAAGTTGATGGAATAAGAAGTTCGTATTGAGATGTGAATTTTGGTATACCAATGGGAAGAGTAAATTGTCCCACACTATATTGCATATACGTAAGCGATATTTAAGCTATAAAACTGTAAATATAAATGTTTATGTTGCGGGATGATTAATGTCAAGTATATATAGATGGACAAAAATACAAACCTTGCTATGCACGCACCGTAATCTTAAACAGGTAATCAAGAGTAAAGTTCTAGCCTTAACAAACAATAGATGGAACTCTGTCGATTCCTGTCTTACAACCAGAAAATTATGGCCTAGTTTCAGTAAATAAAAGACCGATGTTATCATCCAACTGAATAAAAAGTCTCTTTATCTTCTCGTGAGCATCATCACAGGTCACAACCAACTCTGTTGCCAAAAGAAAAAGATGAAACTAAGTATGGACGACTTATGCAGAAGATGCGGTGGCGAGGAGATACATGAGGACACTCCTCACTATCTATGTCACTGCCCTGCGCTACATCATCTAAGAAAGAGACATCTAGGGAGACACTTCTTCAGCGACTTGGAGAACTCTCTGATATTCAAAGCAAAATTTTGTTAAAATTCGTTAACGATACCAAATCGCTTGAGGATTCCTAAACTCTGAAAACCGCCTTCAACTACAGTACGATAGTGTAGTACGAACGAAAGCGACTTAACGACTTGTTCATTGTAGGAGCAGCACCAATGGAGAATGGGCACCTCGCCTATACACCTGCGATTTCCACTCCTATGTTGAGCACGAGCATCAGTGGTTTGATGGGGCCACCTCTAAATAACTAACGAGCATACAAAAGAACATATACACCAAACACTGACATATCAAACTCATCTACCAGAAGTTGCAAGGAGCCACATGCTTCTACGGGCCTGGTTTGGGGGATGATTGTTCAAGTGGAGGTAAAGGAAAGGAACACCCCATGACAAGGCGTATACCTCTCGCTAGCCAGGTTATTATGTGACGATAGAAATTTTAATACTTTCGAAGTGCCCTCCGACATTTCAGGCTATAGCTTGCGGTAACCTATCTACACCCTTAACGGGCTTGATCGACATACGATTATCAACAACAAAATTCATTAACTAGTATCAAGAACATTAAAATTTGGAACTAACTCAATTTTATAAAATTCTGTCCAGCTATCAACATTCTCGAAAAGAAAGTAAAAAAGTTCATTCTATCTTAATTCGAATTAAATTTAACGAAAACATATACTTTACAATTATTAATGAGTCGCATAGTTTATTATTATTAATGAAACATTAGTCGTTTTTTATTGGGAATGGTATAGGCAGCGCAGTAAAATTTTACACAGTAAACAACAACAATGGAATAGTGCGTATAAACTAGGCAGTAATAAGAGTGCACATAACAGTGCTGATAAAGTTTTGGAGCATCTGGATTACAGTGACACTCAAATTGGTTGCAAAAGTTTTATTTTTCGTGAGGTTGGCAGGTTTTGATTATTCGAGAATGTGTTCGGTGATATTTGTTCATTTTATGGTAAATTTTCACAAGAGCAAAATTATGTGGTTTGAAATATTAATTTACGATTAGACGGTAAACGTTAATAGTCAATGGTCAAAATGTTGCCTCTTAATGCGTGTGCATATTCCCTATCGGTCACGTGAGAGTATGAAATTCATCGAAGGATGGCTGCGATGCCAACCGATTAAAAAGGACATGAAAATTATTTTTTTCTAACACCGAGCCTTTATTTGACTTTGTGTATATACATGCCATTGAGATTTGATCTTATTAATAATTTTGCCACTTGTTTGACAACAAATTTGTCAGTGATATTAAGTCAGCATATACCACATCAAATCGTATACTTTTCCAACGCATCCCTTAGCTTATTCAAAAGTGGATTGTTTATTCGTAGGTATATATTTCATTTTTAGTTTTCGTTTCCTTTTACTTTGTTCACTTAATGAGTCTGAAATATCTACTAAATTAAGATGATTTGTTAAAAGAAACTCAGAAATTATGTATAGCCCTTTTCTGTTTTGGATCTTTATTCATTTCAATTTGTATTATTTTTGTAAGAAATTACATATTTATTTTATTTCTTTTCCAAATCAGCGACACGGGTATAAATGCAAAGCATACCAACTTTAAAATTAAAAGTAAAAGTGTATATGCAGTCAAAAAAGCATTTTATTCCGACTTCCATTGCTGCACTATGTATACATTACCAATAAAATACGCCTATTGTATCATTGGGTCTGTTAAAACGTGTGTTGTAGGTAATTAAAGTTCCTCTCTTTTATATTTGTTCGTGGTTTTAAAATTGAATCTTATGGTAAAACTTTTAAATTAAATTAAATTTTCTTATTCTATTTTTGAATTGATTATTATTCACCAAATGATGTTTTTTTTTGTCAAATTTACTAATTAAGTAACACTTATGTATAAGACAATCAGAAAATTGTACTTAAAATTAAATGTGAGCAATCATATAGGTACATACATTTATGAGTACCGCCAAACATAAAACACCTACATATTATATCGATGAAATAGATTAAAATCTAAACTTTGTTCCGCAAAACTTTGCTTTTAAGTAATTCATAAGCGAAACAGTATTTTTTTTTAAATATACAAATAATAATAGTCGTCTGGTCACACTGTCTTTTATATTCACGGGAGTTTATCCTGCAGTAGTTAAGAAAATGTAAATTATCAGTAAAACATTGAAGTTCTAAGTTGATGCTCTTCGTTTCATCCTCTAAGTGTCATCCGAAAGGAAGAATGAAAGAAAAATAGGAACAACAACGAACAACGTTTCGCTTTCGTTGCCTAAATAGATTCCATGTAATTTGCATACAGTCAAATGGAAAACAAACTTTTATTCGCTCCTTTACACGCCCACCCAATTCGCGCCCCTTCCACTTTTCTTTTTTGTTTTGCTTTGTTTGATAAGTTTTTATTTTTTTTGCACTTTTGTTCTCTTTTAAAATTCAATTGAAAACTTTTTAATTATCATGTCGATATCTTGTTTTTTTCTGTTCTCTCTTTACTTTGCTTTACTGTGGTGTAGAAGTACTTTGCTAAGTAAAATTCCAAAAAAAAAGTATGAATGTAGTATGTGGGTATTTGTAGGTATAGGTTTTGTTGAAAAGTGGAAAAATGTTTGGAACAAAGGAAGAACTTAATGAAACAATATAATGAAGTATTCCCACACAGGCACACTCTGCAGATCGTAAAAGCACAAAGTATGCTTTCAAAGCTATTTCACTCCCCAGATACTGAGTTGCTCTCCAGAAGACAATGAGTTCTAATTTTTTTTTTTATTTTTTTTATTGGAGGCTTGGATAGATATGCAAATGATTGGGTTTGCATTGGTCCTCTTGCATTTGCCAATCAACGTCAATGGACAAACATATGAAGCGGATAATTAAAATTCACCAATTTCATTGATAAGTGGAAGTTGGACGTGCGTCCGTGTGTCCGTTCATCCATCCGCCAGAGAGTGTCTAATCGACGACTCTCCAGTTGGAGGAAAATAATGATAACGATGTTTATTGATTCAAATGGCAGAACAAAAACTAATCACAGTTCTTGTGTACGAAAAAGAACAGTTGGTTAAAACACCGAGAGAAATAACATTTCGATAATTTTTCAATAATTTTTTAAATGAAAAAAGTCTCTCTTACCTCCACACTCTCCCAACATGTCGCAGAAAAAAGTTCCCGCAAGCGGACTTAGTTGATGAAGATGTTCGGGAGTCCAGCGGGAAAAACTAAGATGAATGCACTGTTCCAATCTATTCGAAGAAGACATACGAGTACGTATCCTGTCAATGAGATAACAGATTCTATGTGTTTCAATCATATTGAATAGTAAAACCAAGGTCCTGTGTAGCAGTAAGTTATCAACGATTGTTCTCTTCAGCAAGAACGTGAGGTGTTGTTGAATATTTGCAAGCCCTTTGATAATATCCAGAATAAATTTTTTCTAAGATTGTGATTTTATTAGGCGAAGTTTTGCAGGCACTTAACCAGTTTCCGAATTGGTTTGTGTTTGTAGAGAAATCTTCAATCAGACCAAGTGATCATCATCAGCATATACATACAGTGCGACTCACATGATTAGACGCACCATTTTTCTCTCAATAAATTGCAGTTTTCTTTTTGTTTTTCTTCATAAACTACGAAAGAATTACATTTATTTGAAAGGTTATTAAATTCTCTGTAAAAAAAAAAACGTAATTCAAGATTAGTGAGATACACTTAACGGTTGTTTTGATCTCTTTCATTAGTGCTTAAAAAGCTGAAATAAATCGGTTCACTTGATTAGACGCACGAATTAATTAGTTAGTTTCTTAATGCTGGGTAATACAAATTAAATTTGGTTGATGATTGTACGTTATTAAAGTTTTTCCGAGTGTTTAAGGTGAAAATGGGTAAAAAGAAAATGTTAACTTCGGCGGAAATAGCAAAAATTGAGGCCTACCACTCAGAAGGGTATCCTATGCCCAAAATTGCAAAGAAAATAGGACGAAATGATAAAGCTGTTCGAAATGTTTTATCAAATCCTGCCACCTACGAAAAAAACAACAAAGGAAGGACAAAAACACCCTTTACACCACACGAAGAGCGAAAAATTATATGAATTGCCTCAAATTTAACTAACTCCACGATGAAAATCAAACAATTAGCGGGGGTAAGTGAAAGCAAATCAACTCTTCTTCGAGCTGTTTTAGGTGTTCAACACTTGAAATAATTCAAAAAGCTAAAAAAAAAAAACTTAACGCTGCAAGAAAAGAACAGCGGTTGGAGTTCGCGCGTCTTCACATGACATGGTATGCGCAGGTTGGAAGTGTTTTAATTTGAAGAAATGTGGTGTTTTCTTATAAGAAAAAGTTCAACCTCGATGGTCCTGATGGGTATAAGTTTTATTTCTATGACATCCGAATGCTTTTTGAACCGAAATAATTCCAAGAAAGGAGAAGTATGGGCTTGGGGTGCTATTTCGTACTACCGCGCCTTTGAGTTGGTTTTGTGTGTCACAAAATGACAGAAATTTCTTATAAAGCTCTTATGCAAACAGCTTTTCGAGCCATAAGCGACCTTTTTGGACCTATCCAGTATTTCTGACAACGAACGCTCCGATTCACAACGCGCACGTTGTAAAAGCATTTATCCCCAGTGCAAATGCAGTGGCCACCATACTCAATTGATCTAAACATCATTGAAAACCTTGCTGGATGGCTGACCCATCAAATTTATGAAAAAGGTAAGCAGTATGAAAGCTGTAAGGAGATAATTGCCGCAATTAAAGAAGCCTTGTCTAAGATTTCATTAGATTATTAAGAAAATTGTATGAATCTCTTAGAAGTAGAATTTTTGATGTAATTTCAAATCGTAGAGGTTGTACAAAGTATTGAAACTGTGAAAAATAATTTCGATAACAATAAAAAAAGTAAATAAAAAATGTTAAAAATTGATCAACCTCTTTTTTTTAAACTTTTAACAGGTGCGTCTAATCAAGTGAACCGATTTATTTGAGCTTTTTTTACACTACTGCGAAGAAAGAGATCAAAACAACCGTTAAGTGTCTCTCAATAATCTTGAATTTAGGCTTTTTTCCCATAGAATTTAATAACCTTTCAAATGAATGCAATTCTTTTGTAGTTCATGAAGAAAAACAAAAAGAAAACTGCAATTTATTGATAGAACAATGGTGCGTCTAATCATGTGAACTGCACTGTATATGAACTGAGGAAGTTGAGATTTGTTGAGGGAAATTATTTATGTAAAGGGAGAGAAGAAGAGATGTCCTTATATTAAGCGTTGTGGTACCCCAAGGGGAAAGCATCCTCGGATGCCTTCCATTGTTACACTCTATCGTATTACTGATTGCAGTAAACTGATTGAGGAGGGCGAAAATTGGTATAAGATCAAAATGATCTAAGCTGTTAATAATATTACAAAAACCAGGAATCTTCTACGATGACCGACGCGACGTTAATAAGAGCAGTCGCGCAGCTATGTTTACTGCCAAAACCAGATTTAGTGGATGAAATAATGTTTTTGAATCAAAGATATGCATTGATCTTTTCCTTAGAAAGCTTTGGAAAGAAAAGGGAGACTTTCTGCCTAATTATTAAATCAATTGAAGCTCGTTAAGAAGCAAGCGACATATTATACAGGGTGTCACACAGTCACCGCCCCAAATGAAAACCATGGATTCTTGAGGTAATTTTAAGTCGAAAAACTTAAGAGGTCATTTTCTCGTTTTAGTCCCGTTTTCGAGTTACAACGGTTTTTATTATTTTTCCATTAACTGGCTTTATCTTTGCCAAACTGCGTCCGATTCGTGAGATTTTTTTTATAACCAATCAAGAATTTATTACAGTTTTAGTTTGTCCAAAGACTTTTTTTTCTGCGGACAACCGTTTCTCCGCAATTTTGCATCAAACCCAATTTTTTCGTTTTTTAAGTAGTTTTTTCACTTTGATATCAATTTATTCAAAAAAACACGTTAATGAGTATTAATTTTTTTCACTTATTATTAAAGCCCAGTTCATTTTCTAAAATTTAATATTTTTTTTTCCTTAAAAAGAATACTAAATGTAATTAACAAAAAATAAACAAACTGAGTGAATTTAAAAAAAAAAATAATTTTTAAATACAAAATTAACTTTTTCTGAGCTATTGTGGTTAAGAAAAGGACAAATAGATAAAGTTAATTAGTAAGACCGTTAACTAATGTAAACAGTAAAGATTTGCATTATGATTTGAAGGTTGTAAATGTCTTTCTCGCGTGAACTAGTGTCCGCGTCGTGTTCTTTCACTTTATACTCTATTTTGGATTTGTTATTCAAGTTGTAGTTTTTTCTCAATTATTTGCGAACAATGGATTACACTAATCAAAAATATCTGGAAATGTTATTAATATACGCTGAAATGGAACAACTTTATCTATTTGTCCTTTTCTTAACCACAATAGCTCAGAAAAAGTTAATTTTGTATTTAAAAATTATTTTTTTTTTTAAATTCACTCAGTTTGTTTATTTGTTGTTAATTACATTTAGTATTCTTTTTAAGGAAAAAAAAATATTTTTTTTTAAAGAAAATGAACTGGGTTTTAATAATTAACGAAAAAAATTAATACTCAATAACGTGTTTTTTTGAAAAAAATGATATCAAAGTGAAAAAAACAACTTAAAAAACAAAAAAATTGGGTTTGATGCAAAATTGCGGAGAAACGGTTGCCCGCAGAAAAAAAAGTTTTGAGACAAACTAAAACTGTAATAAATTCTTGATTGGTTATAAAAAAAATCTTACGAATCGGACGTAGTTTGGCAAAGATAAGGCCAGTTAAGGGAACAGAGAGCAAAAATCATAAAAACCGTTATAACTCGAAAACGGGACGAAAACGAGAAAATGACCTCTTAAGTTTTTCAAATTAAAATGACCTCAGGAATCTATGGTTTTCGTTTGGGGCGGTGACTGTGGGACACCCTGTATATCTATATCAATATTTCCCAGATCACTGAAATCAGTATCCATATCCATGAACATTAGTATTAGATGTTTGGAAATTGAAATGGCACGGGAAAACTACATATGAAAACTACGTATGTTGGGTAGATTTTTCTATAATCGTGTTGTACAACTAAAAAACGAATCTCTATTTAACGACCACGGTACGACGAAAATTAGGCTTCAGGGTGAATTGATGAGCATTCCTAGCGAAACAGATGAACTGATTGAAGAGAGGAATGCAATTGGGCTAATTCGAGTGAGCATTGCTTGTGAAAGAAGCGATAAAACAAGGAAATACATGAAACATTCCAACGGTGTTCAGGAAATGAAAATGAATTCATGATATCTCTGTTTCCTATCAGTTTTAATGCTCTGCTCTGAATTCTATCCAATAAATGGAGAGAAGTTTGTGCAGCACCTGCCCAAAGATGTGAGTTATACTCGAGTTTTGGACGTATAAACGCCGTATAAATGATAGCCGGATAAGAAGGGGTGAAAAATGTCTTACATCGATATAGAAATCCGAAGCATTTAGCAGCATTTTTGGTGGTCTCGAGAATATGGTCATTCCAACGAAGATCATCGTTGACACACATACCGAGTGCTGAGAGCTTTTTGGTTTATTCGATGCAAGTGCCATTCAAGGACAGTGATATAATGGGGCACATTTTGCTTCAAAGACAATAGACAGCATTGAGTTTTCGAAGCCTTAAACTCCACACGGATTTGTATAACCCATTTGACAATGCTGTAAAGATCGGGATTTAAAGAACTAATCATATAGGTACTAATTCTGCTAATCATGAATGTAAGAATGAGTATGAGAAGCTGAGAGTAGAGTCGGCAAAACAATGAAGTGGATTAGAAGTTTTGGACAAGAAATCATTTATAAAAATAAGAAAGACAGTCGGAGAGAAAACGGAGCCCTGTGGAACACCGTTATTTACTTTGTGAAGATCAGACTTAAAACCGCCCAATACAACATGAATTGAACGATCTAGAAGATAATTTCTAATCCAAGGAATACGGGTTTCGTTGATACTAAACGCAGGCATTTTCGATCAGAGAGCTTGGTGTCAAACTCTTTCAAATGCCTTAGAAATATGAAGCGCAATAATCTTACTTGTTCTACTTTCTCCAAAACAATGTAAAGATCTGTTCCACCCTTCGGTGAGATATGCCATTAGATCATCAGTGGAACGATTGCTGTGAAAGCCGTACTGCTGGTTATTCCGAAGCTTTTCATCTTCGAGATATTTCTTGAGCTGATGATTTTTCAGCGATTCCATGAATTTTTGAAAGAAGGGACGTAAGTGCAATTGGTCGGTACGAGTAGGGATGGAGGGGGGGGGGGGGGGGGGAAAAGGTCACCTTATGAACAGGCTATACAAATGCTGTTTTTCATCTTCAAGGAAAAATTCCAGAACAGCGATGAAGAACAACTATTCAGAAGTTATGCCATCCGGATCAGCAGATTTGTTTATATCAAGATCTCGAAGGGCTCTTGCAACTGTACGAGTATGGAAATATACCTGACCCATTGAATGACTTATGTTCTCAAGAACAGCAAGGCAATATTGCTATCAGGCAACGTAGAACTTGCAGAGAAATGAGCTGCATTTATATTTGCCGTATCTAAAGAGCTAGTTATAGGGTTGTCTTTGTAGATGAGCATTGGAACCGAAGATAAAGTTGAATTTTGTACGTTCTTGACAAATGACCAGAAATTTCTACTGTCTTTGGGACTTTGCAGGATTATTTGATTTAATTTCTGGTCATGTAAGAATTTGGTTCTTTTTATAACAGGGTTTCATTGGTTTCTGACTTGCAATGATACAGTATATTTTTCCACTTTTGACGAGTTTTTCAGCTTTATGATTTTCAGAAATGAACCTTTGACCTAGCCCTCAGTGGAGGTAAATGTTAAACTGCTGCGCCATCTCCATCAGAGACGATCCGCAGTTAAGAGGTGGTATTGAGCTGGTAGAGACAGAATCAGGAAGAGATAAAGAAAAGATGCGGATATCTTTAGTTTTTACCACGGAGTCTTGCGAAGTACTGCGCCCATGCACTGATAAGCTGTCCGTTGGACCTTGCTTAGTATTAAGTTTTGTCTAAATTTATTTTGCAAACAACTTTGTTACGCAGCTTACGATAAATGTTGTGATACACATCAACTTGAAATATTTTAAAAATCTAAGTAAAAAAAGTTGATAGTTAATCCTTAAACAAAATATCACCAAGAAGTGCCATGCTGTCCATGTACCCCCAATATAAGACACTGTTTTAAAGTTTATTTAAAATTTAAAAAAAAACAAAGATACAACTCAAGTGAGTTGAATATACATACATACTTTTGTAAAAAGGGAGTTTTGTCAATTTTAGGTATACAAAAAGAAAATTCAATTTTTGGAGGTAAAAATATAACAGTTTCTGCTTTATAATTTTTTTCCCAAGAACGGTGTTTAATTTGACTTTTTTTTTTTTTTCTTTTTTTTTGAAATGATCAAATTTATTCTAAAAAAATATGTTTTCAGTTTGTTTTATTTTGTTTATTTTAAATATTTTTCTCCGTGTATCTCTACAAATTCGATGAACAGCAAGAAGTTGATAGGGTAAGTAATGAACAAATAAACTTCGCAGTATTCTTTTATCGAATGTGATTAAAAAGTTGATTGCCATCGGCATTAATGTTTCATACTCTTAAAACTTAAAGGCTGTGCCAGCTTCAGAAATTTGTGTGATTTTCGCTGCCAATTTTGTGTTTGCTTTATATGGAGAGACTGGAGTTAGCGTTTAAATGATATGTAAGATGCATGCATTAAATTGAAATGCAGCTAGAATCTATTTTTTTGTTCGTTGGTTTAGTTAATAGAAATTTAATATTTTACTTCTTGTCATTAAATGTTTTGTTTTTTGGGAACAATTTCTTTGGAGAACCTTATTTAATTGTTTTTATTTTTTGATGAAGGGACAAAATGGAGAAGTGCTGGAAATGGAGACATGGAAATTACAAATTTTATGTTTTGACTTTAAAACAAATTCCATTATCTGGTGCTGTTTTTTGATAAAGACAAATAAAAGTTGTGTTTTTTCATTTTCTCAAAACTAGAAGACATTGAATTATCTGATTTACATAACTTAAAGAGCATCTCATATTAAAAACAAAGCAACAATTAAATAAATAAATTAGACGAACAAAATCTTGTAGTGTTCTTGAACCTATAGTGTTCTTTAACTCTCAACCATTCCTGTGGATGTGTTGTAGGCAAGAATTGAACGGACAAACAATATTACGCCAAGTCTTAACGGCTCTTGGATTAGAAGTATTTCTGATAGGAAACTATACTCTGGGAGAATTTTTCACTTCCTTGCAAGAAGCAATACGCCTGTTTAACATTTTTACTACAGGACAATAGCAATAGGAGATTGAATCCAGTCTTTCGGCTTGGAACAGCTCTAGGGTTACCGACATTAAAAATAAAATAAAATTTAATAACTTTATATTTTGAAAATAGGGAGTTTCTTACCTCTTTTTCTACTTATGTATATCAATATAAGAATTTCACTCAACACAAAAATTAAAAAATGTTAAGGACTAAAAATTTCAAAAACTAATGTAAAAAGAGGGTGGGTGCGACCCACACTGATAACTTCCCATTTGTGGTCTTGAAAACTTTATATTTATATAAAAACATATTGTGACGTTTTCTTCAATTTTACCATAGCTGTTAATGGAATTTGAATATGTGGGACTTGGGTACAACTGAACAACCTTATTCATATACGTATGTACAGTACATACATTCTTCTAAAAACTTAGTTGATAATAAAATTATAAATTTATGTATTATATTATAGAAATTACTTTATTATTTCGGTTCCAAACATTTTAATTGAAAAAAAATTTAAAAACGAAATATTCAAATATAAAAGATATGGTTTGGTTATTGATGAAAGGCTACTTACAAAATATATCGGCTCTAAAACTAGATATATGTCAAATATAAACCATTTGTTAGAAATTGTATTATGTATAAAATTAAATAATGGCAAAGTCAAGTATCATTGCTCGTTCTCAAGATATTCTAGTCGAAAAACAAATATTACCACTTTTTAGTAGATTTGTTTTATATTTTTGTTAAAACTGTCAATTCGATACTTGTCAAAATTTAACCATATGGTCACGGCCACGAGAAATGAAACCAAGCCATAATTTTTTTTTTTTAGAATTTACCGCTACTATGCTCATTTTTAGAAAGAATATATCTCATACTAATGGTTGATATCATTATCAACAGCAAAAACATTTTTGGTGTGTCCTAAGCCACACTTCAAATTAGCTCGTTGATCTCTTCACACATAGCCGGAAATTGAAGTACTCGAAAAAAGGTAATATAAATTACCTTTTATTTATTTTTTTGTTTACCTTCAACTATAAATTTTATGGAAAAGTCTTACTTTAACTAAATAACTCGTTTTTTTGGTAAAAAAAATATTCAATCTTGTAAATTTTACAAAACAAAAGAGCTCTACTTTCGTGTAACGTTATAAGACCAAATTTCTTAAAAGTTTTCTTACTTATGATATGAAAGTTTTAGAAACTGAACTTTTAGAATTTTATTGAGTATTTTGTATTTATTTAATAAAACTATTAAAAAATCATTCAAGTTAAGCGACCATTTTTATTTAAACAATACTGAAAGACGTGTAACGTTATAAGACATTTTCTGCTGAAACCAATAAAGATGAAGTTATGTATCTAACTTTTGAAACTCTATTGACTTTAGGTGACCTTGAGTAGGGCTGAAGGTAATAAGAAATACTTCAATATTCATTCGACTTATTTCCACTCCACAGAGTTTCTGAAACACTGTTTTATCAAACGTGAATAATCAGAAACATTCAATAAACACGAGCGCCAAGATCTACTTTATCCTTATTACCAAAGCAAATCGAAGTAAAAATGTTTACTTATGTTTTATTTTTATAAAGAAAAAAACCACATTGCTTAAAAGAGTTGTCTAACGTGTTTAAAATTAGGAAAAAGTTAGACGAAGTCTCCAAGCTAAACGACTGCGTTAAGCAGAGCCGGATTTATTCCTTAAGGTACTAGTACGGTCTAGCATCCAAAAAAAAACACATGATTTTTTGGAATTTTTTTCTCGGAAACCTTATTAGATATTAACATAATTTTTTTTTTTAAATAATGAACACATGCGTCAAGAATACAAAAAAAAAATGTTTTTTGTTAGTTTTCGAATTTTGGCCGAATTATAGAGAGCACCAACGTAGACTCATCAAAAAACACATTGTCCCATGGTGAACAGTTAATCTCCGGATCTACTGAACCGATTTTCAAAAAATTTATTGCAACTTTATTGTTTTTATGTTTTCCAAGACAATTTACCACAATTTGACCAAAAAGTTATGAACAAAAAAATATGGTGACCCAAAAATGGCCAACAAAATTACCAACAAAAATTTTTTTTTTCAAAGCTTAACATTTTTTTTTTGTTTTTGACTTTTTAAACAAATTGTGGTAAATTGTCTCGTAAGAAACCTTCCTTTAAATAACCCACTTTGTTTTTTTTTTTTGTTTCAGTTCAGCCAATCCTGAGATTAACTGTCCGCAATGGGACAATGTATCTTTTAATGAGTTGGCGTTGGTGCCCTCTATAATTTGGCCAAAACTCGAAAATTAAAAAAAAACTAATTTTTTTGTATTCTTGACGCATGCATTCATTATTTAAAAAAAAAATTATGTTAATACCTAATAAGGTTTCCGATAAAAAAAAATTCCCAAAACTCGTGCGTTTTTTTGGCATTCTAGACTGTACTAGTACTTTAAACGAGCAATGTTTAAAATTTTGCGCCACTTTGTTTATTTCTGTTTTTTATTTAAATGAAAATTTTCATTCGCGCGTTTTTGTAACAGACAATTTGACGCATACTAAAGATACCATTATCCCGTATTTGTATACAAACTTCTTTAACACTTCCAAGTAAGTTGAAAGTTTTTAAAATTTGGAGCGATTTGACCATCTTCCCACTTCAAAAACAAATTCTTTGCAGCCTTCTGTCTTTGAATCCAAATTTAGGATAAAATTTTCTTGGAACTATTTTGCCACTTCCCATGGCAAAGGATGTGTTGATGGAATTGGTGCCATCGCAAAAACTGTCGTGCGAAAGCACGTACGGGCTCGAGAGTGTATTGTCAAAAACACATCCGGTTTTGTGCAAACTCTTAGCCCCACTTCTTCAATAATTTACATTGAAAAAGTCCACAATGATGACATCTTGAAAATTAATAAAACTTTGAAGTCATCAGCCATTTTAATAATGGCAAAATAAAAACTTACCATACTTCAAGATTGGGATATAGTATTTTTTTTTTTTGTTTATTTATGGATTAATGTTATTACAAATGAAGTACTTACCTTATAATAAATAAATTAACTTTGTTCTATTTGCTTGCTTTTCGTTTTTTTTCATGTATTTATATTACTTTCGGCCATATTGTTTCCATTTTTCATACAGAAATTCGAAAGGTAACGTTATAAGACTTTTTTCTGTAACCTTACAAGATACACATTTGAGTTGAAATAACGTAAATAATATAACTTTTTCTTTAAAAAAAAAGTTGTAATCTATAATTTGGAATTTCATCTCAATTCTCTAAAAAGAAAAACTTAACTTAGCACACCAAATTCGCAGAGTTTTCAGAATATATTCAGCAACCTCAAAATCTACTTCCAAAAAATGTAACGTTATCAGCGAATTTGAAGGGCAATATTTACAAATCTATAAGAGATAAACAAAAACTTTTTTCTACAAAAATTAGTCTTTAAAGAGATCTTTCAGATGTATGTTTAAAAATTAAACTAGCATTGCAGTTTTTCGAGTAATAAGCAAAAATAACGTACAATGTAACGTTATAAGACCATGGCCGTGACCATATGTTAATAATTGCATTATGTCGATACCTTCCCGTAAGAATGTACTAAGCGACACTTTTTTCGAAAATGACTTTTTGATTAGGAAATATACTATATGTTAAGGGCCACGTTTTGGCCTGGGTTTCACCAACCTATTATGCATGAAAAGGAAACTAGAGTACAAAAAAAAAAATATATCAACTGCCATGTTTTCTCATTAAAATAATGTTGCCACCTGAAATTTGTATTATCCTTAAAACAAATTATGCTAATCGACATTAATAAAGATCTCATTGTCGTGAGCAACAAAAAATTTTGTTAGATGTCACTTAGTTTAACAAAAATTGTCTCTTAGCACACAATGATTCAACTAGAACTTTCTTCGTTTTTTTCGTTTCCCGAACAATTGTAGAAATGTCGCTTAGTATACATTCTTACGGGAAGGTATCGATGTATAAAACAATATACTTTAGAAAACACAATCGCTGTTCATTCCCAAGAAATTCGACTTTAAATACAATTTTAACTAGTTTTCACTAGAATTCTTAATAGTTTGTTTATTTAAAAAAAACTATTAATTCAATATTTGTCAACATTTTACCAATTGTACAAAATTATACTATGTATAAAATAAACTAAATTAGAAGTCAATATCACTACTAGTTCTCGAGAAATTTGAGTCCAAAAACAATTTTTACCAATTTTCAATAGAATTTTATATGGTTTTTTATTTTTTGTAAAAAAACTGTAAACTGATTTTTTTTGAAATTTTCACCAGTTGTCAAACACATTATTTTTCGTAAAATAAAATTATTTTGAGTTTCAAATTGTTTTCCGTTCTTAGAATATCTGGGTTATTTTTTTTTTCCTTTTTTTTTATTTAAAAAAATAACGGTATGTTCATTTTTTTCCAACTTCATACCAAATCTGTATGACCTTATAATGAGTATATTAAATTTTATTTGAAATCAATAGCATTATTTTTTCGTGAGATATTTGAAACTAAGCAAAATTTTTACTTTTTTTTAAACCGTTATAGTGAAAAAACTACTCACTGTATTTTAATAAACGCCCTTTCAGCCTCTTTTGAAGTTATTATCTATTAAACAAAATTTACTTGAAGTCGATATCTTTACTCGTTCTTGAGATATCGACGACGAAAAATGGTACAAGAACGTACGGACGTACGAACGTACGCACGTACGAACGTACGAACGTACGAACGTACGTACACACACACACACAGACATCTCTCTAAAAATGATTGATATAGCCTCTAGGGACCTTGAAACGTCGAGAAATGTCAAAAATTCCAATTTGACAAATCGAACCGATTACAATAACTCCCTATGGGAAGTTAAAAAAGTACCAGTTTTTGCGATATCAAATTTTCAAAAAAAAATTAATATTTATTTCAAAAATTCAAAAATATTTTATTTTCTTAAGCTTTGACATACAATGTTTTGAAAACTTTTTTAAAGCTTCTCTATAAAAAATTTCATAAGAATCCTTACCCTGATAATGAGAAATTCAAAATTAGAAAAAATGGTTTTTAGGTACGTATGTATGTCACTAAAATCTTAATTTAACATTTTTTTATTGAATTATAGATTGTAAAAATTATTCGAAAGTAAAAAATTTTATCAAAAAAAAATTTTTATCAATTGCCGTTTTCGAGAAAAATACAATTTTTGAAACTATTTTATAACATTTGTTTGGAAGGTACCGTTATTTTTAGGTAAAAATATTTTTTTTCTCACATCTTACATATATTATATTAAGATACTTTTATTTATCAAGTTTAAAAAAATCAAGTATGGGGTTTTCGAAATATGTATTGAGTTTTGAAAAAAAAAAATTTTGAAAATTTGAATACCACAATAATATTTAAGCTTTTGTACCGTTTGTACCGTTTTTGTGAATATAAAAAAAAATAGTTCTAGAGTACCCTTGATAACCATTTATTGGGATTTTTTCTAGCATTATATAGTTTTAACTTAATGAAATTTTTCGATTTTTTTTTTTAAATTCTTGGAGCAGTTTTTGAGAAATAAAAATATCTTATAAGATTTCGAAAAAAATTCGTATGGCAGCTGAAATAGCTGTAGTCTGCCTGTAGTTTGGTCTTAAAAAAAAAAAAAAAACATGTTGGCGGGGGGGGGTTGGTAAATGATATATACCGAGTTTAAAATCGGTGTAGCCGTTTAGGCTGTAGTCGAACAAAAAGACAGACAGAATTGCGAGACCCACTGCTATACATACTCGTATGTAGGCTTTAAATAAAAATACAATGCAAAAGTGAAACATTCGTAATTAATCATACTCGAGATTTCGATTAAAATTGAAAAAGCAAAGGTAGAAGTTAGTTCAGATAAAAACAAAGTTTGAAAAGGGTCTTTTCCATTCGTTTAGGCATCCGAGTCAATTTTTTAAAAAAAAGATTATTTATAATACTTGCTCTTGTGTAAAAGTTCCTAAGAGTTTAAAAATTATGTATAAATACTCGTAAATATAAAAAAAAACATCAGATTTCTAGAAAAGTATGAATGAATAACCATTTTTTTTAAATCATCAGTTCTAACACTCGCCCATTTCGTACACGCACAAAAGAACGCGGGTAAGAATTCTACATTGCAACAAAGTGTTTTGACTCCTCCTGCACTTGCTAGCTTATGGAAAAAACCTATTTTCGAAAGCTTCCTTAAATATCTTTAAATATAAAAATCCGCTGGTCCAGATCGTCTTTTCCCTTTTGTTCTGAAGAGGTGTTCTTCTGTACTGGAAAAATCATTGCGAAAGCTTGTCGATCTGTCCTGCTATCAAGAGCTCCAAGGTTAAGGAAACACTGTTCAATGTTTATGTTAAGTTTATTAGATTCTTAATTAAAAACATAACACAATGAAGTTTTAACAGTAGAATTTAATGCTTCGATAACACAAAGCTGTCTACTTTAGGCCAATCGAAATTTATCACCCATGCACTTTCATCAAAGCGACTAAAATACCATTCTTACTCGGTACATTTTTAACGACCATCTCACATGGAATGATCATTATTAAACGAAGTCCAAAATGAGGCGAAATGCTTAGGTTTAACTTAAAAGATTCAAAAAAATTTCTTCCCTTCTGGCTACCATCTACCAAGGATACACCTACCCAAAACTTTTGTATAACTTTCATATCTGCACTGGCGCACCCTTTACTCATTTTATACTGTTGGATAGAATCCAAAACAGAGCCGTTAAGCTTTTAGGAGGCAGAGCCATTACGGAACATTTTGTTCCTGTTGAACATTGTAGTAACGTTTCCTGTCTTTTATTGTATATTGCTTTTTCTTTCAACAACAATACTCATATTAAACAGACTGCTTCAGTCCTTTCTCATAAGAACTCTGCCATAATACTAGTCTTACTAGAAAGGCTCATGAGTTTGTTCTTGAGCCTAACTTCTGACATGCTATGAAATATGGAGATATTTTCTTCAGCCACACTACATGAATGCCGAATAATTTGCCCTTCTTGATTTTAACCCATTATAAGAATGTACCTGCTTTCAAGCCCAACGTATGTACATATATCGAAATCTTCTAGTAAGTCTTCTCTGCTTTACCTCTTGCACTGTGTTACCTAAGGGTAATTAAAACCCTTTTAGCGTATTCAAACTATTCAAAAAAAATACGTTAAAATAAATTGTAAAACCAATTTTTTAATCAAAAACCGTACCAGATTTTGGATTTTATTTTTAAAAGTCTAAAAACAAAATATTTATAATTTCCATTTCGACTGATTCCATCCATCCCCTATTTGGTCCCTAAATTAAAAAACCATGTAATAGGATTCTGAGAAAAAAATGATCTCAGGGAAAATTGTTCTCAGAAAAGAAACTTTCAATGAAATGAAAAATTTAATTCCCAGAGAATAGAAACGCAAAAGAACAATTTCTAGGAATAGTTCTTCTATATGAGTGAATGTATTTTATATATTGCTTGAAACTTTACCATGAGAACCAAACAAAAAAAAAAAAAATGGCACAGAGAAAAATCACACACATTTCTGAAGCTTGCACAACTCTAAGTTTAAAAGGTATGAAACAGTAATGCCGATGGGAATCAACTTTTTAATCACATTCGATGAAAGAATACTGAGAAGTTTATTTGTTCATAACTTTAAAAGTCAACTCTTTCGAATTGTGTTGCATCTCGAAAGTTTGAGACAGCGAACATTTAAAGTCAAATGCAGGGAGCTATGAGGGGGTATCTATAATATTTATTATTAAAATGATTTGACCTCATATTTATTGTACTTTTACCCAAACTTATAAGAACTGAATTTCCAGATATTTGCAAAATGTTAATGTGATCCCGATTCTCGGAAATTTCATTCGTAGGAAACTGAAGACTATACTATACATCTATTAGTATTCTGCCAAGTTTGTGGAAAGTTTTTGAAATTCTAATGCGTAATCAAACTTATGAATACATTAGCCAATGTAATTTACCAACATATAGTCTGTCCGGTTACTGTTAAAACCATGCCTGTTCGTCAGATATTGTGAAAATTCTTGAAGAATTAAATTCTCAACTCTATAATAAAAATACTTCAAGTTTGTGACTGTTTGATTTTTGAAGGAATTTTTATACTGTTGATCAAATCATTTTAATTTGTTTGTTTATAATTTTGCGAGCACTAAAAGGATTTTGATTGACTACGCTTAAAATGTTCGGGCATAGTGCGAGTGTTTGGGAAAGTTCAAGAGGATTTAAAAGTAAAGGATTTATAAATGCAAGAGGAGAGAAATATTGGACTGGGTACAGAATACCACATTCGTGTAGTGTGGTTTAGAATGTAATCTCTGAATTAAACAGTACGTCTGATGTTGGGCTCAAGGCTCAAGGCTTAACAGATGGGCATTCCCTGAACCGCAAGTATTAAGACTGAATTGTTTAAGGTGAGGAATGCAACCGGCTATTTTACTTGAACACTATTTATAAAAATAACTGTGAAATAATGAAGAACAGGAACATTTTTAACTCTTAAAATTCTATCCAATAGAGTACCTGCCCAAGTTTGGGCGAGCCTTGGACCAAAAAAGTCTTATAGATTACAACCAGATCCGAAGGGGTAAGAAATTTCTTGCATTTTTTTGGCGACATCGTCAATCCATACATATACCAAAATCTGAAAGCTGTTCGGTTTCCCAATTTGACAATGTTGGGTCAAGATTCAAGATCAGAAATGAATGCAAAAAAAAAGTGAATTTGGAAACGAATATGAGAAGCTGAGAGTATGAAGGTGGTCCGATAAGTACTTACCGTGCCAGTGCCAGTATCGCAAGAGAGATTTACTATCGTCTAGTACATACTCTTAGACGATTACTGTCAACATTTCGACGTTTCGACCACGTGTGGAAGCCAGCTTGTCCGCGAATTTTAGAAAAATGGAAAAAGAGCAATATCGGTCGGTGATTCGATTCTTGGTTTTGGAAGGGAAATTGCGCAGCGAAATCAAAGATTGCTTGCATGCTGTGAACGGTGACTCTTTTCCTTCGATTGTGACTGTCAAAAATTGTTATAACGAGTTTCAACGTGGTCGCCCATCGGTTTTTGATGAGCCCCGCACAGGTGCTCCAAAAATGGCTACCACGAAAGATAACGTATCAAAAATCTACGATCTCGTATTGGCAGACCGCCGATTGAAGGTGCGCGAGATAGCTGAAACAGTAGGCATCTCAAGAGACCAAGTGGTTCATATCCTCCATGAAATTTAGGGCATGAGAAAGCTGTCGGCGCTATGGGTGCCACGTTTGCTCACTCCGTACAACAAGCGCAACCGTGAGACCATGGCCAAATTTGTCGAATTGCACTACGAACTGCTGTACTATCAACCGTACTCTCCAGATTTGGCCCTGTGCGACTTTATTTGTTTGCAAACTTGAAAGAATCACACGCCGAGCAGAAATTTGAGTCAAATGAGGAGGTCATCGCCGCCACGGAGGCCTACTTTGCAGACCTCGAGAAAACCTATCCAGCATCGCTGGATCAAGTGTATCGAGCTAAAGGAGACTATGTTGAAAATAAATTCATTGCCACTTTTCCAAAATTTTTGTTTTTCTTTTGTAAACCAAATAGTTATCGGACCGCTCTCGTACTGTCAGTTTCAGATGAATATGAGAAAGAGAATCGAATACAAAACGGAGCCCTGTGGCGTGCCAGCATTTATTTTATTAACTTCAGACTGAAGACCGCCCACTTCAACTTGTATTGAGCGGTTCGAAAGGTACTTCCTTATCCAACGAAGAAGAGATTCATCAATTCCAAATGGACGCATTTTCTAAATGTTTTTGAAATATCAAGTGTAATTATTATAATTTCTGCAAAACTACCTATGTAAATATTTGTGCCACTGTTCGGTGAGGTATACCAACAGACCACCACCGGTGGAGGACATATTGCTACGAAAGCCATACTTCGGTCATTGACGATTCTTAGTGGGGGAGAAGATTCGCTTTTTTATGGACAGGCTGGACAAATGCTGTTTCTTATCCATTCGGAAATATACCAGTAGAGTAGGTCAGATGGAAAAGCTTATGCCTTGGTGTTGACAGCATTGAAAAACACCTCTTAAAAACAATACAGGAATACTATCATTAATTCCGAAAAGAATTAAATTTGTAATCATATCTGCAACGGAGTCTATGTCAATATCGAAGAAGCGTAGTGACTAGTTTAAGTTCCTGAAGAAATCATTTTGACCGTCCCACTTCGCTTTCTCGTTTTGCCAAACGGTTCTCATAAGCATTTTATCGGCACGAGAAATTAGCAGATATTTCACAATGGTCTGATGTCCCTAAAGAAAATTAAGCACTAATAGTGTATTTATCAGGGTCAGAGGTAAGAACCAAGTCTGGGGTGTTCGCGGACTCACCTGAAACTTCAGCCAAAATCTGGGCATACCTTTCTTCGGGTGTTGACAGACCAGAATTATGCAGCCAGCAAGAAGAAATAGTCAGTACATGATCAAGATGATCACGTTGTTTCCAGGAAGAACTGCAGTTCATAAAACTTTAAAGCTTATCTCTGAATTTGAGCTATATCGGAAAAAAGATGGTCAAAATAATGTGTACGTTTTTGGGAAAACCGAAAAATAAAAATGGTATCATCGGAGTTACCATTAATTTCTATTTCTTTGATATTTTTTCTTTAACCATAAACTTGGTCTTACAAAATGAAATTTTTTTTTTTTTTTTTTTATAGTCTATGGAACAGTTTATCTATGAGAACAAAGGTATTTCGAAAATATGTGTATACTTATTTACTTAAGATGGCGCTACAGTTAGGGGTGGACCAGTGTCTTAACTAACAAGCTTCTCCAGCTATCTCGGTCCCTAGCTAGCTGTCTCCAGTTTCAAGTCAAGTTGGTTGAGGTTCTATCCCAATTGTGTGCCCTACCTGATCGCGGTCTTCCTCTACTGAGCCCTCCCTCTCCCTCAGTATTGGGTTCGAAGACTTTCCAGGCCGATGGGTCCATTCGTTCTACATGACCTAGCCATCTCAACCGTTGGACTCGTTTGACTAGGTCGGTTTCGCTGTGTAGCTCGTACGGTTCATGGTTACATCTTCTCCCCCACTCCCTGTCTATGCAGATGAAGAATTTTCCTCTCGAAACATCCTAAAGCATTCTCATCCATTTTCGATAAGGTCCATGTCTTTGCACCATACACAAGGACGGGGATGATGGGACTTTTATAGAGGTACACTTTAGGTGCTCATTTTCCTTTCTAGTCCAAAGAAGCAGCGATTGGGAAAAGTTATTCTCTGTCTGAATTAATAGGGACGCCCTGTAGACAAAGTCAAAATTATTGCTGTCTATGTTGACTTTCTGTCCAAGACGCCGGTTATGTGTGTCCTTTTTTGATGAAAGAATATACTTGGTTTTGCTTTCATTGACCGCTAAACCCATCTTCTACGCTTCCGTCTCAATGCTCACAAATGTGCCACTGACATCGCACTTTGTTCTTCCAATTATGTCAATATCGTCGACTCATCGGAGTTATTTGATAGACTTTTGAAAGATTGTGCCTCTCTAGTGTTGACGCCTGAGTTTTGCACTATTCTTACAAGAATCATGTTGAAGAACATCGCCTTGGCTAAAACCTTTTTTGACATCAAATGCATCGGTGAGATCTTTTCCGACCTTGACAGAGTAACATGCGTTCTCCATCGTCATCGTACGGACAAGTTTGGCAGAGACATTGATCTTTATAGTTCGTCCTTATAGATGCTTTGAAATCGATGAAAAGGTTGGAGGTGTCGATTTGAATGTGAACATTTGTTCGATTATGGACTTGAGCTAAAGCCCCACTAATATGGACCTATCAGGTTGTTGACGAAAGGCTTCAGACATTCTCATAATACGACAGAAGGGATCTTGTATGCGATGTTCAGGAGACTTATTATTATTATTTATTATTATATAAAGCTTTATTCGCCAATATTGTTGGTTTTAAAATTACACAAACATTTTTCTTATAATTAATTACATACAAATGAATAATTTCTTAAAATAGTTTTACAATTATTATTATGTTTCAATTATGGTCTTGATAGTTTTTTAATTTTTAAAGAAACAAAATATTTTTGGTATCCCACTTATTTTATTTTTTTTGTTTGATAGTTACAGCTGTTTCGGCAAACAGTACCTTCCTCAGACTAAATACATAATTTCAAACGACTTAATTACTTTCTATGACAATAATAAATAAACAATATAAAACGTCGATAACAATTACATTTATAAATAATTATACATACAACATAATACATAGTCATATACTTTACAAACATAAGTTACATATGTATAATATAAATGTGTGGTGTAATACTAAGACAAATTCAAATTCAGCAAAGGTGATTTATTTAATTCTAACATATCGTTTAATAATGTATTTGTGGTTTTTAATTTGTTGATTTCAAAAGCTTCAAATAAATCTAACATTTTACTTTTATTACATGTGTGTAGGATTTTAAATTCTTCATTATATTTGTGGTTCTCTTTAATTAAATGACTTGAGTAGTTAGAATTGTCTAATTTATGTGTAAATGCATATTTATGTTCTTTCATACGTTGTTTAAATGCCCGTCCTGTTTGTCCGATATACTTTTTATTGCATGTTCCACAACTCAATTCGTATACACCTGATTTATCTTCTTTATTTGTTTTGTCTTTATTATTCTTTAAAATATTTTGAAAAGTTTTATTTGTTTTAAATGATATATTAATATTATATTTTTTGAAATGGTTTGATATTTTACTTGACAGTGGACCAACATATGTGATTATATGATAAATTTTATTTTCTCTTGCGGATAAAGGAAAAACTTAATTTATGGCTTTTTTATATTGTATTTTTTTAATTAAATTGTCTATTAAAGTAGGTTCATAACCATTGTTATATGATATTTGTTTAATGATTTGTAATTCTTTATTATAATTGTCAGAATTTAGTGGTATAGAAAGTAGTCTATAAATATAACTATAAAATGTAGACATTTTGTGTGAGTACGGATGAAGTGAGTTGTTATGTATGATCGTATCACTATGTGTTGGCTTATGGTAAATACTAAATTCTAGATAATAATTGTTTCTATTGATAGTTAGATCTAAAAAATTAATTTTATTATTTTTCTCTAGTTCTATTGTAAAATTGATATTTTTGTGTAAAGTGTTAATATGTTTGAAGAAAATATCTAATTGTCTAGTAGTGCCTGTCCAACAACAAATTATATCGTCAACATAGCGATACCAGAATAGTAAATTTTTACTCAAAGGATTCTTCATAATTTCTGTTTCCATACTATTCATAAATATTTCTGCAAGTAATGGGCTAATAGGGTCTCCCATTATCAATCCATCACTAGCACTAAACCATTTATTTTGAAATTGAAAATAATTTTGTTTTAAACAAACGCTTAAAAATTTTAAAATTTCTATTGATATCGAATTATTAGTTTCATTTTTATTTAATAAATTATGAATCATCAATTGAACTGGGATACTAGGAAACAAATTTTCTACGCCAAATGAAAGTAATACTGCGTTAGGAGGAATTTTTATTTTTTGAAGGTTATTAGATAATTGGATAGAATTTTTAATGCTATGGGTTGAAGTAAAATTAGTATGATATGAAATTAAGTTTATCAATTTCTTGGATAGTTTATATGATGGAGAACTATTGAAAGATACTACAGGTCTTATGGGATTATTTAATGAGAAATTAATTAAGGCGTAAGCCTCCCCCATGGCTGTCCAAATGAATCTATTTTTTGCGTCATTGTACTACCAGTTTTGATTGAATTTATTTAAATCGTCCGCCCATCTTTTTTTCGGTCGTCCTCTTGGTCTCTTCTCATCATTTAGGGTCCATTTTGTAATTATTTTCGTCCATCTTTGGTCTTCAATTCTTGACACATGTCCTGCCCAGCTCCATTTCAGTTGTTTTATTCGAGTTATCACGTCAATTATATTTGTTTTTCTTCTAATTTCTTCGTTAGTAATCCTTTGTATTTGTCGTATATTTAAAAGTTTTCGCTCCATTTTTGTTTGGCATATTCTTAGTTTATCATGTTGATTTGATGTTAGTCCTAGGGTTTGAAGCCCGTACGTCAAAACAGGTAAGATTGTAGAGTCCAGTATATATTTCCTTGTGTCATTACTAAGGTTTGAGTTCAGTATTTCTTTTAAGCTCCAAAACTGTTTCCATCCATTATCTATTCGTCTAGTTATTTCTTTTTCGTCTTGCAAATCTTAGATTGTTTAAGTAGTCTCCATGGATTCATTCTTACACCAAATTTATCGTTTCATTCCAGCCTCTGAAAAATATCCTCTAGAACTGAGGAAAACAGTGGCGGTGACATGGGGTCCCCTTGTCGAACTCCTCTTTTCAAATGGAATTCCCTTCCTACTTTGTCCGTTTTAACGTTAGCGGTGTTATTACAATAAATGTTTCTAAACGTCCTGATAAAAGTGGGGTTTATCTTTTGATTACTTAGCGCTGCCCATATGCTGCTGTGTTCCACGGTGTCAAAAGCTTTTGCAAAGTCGATAAAACAGAGGTAAAGTGGTTATTTGAATTCGTTATGTTTTTCAATTAGCTGGTTGATTGTCTGAAGATGGTCAGTGGTTGAGAAGCCTTCTCTAAATCCTGCTTGCTCTCGTGGTTGATTGTCATTCATTGTTTGTTTGGTCGTAATATATATAGTCTTCGAGAAAGGAGACTTACACCTCTGTAATATTGGTGCAGATCAGAGGGTCTCATTTCTTAAGGATCAGGCAGACAATGCTGGGGTTCCATTCGTCGGTCATGCTTTCTTGCGACCATATTGTGTAGATGACCTGGTGCATGCTCTCAACCAAGTCATTGCCTGCCAGCTCCAGGTTCTTCGTTGGGCTTAAGATTCGATACAGCTATCTTCACTTCGTCCAGGTCAAGTGGGCGGTATTGTTGGTCTGCGTCGCCTAAGTCGAATGGTATTGTCTCTATAGCAGCGGAATTCTCTTCGTCATCGACTGCGACATCGACAACATGCACTGCGGTTCTACTTCGATGTTCCCTTGATTGTCCATGCCATGCAGGCTTCGACTCGGGATTATATACTTGTGATGTTTTTTTTTTGTTGCCTTTTGGTACAACTCCCGAATCTAATTCTTGCTATGGCGTTCCTCCATTTCCTTGATCGAGCGCTTTTTTACTCCTTCAGACAGACAAAATAATCGAGTGTATTAAAAACCATCCACTATTGGTATTTTCAGATTTAGGGGGTTTGTTGAATTATTACCGCCTCTAACTGAAAATAATATTGATGCGTCCCGGATATAATAATTTTAACTTACAACAGGATATAGCAAGTAAACACAAAAACTAAAACAATGTAAGTGAATCTGTTGACATGAACCAAAATAAAGGAACTGGAATGGAACATACCTAAGTTGCCGGGTCCCCCGAGCGCCACTTCATAACGACTACTTGACAATTGAAACTGAACAATATTATACATCGTACATGTGTATCTTTCGGATTATTTCTGTGTGTAAAGTAAGAGAGTCCACGACATATATGAATTCCATTCCTCTTATTCGTCCTTTGAGAATAAATAAATTCCTTGGCAGAAAAAAAGGAGATGCTTGCAAAATGTATATTTTCATAAAGAAAATCTTTCTTGAAAAGGATGTGTTCTTGATGGAGAAAAAACATGTTTTCCTAGTTCTGTATAATCTTATGTATTCAATGAAATTTAAATTAGAACACGTTAAGTATGTGCTCCTGCGATAGAGGGCTGGATGGAGTATACATATACTCAACAACAAAACAACCGGGAATCTTAAGTAGCAAGATAGTAGATAGTTTATTAGAAGGACATCCATCCATATCCTTGTTTCTTTGGAAATTCATTTGTCAAAGGAAGAGAAATTGTCGTCTTGTACACATTTACACCACTCATGTGTTAAGTTCAGATTGAAAAGATGTACCTACATGTGTGCCATTCCAGCTAGATTAATGCCACTTCAGGTTATGATTAAATGATGATAGCTTCTTGATCCTTTTTCTGGAATGTTGTGTCGCTATGGATACCAATGAAAACCAGGAGGAGCGATGAAGAAAAAAAAAAAACATAAATTTCGACGTATTCAACCTGTTCATCAATTAAGTCTTTGTATGTACATTTCCATTCTGACAGGATGATTTAATGCATACGAGTTCACATTTCGTAATAACATACTTAACCTGATTTTTGACCGAAATGTATGAAGGAGCGATACAGGAGGACGTGTATCTCTCTATGCATGAACTGTGAATTATTTTTGTCCCAACTAGGATTGCACAAGTAGATAAAGTTATTATAATATAGGTAAGTTTGTTAGGGCGGAATATATAGAGGGCTTTGGATAGGATTATATGAATAATGAATGACAACAAGTGAAAAGAGGAATTGCGCTTGCTGTTCTATATTACGAAACAATGTCACTTACACATGTGCGACTGTGTAGATACCTCTTACCGGTCATTTATTATGCAATGTCCTTAATTTTAAGCTACGATGCTGACTTCTGTTATGACGATGAATACCTATCCTCTGGAATTCTATTTCGTCCGTAAGTTGACACTGTTGCTGTTGTGTGTGCATGAGTACTTACTGCCCATGACTACATAGAATTATCCTTTTTGAAGAAACATGCAACTTTGGAATGAAAAAGAAAAATGTAAAACAAAAGTGCTTCACATATGAACAGTCGTGAAACGAGGAAGTAGTTCGAGGGAAAATTTCTACACAGGATTTTATACTTGATCCTAGTTATGATAAAGAAAATTATTGGGTTTGTAAAAATATAAGAAACATAGAAGCTTTCGTTTAAAAGGGGGCGTTTTTAATTCTAGATTTACGGAGAAATACCCACGCCAGAGGTATTGGATTTGCATTTACATAATAAAATCTTACCAGTTGTAAGTCAAAGTTAACTTGAGATTTAAATTGACAGGCAAAAAATGTTCGAAGTTTTATTGAATTTAAATCTGAGGATCTTCCATTGTAAGCTGGGTCTTACTGTTAAAAAATTACCAATATATCAACATAGGAGTGCGACAATCTCCATGCACCTGACAACAGTGACACTTTGCTCATCTTATAACTTCAGAATTAGCCCGAGTTAACTGGCGAAAAAAATTTCAGTCAATTCGATATAAATTAAACAAAATGCACGACTGGAGCGCACGTACTTGCTCTTACCTATGTTAAAAAACTTTGCAATTTAAAAATTATGTATAGATAAATTAATATAAAGCATAAAATTGCCGTCTGATTATAAAATTAATTTTTATATAACAAAATTCTTTAAAATATAATATAATATAATATAATATAGATTTTAGGAAAAAATTTCAAAAATAATCGTTCACACGTTTTGAAGATATTCATTTTTCAAAACAATCTACAATTGAGCTAAGGAGAACGGTTTAATGCTCAATCCTGGGAAAAGTCAAGCGCTCTTAGTTTCTAAGAAGACATATAACTATGAAGATCTGCCTCCGATTGTCTTAAATAATGCTAATGTTAATTTTGTAAACTCTGTGACCAGTCTTGGTCTTAAAATCTCTAGTAATCTTTCTTGCAGAGACCATATAAATTCCGTCATTGGCCGTATTTATGGAACTTTAAGAAAACTCTGGATATGTAATGCTTTTACTCCTCAAGAAACAAAACTTCGTCTAATGAGATATTTACTAGTACCAATAATTTCTTTTTCTGAAGTCGTTTATCCGAAGCTTTATTCTTTATCTGAACTCAAACTACGTGTGGCGTTTAATGATATGACTCGAAGATATGATCATATTTCAGCTCTTAGTACTAAAATTCTTAACTGCACTATTAAAGTTTGCCAGTAAGCATAGGAAGGAAAACAAATGCAGTAAGATTTAAGTCCGAAGTTTTCAAACATTTTTTAAATAATTAGGATATAAAATATGAAATAAGGAAAAAATCGCAAGAGAAAAAAAAAAACAATAAAATTAAAAAAATAAAATGCACGACTGGGTCGCACGAACTTGCTCCTATGTAATAGACAAGGAATTTTAAAAACGAATGTTATTAGAGAAAACTGTTTATAAGGATAAAATTAATTTTTTAAATTCTTTAAGTAGTAAGAGACAAAAACAGAATGCTATGCAATTATGAATTTATGCAAGAACAAAAATTATAAATTCTTGTATTGGTTTCTTAGAAAAAAAGCTTTTATATACAAAATTTTTAAGAACAAAATTTGGTATGTCAAATTTAAGTTTTTATTACTGTACGAATGAAGATAAATTTTCCAAAAAAAATATTGAGACGTTTTTGAAATATCGAATTTTCCCAAAAAAAAAAATGATTTTTTTCTTTTCAAAAATTCAAAAAATATTTTTTTTTTTAAGTTTTGAAAAGCGATGCTTTTTAGACTTTTCAGAAGCATCTCTACAAAAAATTTCATTAAAATCCGTCATGTCGATAATGAGTAATTCAAAATTTACAAAAATGGTTCTATGGTATAGGTCAGGGGTCGGCAAGTAATTTTTTGAAGGGTCCAGGATTAGTTGAAACATTTTGTCAAGGTCCAGGAAAAAAAAAAAACTCATAATACTTACTAATTTTATTTGACTTCATTTACATAAGTAATTTTACAAAACGCAATAGATAAAATTAATGTGAGAAATTACAACGACCGTCTTGAACCAGTTTTTTATAGTTTGGTTCACGCGTAGAGCAGCAAATACGAAGAGTATCTTCCAGGTGGGTTTGCGATAGTCTCGAATGATATTTGTTTTTCAAGAAATTGATTTTTGAGAAATATGATTCGCATATATATGTCAAGCAAAACATAGAAACTATGTTGATAGGTAGCTAGTTTTTTGCAATTTTCATACTTTTATGAAACATGTTTACCCCAAAATTCTTCAGTGGATGCGGTTTTAAACATTTGCAGGGAAATATCTTCTTGCAACTCTATTTCCATTTGCAGCAAAGGCTTTGAAAGACTAAATAACTTCGCAGCCAAGCTAGTCCAATCTGTAGCTGCGTCAACTAAACAAGGCGATTTAAGGAATTGAGAGAGCTTATCCATCTCTACAAAGTCTTGCAATCTTGCAGCAAATTCGTTCCTAAGATCGGATAAAAACCTTAAAAACAATGCAAGATCTTTTTCAGAGCCTTTCTTCTTACATTCAAGAATTGTTGGAAAATGAATGAATTCTTTTTTTGAGATGTCTTTTTCAAAAATATCCAGCTTGCGACGAAAAGCAGACAGGCTTTGTATGAGATCACATATTAATTTTCTATTTCCCTGTAACGCGGTGTTAAGCCCATTCAAATATTTCAAAATATCTTTGACAAAAGCCATAGCTAGCATATTTCCCTCGTTAAACGTTCAATAACTTGACCTTTACTTAGCCAGAGAACATTGTTGTGTTGTAGTAGGTCAGAATAAGCGGAATCACATTCAAAAAGAAACTTCTTGAACTGTCGGTGCTGAAGTGCAGAACGAGATCTTATAAAATCAATTTATCTGACCAAGCTGTCTATTACTTCTTTCAATGTACCAATAAGTTTTCCACAAAGGGCTGCCTGGTGAATTATGCACTGATAAGCAATTAGACTGCATTCTTATCTTTGTATCTCTTTACTAATCCTTTTTCTTTGCCAATCATCGCTGGTGCCCCGTCAGATGAAAGCGATACCATTTTGTCATGATTAATATTGGTTTTCGTTACGAATTCATCAAAAGCATCGAGTTTTACCTTTCAACGTCAAAAAATCTCACAAAAGAGACAGTTGTTCATCATCAAATTAAATGAATAGTTTTGTAGGTACATTACATTTATGTATATCTAAAAAAATTAGCGGTCCAAGGTTCGACCTTCTGAGGTCCGCAAGCGGACCGCGGTCCGCCTATTGCTGACCAGTGGTATAGGTACAAGCTGTAATATCTTAATTTTAAATTTTTTTTTACTAAATTAAAGATCGTTAAAATTAATTGAAACAAAAAAATTTTTATCAAAATTCTAGGCTCCGTTTTCGAGAAAAATACGATTTTTGAAAGTCATTTTTTGACATTTGTATGGGGGATACCTTTATTTCTAGGTAAAATAAAACTTTTTTTCATACATCTTGTAGACTATGTTGATAAACTTTCATTTATCAAGTTTAAAAAAAATCTAATATAAGGTTTTCGAAATATTGAGTTTTGAAAAAAAAATTGAAATTTTTTTTAAAAATCCAAAACAAATTTTTTTGAAAATTTAAATACATAATTCTATTTAAATTTTTGGGGAGCTTTAGCACAAAAAAAATGAGCAAAATCCGTTGTACCGCTTTTGAGATAATCAAAAACTAAAAAAAATAGTTCTTTGGGGGGTACCCTCAATATCCATTTTTCGGAAAAATTTTTTCATTCAGTAGATACCTAGCTTTAAATAAATAAAATTTTTTCCTATTTTTTTTTTCAAATCTATCGTGCAGTTTTTGAGAAAAAAAAATATTTACAAAATTTCGTAATAAATTCGTGTGGCAGGTACCGTTATTTTTGGTCTTAAAAAAAAAAAAATAAAATGCACGACTGGGTCGCACGAACTTGCTCTTATGTAACAGACTAGGAATTTTAAAATCGAATGTTATTAGAGAAAACTGTTCATAAGGATCAAATTATTTTTTAAATTCTTTTAGTAGTAAGAGACAAAAACAAAATGCTATCCAAATATGAATTCATGCAAGAACAAAAATTATAAGTCGTAGACGTTTCTTAAAAAAAAGCTTTTATGTACAAACTTTTTAAAAGCTTTTGAAGAAAAAATTTTGGTACGCCAATTTAAAGTTTTTATTATTGTTCGAATAAAAATAAAATTTACAAAAAACAATATTGAGCCGATCCTGAGATATCGAATTTTCAAAAAAAAAATAAAAAATAGATTTTTTTTTTCAAAAATTCAAAAAATATTTATTTTAAAGTTTTGAAATGCAATGTGTTTTAGACTTTTTAGAAGCTTCTCTTTGAAAAATTTCATTAGGATCCGTTATGTGGATAATGAGAAATTCAAAATTCGAAAAAATGGTTCTATGGTAGGTACAAGCTGTAATGTCTTATTTTAAAAATTTTTTTTATTAAATTAAAGATCGTAAAAATTAATTGAAAGAAAAAAAATTTTATCAAAATTCTCGGAACCGTTTTCGAGAAAAATACGATTTTTGAAAAGCATTTTTTTTTAATTTTTTAGCATTTGTATGGTAGGTACCTTTATTTTTAGGTAAAATAAAATTTTTTTTATCACATCTTGTAGATTATATTGAAAAACTTTTATTTAGCAAGTTTGAAAAAAATCTAGCATGGGGTTTTCGAAATATTGAGTTTTGAAAAAAGAATTTTGAAGTTTTTTTTAAAAATCCAAAAAAATTTTTTTTGAAAATTTGAGTACACAATTCTATTCAGGTTCTTGGGGAGCCTTAGCAAAAAAAAATGATCGAAATCGGCTGTACCGTTTTTGAAAAAATCAAAAACAAAAAAAATGGTTCCATGGGGGGTACCCTCAATAACCATTTTGAAGAAAATTTTTTTCAACAAATACCTAGCTTTAATTAAATGAAATTTTTTTGTGTTTTTATTTTTAAAATCTATCGAACAGTTTTTGAAAAAAAAAAATGTTTATAAAATTTCGAAAAAAATTCGTATGGGGGGTACCGTTATTTTTGGTCTTAAAAAATCAAATCAAAAAACATCCGGGGGGAAAAAATTAAAACCCATATCTACCAAGTTTGAAGAAAATCGGCCGAGCCGTTTAGCTGCAATCTAATGGACAGACAGACAGACAGACAGACAGAATTGCGAGACCCACTTTTTTAGTCTTCGCTATCATCGTAATGTCAACTTTGATCAAAATCTCGAGTTCGATTTTTTTTACGAATGCATAACTTGCCTTATAGTACCTATAAGTCGCAAGTAAAAAACGTGTGGGGGGAAAAAATTAAAAATGATATCTACCAAGTTTGAAGAAAATCGGCCGAGCTGTTTAGGCTGTAGTCAAACCGACAGACAGAACGACAGACAGACAGGCAGACAGACAGAATTTCGAGACCCACTTTTTTAGTCTTCGCTATCATCGTAATGTCAACTTTGATCAAAATCTCGAGTTCGATTATTTTTACGAATGCATAACTTGCCTTAGGCTAGCCGCGCACTAGCAACTTTTAGTTGCGAAACTGCTTGGTTCGAGCAACTAAAAAGTTTGTGTTTTGACACAAACTAAACGATTGCCTAAAATAAGTTCGCCATTTTATTGAACATATAATTATCTGCAAATTCACGGACATTCAACCAAACAGTTCATCTGTTTTCTATAAGTAACCAAACAGTTTGGCAACTAAAAGTTGCTAGTGCGCGGCTAGCCTTATAGTACCTATAAGTCGCAAGTAAAAATATGTACACGGTAGATATACCTAATTATTAATTTTTATTTAGAATTAATTGACATACAATTGTTCAACCAACTTATGAATACTATAAAAGACATAGTCTTAGTGTATTGTTTACAATAAAGAATTGAATTGAAATTGGATTTTTGTTTTTAAAAAACCCAAAAATTATTTTTTTCTAATATTTTTATGTACAATATTTAATTTAAGGGAGCTGCTGTTAAAAAATTTTGGTTAAAATCATAAAAGCTGTTAATGAGAAAGTCGAAAATCAACAAAACCGTTATATCACAGGTATCGTTAAATTTTGTTTAGCCAAAATGTAGTTTATACCCTAATTTTTTTCTATCAAAATCGTTAGAGCCGTTCTTGAGATAAATTAGATTTTGCATTACGGCTGTACGGGGGTACCTTTAGTCTTTGATTAAAAAATATTCACTTTCTCCTCTAGAGAATCACCGAAGACCCTTAAGTACCGAGTTTAAAGAAAACACCTCTAGTAGTCTAGCCTGAGGATCGAGGTACAGACAGACTGACGGAATTGCCGGACCAACTTTTCTCGTCTTCGCTTTCATCGTAATGTCAACTTTGACCAAAATCTCGAGCTCGATTTTTTTTCCAAATGCAGAACTTGAACTGGGTCGCCGAACTTGCTCTATGTAAAAGACGAAAAATTTCAAAAATGAATGTTATTAGAGAAAAACTGTTCATTAGCATTAAATTCATATTTTAATTGACTAAAACAATTCCTTTAGAAGTTGGAGCTTAAAACAGGATACCATGTGATACAAGCAAATATGTGTTAGTTTATGCAAGAACAAAAGTTATAAGCCATTGCGTTGTAGCGATTTCTTAAGAAAAATAAGCTTTCATATAAAAACTTTTTAAAACATTTAAAAAAAAATCGTACAAATTAATCAAAAGAAAAAAATGTTATCAAAATTCTAGGTGCTGTTGTCGACAGAAATACGATTTTCGAAAACCATTTTTTAACATTTGTATGGTGGTGGTTACCCCTATTTTTAGATAAAATATTTTTTTTTTCTCAGATCTTGTAGACTATATTGAGAAACTTTTATTTATCAAGTTTAAAAAAAGCGAGCAGGGGGTTTTCGAAACATTGAGTTTTGAATAAAAATTTGAATTTTTTTTGAATCTGATTTTTTTTAAACTCTTATACACAATACTATTTGGGAGCTTAAGCATATCAACATCGGTTTAAACTTTGTTGAGAAAATCAAAAAGAATGGTTCCAATCATTCCAATCAATTTTTAGTTGCAACTTAAAGGTACTATAAGGCAAGTTTGTTAAGCATTCGTAAAACAATCGAACTTGAGATTTTGATCAAAGTTGACATTACGATGGTAGCGAAGACCAAAAAATTGGGTCTCGCAATTCTGTCCGTTTGTATGTCTGTCTTTTCAACTTACAGCAACTTAAAGCTAGGTAATGGTTGAAAAAAATTCCGCAAAATGGTTATTGAGAGTACCCCCCAAAGAACCATTTTTTTGTTTTTGATTTTCTCAAAAACGGTACAACCGATTTTGATCATTTTTTTTTCAAACAAATTTTTTTTTGGATTTTTAAAAAAATTTCAATTTTTGTTTTCAAAACTCAATGTTTCGAAAACCCCATGCTCGCTTTTTTTAAACTTGATAAATAAAAGTTTCTCAATATAATCTAGAAGATGGAAGAAAAAAAAATTAGTTTACCTAAAAATAAAGGTGCTCAATATACAAATGTTAAAAAATAGTTTTCAAAAATCGTATTTTTCTCGAAAACGGCCGTCTTCTAGAAGTTTGATAAAAAAGTTTTTCTTTCAATTAATTTTTACGATCTTTACTTTAATAAAATTTGAAATTAAGATATTACAGCTTGTACCTACCATAGAACCATTTTTGCAAATTTTGAATTACTCATTATTGACATAACGGATTTTAATGAAATTTTGTTTAAAGATGCTTTAAAAAATTTAAAAAACATTGCATTTCAAAACTTATAGAAAAATGTTTTTTGAATTTTTGAAAAAAATCATTTTTTTTTTTTGGAAATTCGATATTTCAAAAAACGGCTCAATATTTTGTTTGGAAATTTAATTTTCATTCGTACCATAATAAAAACCTAAAGTTGGCGTACCAAATTTTTTTCTTAAAAATCTTTTAAAAATTTTGTATATAAAAGCTTTTTTTTTAAGAAACCACTACAACGACATATAATGTTTGTTCTTGCATAAATTCATATTTGCATAGCATTCTGTTTTTGTCTCTTACTACTAAGAGAATTTAAAAAAAAAAAATTTATCCTTATGAACAGTTTTCTCTAATAACATTCGTTTTTAAAATTCCTAGTCGATTACATAGGAGCAAGTTCGTGCTACCTAGGCGTGCATTTTATTTCAATCTTTACCTGGCTTTAACTGAACAACATTTTTAGAATGTTTTTTAATTCTGTGGAACAATTTCTGAGAAAAAAAAATATTTATGAAATTTCGAAAAAAATCGTATGGCAGTTAGCGTTATTTAAAAACAATATCAATTAAGTTTAAAGAAAATCTGCCGATCCGTTTATGCTGTAGTAAAAAAGTGAGACAGCCAGACAGCCAGACAGACAGAACTGTGAGACCCACTTTTTTCGTCTTCGCTATCATCGTAATGTCAACTTTGATCAAAATCTCGAGTTGCTCTTTTTTTATGAACGCATAACTTGCCTCATAGTACCATAAGTCGCAAGTATAATATAAGGTGTGCTAGTATAGGCATGTACTTCAATTTGATTAGAAAAAAAATTAATAAAAATTGATATCAATAATATTATTTAAAATAATATTGTATATAAAAATATTCGAAAATATATATGGATTTTTGAAAAAAATTCAAATTTTTTTTTGAAAAACCAATATCTTCAAAACGTGTGAAGGATTATTTTTAAAATAATTTCATTACTTTACTACATTACTAAATACTTCAAATTGGCATCCCAAATTTCATTCTTGAAAAATTTAAAAAAAAAAATTCTTATATAAAATGTTTTTAATAATAAAACAATTTTTCAACCTTTTTTTGCATAAATTCATAAATTTTCATTAATTTTATAGAATTCAGACGACAATTTAATGGATTCGAACACTTTGCTCTAATTAAATACAGGCTTTTACTTTTATAAATACGAATAATTTTTAAATTCCAAAAGTTCTTTTACATAAGAGTAAGAACGAGGGATCCAGTCGTGCATTTTATTTCATTTAGTTCGTTGGAAAATTTATTTCGAGCCATTTATTAATTTTTAATATTTTAAATATTATAATATAATAAATTTATAATTTTTAAACTTATCAATAAAAATAAAAAAAAAAAACAAAAGGTGAATCGCTCTTAACCTTTAGCTGCACTTGTGGGGTCCAGGGGCCTATTTCACCAACTTACAAAATTGTAATTACAATCATTTTTTCACAACATTTGTGAAAATTCGATAAATTTCGTTTCACCATTTTGTTGTAGTTACAAAATTGTAGTTGTAGGTTACAATTGAAAATTTGTGAAAAAGTAAGTTTGCGTTTCACCGAGACTTGTGTTTTACAAGTACAAAATTTTTGAGCTTTCAAGTTTCTTGTGTGTTTCTGTTTCACCAAAGAAAACAAAATCACAAGTTTCCTTTTATTTGTAAAAAAATTCTACACGAGTCAAGACGTAAGTTATTTTTGTTACAAGTTTTTGAAAATATAATTTTAGGTGTTTAAAATGGCCTTACGCCGAAGGCATATTAGTAGTGAAAGCGATAATAGTGCAAGCGATTATATTGTATTGAATCGCAGAAGAAGAATTTATCGTCCGCGGATAAACTTTAATATTTCGGAGTGTTTTTATTTTAATGAGCGTTTTCGTGTGAGTGTCTGCAAGGTGGAAGAAATAATTTTGCTCATTGGAGGTCGGATAAGTCACAGAACGGACAAAAATTGTGCACTGTCTCCAAGGCAGCAATTACTAACTGCCTTGCACTGGATTGGAAATGGTGGGCAGTATCATGGTATTTCCGATATGCATGGTATCTCAAAAGCCACAGTATGCCGATGCGTTAACCGGGTTTGCTCAGCGATTGTTGATATATTGTTTGAAGATGTTGTAAGATGGCCTGATGAAATAGATACAATTCCTGAAAACTTTCATGATATTGCAGGTAATTTTGTTTTTAAGTTCGACATGCAGTAAATATAATATTATGTTTTTTAAAGGCATGCCTTGTGTATGTGGATGTATTGATGGAACTTTAATCAATATAGATGCACCACGTGATTTCGAATCTGCCTATGTTGATAGACATGGAAATCATTCTATTAATTGTATGCTAGTTTGTGGTCCGGACTTAACGTTTTATAATGCTTACGTTAATTGGCCTGGAAGTGTGCATGATTCAAGAGTACTAAGAAGAAGCCCACTTTACACGCTTTTTGAAAGTGGTTTCAGGCCTTTTCCTCACGCTATGCTACTTGGAGATACCGGGTACCCTTCTTTAGATTGGTTGGGTACACCGATTCTTAGAACTACCAGTGTTGCCATAGACCGCTACAACCGAGCCCATAAATCAACTCGCAGGCTAATTGAAAATGCAATTGGCATTCTAAAAGAAAAATTTCCTTGCCTTAAACATTTGCGGCTACAACCACGTAAAGCAATAAAAATCATCAAATGCTGCATCATTTTGTATAATATTTCACGACAACCGGAAGACAATGAAATTGAAATACCTGCCAATTTGGAAGAGGAGCCAAATATTGAGTACCAACAGGATGAAGCCTTGGTTGAATTTCACGGAACACCAAGTCAAGAACATATTTTGAGTAACTTTTCTTAAATCATAGTTTTATGTACAAAAGTAAAAGATAAGTGAATGAATTTGTGCCTTGGATTTATTTTGTACATAGTAACTTATTTTTTCTTCAAACAATTATTTTAATTCATAAATTTGGAAATCTGAGTTATCATTTTTATTTTGTATACCTCTACATATATAAATGGATCAGTTTTATAATAATGTTTCATTTGTTAATTTTTTCTTTAAAACCTTAAAACAAAAGTTAAAATCTGCAACCGCTTATTTGTGAACCTAATAAATCTGCCTAGCATTACTCTATTAATGCTTAGTTAAAAAGAAAGATGTGTTTACTATGTTAGGACAAATTAACTTCGATTAGCATATTCCGTTAATTATGAGCTCTGTTGATAAATGAGGCAATCAGTGGCGCTCCAATTTTTTGGAAACTTAATATCACAAGAAATGAATAAAATTTTATATGAAGCTTCATAAGATGTTTTGTGGTAATATAAACATTTTCCCTACAAGAATATTTTATTAGAAAATATACTAAGAAATTCAGTCAATTTTATGTAATCTCAATTTTGTAAATTACGGCATTTAGAAAGCCTTAGTCCCCCATTCTGAACTTCAAGAAACCAGTGGTGTCGAGAAACAGGCTGTTTTCAATTTTGAAGACAAAACTTAAGATGATAATTCGTGGCCTTATTCATAAAAAATAATACACGACTGGATCAAATACATTGAATTACCGTCTGATTTCCGGAAAAGTATGCATTTATTTAAACAAAGTTTAAAAATCCTTTTATTATCAAAGTAAATTTGGGATGCTAATTTTAAGTATTCAGTAGTACCTATAGATTTTGGGTAATAATTTCAAAAAATAATCGTTCACACTTTTCGAAGATTGATTTAATTAAAAAAAAAATGTTTTTTTTTTCAAATATTTTTAAATACAATATTAATTTAAACTTAAGGAAGCTTCTGCTCAAAAATTTTGGTTAAAATCGGTAGAGCCGTTGATGAATAAGTCGAGAGTCAAAAAAACGATTCTATGACAGGTACCCTTAATAACATTTTGCCCCAAAATTTGTGTTTACCAAAATGTAGTCATATCACATATCACACATTTCAGAGTCCATTTAGAAGAAAACTGATCAAAAAGAAGAAACGACAATTGCGAACCGTAGGTATACCTACTTGTGAATAAAAAACATTTTTTCCTTATTTTTATTACACATATATTTCTTTATTTGATATACAAAGTAATGCGAAGATAATCAATAGTTATCAATAGTTATCAATAGTTAGAAAACTCAAGTTCTTCTTCTCTTTCTGATTCCTCTTCTTCTGAAGAACGGTAATGTTCACCTTCACAGGGTACCAAAGTGCTTGTAAACGTGTTTGATTGTATGCCCAAATCTTGCTCTTTTTTTCGGGCATCTAATTGAAGATTATATATTTCAAGCTCTATTCTTTTCTTCTTTAAAATGAGCATCTCGTATTGCAAATTCTCTTGTTTGCGTTTTTTTGTTTCTTTTTGCGAAGGAGCTCTGAAAAAGGATAATTCCAGAAATAATTTTCTTTAAATTTTGAGATGGTCTTACCTTGACGTGTTCCTCTCCACTTCCACATTTTGAGGTTTCGACACCGAACATACGCTGTCAGGTATTGAAATAGAACCTTCTTCAATCCCCTGCACTGTTGGTGACTCTTTACCAATAATATCAATTATGATATTATCGAGATCACTTAGGATACATTTTGATCCTCCTGAAGATCCTGTCTTTTTAGCATTGTCTAGTTTAATCTGAAAGAAAGTAAAAGCGAGATATTTTCAATTTTACTAGGTTTTTTTTAAGTTTTTTCTTACCATTGTTCCTCTCTTGATATTTTGCCAGGTAATGTCGCGGAGATATTTCCAGTCCTTGTTCCCCATAATGCCTTTGGAAGCTAATTTATTTAAAATACTTTTCCATTCGGTCATTTTATTTTGGTGGGTCACTGTTTCGCTAAATTTTCCAAATAAAATGTCCTTTTTTTCACGCACTAAAGTTGCAAAAAATAATTTAGTTTGTTTATCCATTGTGAGCACCATTCAAACGAGCTTTACAAGTAAATGCGGAAAACTTGTTGTTTACAAGAAAGAACAAAAATTGGTGAAACGGTATTTTCACAAACTTGTTGCTTTCCAAAGCTAGTTGTAAATTATTTTTGCAATAATCACAAAATTGTGAAACAGTTATTTGTACTTTGTGAAACCGAATTCTGTTTTACAAATTTGTATTTGTGAATTACAAGTCACAAATTTGTGCTTGTAATTTGTAGTTGGTGAAATAGGCCACAGGTGACCCCAACCCTACTTAAATTACAATAAAACATACAATTTTCAAAAAATTGAAATTGTGGCTCTATCTGTTATTAGTTGAAGCATACCTCTTTCCCCTGAAACCCATAGTACGATGATGTGCGCGCTAGTATCGTTCTGGCAGTCGTTGGAAGTGGTGTGGTGCCGTTTAAGACCCCAGTGTGGCAGTTACGATTATTTAAGTAATTTTTTTTTTTTTACTCTGTTTGGGTTCTATTTCTATTAAATAATCGATATTTTGACTGCTCAGAATTTTTTACAACGTTTATAATATTTATATTAGTATATTTATTCGTTACCATTAGATGGCATTCAATTTGCGCAATAGGACATTGCGACAAGAAATGATCGAGGATGATTGTAACAATGGCGTTGCTGAGAATATTTCGGATGCTGAAGTCGATGATGGTTCTGAGTCTGAATTCAACGTATCTGATAGTTCATCTTCATCGGAGTTAGATGTAGAGATGGAAGACGCAACTTTCGATCCACGTCTTTTACAGTCTCGAGCACGCGGTCGACCTACGTCGAAGCTCTTCATAGTACAAAATAAATATACTTTTTTTCTAAGACAAATATGAAGTATTTTTTTTTCTTGAAGGTATACATCTTGAGAGTATCTCATTAAATTTTTAGCTTAAAATATTAAAAAACGAAAAAAAATAGAATGATCATTTTCACCACTTTTTTTCAATTAACAATTTTTTTATTGATAATAAATATGAATATTTTTCTTTAAACCTACTTCATCTTATAAAATACATATTAATGATTAACACAGAATTTTTTCAAGAAAAAAATTCAATAGCTGGCTCACAATACGATATTTTGTTGTTGGGGTATTTCGTACCCTAGTGTGGCAGCTATGTTATTCTACAGAAGTGTGGCAGTTAAGGGTTAAAATAGGGTACATGTGCCTTAGTTTTGTCCAATTATATTTTAATAGTTTCTGAATTATTTTGTTTAATTTTAAACAAGGTTAGAGATATAATTTAAATTATGAAATTATTATTGGTATTCAGAAATACCACACAGTACTAGCCCTGATGATCCTTACGCCAGCTTGTTGGCAACCCTGATTCTGAAGTGACAGAGAGAATCCTAAAACTTTCACAAACCAAATGGATCGAAATGCAGCTATAATCGCAAGTAGTGTTTTAAAAGACGTTGGGTAAAATATCACAAGAAGCTCAATCAAAGTATGTACGTAGACGTAGATCCTCTATTTTATATTATATTGATGGTGGGAAGATCGTACCGAAACCATTTCAAAAGAATTCGATCAAGGTTATCAAAAAATTTAAGTCGAAGAACATATTTCTCTTGTCCAAGAAGCTGGTGCACACTATGGGGACATCTTTCATCTATCGTTTTTGCGAGTCCTTCTTCAGTTTTTTACTTGCGACTTATAAGTACTATAAGGCAAGTTATGCATTCGTAATGCTTCTAAAAAGTCTAAAATCCATTGCATTTCAAAACTAAAAAAAAAAAAGAGTTTTTGAATTTTTGAAAAAAAAAAATTTTTTTTTTTTGGAAAATTCGATATTTCAAAAAAGGTGGAAATTTAATTTTCATTCGTACAGTAATAAAAACTTAAAGTTAGCATACCAAAATTTTTTATATAAAAGCCTTTTTTTTAAGAAACCACTACAAGAACTTATAATTTTTGTTCTTGCATAAATTCATATTTGCATAGCATTCTGTTTTTGTCTCTAAAAGAATTTAAAAAATTAATTTTATCCTTATGAACAGTTATCTCTAATAACATTCGTTTTTAAAATTCCTAGTCTATTACATAGGAGCAAGTTCGTGCGACCCAGTCGTGCATTTTATTTTTTAAGAAAATAAGATTTCCTTGACTAATCTCGTTGCTGTTGGATGCGACGAAACGGTTGCAAATACTGGCTCAAATAGAGGTGTAATTAGAATGATGGAAGAAACTTTACGAAAACCTGCTTCATTGCAACGAGCTGCCAATTCAACATCTTTTAGAAGGTTTGGATGGTCACACAACAGGCCAAATGGCTTCTCTTGGTCTATTGGCAAAAATTTGGAATGTTGAACCTTGACAACTTTGTTCCTGTACCAGAAATAATTGATATTTCACTGGTAATCGACACTATCAATTGACTTCAGCTGTCACAAAACATATACCGGCATAATATATATATATATATATCAAGTTGTAACCACGGGATATTTATTGTCATGTAATTCTAGAAAGTTATCATATACTCGTTGTCTGCAAATAGGATTATAAGGCATTATTTAGGAACTAAACATCCATTAGAGAATTAGGTGATTTTGGTTGATTTTGTTGGTCGAGTGAGTTAATGCTCCAATATGGTTTTCTATACGGAGTCATTCTTCTTGCAAAAATAGTTAAGCGCCACTTATAGAAAATGATATTGTTATCTCGATATTTTAACCCAAAACTGAAAAAAAATGTTTGACCGTGTTATACAACGGAATTCATTTTATGCCCATCCAAACCTTGCTCTTAGCTATGATGAGAAAATCAATTCGTGAGCTAGCACTTTGAAGATTGATCAAAACGCGAGCAGATAAAAATCAGCTCAACATTCGGAAGTTTTTAGTTCTTATACAATAAACTTTAAAGCTAATGATTATGTAAATTTAATCGACTGGCAGGACGTTGAAGTTACTGAGCCTCCTGTGGCCAAATTCGTCACCAATGAAGAAATTTAAAGTTTTGTAGGTAACGGAGATATCGGAGGTTTATTTTAGCCTCGATTTCCATTTTATAATCAAAGCGTGGAGCGATGGTGTTACTGAAGCTTTTGCTGAAGTCTTTCGTTACAAAAAGGAAGATAGGCTTATAAGAGTTAGAATATAATTTATTATAATATTTACATATCTGACTATTCACCTTGCTTCACTAGTATTTATTTACCGAAAATCAATCATATTTAAGTGAATTTGTGAATTTTATTCCCTAAAAACTATAAATGAAATATTTATAAACCATAAAGTTCTATACGTTTTATATTCTCCTGTCATCTCTTTCACTCCAACGTCAATCGCCATTCAACAATGAATAAAATTAATGAAAATGTCAAAGACAGAAAAACGCGCGCTGCAAATAAAAAAATTACATCTCCTCCATCCATAAACACTAGCTTAACCTCGGTCAATTCGGCCTCTAACCATACGTCTTCTTCTGCTTCCAAGCCACCTTCCACCATCGCATCCGTTAAGGGAAATAAAATTGCTGCTTCCACTTCTATCAACAAACATCTCTCTAAAACTCCCCCGGATTCCAAATGCTCGTCTGTTTGCCAAGCCAAAGTGATTCCCATCCCAAAAACCACAAACCCTAGCTCGTCTGATTACCGGCCCATAAGTATTTTACCTGTTTTATCCAAAGTAATCGAAAAACTGATGGTGATGCAAATTAACATATATCTTTCGAACCACAGACTTCTTTATCCTCATCAATCTGGTTATAGGCCAAAACATAACTGCACAACTGCTTAAGCTTGTCAATTCTATTCATGAGTCTATGGATTGTGATAAACTAACACTTCTCGTTATGCTTGATTTCTCAAAGGCATTTGACTCTATTAGTCATAGGATTCTTTGTAGTAAGCTTGCATCGGAGTTTAACTTCCATGGAACTGCAGTGAAATTAGTAAGAAATTATTTAAGCGACCGAAGCCAATCAGTTTTTTGCAATGGAACTTTTTCATCTTTCCTTCCGGTTACTAGCGGTGTTCCACAAGGATCGATTTTAGGGCCCTTACTTTTCTGTATGTACATTAATGACATTTTCAATTGCGTTAATTTTAGTGAACTCCATCTTTATGCTGATGACGTACAGCTATTCTTGTCCAGACCTCTTGGTCTTGTTGAGGATGGTCTGAGTTGTCTTAACGAGGATCTTGATTCTATCCAAAACTGGTCTCATTTAAACCTTCTGCTTCTCAATCCACAAAAATCCTCTAGTATGATAGTATACAAACACCCAGTTCAAAGTGAAAATTGTACACCTATTTTACTAAATAAAACTATTATTCCTTTTACCAAATGTAATCGAAATCTTGGTGTCATAATTGACAGCACTCTTAGTTGGGATGATCATGTTAACTACATAATCCGAAGAGTCTATGGAGGACTACGTTCTCTATGGCACTCTATCAACTTCACCCCGCTAAATACTAGAAAACTTCTTGCGCGCTCTCTTCTTGTACCTCTATTTACATATGGATGTGAAGTTTTTGGGAAGCTTGACTCGGATAACTTTCGAAAACTGTCTGTTGCATTTAACTCCGTTATAAGATATGTATACGGACTCAGAAGGTACGACCACGTTTCCAAATTCCAAAAATTGTTACTGGGTTGTGATCTTCGAACTTTTCTTGATTATCGCAGTCTATTGCTTCTGGTTCAAGTAATTAAATTCCTCAGTCCAAAATACTTGTATGATTATTTCAGGTTTGCCAGGTCTCAACGCACATTTAATCTTATTTTGCCCAGATCTAATCTCCTAACAACCAGTCGTCTATTCCTCTGTCACACCGTTAAAATCTACAACTCCTTGCCACATCAAATCAAAGAATCTATTCATAGCGATAGTTTACACATTGTCAAAAACAAAATATTTAAATATCTGTCTGAATCAACATAGAAGCAATCATACATACATAATATGTATTTATCTTGTTTTAAATACATTAAACTTTACTTATTTTAGTTTTTACTATAAAATAAAGTAATTCAAAATTTAAATACCTAAATGTAATTTCATAATTTGTATTATCTATATTATTTTTTATTTTTATGTTATTATAGTATACTCATTTTTAATTATTTTTTTCCTATATATTATAATATGCGTAATCTTAAAGGACATAGTCTTAATACGTATGGACCATTGAATAAATTAAATAAATTGAAATTGAAATTATTTCTATGTCGCTTATAATTCACATTATTTTATTCGTCTTCATCCTTGTTGGGCATACTAGTTTAATTCAATTACATGTTGTTAGTGTTATGCCTGAACAACATGTAATGAGTAAACCAGCAACCCATTGATGACAATTTTAGAAGGTTTTTAATGGAATTAAAACGACATAGACGACGGCAGGGATTGAACCTGTGATCATGAGGTTCACAGGCGTGCACACATCCATCGCGCTACGGCTAACCCCAGAACAAAAAAACTTAACTTACCCTATCCCCTATATGTTCTATTTAATGAATCTTTAAATTTTTCAATATTTCCTTCTATGTGGAAAAGTGCTTTCATTATACCCATCCATAAAAAAGGGTCAAAAAACGATATAACTAACTATCGCCCTATTGCTAAATTGTCTGTAATTCCCAAATTATTTGAATCCATTATCTGTAACGTCTTATCTTTTAATTGTAAATCTATTATTTGTGATAGCCAACATGGTTTTGTCCAAAAGAAGTCGACTGTCACAAATCTGTTTGACTTTACCTCTTTTTGTATCGATTCCTTTGAAGATCGAAAACAGGTGGATTGTGTATTTACTGATTTTAACAAAGCCTTTGATAAGCTTTGTCACAAAACTCTAATTAATAAACTAATTGGCTTAGGGTTCAATGAAAACTTTCTAGTCTAGATATCATCTTATTTAGAAAACAGGAGGTATAGTGTTACTTTTCGTAATGAGCGTTCTGATCAATTTTTGGTCAACACAGGTGTTCCACGAGGGAGTCATCTAGGCCCATTACTATTTGTTCTATATATCAATGACTTGACATCAATTATAAAAAATTCATCTGTGCTTATCTATGCCGATGATATCAAAATTTTTAAAAGAATAGCCTCCATCAGCGACTGTGAACAACTTCAAGAAGACATTTATAGGTTCAGGGAACGGTGCAATACTAACCGTGTTTTGTTAAATATTGACAAGTGTAAAACAATGTGTTTTACGCGCAAAAAAAATGTGTTAACTTACAACTATATGTTAGATTCTTTTACATTATGTAGAGTGTCCGTTTTTTCCGATCTAGGCATTATTCTAGATTCTAGTTTAACATTTATTGATCACATTAACTTTATTATTAAAAAAGCTAATAAAACTTTGGGATTTATAAAAAGATTCTCCCGTGACTTCGTGGATCCTTACGTTCTTAAGCTTCTCTACATATCTTTTGTCAGACCAGTACTCGAATATGGCTGTGTAGTCTGGGCGCCATACTATTCAGTTCATATAAACAGACTTGAGGGAATCCAAAGGAGATTCTTACGATTCTGTCTTCGTTTTCTTCCTTGGTCACAAAGATCGACACTGCCCCCCTATAACAATAGACTCATCTTAATAAATCTTCCTTTACTCTCAAAGCATAGACAATATCTACAACTATGTTATATTATAAAATTAGTCAACGGATCAATAATATCTCCATCAGCTCTGTGCCGCTTGAATTTTAGTTTTAGTCAAGCTAGCTTGAGAAATCAACGGTCTCTATATCCTAACTTTAGCAGAACAAACTATGGTATGAACAGTCCCTTAAATCAATTGATTTCAGTTTTCAATAAGAATAATTTTTTAATTTCTTCAGTTAATGACAATTTAAAATGTAGTAAATTTAAAGAAAACTTTTTTAATACATAATTGTAAGTAAATTCATATTTGTAATGTTATCTAGTTTTAAGTTTTGTAACGTTAGTACTTTAACGGATTAAATAAATAAATTAAACAAAAAACTTAATCCAAACATAGGTACTTGGAGAATTTTAAAGATATTATAAAATAGTAATAGATTTTTTGCTAAAATAGTTCAACTTACTCGTAATCTAAATTTCAGACTATTCTATACACTCAATGAGCATGATGATACGACCAATGCACCTGTTCTTAAAGTTACTTTGGAAAGAATTTTCTATACTCTTCGTGTCTAGCTGTTGACTTTTGTTATCCGTATAGGAGAGAGACAATTAATTTCCATTAAAACAGAACGGAACAGGAAAATTCTTAACGAGAAATTGTTTTAGGCTGAGAAGTCTTTTGCCGAAAGAGGAAATAGATGAAGCACGGCTGAGTGTGCCTTGGAGGCTTTTTATTTTGTAATTACTCGTATTGTTTCATTGTTTTCCTTATATGAGGTCGTGAACCCTTTACTTCAAGTCTAGAAAGAAGGAATTACTGCAAAAATTGTTTCGCTGAGAGGAGTAATGAACTTATGAGATTTGTTATAACTGTTATTATATAGAATTATATTCTTATAATATCTGAAAGGTTAAATAGGCTTAAAGTACTCGAGGGAGTGTGGAGTTATTATGACAGAATATTGTTTCTTGTGGAAAAAGAAGCTTAGTATAAATGCTCAGTGGATTTCCTCTCGTTTGTTATGATACTTTAAGCTTTTGGAGATTGGAATGGCTTATTGACGAAAATAGCTAAAAATAGATCTTGTTTTAATTGTATTATGTCCTTCAAGAGCATCCCTTGTCATGAAAAGTATTTCTCATTTTAGTTGTTTTGAGCTACCATAAAATGAAGGGTATGTGTTTTTCGAAATACTGAATTGAAAAAATCCATAAGCTAAATAAGATTAACCACAATCAGTTTAACCATATTTGACAAATCAAGAAACAAAAAAAAAAAAGATCTATGGGATGTACCACTAATAACTTTTTTTTTTGTAATTTTTTTGACTATAGTAACTAAGCTTTTACAAAATTACATTTTTGAATTCTCTTTTTTAAAAACCTGTTGGTCAGTATATCAGAAAAAAACAAAATATCTTCTTCTTCTTCTTCCTTTTCTTCGGCGCTGTTATGATCTCGATGTCGAGGGGATCATAACTCTCCCACGTATCTGCTTCACACTAGTGATCCGCCTGTGGGGTTCGCCGGGTTGACCTCAGAAATCGGCGGCAAGCCTCCCGGTTTTGTATTGTTCCATTTCTGAGGCCAACTGAATGCTGGTGTTTTTGCATTTGTTTGTACCAGGAGTGTTTAGGCCTACCTTTCTTTTTATTTCGAATTGGAACGTTGTATGATATTGCCTTTTTGACGGGGTTCTCAGGATCTCTCCTTTGAACATGGCAATACCAACTGAGTCGGTCGTGTTCAATTTTTTGGGAAATGGTATTCTTAACATGAAGGCTTCCTCGGATCTTCGTACTTCTAATTCGATCAAGCTTTGTAACTCCTGCTGTCATACGAAGCATCTTCATCTCAGCTGCCGTTAGCTTACTCTCATACTTTTTGTTCATTGTCCAACATTGTGAACCGTATGTGAGTGCTGGACGCACAACTGAAGTGTAGAGCTTTCCTTTCAGCTTAGGGGGCATTTTTCGGTCACAGAAGATAGCAGAATTTTCCCGCCACTTCATCCACCCTACGCTTACGCGATGATTGATATCGTCATCACAAGTAGCTTCGTTATTTATCATAGACCCCAGATATTTAAACTTTTCACACTTGGGAAGCACTGCTCCATTCAAATAAATGTCTGGAATAGGCCTGTGTGGATCAGAAAATGGGCAGCATAGGTATTCTGTCTTTTTCGCGCTTATGCGGTACCCACTTCCTTCTAGAACATCCACCCATACGTCAAGTGCTCGTTGTAGGGATATCGGGTCTTCACTTATGATGGCTCCATCGTCAGCAAAGAATAACTGATGCACTTTTGGATCCGTCACTTTGCCTTCAAGCAGGTAATCAAGAACTGTAATAAAGAGCAGGGGACTCAAGACACTTCCCTGGTGTACACCTACTGTGATTTCGAATTCTTCGGTGACTCCAGCTGCGCATCTTTCTTTAGTAACTGCTCCATCATACATGTCCATAATTATCCGCACATAGGTTTCTGGAACTCCTCGTTGCCTGAGGGCCACCCATATTAGATCTCGTGGTTGCCGATCGAATGCTTTTTCAAAATCAACCAATACGACATGCAAGTCCTCCAGAGAACCCCGATGTTTTTCCATAATTATTCTTATACTCTGGATTGCATCCGTGGTTGACTTACCCCCGACAAACCCGCACTGGTCATCAGATAGCCTAATTATTTTTCGCAGTCGGCTACCCAAGACTCGCTCAACGATCTTCATGGTGTGTGACATCAGCTTAATCGAACAAAATATAAATTTTCGAATTAAAATTGAATTTAAAAAATAAAAAAACGTTTCGGGGGAAAATTTAAAAATGCCTTCTTAAGGGATTTTCATTTTGGCGCTGGTAGATTTTGGCGGCTTGTGCTGGTCATGTTGTTTTGGTAACATCTGTCAAATCTGTTGTTGATACCAAATCACTATACTATGACAGTTAACACGATTGCACAGCACGACCAAATGATAAATGTAAAGTTAGGGCTGACATTTTGTCTTGTTATCGACACACTTACATAAATTAAGATCCCTTGTGACTCCCATCTATAGAAACATAGGATGATACTATGTCATTCAAGTCCGTAAGGGGTGTTGATGAGTTTCAGCAAGCTATAGCCTGAAATGTTGGAGAATACTTCTAAGTCATTGAAGAAATGTCTCATCATCATCATCATCATCATCGGCTCGACAACCGGGTTCCGTTCCTGGCCTCTTTCTACAAGTCTCTCCAATCCCGGTCTCTAGCCGACGCCATCCAGTTGCGCACCCCAAGGCTTCGGGCGTTCTGGTCTACGCCATCTCTCCAGCGCAAGCATGGTCTACCACGCTGTCGTCTACCATAGAATGTACTACAAAGAACTTTCCGAGCAGGTTCCTCTTCGCTCATGCGAGCTAGGTGCCCTGCCCACCGGAGTCTACCGAGCTTAATTTTTGTCACGATATCTGCTTCTAGGTAGATTGCGTACAGTTCATGATTGTACCGTCTCCGGAATCGCCCTTCCTCACATATGGGGCCAACAATTCTCCTTAAGACTTTTCTCTGAAACGCAGCTAAGAGGTCGGAGTGCCTTTTGCTAAGCACCCAAGTCTCTGATCTATATGTGAGTACTGGCAGGACCATGGTCCTGTACAGCAGCAGTTTTGAAGTTATGGTGAGTTTTCTGGATTTGAAGAGCTTTGACAGACTATAGTAGGCTCTGTTGGATTTGAGAAGCCGCCCGCGTATTTCTTCTTCTATATTGTTATCGGCTGCTACTATTGACCCAAGGTATTTAAAGGATTGCACCACTTCAAATTCGTGCTCCGCAACCTTGATTGTTTGACCAAATGTTCCTCTCGCATTCGACGCCACCATGTACTTTGTTTTACCTTCACTAATGTACAGCCCCAGATTTTGTGCCGCCTGCTCGATCTGGATGAAGGAATCGTGTACAGCTTGTTCGGTTCTTCCGATGATGTCGATGTCGTCTGCGTAAGCCAGTAACTGGCTGGACCTGTTGACGATGGTCCCTCTTGTTGCCGTGCCAGAGTCACGGATTGCTTTCTCCAACGCCAGGTTGAAGAGGAGGCAGGCCAGACGGTCCCCTTGTCGGAGTCCATTAAAGATGTTGATTGGTCTGGATAGCAATCCGGCTATTTTTACTTGGCTTGTTACGTTGGTCATGGTCAACCTACATAGTCGTGTCAATTTGTTTAGGATGCCGAATTCTCTCATGGCTTTGTAAAGTTCTACCCTAGCTATGCTATCATAGGCGGCCTTTAAGTCTATAAACATATGGTATGTTGGGATGTTAAATTCTAGACATTTTTCCATCGCCTGCCTAAGGGTAAAGATCTGATCAGTTGTCGATTTGCCTGGAATGAAACCACACTGATATTGTCCGATGACGGTAAATTTTTAAAGGCTTATTTCTAGCGGCCGCCGCGGAGAGGCTATGATCAGACTTCCACCAGTCCCGAATAGTTACGGCACGTGCATGTTTTCGTGTGCTACATGTTAGTCAACCTATTCTTCTGATGGCTGACCGACTTGAAGAAATGTCTGTGGTCACATAATCACCTGGTTGAGGAGAGCTAGACGCCTTTAATGGCTGTGATCTTTTCCTTTAAATCCAGTTGAGAAGAATATACTCATGTATTTATTATCTTGTCACCGCATACTCCGCATAAGCATAAGTCGTCCATACTGAGTTTCATCTTTTACCACAAGAGGTAACCCATTTGGTTTTGACCTGTGGTAGATAGAGACTTTTTACTCAGTTGAATGATAATGTCGGTCTTTTGTTTTCTGAAACTAAGCATAGTTTTCATAGTTTTCTGGTTATAAGACGGGTATTGAGCGAGTTCCATGCATAGTTTTTTGTAGCTATAACTTTGCTGTCGATTACCTGATTAACATTACAAGGTGGGACCTGAAGTGTTGTGTCTGGCCGATTAAGATCAAGTGTTGATCTTATTCTTCCCAACTTATCAGTGGTTTCATTACCTGGATTCACTGTGACCAAGCAAGTAACAAGCTCCATATATGTTAATTTCAGTGGCAAATGATAAAACTTTTATTACCAAAATGAGTGTTTGTTAGTACAAACGTTGCGCACGTTGCTTTCATTTAACGGTAGATGTGGTGACAGCAGGCTAAAATGCTCTGGTAGATCAGCAGGTACCAAAGCCTCTGGTGGCAATTAGGACGTTTAAACTTCGAACTAAGACCCCTTACCACTGGTGGGGGAAAGCCTTAGTAAGAAATAGCTAGACAATCTCACCTTCTTAACTTGTCTTGCCACGAAACCCCTTACCACAGGTGGGGGGAAGCTTCGAGAAAACAAGGTGAGCTAAAATAGCCAAATCGTCTACACGTGGTTCCACCACAACTGCACTACGTGTTGCACAGCGAACGCCACGATTGACATTCTGCATGAAGGATTTGAGTTTAAGGTGAAGTGAATGGGTTACAAAGATCATGTTATTTGACCCTACTAGACTTTTTCTTGTAGGTTTTCATGAATTCGCAGGTCTATGCGAACAAATAGCAAACAACTGATGTCCTTGAGGTAAACATAACACAGCCCATCGCCGAATCGATGCGGAATAGTGAATGAAAATTGAACCATTCAGATCGGTGCCATCGCCAAATCGGACATTTGAATGGTGTCATATTTCATTAAAAATAAAATGCACGACTGGGTCGCACGAACTTGCTCCTATGTAATAGACTAGGAATTTTAATTCTTTAAATTTAATTTAATTTTTTAATTTTAATTTTTTAAATTCTTTTAGTAGTAAGAGATAAAAACAGAATGCTATGCAAATATTTATTTATTATTTATTTATTTATTTATTTATGCAGCAACAAAAATTATAAGTCGTTGTAGTGGTTTCTTAAAAAAAAAAGCTTTTATATACAAACTTAAGGAAAAATTTTGGTACGCCAATTTAAAGTTTTTATTATTGTTCGAATAAAAATTAAATTTGCAAAAAAAATATTGAGCCATTTCTGAGATATTGAATTTTCAAAAAAATTAAAAATAGATTTTTTTTTTCAAAAATTCAAAAAATATTTAATTTAAGGTTTTGAAATGCAATGTGTTCTAGACTTTTTAGAACCTTCTCTATAAATTTTTTTATTAAGATCCGTTATGTGGATAATGAGAAATTCAAAATTCTAAAAAATATTTCTATGGTAGGTACAAGCTGTAATATCTTAATTTCAAAATTTTTTTTATTAAATTAAAGATCGTAAAATCTAATTGAAAGAAAAAAAAATTTTAGCAAAATTCTCGGAACCGTTTTCGAGAAAAATACGATTTTTGAAAACCATTTTTTTTAAATTTTTAGCATTTGTATGGTACGTACATACCTTAATTTTTAGGTTAAATAATTTTTTTTTTTATCACATCTTGTAGATATTATTGAGAAACTTTTATTTATCGAGTTTAAAAAAATCTAGCAGGGGGTTTTCGAAATATTGAGTTTTGAAAAAAAAATTGAAGTTTTTTTTTAAAATCCAAAAATTTTTTTTTTTGAAAATTTGAGAACACAATTCTATTTATGTTTTTGGGGAGCTTTAGCAAAAAAAATTATCAAAATCGGTTGTACCGTTCTCTCGCGGAAGGACGATTATAGCGAAATATTACTAGAATAGAAGACCCACTTTCATAATACAATTTAATCAATAGAACACTTTGTTGAACGTGATAATTCTTTGACGACAGCCAATTTACCAGATGTAGTTTCAACAATACGACCGTAATCACCTGTGAAAGCTTGGAAAACCTTTTATTAAGTTTTGCATACATAGGCTTATCCACTAAATATATTTTTCCCTTAAAATATAGGTAGGTGTGTAGGTGTAGGTGTGTGTTTCACGGGTATACCTACTGATTCTAGCGAGGAATCGATAAATCTTGTCATAAAAATTGCTGCTCATCTTATCCGTTCCGAATAACATTTACAAAGGAATGGTTGAGATTTGTAAGTCGCTAGGTTCTGGCACCAACACAAATTTGAAAGTCTTTCTTCTGGATTGAGCTACCTCTGTGTCGTTTTCTCGATAAATGTTGGTCATGTAATGACTTAAGTAACATTTTTCAGACATTTCATTTTGTTGACATACAAACACATACATTCATCTGTATCTTAAGATTTGGAACTGATTTTTAAAAATTGTGTTTGTTTAAAAAGTAAACGAACCTTCTTCAAACCTGTAGGTCTTTAAATGTCATAGCTTAATAATTGTTGCAATATTTTAAGTTATTTATTTGGTTTACCTTTTTAACCAGAAGGGAGGTTTTCGAAATACGAAAAAGCACACAGGACTTTCTCCTATCTATCATATACGATGACTTTCCCTTTTTTATAAATCGACGTCGTTATCTTCAAACGTTCTTCCCGAATTATTGGCAAATGACACTGTTTACGTGATGAGTTTTATCAATAATGCATCATCCATCCTCTTAAAAAATATGTACATACGAGTACATACATATGCCATTCGTGACCAGACGGAAGACATCTATCTATCCAGTGAAAATTTCACTTCACCCACACTCAAATTGAAGTGTCAAACTCGTTTCATTGATATCCGAATCAGGAACCAGGACGTTGTTGCTGATTTGTTAATTTCAAATGCATAAGGTGTCGAACCAAATTCAAACAAATTGTAGGTATTCAATATTAAATACATACGAGTATATGTTTAAATGTAACAGCAGTTACGGCTACCATACTGAATTTGTTTGTATTTCAAAAACATGTAGGTCGCCTTTAGTATACATTTTACAGATTTTAGTGATTAGTGTATATATATGTATGTATATATACAGGGTGGGCGATCTAGTAGTTTTCTTTAAAATCGTAGGTCATTTTGATATTTACAGCTGTTTCCCGCTCAAAATCTTGATAGAAAGTCAGTATCATACCTCCGCGTTCGTGAGATTGGTAAGTAGACAACACTATTGGTCACCGTCGGTCGTACAGTGCGCACAGACGAGAATGTGGCTGCTGTAGCCGAGAGTGTGAGACGTAATTCACAGCTAAAATTGAAAGTATGTATTTGCATGACCTCTGGTGTATGCAGGATGGCGCGCCATGCGCCATGCGTGTTATCAGCCCTCTTGGCAATGTCAATTGGCCGCCTCAGAGCTGCGGTTTGACTCCTTTTGACTTTTTTTTTTTGTGGAGAACTGTGTAGAACTAATGTTATGCCAACAATCCGGAAACGATTCAAGCACTAAGGGCCAAAATCATCCAAGCAATCCGTGAGCTACAGCCCGAAACCATCAACAAGATCTTGGAAAATTGTAGTGACAGAATGCGCTACTGCAAAGCCAGCCGATGCAGCCAATTAAACGACGTTGTGTTTCATAATAATTAATGGGAATGTTTGCTTATTCTAATAAGGCCAAAATACACGGACAAAATTTTCATTTTCAAAAAGAAACTTGTACTTGGCCCGTCCTGTATACAGGGTGATTTGCATAAGGTGTGACAAAAAGCTAGGGCGTGTAAGTTGGACTTACACAAGAAAAAAATCATATGGGAAGGGGGGGTCTATTTCCCCCCGTTAGGCGGGAGGGGCAATTTAAGAAAAAAATCACTTAAAACAGAAAAAAAATTATTAAAAAATAACGGTGATACCTACAGAGTAATGGTATAGCATTTTGAAAAGCCAGAAATACATTCTTTAATTTTGTTTTTAAATAAAGTTGTTCGAGTGAATAGTTTTTGAAAAATTAATTTTCAAAATCAAAATTTTGAAAAAAAAAAATGAAAATTTTTTTTTAAACAATTTTTTTTTCAAAATTTTACGTAATTAAGTATTATTTTTTTATTCAATAATCAATGCTCTTATTAATTTTTGATCAAACACAAAAAACCTAATGTCAAAATGTTTTGTAGTTTTTGAGAAAATCAAAAATAAGAAAAACTACTTTTGTTCTAAGAAAAGCCTTTTATTTTAGTTTTTATACGTTTTTGGATTCTTAGGTGAATTTACGTTTGAAAGGATTAACTTTCTTTTTACTATTTTTTTAATTATCGTCTTATAAACATACAATAATGTGACAAAGTACTGGATTAACCATATTTCACACATTTTTTTCATTGAGAACACCTGCCTGAGAGCATTGGATTAAAGAATGTATTTCTGGCTTTTCAAAATGCTATACCATTACTCTGTAGGTATCACCGTTGTTTTAAGTGATTTTTTTCTTAAATTGCCCCTTCCGCCTAAACGGGGGAAAATAGACCCCTCCTTCCCATACGATTTTTTTCTTGTCTAAGTCCAACCTACACGCCCTAGCTTTTTGTCACACCTTATGCAAATCACCCTGTATAACAAATTAATATTGCTTTTTATGGTTTGTGAAATTTTGTATAGCGTTCATGAAGTTAGAATACACGTTTTAAAAATTATTGATGGAGATAAATATAAACTACATTAACTTAAAAAAATTAAAAAAGTTATCAATAATTATAATTTAAAATTTGGTGGGGGCAAAAAACTCCATTTATTAGGCTTAGTACAAGCTAATTCCCAATCTTAAATCTTAATTCTTAGATCCAGGATTGTAGTGAGTTGGAAGTATGATTAAGACGGAGTTTCAGGCAGGGTAAGCTCTGGTTTGAAGTCGAAACAGTTAATGTTACAGTTATTCCTACGAAGCATAGGAGCAATAGGATCGTTGGTTGGAGCCATAGAAGGTACGTCCGGTTGGCAGATAGAAGAGACGAGGATTTCTTATATTACGAGAGTTATTGTTGAAAGAGATGGAAATGTAGAGAGCTGTGTAGTCAACAGAACGAACGTTAAGGTAGTCGATAAATGAAGAGATATCGCTTATTGATCTTCTTTCTTCCAGCGTATTCAAGTTAATTAATAGAAGTCGGTCTTGTAAATATGTGTGAAAAAGTTGAGCTCTCTATCACATAAATCACTAAGGTCGCAAATTGAATCAGCGGTGAATATAAAGTTGATAATGGGGAAGGTATCGACGGGGAGTAGATTGAATGCGTTTTCGTGAAAAAGTGATTGAATGACATTTTGGAAATATTTAGGTCAAAGCAATTTTTCAGGCACGAGTTAGAGAAACTGTTGAGATCAAGTTGTAGAAGAGTGAAATCATATGTGGAAGAAATGGTCTTGAAAACTTGGTATCGGTATCGTCGGCGTAGAGTGAAATAAAGACATATTTTATGACAATTCCAATATCGTTAATAGTATGAATAGAAAAGAGAGGTCTTAATTGGCTGCCTTGTTGGACTCTGGAGGTAGCTAAGAAGTCATTAGAGAAGGTAGACGAGAATCGAAATTTGTAGTAACAGGTTTTCAGGTAAGCAGAAATCTATCTTAAGAAGATAGGTCCAAGTCCAAGGGTGGACAGTATGAATGGAATACGCTTATGTACGATTTTGTCAAAAGCCTTATTAAATAGGTTGAGTGAAGAAACATTGACTTCTTTTCCGTTCTCTAAAGTTGAGTGCCTAAAGGATACGAATTAAATGAGTTGTGGACCTACCTTTGACAAAGCAGTGTTGTCTAGGGGAAATGAAAGACTTACAACGAAAACTTAAAATTTCGTACAAAATGCTTTCCACGATTTCGAGAATATTTGACAGTTTAGCAGTTTGACGATAGTTTGTAACTTCACACTTTGGGAACTTTTGATGTATTGGTTTTATGAAAGAAGTCTTCCAGAACTGAGCGACGTTTCCTTGAAATAGGGATAAGCCGAAGGTTTTTGAGTTGGAAAAAGAGAGTCTTGAAGAGCATTTTATGAGAAATATGGATTGGATGCCATTTTGGCCGGGAATATACTCATCATTGAGTATATCGTCAGCTCATTTTATATGAGAAAGGGGTCAATGGTTTCAGATAGAAATGGACCAAGGGAGAAATTCAGTTAATAATTAAAATAGGAAAGACTTTGCTCACCCCATGCATTCTTCTCCTAGATAGTCAAGGACTGGTTAAGGTTAAAATAGCTATTCCACTTATTTACCACGTCAACCATATTCTTCTCGGTAAAATATAAAAAATTATAGTTTATACGATTCTTAGCATTAAATTAGTTCTGAGGCCAAAAGACATCAGAATTAAGATATTGTAGAATAACTTAGATCACCCGCCTAGGGCCAGTAAGTTAGTTGTAAGTTATTGATAAGAACACTAGTTTTATGATTTTTTGTTTAGCTTTAAGATAGTTTTCTGTGGATGGTTAGATAGTTTCTGTGGAGAAAAATCTGTTATAAAGACTTCAAAATATTGATAATTTCTCTATAACCTATATAATAATATTTCCATGTCATTCAAATGACCTTAGTTCTCATCATCAACTCATTAATACGAATAGGGACAAGCGCAATGTATTTTAAATCTCAGAACGAATGAAAACAAGAAATAAATCATATTGAAATATCTCATAGTACAGTTTTCCAAAGCCAAAGTGTCAAACAGAAAGGATATTAAAATTAAAAATTAAACAGGAAACGGCTAATTAATGCACATGAGGGAAATTAATCATCGACAATAATTTCCATTCCAAACGCACAAAAGAAAAATTGCTGCAAGCAATATGAAACCAGTACCAAGTGCACAATGCTTTTTAATATATATGCGTTCTTAATAACGGTATCCGCTAACTATATATGGCTCCATAATCCATCGATGGATTATTAATTAAAAAAATAATAATAATCCATTCTGTGGATGTAAATGAACAAGAACATGGTTCATTATTAAAATTTATCCATTGATGAACAAAGAGAAAGTTGGTTTTTGTGTCGTACCCGCAGGTTTTGCTCAGGAATCAATTACACGAAAATAGAGAAAGAAAAACAGGAATATAGAAATGCTGTGATGTAATTCATGGGCAGAGGATATTCATCATCATTTTGACCTATTTCTTTAAAATTATTGAAATTTAGGTTGATTCAAAATCTGGAACAATACCGTAGCATGTTTGTAAAATAAATAGTAAATTCCCCTGCCTCATTCACTTAGGGTGGGCTATATACAAGTTTCTTTTTAAAAATGCAATAAAATGAACAAAATTAAATTTCATGTATTATGGCTTTATTAGTTGAAGCAAACATTCCCATTAATTTTGGAACACAACGTTGTTCAAGCATCTGAATCGGCTAGCTTTGCAGTAGCGCATTCTGTTACTACAATTTTCCAAGACCTTGTTGATGGTTTCGGGCTGTAGCTCAGGAATTGCTTGTATCATGTTGGCCCTAAATGCTTGAATCTTTTCCGGATTGTTGGCATAACACTGGTCATGGTTCCGCACAAAAAAAGTCCAAAGGGGTCAAATCGCAGCTCCGAGGCGGAAAATTGAAATTTCCAAGATGGCTGATAACACGGTTTGGGAATTTGGTGCCCAAAAGATCGATTTTGGCATGGGCTGTGTGGCATGGCGCGCCATCTTACATGAACCAAAATTCGTCCAAATCCATGTCTTCAGTAAGAAAAAAGTCGGCTTACATGGCTCTGTAACGGCCACCGTCTACCGAAACATTGTTCTCAACATCATTTTCGAAGGAAATTGTTCCTATGATGCCAGCGCTTCACAATCCGCACCAAATTGTCACTCTCTGCAGATGCATTGGCTTCTGAATAATAATTCATTTCAAAAAAATTCAAATATATTTTGAATTTTTGAAAAAAATAAAAATTAAATCAATTTGACAAAATGGGGTCCATATTTTTTTGAAATATAATTTTCATTCGAAAAATAATAAAAACTTAAAATTTCAGTTAAAAATTTTGTCTAATTAAATTAAATTGAATAGTCACCTTTTCTAATATTCCATAAGATTGATATGAAATCTTAGGACTTTATTACCAACAAATCTTTATTAAATCAATTTTTATTCAGTAACTATGTTAAGTAGTGATTTAATTTTAGCTAGGCCAACATACTTAACTTAACGAAAATCACGTAGAATGAACACCGCCACCTGTGAGCCATTTAATGCAAACATAGTTCGGGGAATTTGATCAAATCATCTAAGCACTAAGTAATTGCTTGAGAAATCGCATGTCATTCGATGATCTTAGCTCCAACTACATACTAATGAATAAATGAATATTGAGAAGTGGCTTGCACTGCGACCTAAAGACCTATTGTGCCCAAATCTAGATCAATATGATTTTTGCTAACCATACAGCCCATGCTCCATCTTGTAATGGGGGCAGATGAGGAATAACCTCCATCGCTGCTTTAGAGCAAGTTCACATTGCTCCAGTAATACAATACATAAACAATCGAGACCTTGGTTTTTTACTTGCGACTTATAGGTACTATAAGGCAAGTTGTGCATTGGTAAAAAAACCTAACTCGAGATTTTGATCAAAGTTGACATTACGATGATACTCGTCGCTATGACTAAAATAGTGGGTCTCGCAATTCTGTCTGTCTGTCTGTCTGTCGGTTCGACTACAGCCTAAACGACTCGGTCGATTTTCTTTAAACTTGGTAGATATAGGTTTTGATTTTTTCCCCCACGAGGTTTTTTTCTTTTTTTTTTCAGACCAAAAATAACGGTACCTGCCATACGACTTTTTTTCGAAATTTTATAAATATTTTTTTTTTCTCAAAAACTGTTCGACCGATTTAAAAAATAAAAACACAACAAAATTTAATTTAGTTAAAGCTAGGTAATGGTTGAAAAAAATTTTCCGAAAAATGGTTATTGAGGGTACCCCCCATTTAACCATTTTTTTTGTTTTTAATTTTCTCAAAAACGGTATACCACGGATTTTGATCATTTTTTTTTTTTGCTAGCTCCCCTAAAACATAAATAGAATTGTGTACTCAAATTTTCAAAACAACATTTTTGGATTTTAAAAAAAACTTCAAATTTTTTTCTTCAAAACTCAATATTTCGAAAATCTTAAGGTAGATTTTTTTTAAACTTAATAAATAAATAAAGGTACCAACCATACAAATGTTAAAAAATTAAAAAAAATGGTTTTCAAAGATCGTATTTTTCTCGAAAACGGCACCTAGTATTTTGATAAAATTTTTTTTCTTTCAATTAATTTTTATAATCTTTAATTTATTAAAAAAAATTTGAAATCAAGATATTACAGCTTATACCTACCACAGAACCATTTTTTCTAATCTTGAATTTCTCATTAATGACATAACGGATCTTAATGACATTTTTTATAGAGAAGCTTTTAAAAAGTCTAAAACACATTGCATTTCCAAACTTTAAAATAAATATTTTTTGAATTTTTGGAAAAAAAGAATCATTTTTTCTTGTTGTGAAAATTCGATATCTCAGAAACGGCTCAATATTTTGTTTTGTTAATTTAAAATTTATTCGAACAATAAGAAAAACTTTAAATTGGCGTACCAAAATTTTTTCTTAAAAATCTTCTAAAAATTTTGTGTGCGCATATAAAAGCTTTTTTTTAAGAAATTACTATACTCTGTTCAATTTATATTTGCAGTACAGGGAAGATAGGATATTTGCTTTCAGTCTGACCATTATGGATTAGCTGTCTTTAATTTAAAGCTCTTACAGGATTGCCGTAGGACTGTAGCAGCATTAAAAATTGCCCGCAAATCTCAGAAAAATATTTGCTACTAAAAGCTCGAGAAAGCTTAAATCCTGAGAGTTACATACCACAAACCAAAGAAAATGCCATATGAATTTCTATTAACTCGACAATGGTAACTCTGATTCAGTGTTTTTTTTTTTAATAAACACAATAAGGGTTGGTTGCAAATTGGTGATCACTGTGGTGATCAGTGTCCTTTCACCCATGGAGCAGATAGGTCATGATGGGCTGTGCGTGAGCTCAAAGAAGATTACACAAACAATTTTAATGTAACTCAGTGATTCTCTTTCTTATTTCAGTGGCAATTTTTTAAGTTGAGGTGCCGTGCAAACAGCAGCAGGCACCAGTGTTTCTGAAAAAGCTCTCCCATAAGGCCTGTACTGCAAATATAAATTGAACAGAGTATAAAACGACTTATAATTTTTGTTTTTGTATAAATTCATATTTGCATAGCATTCTGTTTTTGTGTCTTACTACTAAAATAATTTAAAAAATTAATTTTATCCTTATGAACAGTTTTTTCTAATAGCATTCGTTTTTAAAATTCCTAGTCTATTACATAGGAGCAAGTTTATGTGACCCAGTCGTGCATTTTATTTCTAGTGCTCTTATAGTTGTTTGAAACTCGGTTCTTTTGTATACCATGCAACCGCAACATAAGTACTGATGGGTCTTACCATCATAGTGTACATCCACCTAAGATTATAAAGTTTTTGAGTAAATATGCGACTCTTTACATCCCCTCCCCAATTTAATGGCGTCAGATCGCTAAAACGAGTGGGCCATGTTAACAGGTGCATTAGTCGTTCGTCAAGTATTTTTTTCGGTAAATTGATTCTATCGCGCGCTCTTAAGCTTGTGAAGCCGTCTTGCTGAAATCACATGTCTTGAAATGTAAGCAGTAAAAAGGACAAAGCCATTTCATTGAAAACCTGATTCATCACTATTCATGTTGAATTTATTGATAAACGAAAAAAATCAACCGAGAACTGTCAAATTGACTGTCACATGTGCATTTTATTTATTTATTTTCCGTTTATTATTTAATTCAGTCAACTGTCAACTTGTCCTCCCCAAGCTGGAGTGAGGCTTGCAAATCCCTAACGAAGGCAGAAGTGGATGAAAACTGGACGAAAAGCAATAATCCTCAATATTGGATGAATCACGCATTCACGGCAGTTACTGAGTTTCGAACGACCTATACGAATGAACCCAGCCTTCCTTCTATAAATAGTCCTCCCTTAACAAAAGTCCGGGTTGGCAAAATAGTCTGAAGTAAAAAAAGTGTACGTTTAATGATCACCTTTTCATAGAGCACGATATCTTGGTTGTAGAAATAAATATTAAAAGTTCAACTACTAAACGAAACCATAATAATTGGTCTTCACAAGACCCGAAGCTTTTAAGGTTGAAACCAAAGAGAATATGCTAACGTCTTTAGGGCAATGGAATAACTACCTAACTGATTGCACTCTCATGGTGAAAATCAAATGCAGAACCATTATTCTCGTCGTGTCGGTCTGCATTGTGTATTTTGAAATGTTTTAATTATGATTCGACTAAATTAACTCAGATAACACTTAAATCATAAACTTCTTATTGCAATCAACTGCAAAACTCTCTTGTTTACGCAATTAAGTTTATCGCGTGACCATCAAATTTTGAAATCCTTTTAACTTTTCATCATGACCAAAACCACTCAGCATTGCTTGTTAATGGTGTTGGTGTCTAACAAGAAAACAACATAAAGTTTGCATGTTTGTACATATAAATAAACAAAACCGTCATTCAAATAACAGTAAAATAAACTTCATCCTTGATTCCCAAATGCATGCATATTTTTGGCTTAATCCATGGGACATACCTAAGTTTCCCGACAAAAAATAAGCAGACTTTAACGCAATACCCGTTTAACTGCTCAAGTGGAACTTGTTAGAACGATGTGCGGACTACATGAAGTTTATGACCACTTTCAAGCCATATATGTTTTATATGTCAAAGTTGACATCTGCGTGTATACTAAATTCGCACTCAACATAACATAATATAAGATAAAGCATAATCGTAAAGTCGCATGAAACACTCGTTTATTCAAAAATGCATATAAATACCAAGAAAATGTTACCACGGTGAAAATGATGAACTTGGAAAAAAGTGTTTGCAGATAATACTGACAATTCATCAACTTCCATTTTTGTGAATTGAATTTTAATGACCGGTAATGGAAAGATGATGAAAAGAGAGCATTTAATATTTCAATAATTTCACACTAATGTTCTTGGCAAAAGAATCTACTCGTAAAATTGCGAACACTTGATGATTTATAAATTGAAAATTTCGTTTAAGACTTTTAGGCTTATAAATAAAGCAGGACATTTCATATAATCCGTGTACAAGAACCTAGAGCTTGGTGGTGAAGTTAATATAACTATAAGACGTTATTAAACCAATTTGATGGCAGCAGTGCTCATGATGTTTAGTTAGGATTTTCCAATAGGGATTTTTAATCTTTGACAGGTCAGAACGATCAAGTTTTATCTGTCAAATTGGTTGTCATTTATTGAATCAGTCTTGCCAAATCAACATTGAGGTTAATATCGTTGAAGAACATGTACAAATGATTGAATTGTTTTGTCAAAGCTGTGGTTGGGGGGTTTCGGCAGTCTAGCCCTGTGGGCTCCCGGGAGTTTATTTCTGGAAAAAAACACCAGAAAATGTTGTTTGCTCAAAATTGGAAAAAGGGCCAGAAATTATCTTGGGAAATAAGCCATTTATTAGGTATTTAATAAAATCCACGTCTGGATCGCACGAACTTGCTCCTATGTAATAGACTAGGAACTTTAAAAACGAATGTTATTAGAGAAAACTGTTCATAAGGATAATATTAATTTTTTAATTTCTTTTAGTAGTAAGAGACCAAAACAGAATGCTATGCAAAATATGAAGTTATGCTAGAACAAAAATTATAAGTCGTTGTAGTGGTTTCTTAAAAAAAAGCTTTTATATACAAACTTTTTAAAAGATTTCTAAAAAAAATTGTTGGTATGCTAATTTAAAGTTTTTATTATTGTTCGAATAAAAATTGAATTTTCAAAAAAAATATTAAGCCGTTTCTGAGATATCGAATTTTCAAGAAAAGAAAAAATAGTTTTTTTTTTCAAAAATTCAAAAAATATTTATTTTAAAGTTTTGAAATGCAATGTGTTTTAGAAGTTTTAGAAGCTTCTCTATAAATTTTTTTATTAAGATCTGTTATGTCGATGATGAGCAATTCAAAATTTAAAAAAATGGTTCTTTAGTAGGTACAAGCTTTAATATCTTAATTTCAATTTTTCTTGTTAAATTAAAGATCGTAAGAATTAATTGAAAGAAAAAAATTTTTCTAGGCGTCGTTTTCGAGGAAAATACGATTTTTGAAAACCATTCCTTAACATTTGTATGGTGGGTACCTTTTAGGTAAAACACATTTTTTTTCTCACATCTTGTAGATTATATTGAGAAACATTTATTATCAACTTAAAAAAAATCTAGAATGGGGTTTTCGATTGATATTGAGTTTTGAAAAAACAAAATTTGAATTTTTTTTTTAAAATCCAAAAAAAAATTTCTTTCAAAATTTGAATAAATAATTTATTCTATTCAACATACATATACATATTCTATTCTACCGTTTTTTGAGAAAATCTAAAACAAAAAAAGAGGCTGGGTGCGACCCACACTGATAACTTCCCATTGTGGTAAGAAAACCTTGAGTAGAATTTTACATCTTTTTCATGGACTAAAAGATAAAAATATATTGTGACGTTTTCTTTAATTTTACCATAGCTATTAATGGAATTTGAATACTATCCGCCAAAAAAAAAATATGCTAAGCGACTTAATAAAAATCTCATTGTCGTGAGCACCAAAAAATTTTGTTAGATGTCACTTAGTTTAACCAAAATTGTCTCTTAGCACACTATGATTCAACTAGAACTTTCTTCGTTTTTTTCGTTTCCTGAACAATTTTAGAAATGTCGCTTAGTATACATTCTTACGGGAAGGTATCGATGTATAAAACAACATACTTTAGAAGGCACTATCGGTGTTCATTCTCAAGAAATTCGACTTGAAATACAATTTTAACTAGTTTTCACTAGAATTTTTAATAGTTTTTTTATTTAAAAAAAACTATTAATTCAATATTTGTCAACATTTTAGCAATTGTACAAAATTATACTATGTTTAAAATAAACTAAATTAGAAGTCAATATCACTACTAGTTCTCGAGAAATTTGAGTCGAAAAACAATTTTTACCAATTTTCAATAGAATTTTATATAGTTTTTTATTTTTTGTAAAAAAACTGTAAACTGATTTTTTTTTGAAATTTTTTTGAGTTTCAAATTGTTTTCCGTTCTTAGAATATCTGGGTTATGAAATTTTTTTTTCTTATTTAAATAAAATGCACGACTGGATCGCACGAACTTGCTCTTATGTAAAAGTACTTTGGAATTTAAGATACATTTTATAATTATAAAACATGAATTTAAAATTAAATTGCCGTCTGATTTCTAGAAAAGTATGAATTTATGCAAACAAACTTTAAAAAATCGTTTTATTATTAAATAAATAAATTTTTTATATAAGAAATTTCTTTAAAATTTTTAAAGAAAAAAATGTGGGATGCGAATTATAAGTATTTAATAATATTGATTTTTGGAAATAATTTCAAAAAATAATCGTTCATAGGTTTTGAAGAAATTGATTTTTCAAAAAAAAAAATTTTTCAAAAAAACCCAACAAATAATTTTTCGAATATTTTTATATACAATATTATTTTAAACTTAGGGGGACTCCTGCTGAAAATTTTTGGTTAAAATCGTTAGAGCCGTTAATGAGAAAGTCGAAAATCAAAAAAACGGTTCTATGACAGGTACCGTTAATAACATTTTGCCCCAAAATTTTTTTTTACCAAAACGTAGTCCATGTCCATAATATCATACCTAATTTTTTTTTTATCAAAATCGTTAGAGCCGTTTTCGAGATAAATAAGATTTTGCATTACGGATGTATGGGGGGTACCATTAGTTTTAGAGCTAAAAAAAAAATTTCAATTTCCCCTCTAGGGAATCACCGAAGACCCATAACTACCGAGTTTGAAGAAAATAGGTCCAGTGGCTTAGGCTCTAGATCGAGGTACAGACATACAGACAGACAGACAGACAGACAGACAGACAGACAGACGGAATTGCCGGAGCCACTTTATTCGTCTTCGCTATCATCGTAATGTCAACTTTGATCAAAATCTCGAGTTCGATTTTTTTTCCAAATGCAGAACTTGCCCTATAGTACCTATATCGCAAGTAAAAAATAACGGTATGTTCATTTTTTTCCAAATTAATACCAAATCTGTATGACCTTATATTGAGTACATTAAATTTTATTTGAAATCAATAGCATTATTTTTTCGTGAAATATTTGAAACTAACCAAAACTTTTACTTTTTTTTTAAACCGTTATATTGAAAAAACTACTCACTGAATTTTAATAAACGCCCTTTCAGCCTCTTTTGAAGTTATTATCTATTTAACAAAATTTATTTGAAGTCGATATCTTTACTCGTTCTTGAGATATCGACGACGAAAAATGGTACAAGAACGTACGGACGTACGAACGTACGAACGTACGTACACACACACACACAGACATCTCTCTAAAAATGATTGATATAGCCTCTAGGGACCTTGAAACATCGAGAAATGTCAAAAATTCCAATTTGACAAATCGGACCGATTACAATAACTCCCTATGGGAAGTTAAAAAATGTTTCTTCGGGGTACCCTCAATAGCCATTTTTCGGAATTCAACCATTATCTAGCATAAACTAAAAGAATTTTGTTTGTATTTTTATTTTTAAAACCTGTCGCACACTTTTAAAAAAAAAAAAATATTTATAAGATTTCGAAAAAAATCGTATGGCAGGTACCGTTATTTTTGGTCTTACAAAAAAGGGGGGAAAATTAAAAATGATATCTACCAAGTTTAAAGAAAATCGGCCAAGCCGTTTACGCTGTAGTCGAACCAACAGACAGACAGACAGAATTGCGGGACTCACTTTTTTTAGTCTTCGCTAGCATCGTAATGTCAACTTTGATCAAAATCTCGAGTTCGATTTTTTTTACGAATGCTTAACTTGCCTTATATATTTAGTACCTATAAGTCGCAAGTAAAACAGAGCCACACTCCATCTTTGAGCCATGAGTACAGATAGTTGTAAAACGAAATCTTGAAATAGGATTCAACATTTTTTTTTGTTATAATTTGTTTCTGGCATCGGTAGATTTTGGATGGGAGGAATTTCTGTAACCCAACTGTCGGAGTTTATGGTCTTTTCAGTAAAATAAATATGAACATTTACCAGATTTTGCACTCGATACACCCAGATAAAAACTTAAATCCGGAAGTATTGAAGTATTAACATTGAATTTGTATAATTTACATCCGGACTTAAGTTTTAATCTGGATGAATCGAATGAATAACATGTTCGTTAGTGTACAGAGCTCCTTACCGATCTCATTGACAAACACATTGTCATGGAAGGCGTAATGAAAAGTCACAATCTAAACAGGGTCTTATAAAGATGCATGTAAGCGCATCTTAAGCGGATGGCAAATATGAACATTGGCGCTGTTATCGTTAAGATGACCGTAAATAAGAAGAATATTAGAGAAACGTTAAAACACTCAAAAATGGAATTCCTCAAATTGTTTTAATACGATTTTTCTGTAGTGTTCTTTTCATTTTACAAATACATACTCGTATAATTTAGCAAATGTTTCACTATCAAATGGAGCTTATAAATTAACAGATAAGAAAAATTTTAAATTTTTTTTATTTACTTATTAGTTTTGCTGTCAGATTTTAGATTAAGAATTTTATTTTTCAATTTGTTTTATCTACAATTTGACTTGGCGCTTTTAATCAAGAGTTGCAACGTGGAAAACTGTTCGATCTCGATGCTTTAAGGAAATCAGTTAGAAAATATGTTCCGCTGTTGAACCAACAACAAAAGTATGTCTTTGATATACTTATGAAAGTTGTAAATGATGGAACTTGAACGATTTACTATTTGGATGCTCCTGGTGGTACAGTAAAGACATTTTTATTTTTATTGATTTTAGCAACAATTCGCTTACAGAATGGAATTGCACTCGCACTTGCTTCCTCTAGTATATTGCAGCTATATTGTCGGAAGGCGGACGAACAGCCCATTCAGCGCTAAAGTTACCATTGAATATTCAAAGCAACGCAACTCCGACTTGCAACATTTCGAAGAACTCTGCAATGGCAAAGGTTTTGTAGTAGTTTATAGTATGGGATGAATGCACGATGGCACATAAAAAGTCTTTGGAGGCATTAGACAGAACTCTGAAAGATCTGCGAAACAATCAAAACCGATTCGGTGGAGCTATGATTTTGTAAGCAAGAGATTTTCGTCAAACATTACCAGTTATTCCACGATCTACACCAGCGGATGAACTTAATGCATGTTTAAAGTCCTACATTTTGTGGAAAAAAATTAAGATACTAAACTTGATCTAGAATATGCGTGTCGAATTGCAAACTGATCGATCTGGAGAAATATTTTCAAAACAACTCATTGGCATTGGTAATAGTAAAATCCCTGTAGACGTTATGAGAGGCTGCATTACATTTCCTGTCACTTTTTGTCAGTTTACAGAATCAAAAACTGAGCTTATATAAAAGTTGTTCCCAAACGTCGCTCAAAATTACAGAGATCATTGTTGGTTGAGTGAACGAGCTATATTAGCTGCTAAAAACACGGATGTAAATGAAATAAATTTCAAAATCCAAAATGAAATTGCCGGTGAATAAAGGACATATAAATCAGTTGATTGCGCAACTAACCAAGATGATGTCGTCAATTATCCACCAAAATTTTTGAAGTCACTGGATTTGCCAGGATAACCTCCCTATAATCTTCAATTAAAAGTAGGATCGGTGGTCATAATGCTACGAAATATCGACCAAACGCGACTTTGTATGGGCACACGGCTAGCAGTGAAAAAATTACTGAACAATGTGATCGAAGCAACCATTCTTAAGGGAAAACATAAGAGAGAGAATGTGTTGATACCCCGCATCCCAATGGTACCAACTGATGCACCGTTTGAGTTTAAATGCTTGCAATTTCCAGTGCGGCTTGAATTCGCTATGGCCATAAATAAATAACATGGTCAGTCGTCAGGGGCAAACGCAGGTAGGGGTTCTAAGGGTTCACCCCCCCCCCCCCGAAACGACCAAAAAAATAAGAGTTTATTTTGTTAAAGAAAAAAAAAACAAAGTGTTATTTTCGTGCCATAAATTCTTCTGCTAGTGTTGATTTTACTTACGACTTATAGGTACTACTTGCCTTAAGTAATGCATTCGTAAAAAAAATCGAACTCAAGATTTTTATCAAAGTTGATATTACTATGATAGCGAAGACGAAAAATGTGGGTCCCAAAATTCTGTCTGTCTGTCTGTTCGACAACGGCCTAAAAGCCTGGGCCGATTTTCGTTAAACTTGGTAGATATCGTTTTGAATTTTTTTCCCCCACACGTTTTTTTTTGCTTTTCTTTTTAAAGACCAAAAAAACGGTAGCTGCCATACGATTTTTTTCGAAATCTTATAAATATTTTTTTCTCTAAAACTGTCCCACAGAATTTTGAACAAAAAAAATTCATAAAATTTCATTTTGTCATTTTAGGTAATGGTTGAAAAATTTTTTCCAAATAATGATTATTCTTGGAAACCCCCTTGGGACCATTTTTTTGGTTTTTTGATTTCTCGAAAACAGTACAACCGATTTTAATCATTATGAAGCCCCACCAAGGTTTAATTATTTTTGCGTATACAAATTTTAAAAGTTTTATTTTTTGATTATTCAAAAAAAAATCAAAATTTTTTTCTGGAAGCTCAATATTTCGAAAACCCCATGCTCGATTTTTTTTAAGCTTGATAAATAAAAGTTTTTTAATATAATCTACAAGATCTGAGGAAAAAAAAATTGTTTTAACTAAACATAAAGGTACCCACAATACAAAAGTCAAAAAATGGTTTTCGAAAATCGTATTTTTCAAAAAAATGGCTCCGAGAATTTTCTTTTTTTGCTTCGATTAATCTTTAATTTTAGAGAAGCTTCTAAAAACTTTAAAAAAACATTGCATTTTAAGACTTTAAAAAAAAAATATTTTTTTTAATTTTTGAAAGAAAAAAATTTATTTTTTTTTTTGAAATTCGATACCTCAAAAACTGCTCTATATTTTTTTGGTAAATTAAATTTTTATTCGAAAAATAAGAAAAAAATTTAAATATGCGAACCAAAATTTTTTCTTAAATATGTTTTAAAGATTTTGTATACAAAAGCTTATTTTTTTAAGAAACCACTAAAACCGAATTACAATTTTGTTCTCGCAAAAACTAATGTTTGCTCAAAACACATGTCATCCTGTGCTTAGCTCCAACTACTAAAGGAGTTTTAGTCATTTAAAAAATGAATTTTATGCTTTTTCTCTTAGCATTAATTTTTGAAATTCTTAGTCTTTTACATGAGAGCAAGTTCGTGTGACCCAGTCCTTCATTTTATTTTATGTGTCTTCGTATTTTAACGCAACTGTCTTAATTTGAATTGATGATTAAAAAATAGAGACGAATCGAACAGCAATTGCGTTTTTGATAATTTACATTATGTATAGGGCAGAAAACGGACTAACGGAGCAAATATACCGATACAGATATCCGTGTTAATCTTAAGGGCCGATTTATGGCTAATAAATGATTTCGATTTATTTAAGTTTGAGTTATTGATGGCTCCAAGGTCGGAGTTACAGCAATAGAAAAAACTCACTCATTTCGTTTGTGTGAAAGTTACAGTTACAGATGAGTAGCACATAGCACCCTCTGAGAGCGTTTTGGTTATAATTATGTAGTATAGTTAACGTAGGTACCAATTGAGTGTTGATGGTGTCCTTATGTTTTCGTATAACTCTTTGTCCTATGATCACAAAAGTGCAACAAGTTATAACTTCACGTACTAAGATATACCGGATTTAGTTTTGCAGATTTGGACCACTAGGCGGACCTAGAACTTATTATAACTCTATTGTTAGGTACACTTATGGAATCACTTACACTCTTTTTCTTCTTGTTGCATTAATGATATTTTACGAACCAAATGATGGCCTCCATCACAGGGCCCGTACTAAAACTCTATGTCTAAGAATTAATTCCGGAATAAAAATGCCCAAATGGGAAGCACCAAAAAACGCCCTCGTATTGAATATTTTCTAACTTTTGGTAACATTATTCAAATTTGCCAAATAGGTATCCGTTGCAATTAGCTGTATGAAATTGTTCCGATAGGTCCTATCCCTAAGAGCAAATATTGTTTAGTTATATCATATTTATGATAATTACAATAAAGAATATGTAATTAACAAGTACCTACAGTATAGCAATAAAATAATATATTTATGAAAATCTCATATTTTTCTCATTTCATATATTTCACAAGAATTGGGGTTCCGTCCAGGCGATCTCACATGGGCTCATCAATTGAAATATGAAATATGATTTATTACTGCGAAGGCCCAATAAGTTTTGACAGAACAAAGTCTGTCGGGGAGGAACTTTTAACATAAAAAACCAATGTGTTGTTTTAGAGAAAATAGGGCAGAACAACGTTTGCCGGGGCAGCTAGTAATAAATAAACTTGTTAATCATGTTGGCTTAATAACAGCGGCCCAACGTTCTTCATTTGGCTTTACATAATACTATTTGCTTAAAATATCATATTAATGTTGTCTTAATCTAATTCATGATTTTTTAGTATTAAATAATTTGAAAAATTAAATAATTTTTATAATTTTTGATAAGTGGGCATTTTATCCCCTGTAGTATTGATTATATATTATTTTTTATTCCGGGCGGCAAAAACACACGCTTCGCCACTGAGCCTTAATGCTAATAACAATAACCAAACCTCCCTCAATATTGAACAAATTTCCGAGTCCAAAAAGAGAGGGAGTAAAGCAAGAAACAGAAAAAACAAACAAGACCTATTGTTCAAAAAACAAACTCACGCAAACTCTCAACGAACAGATTTTCTAAATGATTAGTTCTTATGAAAATCAACAATACACAAGTTGTTTATCAATATAAACTTTCAATAAATCGGGTGGTTGCGTCTGATAAAAATAAAAATAATAAAAAAAAACCAAAACAACACAACTTAATCCAATTAAAAAGCAAACATTCCATTCATTGATAAAGTTGTTTTGAAGTACCGCCAGCAGGTATATGCGATTAGGTACACCTATACATATTTGATCCAAGCAAACCAGGATCACCATTCAGTGTTTACCACCAACGGCAATGGTAACGCCACCAAACCACACCACTTTTAGTAGAAGGTTTTCATATAGCAGGGCTCCTGCTCCTGCTCCTGGTGTTTGTGGGTATTTGTGTTGGCAAAGTGCCTTGTGGTGAGTGCAATGAGAGGCAGGTTGGGATATTATGTTTATTCAGTTTACGCAACCCAGTAGGAAATTTCCAAAAATTCACTAGTGAAGAAGTAGGTGTTTCATCACGGAAAAGGAGCTGCACCCATGAATTTCCTACGGAATCCTATGAGGAATTTAACACAGGCTTGTCATTGCAAGGAGGTACACACTTTCTCGATGCATATTTTGTTGTGAAATCACTATGCTCATGGCATCTTCGATTTCATGGGTAATTTTTGTGTCTGAAAAAACTGGTTCTATTGATGTGATGCTTTCCTCAATGGAAATAAATGAATGAAAAGTGAGTCAACATTTAATCAATTGCCTCAGGGAAAGAATCATTGAAAATACTAATTATTCACTACAGAATTGTGTACATATTTAAAGCTCGTTTTTTCAGTTTTGAAAAAAGGAATACATTTAGGCGATGTTTTATTAAGAGAATGAATATGATTGAAATCATTATCTATTTCTTTTTTTATTTCATCAATAGAAGAAGCGCCTGAAATATATGTAAATTTATAGTTTGAATGAAAAAAAAAACAAATTAAATTTGTGTTATGTACGTATCTGTTTTATTAACTATTATAATACATTTTAAGTATATATGTCTTACATTGTCTTGTCTTGTTGTAAGACGTAACACAAACAGTTGGTCGAAAAACTCTCCTTTGACACTTGGTAGAATTTGGGGAGCAGCTTAGGAATTAATCATCTTCATTCTCCTGTTCATTTGAGATCTAATAAAAAGAGGAATATTTACTTTTTGCAAATCATTCAAAAGAATATAGGGAATTTACCGTTGGTGAATTGTTTTCCTTCTCCATGGTTGTTATTTTTTTAATCTTTAGTAAATTGATTGAAAACACAAAACCCCGCACAACCGTTTTCTGTGATCACAAAATTGACACTAAATCATTCCAAAACAAAAGAAATAACTCATGACAAAAAAAGACCTATTGAGCGTCGCCGAGACGCCGACCCATCGCGGGAAAAACCCAAAAAAAAAAGGATTGTTTATTGCAGGTCAAAATCTCTCTCTCTTTTTCCTCTCAGCTCGCAGCCTATTTTGCTCAGTAAACGAAGTTCATGAAAAAATACATTCCATTTCCCTAGCGATATCACCTGATCACCATAGTTTTGCTCTATTGAAAGGTTGTTTACTGATTTTCAATTCCAAAGAAAATAAAGGGTTGTTTTCTCTTTCACATCGCAGGCATTAAACACTCAATTGTGGATTACCTTCTTTCGAGAACAAAGCACAAGATGCTACTGGGATTGCAAACTACTGACTCATTGCATGACTTTCGATGAATGAAACCAATGCAGACCTTCTACTCAATGAAAGTGACACGTGATTTCCACGAGGAATTCAACTTTATTTTTCCTTGAGGAGCAAATTTCCTACTGGGAATCTTCACACATATACACCTACAAAACCAATAGTCCTGCAGCTTTAGTCATAGCCATAGCCAGCATCGACAGCTCCGATCCTGAATGCCGATTTATATAACCGACCTCCCTATTATACCTACCTTGTGGCCAAAGGAACTTGTTGTAGCGTTATTAAAATGTTTTTCTTTCGGACCTTAATGGAGGAGGCTACGGTTGAGTTGGTGAAAAGTTTGATGAGTTTCGACTTGAGCTCACAGTTGATTGAGTAGAACAAAAAAAGAATATGCTTTTATGATTTTATTTATTATGCGCAGAAAAATGTTATGCACTGCATGATTAATTTTCCATGCATTTTCCAATTTAAATGAGGAAAATTATGGGTTCTTACATCAAATGCATCAATATTGCTAAGTACTTAAGTAACAATTGCCAATTGGTTATAATGAAGGGCATTATTGTGAGTGTGTATTAAATATAGGCACTACCAGCATAAATGGAAAATTGGAGGCTTCACAAGGTTTAGTGTGAGACAAGTGATTGCTTGTGTAAAAGGCGAAAGCTGATTTTAATGCTTGACTTTTGTTCGGAGCTTGAAGTACTTATCTACCCATTTGTATCTACCTACCTTCCACAAATTAAAAATGTTTTTAATTATTTTTTAATGGCTTTTCGGAATTTCATAAGTCCCAATTATTGCTTGTCTGTGGATTAAGTATGTAGATACTTATTGGATTTCAGTAATCAAAAAATGCTGGACTGAATAAAACTTGACATAATTATGACGGAGAAGTTGGAAAATGTGGTTTTCGTCATATAATTTGCTGATCTGTATGTCGGTCAATGGGTCTGCTGGACGTAAACTGTTCATCGGTTTAACTGATCTGCTTCAAATTTGGTATCTACTTAGCATTTTTATGTGATTTCCATAAGGGAACGAGAAAACGGCTTATACGATTTTGATTAAACTCTATCCCTAAAGGTCAATTTTTACGGAAATTTTGCCTTTTTAAATGTATTATATGCACACTTAAGGACATAAAATTAATTTAAAAAAGCTCACGAAAACAGGAAATATTTTTTAAAATTTATTTCAATTTTTAGATGTTTTTTCTTGATACCAAAATATTGACACATTTATGTTTTTTTTTCTCATTAAAGATGACTTTTTAAATGAGAACTTTTGAACTTACTCTGTCCATCAGCTTGCACTTTGCCCCTCAGTTTGGTTACAGCGTGTTGCATAAGTCTTTACCATACCTACATATAGCTGTTACCCCGCGATGCCGTAGTATGGTTTCAAGTTTTTTTTTGAAACATTACCATTGGGGGTGGCCGTGGCGCGATGGTTGTGTGCTCGCCTGTCAACCTCATGATCACAGGTTCGATCCCTGCCGTCGTCTATGTCGTCTTTAATTCCATTAAAACCTTCTATAAATTGTCATCAATGGGTTGCTGGTTTACTCATTACATGTTGTTCAGGCATAACACTAACAACATGTGATTGAGTTAAACTAGTATGCCCAACAAGGATGAACACGAATAAAATAATGTGAATTATAAGCGATATAGAAATAAGACACGGCATTCTCCGCTTTAGTTCAGCCGCCATCCCTGGAGATTAAATATCTGAGACAACAACCTTCAGTCTCAGAACATCGTGCCACACATCTTTCCTATCCTTCTTTCTCTTCCGTAACTTCACGCCCACGCTGTGTTGAAACATTTAAAGGGTAATCATAATCCCTTGAGCGCGGGTAGATTATAAAAAAAAAAAAAAAAAAAAAAAGCATTGTTGCTGGTCACTTTTAAAAGGCTAAAATAAACCCTTTAGTAGTTGGAGCCGGGTATTTATACAAGAACACAAATTTCTGCCATTGAAGTGGTATTTTTTTAAATAAATTTCAATATATTAAATTTTTAAAACATTTTCGAAAAATTGATAAGGTAATCCGGGCACTACCGCGCAGTGGGCCAGCACACGAGTTTGGAGTTAACAGTGTACTATTTTTGGATTTCTTGTGTAACGGGAAATATTTAAAAAAAAATGGAAATTTTGTGATTTTCTTATGCCAACAATGAAAACTATTAAAATATAAAAAAATGACTATATTTTAGGTAACGTCTTTTCAAAATCAATTTTTTTTCTATATATTGTAGACAGTCACCCCTATTATGATTGTCAACTATCAATTTGATAGTTGATAAATTTTTATTTCAATGTTTAAAAACCCAACTGATTAAAGTTTTGATCATTGAGAATGATTCAGACCATTGCGAAACACAAGCAAATTGAAAAATTTAAAAGAAAAATTGATTAGTTTTTTTAATAAATTGAGTTTTGTAACCCAATTTTCAAGGTTTATCAACTATCAATTTGATAATTAACAATCGTTATAGGGGTGAGTATTAAAAAACTGTTAAGTTTAAATTTAATCGAGGATATGGTTTTCGAAACATAATTTTGATTTTTTTGTTTAAATCCGAAAAAAATGTTTTGAAAATTTGTATACACAGTACTTTTTAATATTTTTAAAAGTTTAAGTATAAAAATGATACCATTAATAAGCAATTTTTGTAAAATATTTTAGCTCAAAGCAATTTTTACTTCCGACTTATAGGCACTATAAGGCAAGTTATGCATTCGGAAAAAAATGGAACTCGAGATTTTGATCAAAGTTCACATTACGATGATAGCGAAGACCAAAAAAGAGGCTGGGTGCGACCCACACTGATAACTTCCCATTTGTGGTCTTGAAAACTTTATATTTAGATAAAAACATATTGTGACGTTTTCTTCAATTTTACCATAGCTATTAATGGAATTTGAATATGTGGGACTTGGGTACAACTGAACAACCTTATTCATATACGTATGTACAGAACATTAATTCTTCTAAAAACTAAGTTGATAATAAAATTATAAAATTATGTATTATATTAGAAATTACTTTATTATTTCGGTTCCAAACATTTTAATTGAAAAAAAATTTAAAAACGAAATATTCAAACATAAAAGATATGGTTTGGTTATTGATGGAAGGGTACTTACAAAATATATCCGCTCTAAAACTAGATAATATTATACATATGTCAAATATAAACCATTTGTTAGAAATTGTATTATGTATAAAATTAAATAATGGCAAAGTTAATATCATTGCTCGTTCTCAAGATATTCTAGTCGAAAAACAAATATTACCACTTTTTAGTAGATTTTTTTTATATTTTTGTTAAAACTGTCAATTCGATACTTGTCAAAATTTAACCATATGTTAATAATTGTATTATGTCGATACCTTCCCGTAAGAATGTACTAAGCGACACTTTTTTCGAAAATGACTTTTTGATGAGGAAATATATTATATGTTAAGGGCCACGTTTTGGCCTGGGCTTCGCCAACCTATTATGCATGAAAAGGAAACTAGAGTACAAATAAAAAAAAAGTGAGTGTGCTTATGACCGCACGAGTGAAGTGAAACTTCTTTCGCTCTATCTATATGTATATATATGAATGTGTGTGTGCAATATATACATGTATGCACATATACATATATTAATTTCCTACAAATATTTAAATGTATTTTATGTTTTCATTAGTAAATTAATATTTTTGCATAAATCTTTTATTTTTCATTCTTTTATTCGTTATTTTCATTATTGGGTACATCAGTAATTACTGTGGTTGATTGTAAAACCGAGACAATAGGCTTATGATACGAGAAATACGATACATATATTTTAGAATTAAAATTAGACAGAAATCTAGAAAAAACTGCATCGATTGTTGTTCCATGTCTTGTAGTTGGCTCATTACGGTCATTATTCATTTGTAATTCTAATTTATCTCGTAGAAAGTTTATCAAGAGTTGTCCATCTTCGGATGCGAAATTGATATTGAAATCTCCTGCTAAGATTAGTGGCAACGTATGATAGTTTTCTCCTAATTCTTCAGAACCTACTCGACCATAAATGATAAGTCTTCTGTATATAAACTTTATGATAATATTAACTGTGTTATTGGGCGAAATGTAAACAACTACCATTATGATGTTTGTTCCATCGTCCAAAACACAGTGAGCAGCACATATATCACCGTTCGCCTCGCCTGATCACACTTTTCGTAACGCGTTCGTCAGCTTACTCCCCAAGCCAAGCGCGCGTAAAGAAGTTTCACTTCAAAAATTATCAACTGCCATGTTTTCTCATTAAAATAATGTTGCCCCCTGAAATTTGTATTATCCGCCAAAAAAATTATGCTAAGCGACATTAATAAAGATCTTATTGTCGTGAGCAACAAAAAATTTTGTTAGATGTCACTTAGTTTAACCAAAATTGTCTCTTAGCGCACTATTATTCAACTAGAACTTTCATCGTTTTTTTTCGTTTCCTGAACAATTTTAGAAATGTCGCTTAGTAGGTATACATTCTTACGGGAAGGTATCGATGTATAAAACAACATACTTTAGAAGGCACTATCGGTGTTCATTCCCAAGAAATTCGACTTGAAATATAATTTTAACTAGTTTTCACTAGAATTTTTAATAGTTTTTTTATTTAAAAAAAAAACGATTAATTTAATATTTGTCAACATTTTAGCAATTGTACAAAATTATACTATGTTTAAAATAAACTAAATTAGAAGTCAATATTACTACTAGTTCTCGAGAAATTTGAGTCGAAAAACAATTTTTACCAATTTTCAATAGAATTTTATATAGTTTTTTATTTTTTGTAAAAAAACTGTAAGCTGATTTTTTTTGAAATTTTCACCAGTTGTCAAACACATTATTTTTCGTAAAATAAAATTATTTTGAGTTTCAAATTGTTTTCCGTTCTTAGAATATCTGGGTTATGAAATTTTTTTTTCAGTTTTTTTTTATTTAAAAAAATAACGGTATGTTCATTTTTTTCCAAATTCATACCAACTCTGTAAGACCTTATAATGAGTAAGTACATTAAATTTTATTTGAAATCAATAGCATTATTTTTTCGTGAGATATTTGAAACTAACTAAAATTTTTACTTTTTTTTAAACCGTTATAGTGAAAAACTACTCACTGAATTTTAATAAACGCCCTTTCAGCCTCTTTCGAAGTTATTATCTATTAAACAAAATTTATTTGAAGTCGATATCTTTACTCGTTCTTGAGATATCGACGACGAAAAATGGTACAAGAACGCACGGACGTACGAACGTACGAGCGTACGAACGTACGAACGTACGTACACACACACACACAGACATCTCTCTAAAAATGATTGATATAGCCTCTAGGGACCTTGAAACGTCGAGAAATGTCAAAAATTCCAATTTGAAAAATCGGACCGATTACAATATCTCCCTATGGGAATGGGAAGTTAAAAAGTGGGTCGCGCAATTCTGTCTGTCTGTCTGTTCGACTACAGCCTAAACGGCTCCGTAGATTTTCTTTAAACTTGGTGGTTGGTGGATATAATTTTTATTGTTTTCCCCCACACATTTTTTTCTTTTTTTAAGACCAAAAATAACGGTACCTGCCATACGATTTTTTTCGAAATTTTATAATTATTTTTTTTTCTCAAGAACTGTTCGACAGACTTAAAAAATAAAAATACAAAAAACTTTAATTTAGTTAAAGCTAGGTAGTAGTTGGAAAAAATTTTGCGTAAAATGGTTATTGGGGGGTACCCTCAATAGAACCATTTTTTTCGTTTTTGATTTTCTCAAAAACGGTACAACAGATTTTGACCCCAAAATACAATTGTGTATTCAAATTTTCAAAAACATTTTTTTTTATTTTTAAAAAACTTCAATTTTTTTTTTCAAAACTCAATATTTCGAAAACCCCATGCTAGATTTTTTTAAAACTTGATAAATAAAAGTTTGTTAATACAAGATCTGAGAAAAAAAAAATATTTTACCTAAAAATAAAGGTTCCCATCATACAAATGTAAAAAAAATTTGAGTAATTTTTTTTACTTTCAATTAATTGTTATGATCTTTAATTAAATAAAAAAATTGAAATTAAGATATTACAGCTTGTACCTACCATAGAGCCATTTTTTCGAATTTTGAATTTCTCACTAATGACATGACGGATCTTATTATCTTATTTAAATCTTTTATAGAGATGCTTCCAAAAAGTTTAAAAAACATTGCATTTCAAAACTTTAAGAAAAATATTTTTTTTTTTGAATTTTGATCAAAAAAATCTATTTTTTTTTTTGGAAAATTCAATATTTCAAAAACGGCTTAGTTTTTTTTTTTTTGTAAATTTAATTTTTATTCGAACAATAATAAAACTTTAAATTGGCGTACCAATTTTTTTTCTTAAAAATGTTTTAAAAATTTTTTATATAAAATCTTACTTTTTTTAAAAAACCACTACAACGGCTTATAATTTTTGGTCTTGCATAAATTCATATTTGCATAACATTCTGTTTCTATCTCCTACCACTAACAGATTTAAAAAATAAAATGTATCCTAATGATCAGTTTTCTTTGTCTATTACATAGGAGCAAGTTCGTGCGACCCAGTCGTGCATTTTATTTTATTTTTTACTTGCACACTTGACATAACGATGATAGGGAAAACGAGAAAAAGTGGGTCTCGCAATTCTGTCTGTATTTCTATCTCTCTGTTCGACTACTGCCCTTAAACTTGGTTAAAAGTTTTATTAAATTTAAGTAAAAGAATAAGTTTTTTGTTTTGTAAAATAATTTTAAATATATTTTTTTTCAAATTTTCAAAAAAAAAAGCCGAAGATGGAGTAGGCTTCCGAAACGAGTCGCTTTTTCTTTTTATTTAATCAATGTTGTAAAAATTTGAAAATAAAAATATATTTAAAATTGTTTTACAAAACAAAAAATGTATTCTTTTACTTAAATTTAATAATAAATATACAACATGAAGACAAAATCAAAAATATATTGGTAAAAAGCATTTTTTTAGTTTTTCCTCCTCACGTTTTTTTCTTTTTTAAGACCAAAAATAACGGTACCTACCAAACGATTTTGTCGAAATTTTATAAAATATTTTTTTTTCTCAAAATTTGTCCCACAAACTTTAAAAAAAATTCACGAAACTTCATTTAAATAGTTAAAGTTAGGTAATTCCGAAAAATAGTTATTAATAATACCCACTTATTACCATTTTTTTGAATTTCTAATTATCGGCATAACGAATTTTAATGATATTTATATAGAGAAGTTTTCTATAGAGTTTCGAAATTCTATTTGTCTTTTTTATTTTTTTAGAATAAAATACTAGTTAAAGCGGCTAAGCTTCAGAATGAAAATTATCAAAATCTGTTCAACAGTTTCTAAAAAAAAATCAAATTTTTGCTAAGAAAATGAAAAACCAAAAAAAAAAAAAAAATTCTGCGGAAGGTACCATTGCTAACCATTTTATAGACATTTTTTGTTCAACCATTATCTAACTTTTTTTTAATCTTTTCTTAATCTGTGGACAAATTTTGATAATTATATAATTTACCAATGCAAATAATAATTTATGTTCGTGTTAAAAAGTATGTATATATATAGTATACTATAGAAAATGTAACTTTGAATTTACTATGAACAAAAGTTATAAATCGTTGTAGCGGTTTCTTAAAATCTATAAGCTTTTATATGTAAAACTTAAAAAAAAAAAATCATATCAAACTTTTGGTGCGCCAACCTTAAAGTTTAAATTCTTATAATTGTACAAATAAAAATAAAATTTCAAAAAAACAGTTTTTACTCGTTTCTGAGATATCGAATTTTTAAACAAAAATTATTTTTTTTCTTTTCAAATATTTAAAAAATATTTGTGTTTTAGATTTTAAAATACTAGGTTTTTGAAAGTTCTTAGAAGCTTCTCTATACAAAATTTCATTAAAATCCGTTATACCGGCTATGAGAAATTTAAAATTCAATAAAATTGTTCTATGGCGTACAGTCTGTAATATTTTAATTTTAAATTTTGTCTTATTGAATTATTATATTATTATAGAAAGAATTTTTATTTTTACAAAATTCATTCGACATAAATCCGATCTCCGAAAACAATTTCTTTACACTTGTATGGTGGGTACTATTCTTAGTAATTTTTTTTTTTTTTTTAAAAAAAGCTTATTTATTTTTGTTCTTGCACAAACTAACATTTGCTTGAGAAATCGCATGCCATTCTGTTTTTGCCTCAAAATACTAATGGAGTTGTTTTAGTCATTTAAAAAAATGAATTTTATGGTTATGAACATTCATATTTAAAATATTATAATTTCTTTCATGAGTAGTTTCCTGCGATCCAGTTATGCATTTTATTTAAAGGGGCAACTACACTTAGTCAGGAAATTTTGAGTTTTGTGTTGTTTTTTTTTAATTATTATTCAATACAATTTTTTCTTGTTTTGACCTTCATGGTATAGCATTAATATCAAATGAATTAATATTACAATAAGCTATTGAGTTTTTATAAAAAAAAAAAATAATTTGAATTTGTGTACATCATTTTTTTGAAAATTTTGGTACTCAATATTAATTCAAGAAACTTTTTGTATTCAAAGAACCTGACGCTTAATAATTTTAATTAAAATCGATATGATTAAGGAAAAAGTCCGAAAAATTCTGTTCGGTACTGTAAATGTTCCAAAAGTGTTAACTTTATATTTATTCGTATAATATGAGACACTCGCAAAATTTTATCAAAATCGTTTTAAGGATTTACCAATAGAGAAGAGTAAATTTTGACAGCTCATGGCGGCCATATTGCCGTTCGTATAGGAGTTAGAATCTGAACCAGATTTCAGCAATAAAAAAAAAAAAACAACTTTTGCTTCAAGGAAAAAAATGCCAGTTATGGGGCGATTTTCACGCTGATGTGATTATTACTTTAAATTGAATTTAGAGTGAAAATCTTAAGACCATAAACATGTAGAGTTTAATATAATTCTTAAACGTTATAGTTTATTAATTTAAGTAAAAATTAGAGTTTAGTAAAATTACAATACATATAGAATTTGATTTCAGTTTAAGTTTTAAATAGCACCGTAATAGTTAGATATAAAAAGTAGTTAAGTAAGTCTAGTTCCAAGATGTTGCTGGATCGGTGGTTGGCAATCAAAGAGACCTCATTCTTCTTCTCTTCTATGCACATCGGCTCCAAACATCGATGCTGCTAACTATTTTGGACTTAGGAACTAAATCGTATCAGTGGCTTCTTCGTTAACTTTCAATAAATAATAGGGGGAAGGAGTTGCCAAATACTAGATTCCTACAAACATAAGGCGTAATACTGTTAATCGCAACTTTGAGATTTCGCTTGTGTTCGAAGTTGCATTTACTAAATACCTTGCAACAGAAAAGCACATGAGATATTATCGAGGTTTTGGCTAATATTATTTCAAAGGTGTTATGCGATGAGATGCCCAGAGCAATCAAAGACCTCCATATACCTTACCTAGCGTAGAATCATATGGGTAATGGGTGTTCCAACTTAGTGTTTTATTAAATATAAGCCAATGAAATGGATAGCACAGCTACTTAAGAATATTAAGAAAATATAAGGTATCAGTTATTGTTCTAGAGATGACTATATACTCGTATTAAGTTTCAGAGAGAACAGTAAAGGGCCCAAAGTAGAGCCCTGTGGGACACCTCTCGGAAGAGGGAGGGAAGTAAACATAACATTGATAGCAAAAATTGTTTGAGAAACAGTTTACGGTATCAAACGGTTGAAAAGTCAAGAAGCAGGAGCCTGATTGATTTATACACATCAATTTATTGCTTATTTGGTGATCTATCAGTTTCTCCAAAATCTTCAAAAGAAAAGGTAATATGTTTAACTATAGGTCGATAAAATATAAAACTGTTGCTTTTCTTTCCGAATGAGACATAGCTATTACTATATTTCCTAAATTTTTGTATTCATTATGTATTGCTTCAAGAGTAAGGATCTTCCATCGCTTAGCTGCGAAATTGAGTTCCCTTATTTGACCGTTAATATAGTTGTTAAACCAAGGTCTTTCTTTCTAGCTTGCTATGTAACAATTGGAACATGGAGGTTAAAGAGATATTATTTTGCAGAAATAGCATTTGGTCATCTACAGAAGCCATACTATATACTTGGTACCACTTAATAAGATTCAAATCCGTTTCTAGCTGCCGCCTGTTGACATTATTTAGAATCTCTATAGCACCAACTCAAGCTGTAATATTCAAGAAATTTAATGTAAAAAATTTAATTAAGCCATCTCTTTCCTTTTAGCATTTAGCACTTTTCATAGTCGATAGCGCATACCTATACGTCTTTTGAACTACGATCCCTGCTGCTTGAAGTAAACTCTCGAAAACTATAATTTAAAATAAGATCAAAGGATTTAGAATGCTTTAATTCAGAACCTAAACTTTTGGCTTTAATCTTTCACTTCAGCAGGCAAACGGGAACTTAAGCAAAAATATATTTTACCCAACGAACCATTTATATTCCTAACTATGTGTTGACATTAAATTCTCTTTCAAATGACAGGACCGAAGCGAGAAGCCCCTTTTGTTGGAAAAAAATGAAAGTTCCAGGCAATTAGTCAGGTTGAATAAAAGCCCTCATAGTACTCGTATTTATTGATGAGCATTTTATTGTTGTCGTCATACTGTCGGAAATGTGTGTTCCCTTGGTTCTGCGTTTATATGTATGGTGAGTTGAGTGGTGCGAATAACATATTCTTTCAAAAAACCCACTCACTCACATCACCAACACCAACCGCAAGTCAATGTACGCCGGCCGCCCTGCTATAGTCAACGAGCTGTGAAAGGACAATGTTCAATGCTTTTATGCGGTTTCCGTATCTCCGTATTATAAGCGAAAAGGATTTTTATATTATTTGAACAAAGTTGAGTGTTCCGGTATTTTGCTGCTCCATTTTTTGTGTTATTGGTGCGTGCCAGAAACGTGCGTTTCCAAGTTAGAACTTTCGCGTTATGTAATTTTGGTATCATTCTATCAGCAAAAAATGGAAGTATTCAACTAAAAATGAAAAAAAAATAAAATGCACGACTGGGTCGCACGAACTTGCTCCTATGTAATCGACTGGGAATTTTAAAAACGAATGTTAGAATGTTAGAGAAAACTGTTCATAAGGATAAAATTAATTTTTAAATTCTTTTAGTAGTAACAGAATGCTATGCAAATATGAATTTATGCAAGAACAAAAATTATAAGTCCTTGTAGTGGTTTCTTTAAAAGAAGCTTTTATATACAAACTTTTTAAAAGCTTTTTAAGGAAAAATTTTGGTACGCTAATTTAAAGTTTTTATTATTGTTCGAATAAAAATTAAATTTACGAAAAGAAATATTGACCCGTTTCGGAGATATCGAATTTGCAAAAAAAAAAAAAAAAATAGATTTTTTTTTCAAAAATTCAAAAAATATTTATTTTAAAGTTTTGAAACGCAATGTGTTTTAGACTTTTTAGAAGCTTCTCTATAAAAATTTTCATTAAGATCCGTTATGTGGATAATGAGAAATTCAAAATTCGAAAAAATGGTTCTATGGTAGGTACAAGCTGTAATATCTTAATTTCAAAATTTTTTTTATTAAATTAAAGATCGTAAAAATTAATTGAGAGAAAAAAAATTTTATCAAAATTCTAGGCACCGTTTTCGAGAAAAATACGATTTTTGAAAACCATTTTTTTTAATTTTTTAGCATTTGTATGGTAGGTACCTTTATTTTTAGGTAAAATAAAAAATTTTGTTTCAAATTTTGTAGATCACATTGAGAAACTTTTATTTATCAAGTTTTAGAAAAATCTAGCATGGGGTTTTCAAAATATTGAGTTTTGAAAAAAAAATTTTTGAAGTTTTTTTTAAAAATCCAAAAAAAAATTTGTTTGAAAATTTGAGTACACAATTCTATTTATGTTTTGGGGAGCTTTATCAAAAAAAAAATGATCAAAATCGGTTGAACCGTTTTTGAGAAAATCAAAAACAAAAAAAATGGTTCCATGGGGGGTACCCTCAATAACCATTTTTCGGAAATTTTTTTTCAACCAATACCTAGATTTAATTAAATGAAATTTTTCTATATCTTTATTTTTAAAATCTGTTGAACAGTTTTTGAGAAAAAAAAATGTTTATAAAATTTCGAAAAAAATTCGTATGGGGGGTACCGTTATTTTTGGTCTTAAAAAAAAAAGAAAAAAACGTGTGGGGGGAAAAAATTAAAAATAATATGTACCAAGTTTAAAGAAAATCGGCCGAGTCGTTTAGCCTGTAGTCGAACAGACAGACAGACAGACAGACAGACAGACAGACAGACAGACAGACAGACAGACAGACAGACAGACAGAATTGCGAGACCCACTTTTTTAGTCTTCGCTATCATCGTAATGTCAACTTTGATCAAAATCTCGAGTTCGATTTTTTTTACGAATGCATAACTTGCCTTATAGTACCTATAAGTCGCAAGTAAAAATGGAAAATATGAAAGAAGATTTTAAATTTGAGAGATAATTTAAATAACGAGTATTAGAGCAATACTAGGCCGCGATTATCTACTATTAAGGCATTTAAATGAAGGCTGTCCCACAGTCGGACAAAAACCATGGCCAGGTTTAATGGGTAGGGAGTTTGGTTTGAATATAAAACATTTGAGAATCGATCATAGTTTGGTTTATCCAATGAAAAGAAAAAGATATCTAATCAAAATCATTGAAACCGTTAAAAACCAAAAGAAATTGCCTATTACGCTTCTTGACTTAAATTGACCAAAAAAACAATGGTTTTTGTCTGTGGCGGGGACTGAAGGAGACCGTATAAATTAATTATGGGACCTTTTATCTAAGATGAAGCAAGAGAAGCAGGTCTCTCTCTACCCTCTGCAATTAGCTGAGCCCTTTACGTACTCGTAACCATAAGTGGACAGGATATATCCGATGGAAACTTGAGTGCTTCTTCAAAAAAAAAGTATTAGCTTGCTTGACATAAAAAATAATATCTTAGGTATGCAAAATTATTTAAACCACCTACTCGATAAAAATGAATAGCTTTGTCTTGTAATAGTTTCTATAAGCATTCCTCTTCCTGTCAAGGACCAATTCGAACAATGCAAAAATCTTCTATTGTTTCATTCAAGTTCATTTAGTTGTTTTTTTTAGAAATCATAAAACTATCCCCTTTTATCGTTTTTTGTTTTTTTTTTTAGTAATTGAGATGCATAGGGCGATTCAAATTTTATGCGAGAAAAATTAATTTCCAATCGAGTGATCAAGAGTTTTAAATAGTTTTGTGAAGTGAAGGGTTAAATTAAAAAAATTGAAAAAATAAATATCACAAAATAGGCGAATGAGTATCTATTCAAAAACAAGTCGTGATTTTTTAACTCTGAGCAGAGCACTGACCAGAGCTTGAACATGTCGAGTACGATCTGACCAGAGTTTAATCAGAGCTCTTCGATTTATTTATGAAACACACTTAATTGTCAAAAGCATCGATCTCCATTTTTGTTGTTTGTTTGTTTTTTTTTCGCCGTCTGTCTCTGTCGTATCACACGAAACAAAAAAGTGAAGTTAAAAGCGATCAGCTTTTTACTCCATCTGCTCTGTCATTTTATTTTAAGGGGAGGTTCTCCTTTTTCAGTGTCAAAAATGACACTTTTTATGAATTTTTTTTTCATGGAAGGTATGGTATACTCAATTCAATTTTTTGTTTACTTGTTTATTATCATAAATTAAGTACAAAAAATAATTTGTTCATCAAAAACTACCGGGCTGAGATTACCTCTAAAAAAAGTTGTTCGCTGTTGGCCACTCTAGCTCCTGCAAAAACGATCGAAAATTAAAAAAATCAAAGTTTTTTATAAAATAGAAGAGTGTAGTTGGAGTCTGGACCAAAATAATTGCCCAATGTCAAAAATTAAAAAAATGGCGGACGCTTGAATTTTAGTGTTCGTTTTTTCCACTTTTTTTTTGCTCTTCTGAGCGCTGTACAAGTTTTCGATATATCAGCCTGATTTTGGCCTAGACTCCAATAAATTTAATAAGATTTAAAACAACAAATTTTATGACGATCCGTCAAGTAGTTTTAAAGTAATAGTGGCCAACAGTTGGAAAAACGTGGTTTCGAGAAAAACGCGTTTAAAGTTTTTTTCGAGTCGTGGCTCATGTGTCGACACCTAGTGGTGTCTAAGTGTCGACATGTGTCGACACCTGGTGGCCCATATCATGGTACCTCTGCTTAGGCGCCAAATTCAAAAATATTCATGTAAGACATGCTACGCTCAAAATACCTCTAAATGTCAATTTTCGAGACAAAAAGGTAGATCTCGTTTTTGTTCTATATTCTACACATATTTTACTAGAAAAAAAGGAGAAAAAAATGCATTTTTGGTCGCCCTAAAAAGTTTATTAAAAGTCCTGAAGTGGAATCGGCTAAGGTGATAGTTGATTATCAATTTTTTTGATTGTCATTTTGACTATAGCTGATGTATCTATCATATCAGTAAGAGTGATCACTTTATTCTAACGTGATACAAGCCCTGCTCTTTTGCTTATAATATCTACCCATTTACGCTCGTTCTAGCATTATGAAGGAAAGACAGTTTCTTTTGCAGCCTTTACATAGCACAAATTACGGTGAAAATGAGCCAATATCGAGGACTATTTCAACATTTAATTTTAACAAATATAATAATTCTAAAATGAAAAAAGGAAAAAAGGAAAATTTACGAAGAAAAAATGAAAGATAAAGTTAGAAAGAATGTTGAAATATTTTAAAGACAGGAAAGAAAAATAAAATTTTAAAGAAGTTAGTTGCTCTGACTAAGAAAGAAAAATTTCGATCTATTTTGAAACTGTTGTGCTCTGCTTGATTCGCGCAAGTGTTGGGGGAGTAAATTTCAAAGACGGATTGCAGCAATGAAAAACTGTCTCTCAGATGTGAGACACGAGAATCGAGGGTGTATTAAATCTTATACGATCTGTTTGATGCAGAAAATCGGAGTATATCGTATTCGTATTAATATGCTGGTTGGCTTAAGGTTCGAAACTTAATAAATTCTCCGTTGTAGAAACTGATTTTTTTGTTTTAAGCTCCCTTTTAAAATAACTATACCTTCCATACAACCTTAATGAAAAATCTTATTTTAAACTGTTAAAAACATTTGTAGATATGCTTGAAGGTTTCAACTTAAGATGGACACCAGCTATTAGAAATTATATAGACTTGGTCCAGCTAGCGGTGGAATACTTTATGGCATCAAAAATAACATTTCAAACAAAAATATTATCCTTAGAATAAAATAGAAGAAAATTGTTATAGATTTGATCATAAGCCCGATACATTTCTAAATAGTTCCTAGAGCAACTTAAAAATTTTGTATTAAATATAAATAATGGATTCCCATCTTCTAGAACTCTCCCTATTTTCGCAACGAACAGTTTTTATTCGGGACAAATTCTTTAAACGTTTGATTGATGGATTTCCAGAGGTCTTAGTATTGGTAACTGCACATTTATAGATTAGATTAGATTATATAACAATCTTTTAAGCATGGTTTTGCCGTCTGCACACAGAAAAAAAACCCAATGTAAAATCAATATGAAAAACTGTTGTTTTTATAATATTGGAATATTCTCATTTTTCATTTATTAGATTTAGATTTGAAATTGTTTCATTTTGAACAGGTATTTTTTATAGTTGCTTTAATCCGAATTCCACTTAATTTAACGTTTAAAAATGTATGATTGCGATTTGAATGGAAATCATGTTAAAATGAAAATGTTTGACCAAACAAATTTCAGAATTTTTCTTTCAATATTAAAACAAAATTATTTCGTGTTTATTTAACATGGAATCGAATAAAAACAATATTGAAATTTGTGAATCTCATGCCTTTTGCTTTGAGTTTGCAGACGTTATTTAGCTTGTATTTGATTTAATGAGAGACAAATAAAAATATGTGTAAAGACATGACTTCAGTTGAATATATAAAATTCATATTTTATTTCCAATATTTTTTAGTACCTTTATTTGTTTTGCTATTGCACTGCCATATTTTTTTTGTGTATACAACATGAAACATTCTTAATTCTTTTATTTTCTTGATCGTAATTTTTACTATATTAGTGTTTCTTCTTCCTTTATTTACTTACTTCTAAATAAAACTACAACGGTTCGTGTTGAATTAAAGTTCAATGATTTGGAAATAAAATATTTGCTTGTTAATTCAACATTAACCACTATTGAATTCTCCGTTATTTTTTTGTAAGTATGTCTGCTTTTAATTTATTTCAAGAAAACAACATTGGTTCGTATAAAATCAATATTGAATCGTGTTGAAGTGAAATTGGACAGTGTTCATATTAAATTGAATAGTGTAAAAAGTTTGCCAGAACCCTCAATAAAATCTGATTTCAAGCAGATTTTTTTCTTCATTGTTTGCGCATTCGGATCGTAGTCGCAGTCGTAGTCTAGTTTAAATTGCAGTAAATCGGAGCGTGGTTAAAATTTAAAAAGATTATTTTAAGTTTCGGAACTATGGCTGTGCAAAGCAATAACTTAAATTTATTTAGTGAAGGCCAGCAAAACGCCTTAGACCACTTTGTGTACGACCATAGATCTTAAATCGAACGAGCAAGGCAATATTATTAAGCTAGATGAACTGCTGGATAAATTTAATTTACCTGAAGTAAAATGTTATTTAATAAGTAAGTACCTATCTCAGGCAAATACATATTTGGTTTGAGCGATTAAACGAAAAAACGTTATTTATCATTGTGTTGAAAAACAAATACTTACTATAAAACCAATGAGTAAGTTATTTAGCGAGCGCTTTATAAACATAATATTTTGTTTCTTCTAGAGGCGTCAATTACATATGAGAGTTTAAAGTTATTCAAAAAGCTATATCACCTATTGGGTTGAGAGCGTGTTTCCGTTGTTTAGCTGGAGGAAAATTGAGGTAAAGCAAATTTTCTGAATTTATTTATTTAATAAGTATTAAATTCCTTCGTTTTAATATAGTTCGGTATTGACGATGGAGCTTTGTCTGATTCAATTGCAAACAAAGTAATTTCCTGGCTACAAAAACTGTCAAGGTTCTGCGTATCGCCATCAACTCTAACATCTGCCGTCTCAACAACAGTTGGAACTTCCCATTTATTCAAGGTACAGCATATTATTATTTTCTAACTAAGCATATTATTTATCATAGTTTTTATTTTGTTTTTAGAAACTTGAACTTCTTTTGCAAGACAGACTAAAAGGCAAAGTCGTTGTAGAGTTTCATCAGAACAATCAGCATCTGCTTGATTCCTTTCGGAACGATTTAACTACGAGTACAATTTTTTTTTTTTTTTTTTTAGGAATATTATTTTATAATCCGTGCGAAAAAGAAAAACCCTGGTGGTAAACTTTGGGATAAGTACGTCAACCAGAGGGCTAAGCATCCACGAACTTCGGTTGAATTCGGTGACAAGTTGGAAGAGATTTTTCTGATTGGGACAGCGTTAAAGAAAAATGGCAATGCACTTTTGATTTGAGGCAGAAGGAATTAAAGAGTTCCATATCAAACTTTGAGTTTTTGACCAACTGGCCACTGTACACAAATGCAAGAGCTCACGAGCTGGTATGTTTATTCGCAACTTTTTAAATATGAATATCCATTTATAATTTTTTATTTAAATTAATATTGATTAATATTTAGATTAATTAGATTAATATGTGATTAAATTTAAGTGCAGTTTATACCTTAAACTATATGAATGTATGTATAAAATGAATAAATGAATAAAATGAAAACCAACTTGAACTTTTTACTAAAACCGATTTACTTTATGTTTGTATGTAAACATGATCACCAATTCAACAGGAAAGTAGTGTTATTTTTACATGCTGGTAGTTTTAATTCAATGAGAATCTTCATTTAGTTTTAAAGTGAGAATCATTTTGATTTTACAGGGTTCTTCATGTTGTTTTAAGATGGCAAGTGATTGTTTTAAAAGGAATGATCATATTATTTTGAAGTGAAGTTCATTTTAATTTAATAAAAACGTTCATATCAATTTTAAGAGATTATCATTTCGATTCAACAATAGTCTTCGTGTTATTTTAATATGAGGTCCAATTTGATTCAAGAGGAAATTTGTATCATTTTAACATGACAACAAACATAATTCAACCGGAATCATCGAGTTGTATCAATATGGTATCCTTTTCAATTTAAGTGAATTTCATGTTATTTTTACACAAAAGGGTTTTAAAGGAAAAACATTTTAAATCAACCCGAAACACCATTGAAGCAAAATCATTGCCAAAAAATGTTGAATCATGTTTATTTTTTTTGATTTTACATTGTTTTTTTTTCTGTGTGTGCCTGATTGACAAAGTCTTAACTAAATCTTAAGTTGTATAAATGAATTAAGTTACAGTTGCGTTAACTAAAAATATTCATATCTTATTCATCTTCTATAATTACATAAGTGCTGTTTTGCAATATTCCAGCATTTTGGACACATCTTCTTCATTTCAGAGGGCTAAAATTTTATTATCAAATAAAAAGTCTGTACCTAGTATTTACATTACATGTCTTCTGGTTACTCTGAACACTGCACACCTACCGACGAAATGTAAAATATCCTCTCTTTCGCGATGTGGAACATAGTTTATGTTTAACAATTCACCTCTTAGCCGAAACATGTTTGAGATTTGCTCTATAGTATAGTCATCTTGGAAGTATTTTCTTTCGTTAAGCTATACGATAGATCATCTGGTGTAAACAGAACTGCAACTGGATGCCAGCTCTCAAAAATGTTCATCTTTGGAGGGTGGGGGGGTCGTGGTGCGTTAAATAAAAATATTGCACATTTATTTCCGCCCAAGATTGTTCTGTTATTGACTATTGCTTTCTTAAGGAAAATTTTAGTAAAAGATTTAGACCGTCCGCGTCCGTTTGCGTGCGAATTACTGTCAAGCCATCCGCAACCTGAATAACAAAGAGAACGGTTTTGTGTCGAGAATCATCATGAGCGAGGAGGCGCATATATCCACTTAAGCAATTACGTCAGTAAGCTAAATTTTCATTTCTGGGGCACTGAAAATTCGCGTGTGATCCACGAAAAGCCATTTCATCCATGCAAAGCCATTGTTTTGAGCGGCGTTCATGTGGAGCTTTCCTATTTTTTGAGGAAGCCATCGACAATACGGTTACTGTTACTAGCAAACGCTACATGGTTATGATTTGGGTTGCCCGATTTTTCTTACACCTCGGCGGGACAAACGGCTAAAATAATGAAAAATCCCGGAATTTTAACATATTGCCCGGGACAAAATAAAAAAGAGGCTGGGTGCGACCCATACTGATAACTTCCCATTTGTGGTCTTGAAAACTTTATATTTAGTTTTTTTCAAATAACCAAATTTTCAGCGCGACACAAACTTTAGCTGTAAAATTCAAACTTTAAGATTGAAAAGCATTTTAATTATTTAAAGAGATTTTAAATTGAGATTGTTGATGTATAAGTTGTTTCCACGTGACCCAGGAAGTAAACTTCCACGCGTTTAAAAAAAAAAAAACTATTAATTCAATATTTGTCAACATTTTACCAATTGTACAAAATTATACTATGTATAAAATAAACTAAATTAGAAGTCAATATCACTACTAGTTCTCGAGAAATTTAGTCGAAAAACAATTTTTATCAATTTTCAATAGAATTTTATATAGTTTTTTATTTTTTGTATAAAAACTGTTAACTGATTTTTTTGAAATTTTCACCAGTTGTCAAACACATTACTTTTCGTAAAATAAAATTATTTTGAGTTTCAAATTGTTTTCCGTTCTTAGAATATCTGGGTTATGAAATTTTTTTTTCAGTTTTTTTGTATTTACAAAAAATAACGGTATGTTAATTTTTCTCAAAATCTGTATGACCTTATAATGAGTACATTAAATTTTATTTGAAATCAATAGCATTATTTTTTCGTGAGATATTTGAAACTAACCAAAATTTTTACGTTTTTTTTAAACCGTTATTGTGAAAAACCTACTCACTGAATTTTAATAAACGGCCTTTCAGCCTCTTTCGAAGTTATTATCTATTAAACAAAATTTATTTGAAGTCTATATCTTTACTCGTTCTTGAGATATCGACGACGAAAAATGGTACCAGAACGTACGGACGTACGAACGTACGAACGTACGCACGTACGAACGTACGTACACACACACATACAGACATCTCTCTAAAAATGACTGATATAGCCTCTAGGGAATTGAAACGTCGAGAAATGTCAAAAATTCCAATTTGACAATTTGGACCGATTACAATAACTCCCTATGGGAAGTTAATAAAATGCACGACTGGATCGCACGAACTTGCTCTTTTGTAAAAGTACTTTGGAATTTAAAATACATTTTAAAAATGTTCAAATTTTTCTAGATCAGAATTTTGGATGCCAATTTTAAGTGCTTAGTAATATAGATTTTAGGAAATAATTTCAAAAAATAATGTGTGAACACGTTTCAAGATATTGATTTTTCAAAAAATAAATTGGAATTTTTTTTTTTTTTTTAAGCAAAAACAATATTTTTTGGAATATTTTTATATACAATATTAATTTAAGACGTAAGACGGCTACTGGTGAAAATTTTAGTTAAAATCTTTAGAGCCGTTGATAAGATATTCGAAAATCAAAAAAACGGTTCTATGACAGGTACCGTTAATAACATTTTGCCCCAAAATTTTTTTTTACAAAAATGTAGTCCATGTCCATAATTTCACACCTAATTTTTATTTTGTGAGATGGAGTCACAACCCGGGAAAAAAGTTCCTCCGGCGGGACAGATGAATTTATGTCTGAAATCCGGGACGTCCCAGGTAAACCGGGACGTCTGGCAACGCTAGTCATGATAAACGACTTCTAACTACCGGAATTGGATGAGCCTAAAAAAAGATTTTCCATTTTTACAAAATCATGTTTTTTTTATTTAGTGAAAAAGGAATTCAAAAATGAAATGGATGATTAAATTTGCTCCGCATTTTTCTAAGCAATTTGCTAACTTATAGGGCCCATACACTACGCAAACACGTTTGTTCAAACGTGTGTTTGAGCAAACATAGTTTCGCCACACACTACACAAACATGTGTTTGAGAGATATTAGTTGTATTAAGTATTGCAAACTATTATCATTAATCTGGCAACATCGCAATTATATATTTTTATTATTAATGATCATTAACAATAATATGTAACCTACTCTCTAGTTTATAAGAATATGAAATAAATTTAGTCTTGTATTACCAATTGAACTGCGCTCGACTTTTTCTGTTCTTACAATACACAACATAATTGGCGACGAGATAAAATAAAAAAAATCAAGTTTTGATTTCTCATAAAAAAAAAATCAAGTTTTGATTTCTTTTAAATAAAAAAAAAATTTTAGTTAATTTTAAATCGATTAAATATCTTAAAACAAAACAAATAAATATGAGCACTGAACCGAAAATAACTCCAAATATAATGACCACCGTATACCAAACCGCAAATTTGCCGGAATTTTCTCCATCAAGTGAAACGTGGTTTGTATTGAAAGAGAAATTGGATCTTCACTTTTGTGAAATAAATTGTGAACTTGAAAATACAAAAAAAGCTATTTTATTAAAATCAATCGGTGCCGTTCCATACAATTTACTGCATAGTTTGTGTTCACCTGATTCACCAGTTTCCAAGACATTTAGGCCCATTTGCTGATACGGAACATAAATACTTATGTTCCACATAAACTCTTATGTGACAGTTTACGTAGAAGAAAAAGTAGAACATAAGCGCTTAAGTTGAACATAAATATTTAAGTTTCGTATCAGCAAATGGCCCTTAAAGAATTGTGTGACATTTTGGAAACCCACTACACACCTCTAACTATTATATACCGTGAACGTCGTAATTTCCATAATGCTAAAAATGGAGGGGAATCTGTATCCGAATGGTTTGCTAAAGTAAAAAAATAAGCAATTAATTGCAAGTTTGGACATCACTTAGATGCATTTATTTTGGATAAATTTATAATGGGTCTACCAGATAAAATTTTCGACAAAATTTGTGAGGAGGATGAAACACTCACAGTACATACAGCCCTAAAAAAAGCATTAATAGCAGAAACAAAATTTTCAACAAAAGAAGAAACAATTAAAGAATGCAGCGTTAATATGATAAAAAAATATAGTAAAAACAACAGTAAATTCAGAAAAAGTTATAACAGTAACAACAATAACAACAGTAACAACAGTAACAACAGTAACAACAGTAATCATAGCGGTCGAAAATCGTCATGCCAGCATTGCGGATGGCGAAATCATAGTTCCAGCACATGTAAATTCAAGAACAGCACATGCAATTATTGTAAAAAGATAGGACATTTGGCATCTATTTGTCGACTTAAATTAAAAGAAAGTGTAAATTATATATCTGATTCAGATAATATTGTAGTTAATGATAACAATGTAATTAAAGATCAACTTGAATATTCTGTTTTTAGTCTCTCCGCAGGTAATTCGTCTGACGTGTACTCGCTTTCGGTGGAATTGAATGGGACTTCTATGAACATGGTTTGTGATACGGGTGCTCCGTGTACATTGATATCAGCTTCAGTATACAGAAGTTTGCAAAACAAAAATAAGCTTAAATGCTGCAGCATACCGTATGTTAACTATAATGGTGATCGAATTAAATTGCTTGGTGAGTTTGACGCTACAATTAAGTACATAGGTATCAATAAAAAGATAACAATAGTGGTTTCTGATACCAATAATCCACCTTTGTTAGGACGCTCATTTTTAAGAAAATTCAATTTTGAATTAACACAAGTAAATGTAGTTAATGTTGATGAAAAATATTCAATTATTATTGAACAATTAAAAGACGAATTTAAAAGTGTTTTTGATGGAAATCTGGGTTCATACATTGGACCGAAGATTTCACTACCGCAATAAGTAATGATGCAAATCCTATTTTTTTTAAACCACGTTCTATTCCATTTGCGTGGAAAGATAAAATTGAGAGCCAATTAAAAGACCTAATTAAAAAAGGGGTATTAGAGCCAGTAGATAGTGGTGATTGGGGAACACCACTAGTTCCTATACTTAAACCGAACGGTGAGTTACGAATTTGTGGAGATTACAAGGTGACGTTAAATAAATACTTAGTCGATATAAAGTATCCATTGCCACGAATCGATGAAATATTTGCATCCTTAGAAGGCGGTAAGCTTTTTACGAAACTCGATTTATCAAACGCGTATAATCAGCTCATTTTAAATGACGAATCACAACTTTTGTGTACGTGGAGTACTCACATTGGTACTTTAAAAATGAAACGTTTACCTTTCGGTGTTAAGCCAGCTGCTGCAATCTTTCAAAAAACAATAGAAAATCTCTTATGTAATATTCCATTCGTCGTTGTTTATCAAGATGACATTACTGTCACAGGTAAAACTTTTCAAGATCATGTTCAAACATTAAGATTAGTTTTAAATAAACTTCAAAATGCGGGATTGAAATTAAACAAAAACAAATGTGCCTTCTTTCAATCAAAAATTCAGTTCCTTGGATTTTCAATTGATCAATTCGGATTATCGAAGACCAATGAAAGAATTTCAAATATTTTGAGAGCACCTATTCCTACCAACGTTTCTGAAGTAAGAGCATTCATTGGTATAATTAACCATTATTCGAAATTTATAGATAAATGTGCTGATAAAATGATTCCTTTATACCATTTATTAAAAAAGGGAGTATCATTTAAATGGTCTAAAGATTGTCAGGACACTTATGAGTTAATGAAAAAAGAGGTTACTTCTGACAAAGTTTTGGTGCATTTTAATTCAAAATTACCTATTATTTTAACGACCGATGCTTCTAATAATGCAGTTGCTGGTGTGCTTTCACATAAATATCCGGATAATTCTGTAAAACATATTGCTTTTATTTCTAGGTCTCTTTCAAAAAGCGAAAAAAATTACAGTACGCTTGAAAAGGAAGGCCTAGCTATTATTTTTAGTGTAACCAAACTAAGACAATATCTTCTAGGCAATCACTTCATTTTACAAACCGACCACAAGCCTCTCATTACAATTTTCGGGGAAAACAAATGTCTTCCAATAATGGCAGCTGCACGAATCCAAAGATGGGCATTCATTTTATCAGGGTTCAATTACACGATTCTATATGTTAAAGGAAGTTCGAATGAAGCTGATAATTTATCACGCATTCCTCATTTAAATTCTTCGGATGATACCATCAATGAAGAAAATTATATTAATTTTATTGAGAAAGAAAATCCATTACGTCTAAGTTTTAAAGATATTGCAATTGAATCAAGACGAGATCCTATATTGTCAAAACTAAATCATGCAATTCAAAATGGTTCAGTTAAAAACTTAGAAGATTCAGAATTCAAATCATTTAAAAATAAAGCGTTAGAATTGACTGTTGAGCAAGATTGCATTATGTGGGGATTTCGAACTGTAATTCCTCAAAAATTACGAAATTTAATTTTGAGCGAATTACATATTTCACATCTTGGAATTGTGAAAACAAAAGCACTTGCTAGATCATATGTTTGGTGGCCAAATATAGATGGTGACATCGAAAATTTAATAAAAAATTGCAGTCCATGTCAAGAATTACAAGCAAATCCAGAAAAAAGTTCTTTGATTTCTTGGCAACCAACATGTTCGGTTTGGAGTCGCATCCATATCGATTTTGCTGGTCCAATAAATGGCTTCCATTTTCTTATAGTAATTGATTCATTCACAAAATGGGTCGAGGTTTTTAAGACCAAAGAATTAACATCAACATTTGTTATACAAAAATTGAAAGAACTATTTTGTCGGTACGGTTTAGTTGATACATTAGTCAGTGACAATGGCCGCCAGTTTACCTCTCAAGAATTCGAGCATTTTCTTAAAATGAATTACGTAAAACACATATTAACGCCACCAGGCCATCCAGCTACTAACGGTCAAGCTGAAATTTTTGTCAAGATACTAAAAAAATCAATATATGCTAATATTAAATCCGAAGAACAACCTGATATCGACACTATATTAAATCGTTTTTTATGTGACTATCGCAACACAAAACATTGCACAACAGAAGAAACACCGGCTAAATTATTTTTCGGTCGAAATTTGAAAACGCGATTTAGTTTATTAAAACCACCATTAATTAGAGAAAATATCTTAAAAAGTCAAAATAAAAGCAAACAATATTTTAAAGGAAATCGTCAAATAAGTTTTAACAAAGGTCAAAAGGTATATATTCGTGATTACAGAAATCCTAACAAACCAAGTTGGTCAGCAGCCACTATTAAAGATGAAATTGGTCCTCGTACTTACTGTTGTATCATCTCACACAATAATAGATTTATTAAAAGACATTTATATCAAATTCGTGCTGAAAACAGCAACAATTTGCAGACTGCCGGTGCTGAGGTAGATAACAATCCAACACCTAAAATTACCACAAATATAAATATTATTCCACCCGAGGAGAGTGCACCTCATGACATTTATCCTTCGCCTCATATTAAGAATAAAGATTCTATTGAATCTAGGCAACTAAGAGCAAGATGCGATAGTGGTAGAGCAATCTGTGAAAAGAAACGTTGCTTTTACGAAATAAAAAAATCATAATCCATGTAATTTGAACTTTTGTTAAATAAATAATAATAAATAATTGTATGTTAACAATTAGTATATTTTAACTTTGAATATTTTACAAAATCATGAACTCAATCTCAATTATTTTGAATTATATTCAAATTCTTAAATAAATTAAAAATAACTATTATAAATGCATATAATTTTAATAAAAAGCTCATGGAGAGCATATTAAGTATTGCAAACTATTATCATTAATCTGGCAACATCGCAATTATATATTTTTATTATTAATGATCATTAACAATAATATGTAACCTACTCTCTAGTTTATAAGAATATGAAATAAATTTAGTCTTGTATTACCAATTGAACTGCGCTCGTCTTTTTCTGTTCTTACAATACACAACAAGTTGCATGACGTTTTTCATCTCAATCAGACCTACGGAGCAATGAACGATTCAGCGTGTGCAGCTTTAATTATTGCCTTCGCTATTAAAAAAAAATAGAAAAAAAAAAAAAAAAAAAGAATTTAGTCCAAAAAAATTCGTTCGTCTTGTTTATTCATCTTAATTTCATGAAAATTGGCATCTGTTTGCGCAAAATTCAACACACACCACTCAAAAATGTTTGTGCAGTCACGGAAAATTCAAATTTTTTTGAATTTCTTCAAACCGTTTGCGCAAATACTCAACATCGCTACACACTACTCAAACAGTTTGCACAAACATTTTTACAACAACAAAAGGCATTTGTTTGCTCAAACGGTTTGCATAGTGTATGGGCCCTATTAAGCATTACAAGGTAGTTTGCAATGATTTCTGCTTCATGATTTTTGAAAAAAAAAAAACTACTTAGCCACGTTGATACATACTTTGGTATGGTCACAAAAAAATAACAACTTAGCAAAAATGAAGCTCCAACAAAGCAGCGCTAATATGATGAAACAGAGAATACTTTGAATTTTTCAAAAGAGTGGATATTACTTCTTCGAAAAACAAAAAAAATTATATATATGTTTTAAGAGTCAATACCAGGTCTTGGGTGACTTTGCTCCATTTTGCATCGGTCGCAGACCGAACCTTAGGCGCATATAATTTTTCTCTATACGAAGGTTAGTTTGCGAAACGCAGTTCACGTGATTTTAAATAAGAACCTGGGATTTCCCGAAGGTGGAAAACCCTAACACTTTGGGACTGCATTTACAGTTCTTCAATCAAATTTAAAACCTTAAAATTCTAATATGATATTCGAGTGAAACAATTATCTTAAAAATACGCCCACACTGAAATTTCATGTCATTTTCGGAGCTCATTTCGTCCCTTATTTGGGGAATTTATTATATACTACGTTGGTGGACTTATTTTATCACCCATTTCACGCCCTTGTTCGTACTTTCAAATTCATAAGGTTAACCACCTGGAATATGTCACATAACAACTTCCTGAGTATATGAAAATCCATATGATGTGAGGGACCGTTAAGCCCCGGCAGGCCACCTCTGTCATAGGTATCTTCAAACATCTGTCATGTGCATACTTACTCGTAGATATTCTTTTGCTTGCAGCCATGACCATTTGGTTAAAATGAATGGTTAGCTAGAGGACATCACTCAAATGATTTTAATGCCCATCCTCCCAATCAAATCGTCAGAGATGTTGGTATACGAAACATCGACGAAGTTTACCAAAATTCTAAAAATGTGAAAAAAAATAAGAATCTATCGATTTTTCATGGAAATAATCAAATAAAATCGATTGGAATTTCATTTAAAGCGAAAACCACATACCAAGAATTTAATAAATGTTTCGGAGAAGTTTCCGAAAACTCAATGTGTATTGTCTGGGAAATTAGAAAGATTTCCTCCAATATTTTATTTTTTAAATTTCCTCTCAACAGACAAAAGATAGACGGAATTTAAGAAAATTCATCGGTTAACGTAAGCTTTGTGAAGCTGGTTCTAGAGATTTGGCTTAAGTGGTTTCATTTATTAAGTGTGAATAACTATGGAGATTTGCTATCGATAAATACAAACAAATAAAGACTTAATTGATATGCAATATGATTTGAAACGTGTTACTCCAAATAATAGTTATTTTGTGACATTTTTTTCGAATCACCCTGTAGGGGTAGTTAGCTTCATAAAATTTCTATTACTTCTTCCTCTCTTGCTCAAGGATTCATATCATATTTACTGAGGGTAATTTTTTTTCTTGCTTCTTGAAGTAGCAATCCGCTTTTGTTCATCGAATGTTGAATAATGACTTAAGTGATTAAATAGTTTGGCCTTGAAGTTTAATTAAGTATAGGAGTACTTGAAATTTCAATGCTAAGGCGAAAATAAGATTTGTTTGTATGTAACAATAACAATTCATGTACAATGCATTGTCTTCTAAACAGAAGCTTACGTCACAGGGCCATATTAAAAGAATGCACTGGAAAAGGAAGTTTCACAGAAATGTCAGAAATTCACGATACAAATCGAAAACTGTATTTGTGTCGAAAGCTTCTATCGTCTCTGTACTTGGAAGAACAAATAATTATATTTCTACTACAACTCGATATACGAGTAAGATGTCATCCCAATGCCTGTCATTTGATATACAATACTTAATTATATCTCATGGGAAAATGCGAGATTGCGTCGGAAGAACTTACATACATTTAGACGATGTTTAAGTTGGTTATAATTTAAAAGACTGCGGTCCGATCTATCCTATTTCCTAAGTAAATCTAATGCACCACTGAATCGCACGAACTTGCTCTTATGTAAAAGATTAAAAATTTGAAAATGGATGTTGCTAGAGCAAAATGTTCGTGACCATAAAATTAAATTTTTAAATGAGTCCTTTAGTAGTTGAGGCTAAGAATAGCATGTCATGTGATTTCTCAAGCAAATATTAGTTTATGCAAAAACAAAACTTATAATTCGTTGTAGGGGTTTCTTAAAAAAAATAAGCTTTTATATACAAATTTCTTAAAACATTTTTAAGAACAAATTTTATTTTTATTGTACGAATAAAAATTAAATTTCAAAAAAAAAATATATGCAATGTTTTTCAAACTTTTTAGAAGTTCTCCATAAGAAATTTCATTAAAATTCGTTATGCCGATAATGAGAAATTCAAAATTTGAATGAATGGTTCCATGGTAGGTACAGCCAGTAATATCTCAATTTCAATTTTTTTTATTAAATTATAGATCGTAAAAATTAATCGAAAAAAAAAAAATGTTAGATATTACAATTCTCGGCGCCATTTTCGAAAAAAATTCGATTTTTGAAAACCATTTGTTAACATTTATATGGTCGGTACAGTTTTTTTTAGTAAAAATAATTTTTTTCTTACATCTTGTAGATTATATAAAGATACTTTTTGTTTAAGACAAATCTAATGTACTATTAAATTTATACCAATTGTAAAATTATCAGTAGAGGGCGATAAAATCATTATCTAATTTATGTCTATTTTCACCATACTTGAGAAACGTGTAATTTGCAATTTCCTGTAGCTATCGGCCCTTTTTAATTTCAATCGCCTCTATGGTAAGACGTTCTATAGCAGACAATAAATTGTATATTTGAAACTTATAAAACTTGGTGTATTTCAATTTTCTTAAAATAAAACTCTTTTGGACTCTACCCCAAACATTGGTCCTACGAGCCAAATAAAATAATCGAGCTGAATTAAATCAACAAATTACCTACCTTAATTTTCATCGAATAATTTGTGCGATCACCATTCATATACGTCATCGTGCTTACATTTTTACCAAACCTGCACAAATTTCACCATCAATATATTACCAGAAATTTGATCGGATCCTATACTGCGTTGATCATTCACCAAAATCATTAGAAATCCCAGCGAGAGAAATTCAAGAGCAAATATACTCTAAGTACATCCCATCAACGAGCTTTCTCACCTCACCAAGTCAATCAAACCAAATCAACCATCGCCATAATTCATAGAGGAGGACAAATCAGTTGTGCTCCAAAAAACGATCGTGTAACAACATCAGACACCGTAGTGCACACGCTATCTATCTACCAATCTTCATATCGAATATCAATTTCATCATTTGCATTGACAAAATCATCTCTAAAGCGTCTGCCAAATCATATATTAATTATCACCTTTGGATCACCTACATATTTTATCATACTTCGATCAATTGCATCACCTATTTTTCTATTATTCGCCAAAGTAATCGAAAAATCACCTATAATCATCAATCAATCATAAAATCTTTAAAATTAGTCATCATCAACATCACGCCACATTTGCAATCATCATTAAACATACGATCATTAAGTCATCATCATCATCCGTAAGAACACAACGATAACAAATTCAAACACAGCATCATCCACCGAGTCATCTTATCGCAACATAGCAGCCAAGCAGTAGAATAGCCGATACAAAACCAACCATTAACATCAAGGTTTGTGTAGTGCAAATTGTAGGTATTTATTTAACATAATAACTTTCTTAAAATCAAAATTAATTTTATTAATTATTTTATTTGCTATTAAGTTAAACACTCTTTTAAATATTTACAAGAATTCGTTTTTTTTTAAGAACAAACATACGTATTTAAGATTCAGTGAGCTAATTTAGTTGTTTTCATTTTGTCTGTGTTGGCTATACAGTGCAGTTTGTGAATTGGGCTATAGTACAATCGTACTTTTAGTTATATCATTTCTTACAAATCAATTTTAATAAACCAAAGTTCGTTTTTTGGTGCACTCTTTCTTGCATTTTCTTAAATTCAGTTAGAATAACATGTCTTCCTTGTCGGAATTCATTTTTGTGGCCGACCGTTTGGTTAAATCTTATGATGCATTTAAGAAAATTTCGGAGAGTACCCATACACTTAATTCCTTAGAGGCGCGAAAAATTGAATTAAAGGAATTATGGTCCGATGTAAAAGCATCTTTTGTTAAGTGTACATATGATGTTACAGACATTGAAAAGAAAAAAAAGGATTATGACCTTGAAACAATAGAGGCAAAATATTTTTCTACTAATGAAACGTTTATATCATTTCATGGCGATCTTTTGCATTTGATGTCAAAATTAAATAACGAAAATGCAAACTCTACTGTTGTAGATTTATCCGATTCATTCAAATGTATCAAAGTACCAGCTTGTGACACTGATTTCTTTTATGGTGATTATCTTACTTGGCCGTCTTTTAGGGACATGTTCGAGGCTGTGTACAAAAAACATCCTAAGTTAGGACAGGTACAAAAATTGTTTCATTTGCGTTCTAAGACCAAAGGTAGTGCGCATGCTATAGTTTCAAAATTTCCTTTGACAAACGATAGTTTTGACTTAGCATGGGAAGCATTACAAAATGCTTACGAAAACAAAAGAATTTTGGTAAATAACCAAGTAAAGGTCTTATTTAATCTTCCACGAATGCAAAACGAATCTGCAAAATCCATTAAAGCTTTACAAAGCTCAATAAACGATTGTCTTGCAACTTTAAAATCTCACAAAATTGAAACTTCAAATTGGGATCCAATACTTATATACGCCTGTTCAAACCGCTTACCTACAGAAACTCTTTCTCTTTGGGAGCAATCTATCCAAAATCCAAGCGAAGTTCCCACTTGGACACAATTAGACAAGTTCCTAGAATCACGATTTAGGATTTTAGAATCTATTTCCGATGTTCAGTCAACATCAAATGCAAGTGTAAAAAGAGCTTGCAACCCTAAAAATAGTAATAGCTTATCGCAAAATAAAGTTCAAGCTTTTCACACAAAACAATTTAACTTTTCATGTAAACTTTGCAAAGGACACCATCCACTTCGTAATTGTTCAAAATTTTTGGAACTTTCAGTTAAATCGCGATTTGAATTCGTACGCAACAACCATTTTTGTACGAATTGCTTAGGTGTCACACACACGGTTAATAATTGCAAGAGCGTATATACTTGCAGCACCTGCAAGGGACATCATCATACTTTATTGCATTTTGCTCCTAGTAACTCACCTCAAAATACAACTTATTCATCAACAACCCCTCTTTTAGAAACGACCAATATTGGAATATCTTCAAATATACCAAATATACAGTCCACTTCACAACCATTACCAAATAATACTTTAAACCACAATTCTTATCATACAACTAATGAGAGGAATGTTTTACTTGCAACCGCCTTAATAAGAATTATACATAATGAAAATTATCACGTTTTGCGAGCGTTGATAGATCCTGGTTCTGAAGTTTCCTTTATTTCAGAGCCAGTGTTCAATCGAATAAAACTACCATTTAATCCAATAAATTCTCAAATTAGTGGAATTAACTCGGCTTATGCTGCCACTGCGAGAAAGCTATGTATTTTTTCGATTTTAAATGAAGAAAATCCTCTTCAACCAATTACTGGGCAAGCTATTGTTTTAAAACATTTGACCAGTTATCTTCCTGTTTCATCCTTCCAGCTTGTCAATACAAATCAGTTGACAGATCTTAAATTAGCAGACCCTACGTTTAATAAGTCATCTCAAGTTGATTTCTTAATCGGTGCTGACCTCTACCCTACCATTATACGCCCTGGAGTTATCCATATTTCAAAGTCGCTCCTGGCACAAAACACACTTTTTGGTTGGGTTTTATCAGGACCTCTTCCACAACATGTCAAAAGTTTTTCAACCTTTATTTCTAGCCCACATGAAACCAGTCTTGAAAGTCAAATAAAACGGTTTTGGGAGCTGGAGGAGATAGGAGATATCAACATTCCAATCTCTAATGCCGACCAATACTGCGAGGATTTATACGAAAGTACTACCAAAAAGGCTTCGGATGGTAGATACATCGTAAAGCTACCTTTCAAAACCGAAAATTGTCTCGGTTTTTCCAGACAAATTGCATTAAACCAACTATTACGTTCTGAAAAATCTCTTGCTAAAAATCCAAAATTGCAATCCAAATATTCAAAAGTTATGTCAGAATATGTAGCTTTGGGTCATATGCGAAAAGTTAAACCAATTGAAAACTTTGAAAATGGTGTAATTTCATCATACTACCTTCCTCACCATGCTGTGATAAAGCCAGAAAGCGTTTCAACGAAAGTTCGCGTTGTGTTTAACGCCTCGAGTGCTTCCAGTAATGGAAAAAGTTTAAATGATTTGTTACATGCTGGACCTGTACTTCAACGAGATCTTCCTACTCTTATACTACGCTGGCGATTTTTCAAATATGTATTTAATGGAGATATTGAAAAAATGTATCGACAAATTTTAGTGGATCCAAAAGATACATCCTTTCAGCGTATCCTTTATCGTAGCTCTCCGAGCTCAGAAGTAGAAGACTATGAACTTCTTACTGTTACTTTTGGTGTCAATTGTGCCCCATATCTGGCACTTCGAACACTGCTTAAACTAGCAGACGACGTTCAACAAAAGTATCCCCTTGCATCAGAAATAATTAGAACAGATTTCTATGTAGACGATGTCTTATCTGGTGCTCATGATCTTGATACCGCTCTAAAATCTCAAAACGAGTTAATTAATGCCTTCAATTCTGCGGGTTTTTCAATTCGCAAATGGACTTCAAACACTTCTTGTCTTTTGAATCACCTGCCACCTGGCGATGTTCTAAGTGAACACTTTTTAAAACTTGATGATGGCAGCTCAGTCAAGACTTTGGGCGTTCGATGGAATGGAAAAGAGGATTATTTTCATTTCATCACTCAACCTTATAAATTGTCTACCACTAAGCGAGAAGTATTTTCGCAAATAGCTCAACTTTTCGATCCCGCTGGATGGCTTGCTCCAGTGATCATAGCTGCAAAAATCTTAATGCAGCAAGTTTGGTCCGATGGCACATCCTGGGATGATCATCTTACTCCGGTCTCTGCCGAAAGATGGAAAACATTCAATGTAAATCTGCCTGAAATACAAAACATTAAAATACACCGTTGGAATGGCTATAGCCCTTCATCTAACGTTCAGTTCCACGGTTTCTGTGACTCCTCAGAGAAAGCTTTTTCAGCAGGCATTTACATTCGAATTCTCAACGACAGTCACGATATTGATTCCCATCTCATCTGCGCAAAGACCAGAGTTGCGCCGCTGAAGCAGATATCGCTTCCACGTTTAGAACTTTGTGGGGCAGTTCTGCTTTCAAAGCTTATAAAATTCTACATTCCAAACTTTCCAGTCAACTCATATGAATTGTTTTTGTGGACTGACTCGTCCATTGTTTTAGCTTGGCTTAATAAGCCACCTCGTACCTGGAAAACCTTTATTGCCAATAGGATAACATTAATACAAGACAATGTAGGAGACACAAAGTGGAGACACGTCAAATCCGCAGAGAATCCTGCTGATCTTGCAACCCGTGGAATTTTACCACAAGATCTTCAAAATAACTCACTTTGGTGGAAAGGGCCGGAATGGCTCAGGCAACCAGAATATAAATGGACACAAAGTCATCCAGATTGTGTTCAAAACGAAAATTTAGAATTTAAACCGATACAAACATTTTGCACTCAACCCCAAGAAGACATTCTCGATAAGTTTTCATCTCTTCCGCGAGCATTAAGAGTGCTTTCATATGTCTTTCGATTTTTTCATCATTCATTTATCAAAAAGGAAAACACCGCTCGTCCTCAAACATTGGCTATTACTCAAGCTGAAATCAATTTCGTTAAGATGAAACTAATTCAATTGGCACAGAAAAAATACTTCTCTAGCGAATATCGAATATTATCTGATCAAAAACCTATACATAGAAAAAGTTCCTTACTTTCTCTAAATCCAACTCTTGATTCCAATATGATCATTAGAGTTAATGGACGACTTAGCAATGCTAGTATACCCTATAACGAACGATATCCAATTATTATCCCCTACGATTCTCGCTACGCATGCCTTCTAATTGATTTTATTCATGAGCTTTCTATGCACGGAGGTAATGCACTTATTCTCAGGCTAGTGAGACACGAAGTTTGGATTCCCAAGCTCAAAAACTTAATAAAATCTCGAATTCATCTTTGCAAAACCTGTGTTATCCATAAAAAACAAATGCGAAACCAAATAATGGCTGCTCTGCCTACTCAGCGCTGTACCTTTTCTCCCCCATTTCCTTACACAGGTATTGATTTGCGGGCCCATTTGATATCAAAAGCTTTAGCGGAAGAAATTGCCGCATTTCAAAGGGATACACTTGCGTCTTTGTATGTTTCTCGACCAAAGCTATTCATTTAGAAGCAGCAAGTGATCTTTCATCCAAAGTTTTCTTGGCAGCATTTTCAAGATTTGTGGTTAGAAGAGGACTTCCCAAAGAAGTTTATTCAGACCACGGCACAAATTTTGTAGGGGCTAATAACATCTTGAAAAAGGATTTTCAAACGCTACTTGCTTCTGCTTCTAAACAAATATCAGATAACTATAATATCCAAGGGCTCAAATGGAATTTTATTCCGCCTGGATCTCCTCATATGGGTGGTCTGTGGGAGGCTGGGGTGAAGAGTTTTAAAACTCACTTCAAAAAAGTCATTGAGAATAACAAATTTACATTTGAGGAATTTTCGACTATCTTGGCTCGTATCGAATCCTGTTTAAATTCACGGCCAATATCACCTATGTCAGATAGTCCAAGCGACTTATTAGCTCTAACTCCTGGCCATTTTTTACGTGGTGGTCCTTTGCTTACTGCTCCCGAACCGGAAATTGTGGGTACTTCTCTTTCGATTATAAACCGATGGGAAAAACTTAAATGCCTCCATCAAGAATTTTGCCGACGTTGGAAGGAAGAATATCTTAAAGAACTACATAAACGCTATAAGTGGCAGGTCCCTCAACCTAACGTAAAAATTAATGATCTAGTTGTTATAAAAAATGAACATCTTCCCTCTACCGAATGGCGTCTCGGGCGTGTAATCAAAACGCATGCTGGAACAGACGGAAAGGTTAGAGTTGTCACTATAAGAACTAAATTTGGTGAAATTAAAGGACCAATTGTTAAAGTTTGTGTACTTCCAATGCAACCAAAGTGAAACCAACTATTAAGATGCAGTATCTAAGAATTCAAAATTCGCATATTTTAGATGGAGTATCTATAAACTCGCACCTCTATACATAGTTAAATTTCAATTATCAATGTAACATATGAATTTTTTAGATGGAGTATCTTTTTAAACTCACAATATATTTGGATTCTTAAAATAATTTAGATGGAGTATCTTTAAACTCACAAAAAAAAAAAGGAAATAAAAACGAAACGAATTCTTGAAAAAAATGTATATGTAATTAAATTTAACTTTCAATCTGTATTATTTTTATTTTTTTGCACTACACTATACCTAAGTAATTAAAATTTTGAAATCAATTAAAACAAAATAGCTAGGAATAGAATTGTAACCGTTAGGATAGCTAGGACATTTATTTATCCGCATTGCGGCAAGGCGGCCGGTAATGTTTAAGACAAATCTAATGTACTATTAAATTTATACCAATTGTAAAATTATCAGTAGAGGGCGATAAAATCATTATCTAATTTATGTCTATTTTCACCATACTTGAGAAACGTGTAATTTGCAATTTCCTGTAGCTATCGGCCCTTTTTAATTTCAATCGCCTCTATGGTAAGACGTTCTATAGCAGACAATAAATTGTATATTTGAAACTTATAAAACTTGGTGTATTTCAATTTTCTTAAAATAAAACTCTTTTGGACTCTACCCCAAACACTTTTATTTATCAAGTTTAAAAAAAATTCGAAATATTGAGTTTAAAACAAAAAAAAAAAATTTGAATATTCAAACAAGTGTAGAGCTTATTGATCAAGATCGGTTGTACTGTTTTTGAGAAAATAAAAAGTAAAAATATGGTTCCAAGTGGGGTACCAAAAACAACAATTTTTTTAACATTTTTTTACGACCAATACCTAGCTTTAACTAAATGAATTTTTTTGATTTAAAAAAATTTCGAAAAAATATCGTACCGTTATTTTTGTATTTTGTATTATTTTGTATTTTTGTATTTATTTAATTGAACATAAGTATTTAAAAACCATTTTTGCAATACTTAGAATATTAAGGTTAATTTGAAGGTATTTAACAAACTCTAATTTAAAAGTGGCATAATTTACAAAAATTGATATAAATAAAAATAAAAAATAATGAACATCCAATAATAGACCAACCATTATATATGTACATTAAAACAAAATGAGTATACACTGGACAAAAATTAATAATCTTTAAATAGTTTCAGCACATGAATAGGTTTTTCAATGAGTTTTAAAAAGAGTTGTAGTTATTTAGACCTCTCAAGTTGACTAGTAGGGAGTTCCAAAGGCCAACAGCATGAACAAAGAATTCTTGCTTCGAGTTTCTGTATTTAAATGTAGGGACAATGAGAATATTGCTTCTTTGTGGTATTGAGAAACTAAGCTTTTCGAAAAGATAGTTTGGAGTTTTTGTATGCATAAGTTTAAAAAGAAATGTAGGTGTTAGGAAATCAAGATATTTGTTTAACGGCATATTAAATACTTAAATACACTACGTGCCTGTACAGAAACATGATCGAAACAACGCCAGCCATAAATAAAACTAGTAATGTTCTTAAAAGCTACTTGAAGTTTTCGTTTACTTATACTATCTTAGCAGCAAAAAATCGGGCTTCCATAGAAAAGCGTTGGGAAAAGAAGAATTTTGGCAATAATCATTTTCATTGAGATGGGAAGATAATTTCCAGAGAGATGCAAAACTCTCAGAGCAGCAGAAATTCTACCAACAGCACATGCCAAATGAGTGTCCCACGATAACGTTTGGTTAAAAATAACTCCAATGTTTTTTACTGTTCTAACGTAATTTAACGATGTCCCGTTGAGTTCAATACTTGGTAGATGTGATGTATCTAAAGCAGCTTTATTTATTACAATTGCCTGACATTTATTTGAGTTGAGTTTTAGTTGATTTTCCTGAGACCAATCTAGAACACGATTCAGGTCCTCATTTATTCTGGTTGTTGCATCTTAAACCATACCAATTCGATAGCTCAGATAAATTTGTACATCGTCTGCATACATATGAATTTTGCAATGGTTGAGTATCGAAGGCAGATCGTTGTTGAACAGCGTGAATAAAAGTGGACCTAATATTGATCCCTGAGGATCAATACCTGCTTGAAGGCAAAGTGACGGATCCAAAAGTGCATCAGTTATTCTTTGCTGACGATGGAGCCATCATAAGTGAAGACCCGATATCCCTACAACGAGCACTTGACGTATGGGTGGATGTTCTAGAAGGAAGTGGGTACCGCATAAACGCGAAAAAGACAGAAAACCTAAGCTGCCCATTTTCTGATCCACACAGCCCTATTCCAGACATTTATTTGAATGGAGTAGTGCTTCCCAAGTGTGAAAAGTTTAAATATCTGGGGTCCATGATAAATAACGAAGCTACTTGTGATGACGATATCAATCATCGCGTAAGCGTAGGGTGGATGAAGTGGCGGGAAAATTCTGCTATCTTCTGTGACCGAAAAATGCCCCCTAAGCTGAAAGGAAAGCTCTACACTTCAGTTGTGCGTCCAGCACTCACATACGGTTCACAATGTTGGACAATGTACAAAAAGTATGAGAGTAAGCTAACGGCAGCTGAGATGAAGATGCTTCGTATGACAGCAGGAGTTACAAAGCTTGATCGAATTAGAAGTACGAAGATCCGAGGAAGCCTTCATGTTAAGAATACCATTTCCCAAAAAATTGAACACGACCGACTCAGTTGGTATTGCCATGTTCAAAGGAGAGATCCTGAGAACCCCGTCAAAAAGGCAATATCATACAATGTTCCAATTCGGAATAAAAAGAAAGGTACAAACAAATGCAAAAACACCAGCATTCAGTTGGCCTCAGAAATGGAACAATACAAAACCGGGAGGCTTGCCGCCGATTTCTGAGGTCAACCCGGCGAACCCCACAGGCGGATCACTAGTGTGAAGCAGATACGTGGGAGAATTATGATCCCCTCGACATCGAGATCATAACAGCGCCGAAGCAAAGGAAGAAGAAGAAGAAGAGATATAAGAAGAGAAAATCGGACAGCTTGGAGTTTGCAAAAATAGACGAAGTTCTATGACCAAAAAAAAAAAAACTTGTAGGAGGAAAAATTTAAAAGCGATATCTACCAAGTTTGAAGAAAACCGACCGAGCCGTTTAGGTCGTAGTCGAACAGACATACAGACAGACAGAATTTCGAGAACCACTTCTATAGTCTTCACTATCATCGAAATGTCAACTTTGATCAAAATCTCGAGTTCTATTTTTTTTTACGAATGCCTAACTTGCCTCATAGTACCTATGAGTCGCAAGTAAAAAATGAAAAACTGAAAAACCGCTGATAGCACTTTCTAAACTTATCCAACTTGGATAAAATCTTGAGGAAGTTTTGTTTTCGAGTTAGGCTTTGGTATTTTGATTTACACATCGTAAAATTCGAAAAAGGGTTTTTTTAGATCACTTTAATTACGGCTCAGTGAGCTTGTATAAAATTTGTTTATTACTTATACATGTATATGTATAAGCTACTCATAACATATGTATGTGAGGGTTCATAAATTTCTTTATTCGCCTAGTGACAGCTAATAATATGAAAGTTGTCAGAACAGTTTTCAACATGTACTCACTACATAAATAATGTATACCAAATTCTAATAGATAAGTGCATACACTTTTTGTACTAAGTACATACATTTTGTCCTGAGGGTATATAATCTTACTTCTGATATTGAGAGCTCATTTTTCAATAGATATTTCTGGAAAATCTCGTATTTCGTAGAAAAATTATTTTGTAACCAAATCGTCTACTATAACGCATAAATCCTGAAGAAATATTTCAGCGACAATATTTGAGTTTCTATAACAAATACAAAGTTTCAAATATTTATTTATAAGGACCTGAATTTTCAACAAAAATCTTTTATTTTTTTCTGGCTCTTCTAAAAAATACATCTATTTTTAATTTTTAATTTTATTTGTGAAATCAAATTTAATGGAATTGTTCAATTTCTTTGAAATAAAAGAAAATCAAACAATTCCTTGGGCTTATTCAACTTTTGAATCTTCTCAAAGGACAATTTGCACATAAATCATTATATCAAACGAAAGTTTTCTATACAAATAAGAAGTTCCAAAACGAAATTGATGAAGTTTTCTGATGTTAAACAAAGGTCCCCAAAATGAATTATGTTGTACCATAGCCATTACAATCGACACTAAACTTTAATGTATCATTTTTAAAACTCAAATCAAAACATCACATGTTGGGAATTGGAATTTCCACATCTTCATCATCATTTAAGTGTGTGCTACTCTCATTAAATTGAAACATAACATTTTTCAAAAATCTTCCTTAAAACACACCAGAACAAATAAACCGAAAAAAAACCTACCTACGGGTTGCCATAAAACCTTTATATCGTAAGTCTTAATCATAATTTCTACTATATTGACCATTTGTCGACATTCGAAAGGAAAACACATTATCCAAGGATGATAGTGTTTATTTATATTCTTGAAGAAAAAAAAGGATCTTTAGGAATGGACATCCCAGAGGAGTATTTAGGGCTTGTGTTGGCAGAAAATTTGAAGCGGAACAAATGAAATAGATGACCAGTCGATTTGAGTTGAACAAAACCTGAAACGTGCACTGAACAATCAAACCGATTGGGAATAAAATAATGTGAGTGTTTTATTGTGAAAAGAAAATTTTAGATAAATAATATCTCCTTCTTAGAAACATATTTTGTATTCCTTAAGCTTTTAGAGCTAGGGAGGGCTAAGAAAGTGGGCCAATGATTGCCATTTAAACACAAGAAAATAGGTTAAGAATGAAGTTCCTTTTGAAAACTATTATCGAGTCTTTTTACGTAACCCCCATGAGTCACAGTGCGAGCGAAAGTTTGGTGAGAATTCAGCTCTTCTGAGATTTCAACAGGAAACTTTTGAGATTTAAAATTGATGGTAACACAACGAAAACTGAGATTTCATCTACTAAAGGAAAATATTACTTTCTACTTGCAATATACGTAACTCAAGATTCTAATCAAACTTTAACTTGTCTTTGCGAATGATAGAGAATATGAAAAAGAAAGGTTCCACAATTCAGTTTATCTGTCTCTAATACTAAACCTCAACATAGTACCTGAGTCCCGCTTGTAATTTTCATTAAATTTGTTAATTGTAAGGGCTTCAGATACTACTCTAGAAAAGAAATTTTGTAGCTCAAAAATAACGGTTTTTCGCATACAACCATTGAGACATCGCTTATTTCTCTCGAAAATGGCTCTAATGAAATTAAAATAAATAAAATGCATGACTGGGTCGCACAAACTTGCTCTTATGTAAGAGACTAAGAATTTCAAAAATGAATGTTATTAGAGAAAAACTGTTCATAAGCATAAAATTCATATTTTAAACGACTAAAACAACTCCTTTAGTAGTTGGAGCTCAAACTAGTATCCATGTGATTCAAGCAAATATAAGTTTATGCAAGAACAAAAATTGTAAGTCGTGCTCTTGTTTTCTTCAAAAAATTAGCTTTAATATAAAACTTTTTAAAACATTTTTAAAAAAAAAATTTGTAACGCAAACTTAAAGGTTTTATTATTGTTCGAATAAAAATTAAATTTTCAAAAGTTTGAGATATCGATTTTCGAAAAAAAAAATGTTTTTCAAGTTTTGAAATGTAATATTTTTTTTAAACTTTTAAGAAGCCTCTCTATAAAAAATCAGGTTTTCTGACGATAATGAGAAATTCAAAAGTAGAATAAATGGTTCTATGGGAGTTCCAGTTATTTATTTATTGAATTATACTCGTAGATCGTTAAAATTAATGGAAATGAAAACAAAAATTATCTAAACTTAAGGTGCCGTTTTCGATAAGAATACGATTTTTGAAAAACATTTTTTAACATTTGTAATTTTTTTTTCTTATATCTTGTGAATTGTGTTAAAAATATTGTAATTCTCAAGTTTTAAAACAACCGGACAACTTTAAACATTTTTTTTTTAAATCCAAACTTTGTTTTTTTTTTTGAAAAATTTAAATACACAATATTATGAAAACTTCCAGGGAGCTTAAACATGACAAATATGATGAAAATCGGTTGAACAGCTTTTGAGAAAATCAAAAACAAAAAAATTTACCATTAATATCTAACCATTTTATTTTATGCATCTTTGATGTCTTCAGGTTATCACATACTTTGGTCTTCTCAGCACTGCGAACAATTTGGGGTACATAGTTTCAAAGTGCTTTCATTTCGACGAATTACTTCTTGAGTTGTTCTAGCTTCTTCTTTTTCGCCATATCGATGGTTAACTATGAATACCTCCTATGTCGCATTTTGTAAACTTTAAAGGGGACACAAAAAAACTGATTATAGTCTCAAAATTAAAACTTTTATACATAATTATCTGCAAGAAAGTTGTTTTTCAGGGGTGTACTGCCTCTTGCGAGGAATTGACAAATTCTCCAAGAGTATCTCTTGTCATGGAAAGTGCTGCTCATTAGCCGTTCGGAATCGGCAGAAAATTGTAGATCCCCTCCGTTGCTGGTAACATGCACACAGGAATGGTTGAGAGTTGTAAGTCACTAGGTTCTGGTTCACTCCGAGCTGTTGCACCACCAAATTTATTTAATTTATTCACAGATAAAAGTAATAACTGCGTGCGTCGCGATATAAAATTGTTTGCAGGACTGAAAATCAAACTAATAATGATGGCATATATGAGATACGAATGTGAATGTTCGGCAATTCTCACCAATCTCTCTATTCGTTAGATTAATCAAAATGTTATCAAAAATTATTTTTGATAATGGAAAAAATGAATAGGGTGTTCCTGGAATAGAAAAATTAAAATTGAAGAAAATAAAAGAAAATGGGCGCCAGTAATTTTTTTTGTTTGAATTAAAGGAAATTACATACCTTTTGGAGCGAAACCAAGAAATTTTTGTTTGAATAAATTAAAAAAAGAATTTTTAATTTATCTCGATTTTTGATTGGGAAACCTTGCAAGCAGGATTAAAACCCAAGATCTTTTCAGATTTTTAAGAACAAAGAAGTTTTACAAGTTTAAACTGTGAAAACAAAACCGAAAGCCAATTTAATAACAGAAAAGCAAGTGAAACGCAAATGGGCCGTTAACGAGCAAAAAAACAATTTCCAGGGATGAAATTCGACACACCGACTAACAAATTTAACTATGTCTCTAGAAATCGACACTGATTACTCAAGAAAAATAAATCTTTTGAAATTAACAAAAAAAAGAAAACACTTATCTTTTTCGTATAATCTACGGATCTCCTATCCGCCTTTTCGCTGTCACCTCGAGTTTTAGTTATCCTCAAAATTCCTTCTCGCCTCGAATCCTCTTCTTCCTCTTCTGCATTTGTCCGCAAAACTTTTTCAAATTTATTTTTAAATAAAACAAAACTTCTTCTAAATGTTGTCTTCTGTTAAAATTTCTTCCTTTTTCTGTTTTTTTTTTTTTTTGTAAAAACAACCTTCGGTTTGAAAAGTTCTCCAAAGAGTGTCTTTCCAACCTATTCCTCTTGTCCATCTCGGCCATTCTATTCTCTCACACATTCATACGGTCAGCCAATCGTTTTCGAGATCATCAGTCACGGGATCACGGCTTCCTGGAAAGCTACTCGCTCTCCTTGAAAACATCCGTTCCCCCGTGATCGAATCTCATCGAAATCGAAAGAAGCAAAATCAAGAAAAGGTTCCACCTAGGCATTCTCCTGGTTACTGTTAAATATTCTAATTATTCGAAGCGCGAAACAATCCCCACAAAACCAACGCACGTCGAGGTGAAAGAGGAATTCATTTCTTTAAATCCTAAGTTATATCTTTTGTTGTCAATTTCGAATGATCTTTTATAAATAAAATTTCTGCTTAAAGAAATTACAAACGCGGTCTTGGACTGGGGAATCTGTTTGTGTTACTTTTCCAAAATACCTTAAGATCAGGTCTCTAGCTGATGGCCTCCAGGTATCTACTAACTCTTTAAGTATTTTGGAGCGGCAACGTAAAAAGAAACTAAAAATGATTAAAGGCAAGTGAGATTTGTTGTGGTAAATTTTACCGCAACAACACAAATACCGTTTGTGGGAAATCATCTATGAAAGTTGCAACATTGGTCCACACACGTCTGAGTGAATTAAGTCAAGAATTTTTGATGATCTTGTTTTGATACTGTTTCCCTTCTGCACAGGATATGCAATTCAAGAAAGAAATCATGACTCATGAATCATCAAAGTAATTTCATGTTATCTTGACCCAAGTAACGAAATCTAAGATGCCAAATGTTGCCAAGATTACATTACGCAACATATGTATTCTGATTTGTGGCAATATCCAATTTGTATAGCCCATTTAAAGATCTTTTTAAAGGTATGACTTCTTTTTAAGTCGGATTGGATAGTCTAAAATCTACAACTTTTCTCATGTTTATCAATGATCGAACTAATATCTGAAACATTTAATCCATTAAATTGTTCTGCTGATAATAGCATCTCAGCTTTTCATATTCGTTTCAAGATTCATTTCCTTGTTCTTCGGAAGTGGAATTCTGACGGCAGTGGAATTAAAAAGCGTGTGGAATTCTATGCTTCGAAAACTGAATGTTGTTTACTGTCGCTAAAGCCTAACCCTCCCTCAATGCCACTTTCTATGAGTGAAACTTGCATCGAGGAGACTGAACAGCTTTCTCAGACCATCTTTTGTAGAGTGATCGCATTTGACATTTGACGTCGCCAAAAACGCAGCTAAGTGTTTAGGTTTTCTCCACCTATGCAATAAATTTGTTACTCAAGTACAATTCCTATATGTGGGCAGGTGCTCCAAAAACCCACTTGAGCTTCTAAAATTGAAAGGCGACAGTTGTCTAACTAAAACATTAAAGGGCACGGTAGTGCCCAGCCAAGTTCTGGCACTACAACCTTTTTACAGGAACAAACTCAGGCGACTTTTGACCCCTCCCTATCTTCAGTACCAATGAAGTTAGAAACTTGAAATTCCGAATAAGCTAGTCAAGCACAGGCGCCTCACCAAATTTCAGTTTTCTATTATAAGCGGTTCCTGAGATATAAGGCCTCAAAAATCACAAAAACCGTAACTGACTGACTCACTCACTCATTCACTGACAGATCATCAAAATTATGGAGTACTTCCCGGCATCGTAGAATCTTGTAATTTTGCACAACGGTAGGTCTTGTCATGCAAGTAGAGGAAAAAATCGAAAATTTGAGGTTTTCCATTCAGGGGGCGTGGTATCCGCCCACTTTCTCCGAATTGGTGTTGGTTGAATGGAGCACTTCCGACTGCTGTAAAACGATTAAATTTGGTAAAGTGGTAGGATTTAAATTGCATACAAAGAAAAAAATATAAAATTTGAAGTTTTCCATTCAGGGGCGTGGTATCCGCCCACTTCCTCAGAACTGATGTAAATTATACATGGCGCACTTCCGATTGCAGTAGAACAATGAAATTTGGTAGAACGGTAGGGCTCAAATTGCATATAAAGGACCAAAAATAAAAATTGGGGTTTTCTATTCGGGGGCGTGGTATCCACCCACTTTCGGAGAAAATGTTTAATTTATATGGAGCACTTCTGATTGCCGTAATTAAGGTAGGTATGTTAGTGTTAGGTATCTTGCCAGGACAAGAAGAAATAATTGAAGCGCAAATCAAAACAACCAATAACAAAAAGAAAATATACCAAAAGAAATAGGAAGCTTTAAACTAAGTTGAGTACATCCTTCTATCTTTCCGTATCTTTCGAGATTTTGACATGGCAAAATATTAAAATCTTTGCAAAAAGGAGTGAGATCAGACCAAAAACATAAATGTTAAAAAAGAGCTAAGTTCTTCTATACAAAAACCTTTGTGTAACAAGTCAGCCGTGAAAAGTACTGGGATATAAAAGTACGCCAAGTTCTTACTTCATGAAGGTTTAATACCGAATATTTAAAGTAGAATAATATTGAAACAGCTACAATGTAATAGAGAAATTTTATTATTTAATGATTACTGACTTAAATTTGATCGGCTTATTTGGCAAGTTTTTTCTTATGCCCGATTCGAAAGGTTTTAAAAACTTGAAAGTGAACCCATCAAATTTTAGTCAGTAATCATTAAATAATAAAATTTCTCTATTACATTGAAGTTGTTTCAATATTATTCTACTAGATCTCAGTACTTTTAACGGCTGACTTGTTACACAAAGGTTTTTGTATAGAAGAACTTGGCTCTTTTTTTAACGTTTATGTTTTTGGTCTGATTTGTATCTCTCGAGTACCTCTGCAATGTTTCATGTCTATCATTATTTTATATAAACAGTCCTCTAATGAAATAGGAATGCTCATCAGTTTACCCTTAAGCCCAATTTCGGAAGTACTGTCATGTACAGAGATTCTTGTTTTAGCCGCACTACATGAATGTGGAATACCGGCTCAATGTTTCCCACTTATTGGAATGTGGAGACATATAGAGGTAATGTGCATTGGTATCTCCTTTTAAATCCTATCCTACTTTCCTAATTGATCTCACTGTGTTTAACATTTTGATGGTATTCATAACCCCTTGAATGCGCGTATAACATGAAATAAATTTTGGTGAAGTTCTTTTTCCAATATTTTCGCTTTTCTCATCATTCAATTTGACATTTGATCATTTTTCAATTCACTTTCAACATTTGCCTGTGCCGTGTTTTATCAAAATCTCAAGTTCTATTGTTTGAACTTGCCATAGAGTATGTAGCCCTTCCATACTCGTATATTTATCGTAAGAAAAAATATAAAATTTAATTAGCCTTGAAGAAAAGAGCAAACGCTAAACATCTACGTGCAGTTCAACCGCATGTCATTTCCATTGTTCTCCCTCGGTTCTTCCTGATGTAGATATCCTACATTATGTGGGACAGGAGGGGATAGCCAAACAAGTCCCTGGTTGTGGTTGATGTGAGTTCACGTAGGAGTCAAGTTCATTTGTTCTGTTTTTGAAGAGGAAACTGCCAATTCGTTTGCTTCCTTTTGGTTGAATTACAATTGCAAGTTGTTGTTTAGTTAAATGAAATTTCTTGTTGCAATAATTAAAGTGAATTATTTAATGAGAATAATTGTTTTCTGGAATTACGAGTATAAAAGACAAAAGGTAGTGTGCGTCAATAGCATATTATTCCTTAGAATGTCTATTAAAAGACCAAGAAGATAAGTGGTATTTTTTGTATTAATCTTCAACACATAAAAACGCATCAAAAGCAAACAAAAAGGGCCTATTCCAAGAGTTCCTTACCTTCTTGTCTTCACAGGTTAAAAAGGTATTTCTAAAATGTTCACAAGAAACAGAATTCCTGTAGGTAGAAACGCAAGGTGAATCGAATAATTAAAACCGAGTGCTTTATTATGTTTTAATTGCAATTTAAGCTCCACACAGTAGTTAACACTTAAGCTTCAAGGTGGCTTAATTGGTGTATTGTCGCAGAACAAAAATTCCACACACTTCTATAAACATGAAATCAGCCAAGAAATAGGTATTCCACACACCCTGCGAGTGGCTAATTATCCAATTATTTCTAATGACTTTTCGACTAAAAAAGTTTCATGGACTGGTCTGTTGGTGGATTTAAATAAGATGTAAAGCTCCATTGAAACCCACATTGAGGTTGACTTTTAAGAAAAGTTAACAACCAAAAATGTCTTATCAAAAAGTTTTTTTTTTTTTGTCGAAGTGTTTTCTGTAATGGACCATTCGAGATAAATCATTCAAGACACACAGTTTGGATTTAATATGTAACAAAATGTATGTATGTGAATCAAAATTTGTTTCTGCTATACCTGGGTGTACAATTCAGAAGAAGAAAAAGAGGACAGATAATAATGCTCAAGCTTTATAAAAATAGAGGGATTTGGACATTTTCTAAGATCAAATAAGCCCGGAAGTGAATTTTTTTTTTTCAAAATTTTGTTATTTTTTTTTTATCAAAAACTGTTCCTCAGGTTTTTTAAAAACAAATTCAAGAAATTGTATTTAGTTAAAGCTAGGTTGAAAAAAAATTTAGGAAAAATGGTTATTAATGGTACCCACTTAGAAACATCTTTTTGTTTTTGATTTTCTAAAAAACGGTTCAACCAATTTTGTTCATTTTCTTTATGCTAAGGCTCCCTTAAAGTTTTATTATGTTTGTGTAATCAAATTTAAAAAAAAATGGTTTGGATCTTAAACTCAATATTTCGAAAACATTTTGCTTTATTTTTTTACAACTTAGCCAATAAAAGTTTCTTAATACAGTCTACAAAATGTGAGAAAAAAAAATTGCATTATACCTAAAAATAACGGTATCCACCATACAAATGTTAAAAAGTGGTTTTCGAAAATCGTATTTTTCTCAAAAACGGCACATATACATAATGTTGGTAACATTTTTTTTCGATTAATTTATACGATCTATAATTTAATAACAAAAAATTTAAAATTAAGATATTGCTGACTGTACCTACTGAAAAGATTGGATCACAATCCTTTTTATGATCCTTAAACTAAAAGCGATTACTTTTGATCTTAATTTACAACTTTATTCTTTTTATTATAGTATACTTATAATCGTTAGAAGTAGCTCAAAATTAAAGTACTTGAAGTTAGTTATAGTGCTTTAAAGTACACTTACAATAAATGCTTAGTATGGAATTTCGTTCATGTTATTCCGTACGTACACCTACCATAGAACCACTTTTTTAAATTTTGAATTTCTCATTATCGATGTAACCGATTTAATAAAATTTTTTATGGAGAAGCTTCTAAAAAGTTTGAAAAACAATGCTTTTCAATACTTAAAAAAAAACATTTTTGAATTTAAAAAAAAAAATGTTTTGGAAAATTCAGTAGGTATCTCAAAAACGACTCAATATTTGTTTTGGAAATTTAATTTTTATTCGTACAATAATAAAAACTTTAAGTTGGCTTATCAAAATTTTTACTTGCGACTTATAGGTACTATAAGGCAAGTTATGTATTCGAAAAAAAAATCGAACTCGAGATTTTGATCAAAGTCGACATTACGATGATAGCGAAGACTAAAAAAGTGGGTCTCGAAATCTTGTCTGTCTGTCTGTCTGTCGGGCTGTCTGTCGGTTCGACTACAGCCTAAACGACTCGGCCGATTTTCTTTAAACTTGGTAGATATCACTTTTAGTTTTTTCCCCCCACACGTTTTTTTCTTTTTTTTTTAAGACCAAAAATAACAGTACCTGCCATACGAATTTTTTTCGAAATTTTGTAAATATTTTTTTTTCTCAAAAACTGTTCGATAGATTAAAAAAAACAAAGATACAAAAAAATTTCGTTTATTTAAACGTAGGTACTGGTTAAAAAAAATTATTCGAAAAATGGTTATTGAGGGTACCCCCCAAGGAACCATTTTTTTTGTTTTTAATTTCCTCGAAAACGGTAGCACCGATTTTGGTCATTTTTTTTGTGCTAAAGCTCCTCAAAAACTTAAATAAAATTGGGTATTCGAATTTAAAAAAAAAATTTTTTGGATTTTTAAAAAAAAATTCAATTTTTTTTTTTCAAAACTCTATATTTCAAAAACCTAATGCTAGATTTTTTTTTAAACTCGATAAATAAAAATTTTTCAATATAATCTACAAGATGTGAGAAAAAAAGTTTTATTTTACCTTAAAATAAAGGTACCCACCATACAAATGTTATAAAATGGTTTTCAAAAATCGTATTTTTCTCGAAAACGGGGCCTAGAATTTTGATAAAAATTTTTTTCTTTCAAATAATTTTAACGATCTTTAATTTAATAAAAAAAATTTTGAAATTAAGATATTACAGCTTGTATACCTACCATAGAACCATTTTTTTAAATTTTGAATTACTCATTACAGACACAATGGATTTTAATGAAATTTTTTGCAGAGATGCTTCTAAAAAGTTTTAAAACTTTTGCATTTTCAAACTTAAAAAAAATATTTTTTCAATTTTTGACAAAAAAAAATCATTGTTTTTTTTTTGGAAAATTCGATATATCAAAAACGACTCAATATTTTTTGTGGAAATTTAATTTTCATTCGTACAGTAATAAAAACTTAAAGTTGGCACACCAAATTTTTTTCTTAAAAATCTTTTAAAAATTTTGTATATAAAAGCTTTTCTTTTAAGAAACCACTACAACGACTTATAATTTTTGTTCTTGCATAATAGGGTGTGTCACTTTTGTATGGCCGCAAAAAAGTACTCTTATTTTTAAATGTAATAGTGCTCAAAAGTTGTATTAGGGTCTGAGGTTTAAGAACATGTAAAAAAAAATAAGATATCGTTCGTCTTTGGGTCGCTTAAATCGGTTGAAGTTGAAAAAAAAAAATTTATTTACAGTAATTCTTTTTTTTTTTTACGTATATTAAAAAAAAACTAAACAAAATAAAGAAAGAATTTTCGTCTTTACAAAAAGATATACCACGATATTGTAGGTGGTTCCGTTGATTTTTAAGAATTCTTTTTTTGTAAAAAAAAAAACCATTTCACATAAAAAAAATGATTTTTCTTCCTTCTTTTATTATTTCATAGCTTCTTTATCAAGTGTTCAATTTAAGCAAATATAAGCTTAAAAGTGTTTCCTTGCAATTATCTTTGACTTGAAAGACGAGCGTTAGGAAAATAGTACTAGAGAAAATAGAGGAAATACCGGTGCACATTGGTTTTGAAGCTCTAGGTATATAATACTAGTATATGTCAAATGTATTCCAAAACTATTTGAAAACATTGTGTGAAAACAAATTCTATTTCCCTATCGAGGATTGATTTTACAAGAACAACATGGAACTTGTAGCAGCAATCAAATATGCACAACAAATCAGCTTCATTTTATCAGCCAATTAAACACCACTTTGAAAAACTGATGTTTTCTATGGAGTCCAGGGCCGGAAGCAGAAAATAATTTGGGGGGGCTGGTTTTTCAAAATATATGAGATTTTCATAAAAATATTATTTTATTACTATATTGTAGGTACTGTTGATTACATGTTCTTTATTGTAATTAACATAAATATGATATAACTAAACAATATTTGCTGTTAGGGATAGGACCTATCGGAACAATTTCATACAGCTTATCGCAAAAACAAAACATCATAAAGATGTTGCAACGGATACCTATTTGGCAAATTTGAATAATGTTAACAAAAGTTGGAAAATATTCACTACAACGGCGTTTTTGGTGCTTCCCATGTGGGCATTTTTATTCCGGAATTAATTGTTAGACATAGATTTTTACTACGGGCCCTGTAATGGAGGCCATTAAGAAAAAGAGTGGAAGTGAAGTGATTCCATACAATGTGATACCTAACAATAGAGTTATAATAAGTTCTAGGCTCGCTTATAGTGGTCCAAATCTACAAAACAAAATCCGGCATATATTAATATGAAGTTATACATAACTTGTTGGACTTTTGCGATCATACGAAAAAGAGTTATACGAAAACACAAGGACACCAATTATTGGTACCTACGTTGACTATACTACATAATTATAACCAAAACGCTCTCAGAGGATGCTATGTGCTACTCATCTGTAACTGTAACTTTTACACAAACGAAATGAGTGAGTTTTTTCTATTGCTGTAATTCAACACAATCCGACCTTGGAGCCAGCAATAACTCAAACTTGCTCCGTTTTCTGCCCTATACATAATGTAAATTATCAAAAACGCAATTGCTGTTCGCTTTGTGTCAATTTGTTAATCATGAATTCAGTTGCGTTAAAATACGAAGACGCATAAAATAAAATGCACGACTGGGTCGCACGAACTTGCTCTTATGTAAAAGACCAAGAATTTAAAAAAATAATGTTATTAGAGAAAAAGCATAAAATTAATTTTTTAAATGACTAAAACTCGTTTAGTAGTTGGATCTAAACACAGGATGTCATGTGTTTTGAGCAAATACAAGTTTATGCAAAAACAAAACTGTAATTCGTTTTAGTGGTTTCTTAAAAAAATAAGCTTTTGTACCTATACAAAATTTTTAAAACATATTTAAGAAAAAATTTTGTTACGCATATTTAAACTATTTATTATTGTTCGAATAAAAATTTAATTTACAAAAAAAATATTGAGCCGTTTTTGAGATATCGAATTTTCAAAAAAAAAAAAATAGATTTTTTTTCCAAAAAATATTTTGTAAGTCTTAAAATGCGATGTTTTTTCTAAACTTTTTAGAAACTTCTCTAAAAGTAAAAATTAATCGAAACAAAAAAAAACATTATCAAAATTCTCGGAGCCGTTTTTGACAAAAATACGATTTTCGAAAACCATTTTTTAACATTTGTTTGGTTGGTACCTTGATTTTTAGGTAAAACAAATATTTTTCCTTAGATCTTATAGATTAGCATGGGGTTTTCGAAATATTGAGTTTCCAAAAAAAATATTTGAAATTTTTTTTAAGAATGCAAAAAAAAAAATGTAAAATTTGTATTCGCAATAATATGATTCCTAAAAGACATTTAGTTCCAGCAGGACAGTGATACTTGCCACACAGCGGACACCACGATTAACATTCTGTATAAACGATTTGAAGGTAAGGCTATATCTCGTAGAGTTTACGTGAATTGGACAACAAAGTCGTGCGATTTTGCTTGTGGTGATTCAAGAAGTCACAGGTCTACGTCTAAGCAAATGAATGAATAAATTGGGGTATAAAAACACTGCCACCTAAAGATCTATTGTGTCCCCCATCTAGAACTGGATGAGGTTGGCTCATTATTACAGTTCTTCCTCCAAATCTGCTCCTCTGAGGAATCGAAGTATTTGGAGTATTTTAAGGGATGATAATTCACTCTCTTTTATGTGGTACTTGCCCAGATACCTGTGCCTTTTGATGCACGAGTGCATCACATTTCCCCAGTATGTGGTCAGGTGTCTCTTAGTGAGTGTTTCAGAATCTGCAAGTCGCGTTGTTCACCAGGCCAAGGATATTGAGGTGTCTTTTCAACCTACAGTGGCCTGTGAGAAGCCCCGTGATTTTCCTGAGGATGTTGCTACTTAAGCTAATGCAGGTTAGAAAACGCTCTCGGTTGTAGTCCCCGAGTAGGAGTTTTGCCTGTCTTAGCTTAGGGAGTTCTTTCCAGATTTTTGATCTTTGATCTAAGCAAATAAGCCAATAAACTGCAACCGATCGATGCCCTTAAGGTGAACATCACGCCACACATTCTATTTTAGAATCTACATGCCCTTAATGAAAAATCCTTTAGATTACTGGCAGATCACAAGGTGCAAACAAATTTCTTGCATCGTCAAAGAAAACTATCAGCGTTCTTGGTAGCAGAAAAATAAATTTCTAACCGAGAACGTTTTTCGGAAGGTTAACCAAAAGCGTTAAGAACAATGTAGTCTTTGCTAAAACTAAATAGTATATGTTCTTAAAAATTACATTACATTACATTACATTTTGCACTACTTCGTATAGATAAGTCTACGAAGTAGAGACACTTTAAGCACTGGCAACTGAGGCCATCGGCTTAGACCTTAGACAATACAACAGAAAGAGACAGACAGAGAGAAAGAACAACAGAAAGGAACACATGTCAACAGCACACGGTTGGTATTTGAACGGTCCCCCATCCAAGTACTCACCATGCGCAATGATGCTTGATTTCGCTGATCGATGGGAAGCGATTCAATCTAATAACTATCTTAATTCTAGACAAAAATTCATAAAACTAGCCTACTTATCAATAGCTTACAACTAAATTATTGGCCCCATGCGGGCACTCTAAGTAAAACTATATTCTTATAACTACTGCCTTTCGGCCTAAAAACCTATTTTAAATTCAAAAACTATATCTATATTTTTTTTGTTTTCTCGAGAAAATTTAAAAATCTCGGATTCTTTATCATTTTTACTTTTTACTTGCGACTTATAGGTATACTATAAGGTAAGTTATGCATTCGTAAAAAAAATCGAACTCGAGATTTTGATCAAAGTTGACATTACGATGATAGCGAAGACGAAAAACGTTGATCTGGCAATTCTGTCTGTCTGTCTGTCTGTCTGTTCGATTACAGCTAAACAACTGGGCCGATTTTCTTGAAACTTGGTACATATGGGTTTTAATTTTTTACCCCCAGATGTTTTTTGATTTGATTTTTTTAAGACCAAAAATAACGGTACCTGCCATACGATTTTTTTCGAAATTTTATAAATATTTTTTTTTTCTCAAAAACTTTCCCTACGATTTTTAAAAAAAAAATTTAAAAAATTTAATTTAGTTAAACCTAGGTAATGGTTGAAAAAAATTTTCCAAAAAATAAGTAGTTTTGGTAACCCCCTTGGGACCATTTATTTTGTTTTTGATTTTCTCAAAAACGGTACAACCGATTTTGATCATTTTTTTTAATGCTAAAGCTTCCCAGCAGTTTGAACATTATTATTAGATATATTCAAATTTTCCAAAAAAATTTTTTTGGATTTTTAAAAAAACTTTCAAATTTTTTTTTTGAAAACTCAATATTTCGAAAACCCCTCGATTTTTTCAAAACTTGATAAAGAAAAGTTTCGAAAAATAATCTACAATATATGAAAAAAATAAATTCATTTTACTTAAAAATAACGGTACCCTCCATACGAATGTTAAAAAATGGTTTTCGAAAATCGTATTTTTTTCGAAAACGGTGCCGAGAATTTTGCTTAAATTTTTTTTTCTTTCTATTATTTTTCAGTATCAGTAACTTAATAAAAAAAAATTTGAAAACAAGATATTACTGACTGTACCTACCACAGAACGATTTTTTTAAATTTTGAATTTCTCATTATCAGCACAAGGGATTTTAATGAAATTTCGTAGAGAGAAGCCTCTAAAAAGTTTAAAAAACTTCAAAACTTTGAGAAAAATATTTTTTTGAATTTTGAAAAAAAAAAAACAATTTTTTGTTTTTTGAAAATTCAATATCTCAAAAACGGCTCAATACTTTTTTTGTAAATTTAATTTTTTTCATACAATAATAAAAACTTCAAATTGGCGTACCAATATTTTTTCTTAAAAATGTTTTAAAATTTCCTTATATAAAACCTTATTTTTTAAGAAACTACTACAAAGACTTATAATTTTTGTTCTTGCATAAATCTTACCTTTAACTACTCGTACTAAAGAAGTTTTTTTTAGGCATTTAAAAAATGAATTTTATGCTTATGAACAGTTTATCTAATAACATTTATTTTTGAAATTCTTAGTCTTTTTGATAGGAGCAAGTTCGTGCGACCCAGTCGTGCATTTTATTTATATAATACTAACAAACTAAAATTAAACTAATTAAAACTACCTAAAACCACTTAAACTACTTAAAATAAACTAAAACTAAACTAAAACTACTTAAAAACTAGAATAGCCACAGCGGAGTTTTTTTTTTTTTTTTGTACATTTGAAGAATGTAAGTTTTTTTTTTTTTAAACTAAACCTGTGACTAAAAATCAGGTATGCAAGCCGGCCACGGCTCTAACACTCCACCCCGACTACCCATTATCAAATGTCGATTGAAGCCACCAAAACTGGTTCTCCTGCTTCACCTTATCAGTTTTGTCCCGTTCTGAACCGAAGGAGCTCTTCTCCGTCTTGGGCCACGACGTCCCGAGTGTATAGGAGCCGCCGCCGCGCCGTTCCACGGTTCTTCGTCTGACGTGGTAGATTAGCGGTACTGCCAATCTATCCTGTATCAGACAGCATCTATCTAAATAGAGGAATGCCTCTGGAGGAATGAAGCCACTCAAGCGTGCATTTTCAAAATATTCGTCATTTGGGTAGAACGCCCCGAAAATCAAATTATTAGTCGAAGTCATAGCCCTCGCAATGTGACCCCGAATTAGTTTTATCACGAAATTGTCAACTCTCTTGATCCGAGCCCCGTTGTATAGAGCCTCGTTCGGATAATAATGAACATGAGAAGATTCGGGTGTCCGATGCAAACCAGTACAGCGTCGAAGACACTGCCGCTCGAACAATCCAATTCTCTCCATCTAAGATGGAGCAACGTTGAACCACACTGGACAACCATAAACGATCATCGGCCGTATGAGGGCCATGTGGGAAGCGATGCTTTCATCAAAGCCAAGGCCGTTGACGATCCTTCTTAAAAATTATCAAGTTCTCTATACCAAATATCAAGAAATTTCATGACCGACCACTTTTTTCGTTGTCCGCTTCACGTGAAATGCCCCATAAGATATACAACAGGTTGAAAATATTTTTTTCCGAAAAATGGTTATTTTTGGTAGCCCCACTGGAACCATTTTTTTTTTTTGATTTTCATGAAAACAGTACAACTAATTTAAATCATTTTTATTATGCTAAGGCTCCTCTAAAGTTTAAACATTATTACATATACAAATTTTCAATTTTTAATTTTTTTGGATTAAAAAAAAAATTTTAAATGTTTTTTGCAAATTCAATATTTCGAAAACCCCATGATCAATTTTTTTCAAACTTGATAAATAAAAGAATATAATCTACAAGATTTGAGAAAATAAATTTTGTTTTACCTGAGAATAACGGTACCCTCCATACAAATGTTAAAAAATGATTTTCGAATATCGTATAAGTTCGTTGAATATGACCGTTATAGGTTTGGATGTTTACAATTATTTCGGTTAACCTAAATAAGTGATAGTGATAGTGAGGAGATTTCCCATTCTGAAAAGAATTGAATTTGTAATCATTCAGAAGTGCACTGGAGTCTATGGCATTATTGAGGATGTTAGTGATTAGTGGACTTTTTTTATATTTCATTAAGACGTAATTTATAATCCTAGGTGGCTTTTATTGAGTTGCCAAACAGTTTTGCTAGTATTTTTCTCTTTAACTGAAACTGTTTGCCACAAGAAATTGACAGATGAGATGATGGTCACAATAGAAGCTTAGTTCATTAATCATGGTTGGAGTTAAGGGACAACTCTTTAGTGATTGTTGATTCACACGCGACCTCAGGGACTAGATTTGGATCATCAACAAGCTGAGTCAGGGAGCTTAACTCATAAAAGACCTGAACATTTATCTTCGTTTGGAAAATATTTTTTGTTTCTGTTCCAGTCATTTTTCTCGATTTTCATTTTTGAACAAAGTCAAAAACTATTCATTCCAGCATCAGAAGTAGCAACAGATTTGAAATTCACTTCCTTGATGTTGCACATATGAAAAATTTATGACGCAACACAATTTAACATCCCCTTGATGTCACGAACTCATATCAAATGTTACGTCAAAAAAAAAAAAAATATTTCACTAATGATAAACGAATCTTTGGGAAAACTTCAACTTGAATTTATGATTTCTTTTTGGCGGTTTCGTGCGGGGTACCAACCATCGTCATAGTCATCGTGGTGCATGTGGCTTAAGCTTCCCCAACTCATACATGAGTTATGCTCCCTTATATCCTGTTGAGACTCCCTTGAGAGGTTATCTAGAGCTTCGAGACTTTGTCATTATGGTGTCGTTCACCATCATCGTTGTCTTCTATGTACGAAGTCGTTTCCTTCGTCATAGTCAACATCTTTCCCGAAGTTTCGCATAAACATGAGAGTTTAGAGTGTTACATAAAAATAAGTTAATGTAATGTCAGTACGGAGGACGGTGGTTTCTGTCATATGGAGTGCGGAGGTCGGTGTATTTGATACCACTATGGAAATGTACACACATGTATTTCTATATGATCAAACGTTAACTTCTCATTATGTCAAGATGAGAATGATGAATTACCATGTATAGTGGTAAATTTATTTTCCGTTATAAGTATTTCTTTTTTATTAATTTAATATAAAAACGAACGAATTTCTGAACGACTTGAATATAAGAAAAATAAGATTTTTCTCAAGGGCCATGTAGGTATACTTAGGTATAATCAACTCATACTCAAATCATTAACAAAACTTAAACGGGAAAGAAAACTGTCAACCACAGCAGTTATACATATGTATAAGCTGTTGATACCTCATGGTGAATACTCGAAAAGCCCTGGTAGAAGTTTGTGAACAAAAAAATTATAAGTTATATGAGTACCTCCCTTTAAATTTTCTAGAAATTTTACATTAAAAAAAACTGTTGAAAAAATTCTAAAGAAACATAGATTACATAAAAAGTTTTCTTTTAAGAAAAATAAGTTTGCTTTGTTAAGAGAACTCGGATTAATTGAGCATTTTAAAGAAATGTATAAGCCCAAAGATATTTTGCTAATATTTTTCAAATTAAATTTGTAAACGTTTGTTGAGGTTTTCAAAAGACTTGGAGGGATTTATAAAATTTTGAACTAAGAGAGGTCTAGTTTTAATTAAAAATGGAGCAACATATAGGCTAATTAGAAAATTTTCTTGGATTTTTTTTACTTCAATTCATGGCAGACTTACTGTATCCTGCGATGAAGTGAAGTAATACAAAATGGCCACTTCACTATATCAAGTGTGTTTTTTTTGGACCACGCAGCGCAGCTAAATTCTACACACTGAACAACAACAAACCTAGAGTTACGATAAAATAGTTAGCAGAAATGGAGTGGTTCCTCCTGGTATAATGGTCAATGAGTTTGTCTGTCATTGGGATGGTCTTGGGGTCAATTCTCAGCCGAAAAATAGTTTTTCAGGGGTGTACTGCCTCTTGCGAGGAATTGTCAAAGCCTCTAAAAGTATCTCTTGTGATGAGAAGTGCTGCTTATTAGCCGTTCGTAATCGGCAGAAAATTGCACACACATGAATGGTTGACAGTTCTAAGTCACTAGGTCCTGATTCTCTTTGAGCTGTTGCACCGCCAAATGTATTTATTTATTTATAGAAATGGAGTGAAGATAGCACTTTGTTATGTTGCAGTGGTGAAGCGTAGGGAGGGGCGAGTTGGTATAAGCCCCGGGCACTTTGCCAGGGGATTGCAATTTGGGCAAAATTAAAAATAGCTACTTCTTCTCTTTTCATTATTTCTTAGTAAACCACTGAATCCATTTTTCTCAAACGATTTAATTTTAATTTTTGATCCCAAAGGTCATAATCCAATAATTGCTCAACAAATATGCTACTGTAAAAACACGTACATACATACATACAAATAAATTGCTGTGGCGGCCATGCTGTTTTGGTGACATTTTTGTCAAATCTGTTTATTATTGAGTTACTGATGCCAAATCACAATAGCAAAGAACACAATTGAACAGCACGTCAAAATGATGAAAATTTATTATCAAAATGAGTGTTCGTCAGTGCAAACGTTGTGACCATTTTATAATAGAAGTGATGGCCCTTCACACAGGTGATTTTTTACAGTTTGGTGGCTAAAATTGAGATGACCGGTTCGGTATTATGAATCAGTTTGTTCAAATGGTAGACACGTGCACGCAAGAGGACACAAGCGTCCACATTTTTTTTTTTTTCAAAACCCACCTCTGTCCACCAACTCCTACTCTCACCTCCCCGTGGTGAACATCGGGTACCTAGTACCTTTAGCCTATATAGGCTAAAGGCTGACATTACAGCCATCCAGGAAGTGCGATGGGATGGAGAGGGCATACGAAGGATGAAAACATGTGACATCTACTTCGGCGAGTGCTACAAGGAGCAGGGTCAGCGGCTTTTTGGATGTGGATTTGTGGTAAGGTGAAGACTTAGGCAAGAAGTCTTGAACTTCAGAAATTTACGTGAAGGCCTGGTCACAATCCGCATCAAAGCGAAATTCAAAAATCACGTTTTTGATCTGTGTCCATGCCCAACGGAAGTAAAAGATGACTCAACCAAAGAAGAATTCTACGACCTTCTCGAGGAAACGTATGATAGGTGCCCCAAGTACGACGTCAAGATTATTCTTGGTGACTTCAACGCCAAGATCGGAAAGAAGGGCATTTTTGGTTCGATAGTCGGAGAACACAGCCTGCACGACAACATTTCCGGTAACGGACTCAGGCGGATTGATTTTGTGGCGGGGCGAAATGTCATCATAGCTAGCACTCGATTGCCACACCTCAATATACAAAAAGGGACCTGGCGGTATCCGGATCAACTAACCGTCAACCAGGTTGATCATGTTGCGATAGACGCGAGACATGCTTCCAGTATCCTGGATGTCCTCCAACTTCATCTGCGGAGGACCTGTTGAAGCACTGCCAGAATGCCATCAGTAGTGCCGCCACTGATGTGCTGGGCTTCACAAGGCCACCACAACGAAACCCCTTGTTTGACGAAGAATGCAGGTTGGCGCTTAGCAAAGAACGAAGCTTACCAATTAATGCTGCAGGCAAGAACCAGAGCTGCTGAGAGAGCTGCCCGGGAGCTCTACGGGCAAAGACGAAGGGAGGAACGCCAACTTCTAAGGAGGAAAAAGAGAGAGCATGCGAAGCGGGCGGTCAAGTCTATTGAGGACTGTCCCGGCAGGGGGAATGTTCGAAAGTTTTACCAAAGGGTGAAGCAATCCACCCAGGGCTACAAAGCTAGAACGGAAGCCCGTCGGGATGAGAGTGGGAATATGGCAGTCCGTGCTGAGGATCTTGAAACAACACTTTTCCAGACTGCTGAACGGCGAGGAAGGCCAAAATTCCGCAGCTAAGCGGAACATTCCATTCAACTTGGACAGTGATGGTCAAAATTTCCGTCCACCTGACCTAAATGAAGTGCGGTTAGCGATAGCTAAGCTGAAAGCGTACAAAGCTGCTGGCGCGGATGGCTTGCCAGCTGAGCTATTCAAAGCAGGTGGATATGATTGGTAGGTAGCATGCATCAACTCATCTCAAAAATTTGGTCGGATAAAAGTATGCCCAATGAATGGAACCTCAGCATAGTGTGCCCCATCCACAAGGAGGAGATGCTCTGACGTGTGCCAATTACAGAGGTACTTATAAGTCTCCTTAATGTCGCATACAAAATCCTGTGAGCGCGTAAAACCGTTTGTTAACAAGCTGATCGGCCCCTATCAGTGTGGTTTTAGGCCTGGCAAATCTACCCTGGATCAGATGTTCACACTTCGACAGATTTTGGAAAAAAATCAGGAGTTCCAAATCGATACACACCACCTTTTTATCGATTTCAAATTTGCGTATGATAGCGTGGACAGAGACCAACTATATAGAGCCATGTCTCATCTCGGAATCCCTGCCAAGCTCGTCCGCTTGTGCATGATGACGATGGAGAAATCTCGCTTCTCCGTCAAGGTCGGTGTCGATGTCGAGAAAGGTCTGAGACAAGGCGACACGCTATCATGCAACCTATTTAACATCGCTCTTCAAGCAATTGTACGAAACTCAAACGTCAACAATCCTTCCCGTGAATTTGACCTTGACGCGGTGGGAAGGCTTATGTCCTGTTTCCCCAGCAATCCAGCTGCGGTAGCAGAGACAACAAACAAAATTCAAAAACCCAATTATGAACCATGAATAAAGCTAATGAAAAAGATAAAATTCGAACGGGGATATACGTTCAAATGTCGGCAGGAGTCGCGACTGCCGGCACGGGCTTGGCCTCTAACGAGGATAAGTCGCCAGCGACTACAATAGCTTTACAAGGCGAAGCGGCTATCAAGCCTGACACAGTTTGCGGAACAACTGTTAAGACAGGGTCCGTGGGCTGTAGCGGGACTGATAAGCTACGCTCCGTTGGTAGTACTACCAACAAACCCAAACCCCACTTCAGTGGTAAGGCACCCTTGAGAAAAGGGTCTGCTGCAACCACTACGGCCAGGGACAGTACGTCCAGTAAGCCCCACTTCAGTGGTAAGGCGCCCTTGAGAAAAGGGTCTGCTGTAACCACTATGGTCAGTGGTAGTACTACCAATAAACCTCATTTCAGTGGTAAGGCGCCCTTGAAAAAAGGGTCTGCTATAACCACTACGAGACATCCCCTATCGCAAAGCGTTCGCGAATTGCGGAATGCTAAGAGGATCATCAAAAGACTAGGTGATAAACTAGAAACTAATGGTGACTCTAAGCAGGAAGCATCGCTAGCATGGGCCAAAAGCGTCATTGCTAGACAGCAAGATGCTGAGACCAGCGGTGACTCTACGTCAAAGCGACAAAGGTCCATTGAGGGAACCACTTCGGAACCCAAGCGCCCGAAAGTGCAGAAGACCAGCACGGTATCAACTGCGTTAAGGAAGGATGATCTTTCTTTTAGCGATGCGCTAAAATCCAATATAATAGTTGCAGTCATCGACAGAAGCGATATCGATGGCAAGATCTCAGTAGATCGCTGGGCAGTGGTAACAAGAGAGCTCTCGGTACGCTACCTGGACATCATGAAAGCCAATCCAGGACCACCCCCAGTTATTAGAGATAACGGCTGGCACCGAGGCCAAGTAAAGCTTATCTCTTGTGGAGATCAGAGATCTTGCGATCTATATAAGCTTGCTGTCAGCAAGTTAGGTGAGATCTGGACAGGCGCGAAGCTTGAGGTTGTTGCTAGAGAGCAAATCCCTACAAGGCCAAGGGCTCGCACCTGGATTCCAGAGGAACCTTCTCGACCGGATACAATCCTTAAAATCATACAAAGCAGTAATCCAGACCTGCCCACTCACAACTGGAAAGTTGCGAAAGTGGAGGAACCAAAGGGCGCTTCAAGATCTGCAATTATTGTAGTGAATAAAGAGTCCTTGGCTCCTCTACTGGCAACCAAAGGTGTGATTGGGTATGGATTTTCTTCGATTACTTTGAAAGTATATAAAAAAGACGAGGGTAACACCGTTCCTCCACAACAAATAGGTACTTCCACAGTCGAAGAATCTGCGGTAGACATCGACCCAGCAATGGAAATTGATGCTCCCAGCAGCTCTGAGACTGAAGTGAAGACCACAAACATCGCCGAAAAGGCTCCAGAAAATGTCGACAGTCTCTCCGAGAAGGAAGCTGAAGACTCCGTGAGGAAGGTCCATCTGAGTGAAGACGAACCCATTGGCTCGGACTCTGAAGCCGAGCTACTGGATTCGTCCTCTGAATCGGAAGACCTGAATCTAACCATGTTGGGGGTTGGTCTGGATGAGTGTAGCCAAAATGCTGCAACTACTTCAGATTAACCTTCAACATTCCATCAAGGCTTCGGCCTCACTTCTTCTCCGTCTGCACAAGAACCGAGAGGATATAGTCCTGATCCAAGAACCATGGATTGCCAAATCTGGAATTCAGGGACTCAGGACTCCTGGTTACTACTTGCTGTATGCATCGGACAAAGGTGAACCCAGATCCTGCATATTAGTTAAAAGTAGTTCTAATGTATATTTACTCCCTGATTTCAGCGATCGAGATATAACCGCCGCCAGAATGCACACCAATAATGGAACGTACTGGATAGTGTCGGCATATCTTGGCCACGACAACCCTGGCCCTCCTGGCGATACGCTCAAGAGGATCATCGCTGAGGCGAAAAGGCAAAATATCAGCCTCCTTATTGGGTGTGATGCTAATGCCCATCACACTGTTTGGGGAAGTACGAACATAAACGATAGAGGTGAGTCTCTTTTTGATTATATTCTTAGTACTAACCTTGTAGTCAGTAACATCGGTAATGAACCTACCTTTGTTACCAGAAACCGACAAGAAGTGCTAGACATCACTCTTGTCTCTGACACTATATATCAAATGATAACGAATTGGAAAGTATCAGAGGAACACTCATTCTCAGACCATAGATACATTCAATTCAGTTTAAATGATGTACCCACCACACGGCCAGTTTTTCGTAATTATAGGAAAACAAACTGGCAAACGTATAGAGATATACTGGAAAGATCGCTTACAGCCGAATCTCTAGATATCCCCTCCAACACCTCAGATCTAGATAACAAAGTCAAGGATCTGACACTAATCCTGAACAATGCAATGAATATTTCTTGTCCTCTTCTTCAAGTTAGAGGAAAAAAGAAACCTTATTGGTGGAATTCAGGATTAGAACCGCTCAGGAAAAGTTGCAGAAAACTCTTCAATCGAGCTAAATACACAAAAGAATCCTCAGATTGGGACTTATATAAAGAATCCTTAAAGATTTATAAGAAACAATTGAGGACAAGCAAAAGATCTTCATGGCGGAACTTCTGTAATAAAATAGAAGATACTTCTGAAGCATCCAGATTGAGAAAAATCCTCTCAACAAATCCAGTCATGCCAAGCTCTTTGAAAATGTCAAATGGCTCCTGGACAAATTCATGTGAAGAATCACTCAATTTGCTACTTGACACTCACTTCCCAGGTAGCTCGCAAAACATTTGCAACATTAACTCATTAGAGTCAAATAACAAAGGTAAAAAGATCCGAGGGTTAATAACAAGGGACAAACTAAAATGGGCAATTAACAGCTTCGATCCATATAAATCGGCAGGACCAGACGGCATAATACCAGCCGAACTGCAAGTTGCTTTAGACATTATCTTACCCACATTAGAGATAATAATGAACAGTTGTCTAAACCTGGTTCATATTCCCCGTATATGGAGAGAAGTCAAAGTAGTCTTTATACCCAAAGCTGGTAAATGCTCCCACGTTACGCCCAAGGACCTAAGACCTATCAGTATATCGTCATTTCTTCTCAAGACACTGGAACGATTGATTGACATTCATCTGCGTAGTGCTATAAAACCAAACCTTTTTTCTACAGCACAACACGCTTACTGCAAGGGAAAATCAGTAGAAACTGCGCTACACACCTTGGTACGCGCAATCGAATACTCCCTAGATCACAAAGAATACACTCTAGTTGCATTCCTAGATATAGAAGGCGCCTTCAACAATGTCGACAGCGCCGCAATAGCGAAGACACTGCAGAATCTCAATGTGGATAGCTCACTTGGTAACCTCATAAATTTCATGCTGAAAAGCAGAATTATAAATGCGGAACTAGGTAGCTTTACTACAAGAAGGTCAGTCAGTAGAGGAACCCCACAAGGTGGAGTCCTATCCCCACTTCTATGGAACATGGTAGTTAATGATCTGCTAATAGACCTAGAAGAAGAGGGATTCAAAGTGATTGCATACGCTGACGATATTGCCATTGCCGTATCAGGAAAGCACCCTCAAGTTTTAACAGAACTTATACAAACCGCTCTCAACAAGCTACTAAAATGGACAGATCGATGTGGCTTAGGTGTTAACCCCCACAAGACTGAACTAGTCCTTTTCACAAGGAAATACAAAATTCCTCAACTAGACCCTCCATCGATTAAAGGTGTTCCACTCACTTTCTCAGATCAAGCTAAATACCTGGGTCTTATTTTAGACAAAAAGTTAAGTTGGAAACCTAATATACAGGAAAGAGTAAGGAAAGCCACGGTAGCTCTCTTTTCTTGTAAAAAAGCCGTAGGGAACAAGTGGGGCTTGTCTCCACAAATTACTCACTGGCTATACACTGCGGTCATCAGACCGATACTTACTTACGGGGTGACTGTATGGTGGACGGCCTTAGATAAAGCGATTAATCGCGATAAACTAAGCAGAGTTCAACGTTCAGCGTGCATGTGCATCAGCGGAGCTCTCCGCTCGACACCTTCCGCTGCACTAGACATACTACTCAACCTGACACCCCTAGATATTTACAGCAAACAAATGGCCGCGAGCACAGCCATACGTCTCAAAGCCATCTCTCAATGGACCAATAACTCTATTGGCCATACCACCATTCTGAATTTATTCGGAACTCTACCAAGTCACTCTGACTACATCACTCCCTCTTTGGTCTTCGATAAAAACTTTGAAGTCACCATTCCCTCAAGGTCAGCTAGGGAGGAAGGGACTTTGGCAGATAACAAATCAGTAAACTTTTTTACAGATGGATCGAAGACTGAAAACGGAGTGGGTGGTGGAGTGTACTCAGATGGACTAAATCTTAGTCTCTCCTTCCGCCTACCAAACCATTGTAGCGTATTCCAAGCGGAAATTCTGGCGATAAAGGAAGTATTGTCCTGGCTTAAAGAAAACGTGATATCTAACACGGATATCCGTATCTTCTCAGACAGTCAGGCTGCTTTGAAATCCCTAGCATCAGTCTCTGTAAACTCCATTACAGCCCAAGACTGTCGTTCGTCTCTAATGGAGATGGCCAAACAGTTTAACATTCACCTATTCTGGGTGCCGGGTCACAGGGACATTCCGGGGAATTGTAAAGCCGACGAACTCGCCAGAATTGGAACGGAAATGCCTATCTTACCCGAAAAGGCAAATATAGGTATGCCCATAGCTACAAGTAAACTTATGCTGAAACGAATCGCTCTGGAACAATCGAATACAAGATGGCTTAATACTACCACTTGTATGGCGACCAAGCGGATCTGGCCTAAACTGGATCTGAAACGGTCAAAATGTCTATTGTCCCTCAGTAGATCTCAGATCAGCTCCGTCATAGGTGTCATAACTGGACACTGTCTCATAGGTAGACACGCCGCACGTCTCGGTGTGCTATCAAACGATTTCTGCAGGAGTTGCATGGACGAAGAGGAAGAGGAGACAATCCCACACCTTCTTTGTACATGCCCTGCTCTCTCTTACAGACGCAAACTTCATCTAGGAGAACATTTCTATAATGAACCAAGCGATCTCATAGACAAAGACATTAAAAGTCTCCTTCGCTTCATCAGAAGCTCCAAATGGTTTTAACTAATAGGAAACCTTCTTATTTTTGTTCCCTATTAGATCGTGGTATCACAATGGACCTCCAATGGTCTAAGTGTGTCAGACGCTTTAATGACGGCCACTTTAACCTAACCTTTAACCTAACCTAAACGTCAACAATAGAGGTACAATTTTTCAAAAGTCAATTCAACTGCTTGCTTATGCGGATGATATTGATATCATTGGGAGGACGAAGCGAGCTGTTACCGGTGCGTTTGCCAGTATTGAACTGGAGGCGGCGAAAATGGCTTTGGCTGTTAATGAGGACAAGACGAAGTATATGCTATCATCGAGAAAGGAATCTCAACATCGTCGACTCGGTAGACTTTGTCTACCTGGGCTCCACTATAACATCGCAAAACGGCATCAGTGCAGAGATCAAGCGAAGAATTACTCTTGCCAACCGCTGTTTCTTCGGGCTAAGAAGGCATTTGAGTAAAAAGCCCTATCTCAAAGAACCAAGGAGACCTTGTATAAGACCCTCATCATCCCGGTCCTGCTGTATGGGGCAGAAGCATGGACACTGTCTAAAATGGATGAAAATCTGCTTGGGTGCTTTGAAAGAAAAGTTCTTCGTTTGATCTTCGGTCCAGTCTGTATCGATGGAGTATGGAGAAGAAGGTTCAACAACGAGCTGTACGGGCTTTACAGCGACGTTGACCTAGTCAAGAAGCTGAAAATACAACGGCTGAGATGGCTCGGACACGTGGAGTGTATGGACACCGACGCACCAGCCCATCGAATATTCGAATCCACCCCTGATGGTCTGCGCAGCAGAGGCGCACAAGTGGAGAACGACCTCAACCAACTTGGAGTGCGTTACTGGAGGCAGCTAGCTAGGGACCGAGCTAGCTGGAGGGGCTTGTTGGTTGAGGCCGTAGTCCACCCTGGACTTGGGCTTACTCTCATACAACATCCAACTGACCCATGGGCTCAAATTTTATGACCATAGACAACGCGTTTATTCTTTGACTGGGCTTTGGAGTGTTTGGAAGAGAAGCCCTATTTTGGCCGAAAAATTATCTTTAGCGATGAAGTTAATTTTTTGAATAAATCGCTGTGTGAAAAATTGAAAACGACGTTGGTGAAGCGTTCACCGCAAATGGTGACCGGTACAGAATGATAATAAGAACCAATTTCTTATGGCTCAAATTAAACCATTTGGATCTAAATGACATTTACATTCTTCATGAACGATTTGAGGGTAAGGTAATCGCAAAGGGGACGTGAATTGGCCAATAAGGTCATACGATTTGATCACTCTAGACTTTTTTTTAACTAGTGTGTACACAAGGGTTTATAATTACCCTTAAAATGATTATCATAGTACGAGCGTTAGAAAAACAAGGAAGGGTTTAAAAGGTGATATCGATGCATATTAGGTTTAAATTTCTGAATTTTACAATGGGAAGGAAAAGTAGAGCTACATCCGAAGTTTGACTCAAGAATAAACTAAGGAGCATTCTTAAAAGCGTGAGTATTACAGTTAAATTGTTTGAGGGAAAGAATTCAACTTCCATCGTCGGAGAAAGTCTTAAAACTAAGCAGCATTTTTGGCGACGAGGCGTACCAAAAATAAGCATTTTTTGGAAAAAAATTTCAATCATTACCTAGCTTTAACTAAATGAAATTTTAAAATTTTTTTTTCTTGAATCTGTGGGACAGTTTTTGAGAAAAAAAATATTTATAATCAGCCCTATCACGAATTCCATCGTAATCGGAAACTTTTTATTTATTTATTTATTTATTCCGTCTATCAAGTTACATTACTTTATTGAGACTACAGTTTAAATTATACAAAAATAATATTAATAATAAATTCAATAAATAACTTAAATAATAAAGTTTACAACAATTTTAATATATCTCTCTTAATATCTAACCTACTTTTATTAAAATCAATTATAACATCAAATTCATTTAAAGCAATACAAGAATCAGTTATTGAATTGTGTTTAGCATAATTTGTGTTGTGGAAAGGAACATATAGAAAATTACCATCTCTAGGTCGCAGACTACGGTAAGGTACATAAATATTGAACATTGATAACAAATCAGAACAATAAATGTTTGAATTCAGCACGTCGAAAGCAAAGAGCACTGAATATACATAGTTTTCTTCTCATTACTAAAGGTTTCAAGTCAATTAAAGTACATCTGGTCTCATAAGAAGGAAAATTCGAATTTCTAAAAATCTTTCGTAAGGCAAATTTGGTAAATCTTTTCTGAACCTTTTCAATCCTATGGATATTAGATTGTGTAAAGGGATTCCATATAATACAACAATACTCCAACACAGGTCTCACAAGGGATACATAAAGGTTTTTTAAAGTATAGGGATCTTCAAAAGACTTAGAGTTTCTAGAAATAAAACCCAACATCGAGTTAGCTCTAGAAATTACATGGTCAACTTGAAGCGAAAAACTCACTTTAGAGTCAAAGATAACTCCAAGATCTTTTTGATTTATTAATCTTTCTAAGGAATGATTCTCAATTTTGTAATCGAAACAAAATGGATTTAATATTTTTGAAAATGTTACAATACCTACTGCATTTTTTAATATTGAAATATAATCCTTTTTTATTACACCAGTTTATTTGTATTTTACCACCAGTTTATTTGTATTTTACTGACATCTAATGGAGATCTTACACAGCTAAAAAATTTTAGATCATCAGCATAAAAAAGACACTTGGAATAAGAAATATGATTTGGCAGATCATTAATAAAAAGAATAAAAAGGAGAGGACCTAGGTGACTACCTTGAGGAACGCCAGAAAGGTTTTTAATTTCATTTGATAAGACGTCCCCAATTTTGACATACTGTCTACGTCCAACCAAATAGCTTTTAAACCAGAGTGAAAACCAAGCAGCTCAAGTTTTTTTACAAGAAGGTTGTGTTGTACACGATCAAAAGCCTTTGAAAAATCGGTATAAATTACGTCGACTTGCAATCGATTTTCCAAACAATTAAGGCTGTAATTTGTAAATATTGATAAATTAGTTGCCGTCGATCTTCCACTCATAAATCCATGTTGATGCTGGGAAATATGATTTTGAACTAAACTATGTTAGGAGCCAGGTTTCCACGGAGGAATGCTTCGGTGTACTGGAGGAGGCTGCGTGTCAGGGAAACCCGAAAGTCGGCAGTACACCCGGGAGTCAACCGCCGACGTCGAAACCACTCCCGGAGAATTCGAAAAACCTAGAATAGTACAAATTTTAAAGAGACAAGCTGAAAAAGAAAATAATGAAGATACTCACCAAATTGAAGAAAGAGAACCTCATAAGAGTCTTCACCAGAGGATGATGGAGTATGAAGCTGTTAAGAAGAGAATATTTGGTGAAGAACTAGACTGTAAAAAAATTAAGAGTAGGAATTATTTGAAGATTTTGAGGCTAAGGGAGAAAAGTGCAATAAAAAGACAGACGAGACATAGAATCGAAGCGACTATACTGACAATGACAAATGACAATAGGCCATATGCGAAAGTGCAATTAGGAGGAGAAGATTTTGAGGGATTGTTAGATAGTGGAGCGTCCGTTACGTGTTTAGGGAAAGGTGCAATAGATTTTATAAGTAGGAAAAATATTAAAATTACAAAAATGAATAATGATATAAGAACTGCGGATGGAAATCACCAAAAGATAGAAGGAAGCTTTAGAGCGGATGTTTCTTGGGGTGGTAAATCACATGAGTTGGAGATCCTGGTTGTTCCTGGTCTTTCTCAACCGCTATATCTGGGTGTTGATTTTTGGAGTACTTTTAAAGTAGCTCCAAATATTATAAGTGAGCTGAACGCTCCAGTTATGATGAAAGAGCAACCTAGCTACAGAGATCTCTCACCGGATCAAGCCAAGCAGCTGGAGGGCATCAAGTTACGGTTTCCCTCCTTTGCCGTACTCGGGTTGGGTAAAACCAATCTTGAGGAGCACGTAATTGAAGTGGATGACGAACAAATTCCCATTAAGCAAAGGCACTACCCTATTTCACCAGTAGTCCAAAAGCTCATGTATGCTGAGCTGGACAGAATGTTGGAATTAGGGGTGATAGAGGAGAGTAACAGTGCTTGGAGTTCTCCAGTTGTTTTGGTGAGAAAAGGTGGGAAAAATAGGTTGTGTCTGGATTCAAGAAAAGTCAATGCACGAACTAAAAAGTTTGCTTACCCACTGCCACATATAGAAGGAATAATAGCAAGACTTCAAGATACAAAATACATTTCTAGTATCGATTTAAAAGATGCCTTTTGGCAAATTCCGCTGGAGAGCAAATCAAGGGAGAAGACGGCTTTTACAGTCCCTGGGCGACCGTTATATCAATTCACGGTTATGCCGTTTGGGTTATGTAACGCCGCCCAGAGAATGTCTAAGCTGATGGACAAAGTCATTCCCGGTGGTTTACGCCAGAATGTCTTTGTCTATCTCGATGACCTCTTGGTTTGTTCTCCAGACTTTAATACTCACATAAAAGTACTAGACGAAGTGGCAAGTTCATTACGTACAGCGGGTTTGACTATAAATGTAGAAAAAAGCAAGTTCTGCTTTAAAGAAATAAAATATCTAGGATATGTAGTTGGGGACGGTGGTATACGGACTGACAAGGACAAAGTATCGGCGGTCGAAGACTTCCCGATTCCTAAGACCCCCAAGCAACTTCGCAGGTTCCTAGGCATGACTGGTTGGTATAGACGGTTCATACCGAACTATGCGTCTATAGCAGCCCCAATGACTGACTGCCTAAAGAAAGGACAGACTTTCACAATGACTGACGAAGCACTTACGGCATTTCAACAACTCAAAATGAGTTTAGTTAAAGCTCCCATACTTACAAATCCAGACTTCACAAAACATTTTTACATACAGTGCGACGCTTCGACTTCGGGTGTAGGGAGTGTGATCTTCCAGTTGGATGACGAGAAAAATGAACGGCCGTTGGCATTCATGTCCCAGAAGCTAAATTCCGCTCAAAGGAACTATAGTGTAACGGAGCTTGAATGCTATGCGGCAGTTTTATCGGTAAAAAAGTTCAGGGCCTATGTTGAAGGTCTACCCTTTACTATTATTACCGATCACGCAAGTCTGAAATGGCTAATGACACAAAAAGATCTAGCTGGACGTTTGGCTAGATGGAGCCTCAAGCTCCAGGGTTTCGACTTCGTGATCGAACATAGGAAGGGTGTCCAAAACGTAGTCCCTGATACTCTCTCACGAATCCATATGGAGGAGATCACGACCGAAGACTTAACGCCAGAAATTGACTTTAGTTCACCATATTTTTCTTCGGAAGAATATGTTGAGCTAAAGAAAATAATAGAACAAGACAAGGACAAACTACCCGATATTTGTATATCTGACGGATTTGTTTACAAACGAACGGACATAAGAACAGGGGACGCAATACAGGAAGACCGGGCATGGAAGCTTTGGGTACCTGTGGAGTTGCGTGGAGGTCTTTTGATGGCGGCACATGACTCTCCAGCGTCAGGACACGGCGGTATAAATAAAACGTTGTCTAAATTGAGACAAAAATATTTTTGGCCCGGAATGGCTACCGATGTTCAGCGTTGGGTGAGTTCATGTGACACATGTAAATGTAGTAAGTCAGTAAACACGACTACTCGGCCGCCGATGGGACAACAAAGACTGACAGAACGACCTTTCCAACGACTATTTATTGATTTTTTGGGACCTTATCCACGCACAAGAAATGGTAATACACATATATTTATTGTCCTTGACCATTTTAGTAAATATGTGTTTCTAAAAGCAATACGAAAAGCAACATCATCTGAGGTAGTTAAGTTTTTAGAAGAAAATGTATTTCACGTATTTGGTGTTCCCGAATATATTCATTCCGATAACGGAAAACAATTCATATCGGAGTTGTTCACAAGTTTCTTGACTCGCTATGGAGTTAAACAGGTACGAACTGCTATTTACTCTCCTCAAGCGAATGCTTCAGAGAGAGTAAATCAGTCAATTCTCGCAAAGATTCGATCTTATTTAGGAAGCGATCAAAAACATTGGGATCAACATGTTAGTAATGTGGCGTTCGCACTGCGTAGTGTTGTGCACGATGCAATTGCAGTTGAACCGTATTACGCGATTTTTGGCACTCCAATGATTCAAAACGGCAAATCTTACGAATTACTTCGTAAACTAGGTGTCGTTAAAGAATCGAAAATCGAAGTATTAAATAAAGACGATAGACTTGAGCTAATTAGAGCCAAAATTTTTGAAAATTTGAAACTCGCCCATCAAAAAGGTGAAAAGGTCTACAATACCAGAAGTAAAGACGTCAAATATAAAATAGGTCAAATAGTTTACCGAAGAAACTTTAGACAAAGCAATAAAATTGACAACTACAACGCGAAACTTGGTGCGAAATTTATCAAATCGATTATTTTAAAAACCGTAGGCAATTCACTTTACGAGATAGGAAATTTAAAAGGCGAGAAGGTTGGAGTATATCACGCGAAAGATCTTCATGTTTAGAAACGATATCAAAATTACGCACTCAGATGATGTTGCTTAATGTGATATTAGGTTAAGGTACTTCAGTGATTTTTTTTGTTGTTATATAGTTTATTTATTTATATATTATATAGTTTATTTATTTATTTAGATAGTTTATTTTATAGTATTTTTATTTACATTTATGATCTGTGATATTTTTTTTTTATATATAGTTTATTTATTTAGCCTAGCTTCGACAACCTGTGATATTTTCTCTTAGTTTATTAAGTTAGCTTAGTTTTTTTATCTGTGATATTTTTTTTTATAGTTTAGATTTTTCTATCTGTGATTTTAATTTTTTTGTCAAAGTACCTGATTTTCTTTAAAAAAATAGTTTATTTTAAGTTCTACTGTGATATTAGTTTTACTTTAGTTTAAGAGCTTATCTGTGATTTTTTTTTAGTCAAAGTACCTTATTTTCTTTTTAAGTTAGGTTATTTTATCGTTCATCTGTGATATTAATAATTAAGTAAAACCACCTGAGTTAATCTGTGATAGTTAGAGATTAAGCTGAAGTACCTGATTTTTTTTTAGCTAGTAGGATAAAATACCTGATTTTTACTTGTGATATTAGTATAGATAGTTAGTAAAAGTACCTGATTATAGTTAAGTTCAAAGTTATATTTATTTATTTATTTATGTTAGAATATGTTGTGGCAAATTTTTTTGTAGATAATTTACAAAGTATCTGATACTTAGAAAGATCCATCAAAGATATATTCTCTAAAAGAAAATAAAGAAACAAACAATATTAGTGTGGGTAGTAAAGATAGAAACTGCTCGACAGTAATAAAATAATACATGTACATATATATAGCATGAGATCTCAGGTAATGGGCTCAGCCACACTACGAGACCATTTAAATCTAAAAAGATATGCACCTAATATGACTACTTTTTTTTTACGTTTTAAGTGGACTCACGACCACTCCTCCACTTCAAACGAGCCTGTTACGTAGGCATGTTAGGTAAAATAATTACCTGGCCTGGTGTGCGGCAGCGCGACACCGCCAACGACACCGTCAGCCGTCATGACGCGTCATCCAACGATGAAAAAACATTTTTGTTTGATTTCTGTTTCTTTTAATAGTTTTGTATTTGTCCTTATATTTTGTTGATTTCCTTTTTATATATTTTTGGCATCCTTCAATGGCTTTTTTTTTTTAGATATTCTGCAAGAAAGAATAAAAGATAGTTAAGAAAATAATTACCAAAATATGCTACCGAAAATTCAATGGTGTGAAGTTGTTTTGTTGGGATTCTAATGCTTTTGTATAAGAATCTTTGCAACACAAATTCAACACTTTGTAGACATGGTACTTACCTCAAACATATAAGAAAATGTCAAGCATCATCTAAAGAAGAAAATAGAATAATAAAAAGGAAATTAACTTCATTATAAATTAGCTAATTATATAAAAAAATTACTTACCAAAATGTTTCTTCTTACTGATGTGAAGTCCATGTTTGTTTTGATTCTGACACTTCTCATATAATTTTTATTAACCAAAATCATACTTGTTGTTTCGTTCGCTGCGCATATGATTGTAGTTTTGTCTCGTTTTGCCCAAGGGAAAAGGGGTTAGAAATATAACTACTAGCACATGCGCAGAAAGCATTCTAGCAGTTTTGTTCATCCGTCGGATGAACTTTAATGAATTTATTTATGGTTTAAGTCTAGGATAAGTAGGATTGGTACAGTAAGGAAGAAAAGTATATTTGAATAGAAAGATAATTAGATAAGATAGATTAATTTAGGATAAATATTAAAATTATATTAAAGTTAGTTTAGATTAGAGTAATATATGAGAATAAAGACTGAGTTAGATACGTAAAAATGGATTGTTAGTGTATAGGTGTGTGTGCAATTTCTTGGTCGTGGATGAGGGGGTATTTATGACTGCAAATAGTTATCTCACTCAGACGTAGTGGTAACTATTTACTTAGGTAATAGGAGAATGACTAGGAACTAGCCTAAGGGATTTTATGGTCATCATTGGATATTTTGCGAGCGAAAAGTCTAGAAGTGGAAAAGTTATTAAATCGTTTCAAACTGCCATTTTTGATTTTTTTAAATTCAAAATTAAATTTGATTTCGATTTTACTGCCAAATTCGGAAATACGAGATTTTTGTGAACAGAAGAATAAAGAAGAATTCTTGAAAAAGGATTCACTTTTAAGATTAAGAATCAACTAGAAGTTCTGGAATCACTAGGAGTTCTTGCGAGGATTTTATACTAATTGTTAAAGCGGAGGTTTAGGCCAGATTCCTTCATAAGACCTAGAAGGGGCAGACACAGAGGTCTAGGCCTCTGCCAATTTTTTTGTTGTTTGCGGTTCTTGACCGAAGCGAGGGTATCCTTTGAAGAAAAAAAAGCATTCCTTTGTTCCAAGAAACAAGAGAACAAGCTTTTGAAGAAGACAAAGACCATCATTATCACCAGAGGGTATTATACCTATAGCCTATATATATATAGATATCCCACTGGGGACATATAAGGTTATTTGTGGAAAAAGGGTGCTTCGCAGAGAAAAAAAAAGAGGTGAAGAACAGCAGGAGTAGAGGAAATTGAAGATCCTGGAAAAGTGAAAGAAAAAAGGAAGAAGTGTGAAAAAAGTGAAAAAAGAAAAAAACTTAAAGAATAATTTGGAATTTTTTTAACTTAAACCAACAAATTTTTTTGAATAATTTAACGTACATAGTATACAGTAGTGTGAAATTGGGTTCTCCAAATCTTTTTTTTTTGTTTGTAAGAAATTATAATTTTTTATTTAAATCCTTGGTTGAACTAAAGAAAATTAAAGTGATCTTAAAGATTTAAAAAATCAAAATAATTCACTGAAGTAGTGAATTGATCTACGCCTGTTTCTCCAGCGTACTGCCGGCAGGACTACGAGGGACCAGGAAAAACTGTGAGTAGTTATTGTTCTTGTGTTTTGTGGATAAAAAGATCCTTCAAATAACCTTTAAGGTCAATTTTCTTTTTTTTTTGGTTTAAATTTTTTTGAATTTAGTTTTTTTTTTATATTTTTTAAAGTGAGGAAAAGAAACGAGTGGGAGAGCTCGATTGAGTTTTTTTAATTTTTTAATGAAGATAGTTTTGAATAAAATTGTAATTTAAAAAATTTAAAAGTAAATAATCATGGTGTGCTAATTTCTTAGCTAGTGGTGTGTGGAGGTTTGGTAAAGCCGTCCAGATGTAGATTTGGTTTGAGGACATGACAGACTAACTTTCTCTACTGACTAACCCGTGACTGGTTGGGTTCATTTAGGGGCTATTTCCAACAAAAGAGGCCATGGAATTAGCGAAGGACGTATCTTCAAGATACTTGGGTGGGTGGCCAGACCTTCGTCAACAACATCAGACGAACGTTTGGAATTCAGGGTGACGGTATTTAGGAGGAATAAAAAGGAGGTGCTTTAGGGAAAAGTTACATAATTTTTTTTGGTTTAGGGATTAGTTTTAGGTTAGGATTTAAATTTTTTTATTTACTTTTTTTTATCATTTTTTTACTTACTTATTTTATAATTTTTTTTGGTTAGGGCTTATATTTTTTTTTTACTTTTTTATTAATTTTTCTTTATTTAATTTTTTTTTTGTTAGTTAGGTGAAGGGTTTTTCAGTTAATTTTTTTTTGTTAGTTAGGTGAAGGGTTTTTCAGTTAATTTTTTTTTGTTAGTTAGGTGAAGGGTTTATTTTTTTTCAGTTACATTTTTTTTTAGGTTAGTTTTTTTATTATAATACTTTTTTTTAACTTTGATTCGAAGCACCGAATTCTTGTTCTCTCCTAGATATCGTCAGGGTTCTCAGATTTGTGTCATTTAACATCAGATAGTATACCTTAGGCACGAATAAATAATGATTAGTCGAGCAGGAGGTGTACTGAGAGGTGGCAAGAACCACTCCATACGACGAGCTAAAGCCGAGCAACCGCAAGCGTGCCGTAGCCTCCTCCAGTACACCGAAGCATTCCTCCGTGGAAACCTGGCTCCTAACAACTATAAAGTTTATTTTTAACTTGTTACGAATTCCGAAAAAAACTATCACGAAATCCATCGTAGTGGAAAATCTCATACAAATTGTCATTACGAACGGATTTGGTGATAGCTTTTTTCGGGATTTGTAAAAGTTTCCGATTACGATGGAATTCATGATAGGGCTGAAAGCTGAATATGTATTTCGAAAAAAAAAAAATGGTATCCTACCGTTGTTTTTGGTCTCCAAAAAAAAAAGAAAAAAACGTGTGGGGGCAAAAATTTAAAAACGATATGTATCTAGTTTAACGAAAATCGGCCGAGCCGCTTAGGCGTAGTCGAATATTCAGACAGACAGAGACAGAATTGCGAGACCCACTTTTTTCGTGTTCGCTATCATCGTAATTTTACGAATGCATAACAAACTTGCCAATAAATCGCAAGTAAATATGGCAACAAATTCGACATACTGTAGCTACAACAATATGGCCGCAATCACCTGCCAAAAATCCCTATTTGAAATCGTTTTACAATGCTACCATGAGAATTGCCGTAAGCCCTGGAGAGTGTGTGCTAATAATAAAAAGGGGTACCCGAACAATATTCTATTTTTATGCAACCATTGTAAGAATAATTTGTCTTTATATGTCTGTGTGTGGAATTTACGATTCCGATAAAAATGAAAAGAAAGGTAACTCTCCCCGAATTTCTCTATAACTCTGATTACTTGATATCAAACAAAAAAAAAAGAAAAAAACACTTCAATACCAGATGGTCCTTCTTATGTCTTGAACTCAACAATAATAATAATATGAACACAGTACTTCTTGTCCATGATCTCGTTCCTTGGAGTAAGCACACACAAAAAAAAAATAATAAAAATGAAAACTTTACGCTCCCTCGAATTCCAATTCGTTTGTTGTTCTTAAGATGACCGTATATACACGAGTACTCTTTTAGACGGTACGTTTTAACGTTGAGCCAATATCTTCTAAAGTCTTAAGATTTTATGAGTTCAACCGAAAAAGAAGAAGTCGCAGAAAAACTAGAGCTCCATTTACTAAAGCAAAGATACCGTTATATACAGTGAACGTGATAGTTTTCAGTGATTTGTCTGCCCATTGTGAAAAAGTCTGGCGCTGTAGTTGGTGCAGTTAGAAAAGATATCGGTTTTATTATGGCGTCCATTGTTTAGATCCACCATTAGGTAATCGAAATTTCTGTCTTTCTCCTTCTGATTTACGAAAAGAGACGATGTTTTTTTTTTTTTTTGTTAGCTACTTTGCTATACGAATACGAGTACATAATGATGTTGGTAATGTAAAGAAGAAATCAGAGTCGTAGGTTTCGGAGAGTGTGGAACTCATTTTCAATGCAACTAGTTTTTAGGACAAAAATAAGGCTGAGTGGGGGCTGAAGGCAGGAGGACTTTTGCAACAAGCAATACGTGATATGATTCAAAAAGATGATTGGAAACTTAGAGGTTAGATCATAAGATGATAAAAATAAATACAATTAAAGCTGCGATTGCATTTTCTAGAGTTGTAAGGGGAAGACACGAAGAAAGAGTCCATATTGATTTTTGAGTAGATTACTTATGAATGATTTGCGTAGGACGTAGCGTAGGTACCTATAGAAAAGTTACCTACTCGATGGGAATATATTCTAATATAGATAATTCAAGGACGCTTTGCATGTGTTGCGGCACAAGAACTTGAGGAATTCAACTGGACTTAGAGCAATTGTATCACAATTATATCAAGAACTTGATAGCTTTAGAAAGTTGGGACAAGTTCTTATTTTGCAGACTTGAACGTGAACTTGAGCAAGATTTTGTATTCGGAATAAAATTTGTCTAAAAAGATGTATATGGATGCCAATTTTAAGTATTTAATAGTATAGGGGCAAAATTTTAAACAGCCTATTATTAAGGACTATTTGTATGATACAACTTAACACTTTGCTAACTTTAAAGTAGTCTATTAACTCATTTTTAATTTTAAGCATTTTCTAACTAGTATCGTACTAAAGGAATTTTCTTATAAAATTTATCTGAACACCTAAAACAATGACAGTTCGTGCAATAAACTAATTAAGTAGACCTTTGTGGCGTTTGTTAATAGCACGATACTAAGAAAAGAAAATAGGTATTCGATGGTTTTCCTTCCTTTGCTTCGGCGCTGTTATGATCTTGATGTCGAGGGGATCATAACTCTCCCACGTATCTGCTTCACACTAGTGATCCGCCTGTGGGGTTCACCGGGCTGACCTCAGAAATCGGCGGTAAGCCTCCCGGTTTTGTATTGTTCCATTTCGGTTTTAATTTTAATAAAAGGGTAGAAAAAGTATGATGTTTTTTTTTTATTAAAATTTGCAAAATCGTCGTATTAACCTATAGTTTGATACTAAAACAGCTTTAAGATCGTACTAAGTCAACTACAATTTTGCGCCATACATTTTAGAAAACGATTTCAAACAATTATCGTTTACATGTTATAAAGATACCTATTGATTTGTCAAAATAAGAAATTGTAATTTTTTGTTTGTTTTTTTTTATTTTTTTTCAAAAAAACTCAAAAAATATTTGTATTCGAATTTTTTTAAATACAATATTATATTACACTTAAGGGCTCTCCTGCTAAAAAATTTTGGTTAGAATCGTTAGAGCCGTTAATAAAAAAATCGAAAGTAAAAAAAACAATCCTATGACAGGTACCGTTAGTAACATGTGTTTCTAAAATTTTTGATTTTTTTTTACCAAAACGTAGTCCATGCCCCTAATACTACACTTAATTTTTTTATGAAAATCGATAGGGCCTCTTACGAGATAAATAAGATTTTGCATTACGGGTACATAGGGGATACCGTTAGTTTTGGAGTTATGAAAAAAATTTCAGTACCGCTCTAAGGAATCACCGAAGACCCTTAAGTACCGAGATTGAAGAAAATTGCTCCAGTGGTTCTGGCTGTAGGGAGAGCTACAGACATACAGACATATTGAAACATGTATTTTGTTTACTAAATTTCCCTTAAAATTTTTATTAAAAATTTTGATATTCAAATTGTTAATATTTAATGATATACATGTTTAGACGTTATTTCAAAATAAAATCATGTATCCGTTTTCAAGAAACATGAATTTTCAAAAAAATTTTGTAAATTTTTTTAAAAATCCAAAAACTATTTTTTCGAAAATATTTATAGAATATATTTTTTCAAATGGGACTCCTGCATAAACATTTTGAGAGATGTTGATGAGAAATTCGAAAATCAAAAAAGATTCTATGACAGGTACCGTTAATGACATTTTTTGCTAAAATTTGTTTTGATCAAAATGTAACGCACCTAATTTTATCAAAATTGTTAGAGCAATTTTCGAGATAAATAAGACTACGGTTGCATATTTTTTTTTCCAAATGCATAACTTGGCCTATAGACTATAGTACCTATATTGTATATAGTAAAAAAGCAGATTTGAAACGAACGTTGTAGCAATGGTTTTCCAGTTAGGAAGAAATCTATCTTAACAAAATAAATTAAAAGTCGAGAATTGACAATGCAAAAATATGTAAAACAATAAAAAAAAAACGCCTGAAATAACATCAAATTCACGACCTATAGGTATATGAAGTTGAGGAAGAGAAATTCCATGAGATTAATAGTTGGATACTTGTATATTTGAGAAAGCCGAGTTTTCTAATGTTCTTATAACTTACCTTTAGAGCACTTAATCTTCAACCACGTATGACTAGATGAAGATATGCCTAATGACAGGGGAAAGAAAAAAGAGCGCTCCACAAAACCCTTACAATAATAGACCTGCTTTATGGAGCCGAGTGCTTGGCTATAAGCAGAGAGCGAGAACTAAAGGGAGAATCTCAAATGTAGAAATAGGTGCAACAGCAAACTCTGTGGTATATCGTCCGGTCACTGCAGTCTTTGCAGCAGAACCTTAACTACTCCTGGGACATTGGGCAGCAACAAATTAACTTCACCAATCCCGGTTTGGTTAAAGACTGAGCTTCGTTAAGTAAAGTTGTTGTTCTTGCACATCCAACTCGCCTTACATCCTGATAATTCCACACGAATTATTGTTTCGCTATGTGCTCGTTTGATTTTCTCAAAGTATGGCCAATCTAGCGCCATTTTCGTTGCCTGTTATCAAAACCCACTCTCTTCTCAAGAGTCTCATTCTAAAGATCAACTTTACCTAAGATTTGTGATCAACGAATCTTGAGAATGTATCGAAGATAACGGTTGATAAAAGTCTCTAGTCTGCTTCAGATGTCATTGGATCATTTCGACGTTTCCCAGGCCTACATTTCGATGGAGTTTACGTTGGTCTCGAAGAACTTCAGCTTGATGCGTAGCATTAGTATGCTGGATGCACATCCTTGTTCTTCGGATGTGGACTTCCCACGACAGCATATGATAAGCTTATTAAGTTCTGATCTTGACAGCATTGAAGAATGGGGAATCAAAAACCGTGTAAAATTGAATGCTTCGAAAACTGAATGCTGTTTAATGTCGCTACAGCGTAACCCTCCCTCAATGCCACTATCCATGAGTGTTGTGTGTTGTTTAACTAAAACATCATCTATCATTACTTTACCGCTATTTTCATTAACAGTGCTCTAGTGGTTTACCCAGTATCCCATCACACAATTCATTCTTAATACCCGTAATTCTAGGAATGTTCATCAGTTTACTCTTCAGTCCAATTTCGGACATACTGTCAAGTACAAAGATTCGGCTGCTGACGAATGTACGGAGGGGTGGAATTGTTCTTGCTTGTTTTATCTGCTGGCAGATTATCTGCTGGCAGATATGGTTCGTTATTAAAAAGACGATCGGTACCGTCCAGAACTAAATAGAAGACCCTTTAAAACTAAGTAATTTTCTTGGAGAATTTAAAAGCATTGTACAAGAAACATTCTTTTGAAGCAAAGGGCATCTTCAATTTGAACGAATCAGAGAACCCCAAAGTATGGTTTTATATAAATTTTTTAGGGTCCGTCTATTTATTTTGCATTTTTAGGTACCTGCTCAGAGAGGTCAGACATCCGTTTGCCAAAAATCATCGGCTAAACGGGGAAGCTTGGTTACAATTGCACGGGTTGTGAATGCAACAGGAAATTAACTTTAACATTTTTAAGTTTTTCCGAGACAGCGGTACACTAACAGGTTTTGAATGGATTCTTAGCCAGGATTACAGGTCTTGATAACTGGTCGGTTGATAACTTCCGAGTTGTTTGTAGATGTCCTGAAACATTTGCAACGCCATACAAACTATTCTAAGCAGCGACCTTTTCTATTGTTATTGGATAACTACTTATTTCACTGCAGCCTCGAACGCATTAGCTTTTGCAGAAATAATGGAATTTGTTTCCTATCCTTCATACTTCAAAGTGTCTCAGTCTTCGGACCTTGCAAACAAATATGCCGATCATCTTTTAATGATTTTAATGATACGCAAACCAAAGAGAAAGAGATAACTATTTATGATTTGGCCAAATCAACTAACCAGCAGAAAGTTTATGCAGCGGATTAGGAAAAACTGGAATGTATCCCGATGATTGACATGTTTTCAAACACGAAATTAGTGAAATGACGATAAAAACGATGTTGCATATACAGGGTGTCCGGTAATTCGTCTGCCATACTCTAAGATGTGATTTTTGGTTGCCAGATATTCAATTTTAAATGGCGTTCAATTTCTTGCCCGAGCAAAATTTTCACTTTGAGGTAATTTTTTTTCAAAAAATGCGTAATAAATATAAAGTTTTCCTATTTTTATCTGATGAAAAAAACAATAATAAATATAAAAGGTGATTTTTTAAGAGCTTGAGAACTTTTTTTAAAAAAAAAAACGCATAAAATTTGCAAAATCTCATCAATTCTTTATTTTAAACGTTAGATTGGTCCATGACATTTACTTTTTGAAGATAATTTCATTTAAATGTTGACCGCGGCTGCGTCTTAGGTGGTCCATTCGGAAAGTCCAATTTTGGGTAACTTTTTCGAGCATTTCGGCCGGAATAGCCCGAATTTCTTCGGAAATGTTGTCTTCCAAAGCTGGAATAGTTGCTGGCTTATTTGTGTAGACTTTAGACTTGACGTAGCCCCACAAAAAATAGTCTAAAGGCGTCAAATCGCATGATCTTGGTGGCCAACTTACCGGTCCATTCCTTGAGATGAATTGTTCTCCGAAGTTTTCCCTCAAAATGGCCATAGAATCGCGAGCTGTGTGGCATGTAGCGCCATCTTGTTGAAACCACATGTCAACCAAGTTCAGTTCTTCCATTTTTGGCAACAAAAAGTTTGTTAGCATTGAACGATAGCGATCGCCATTCACCGTAACGTTGCGTCCAACAGCATCTTTGAAAAAATACGGTCCAATGATTCCACCAGCGTACAAACCACACCAAACAGTGCATTTTTCGGGATGCATGGGCAGTTCTTGAACGGCTTCTGGTTGCTCTTCACTCCAAATGCGGCAATTTTGCTTATTTACGTAGCCATTCAACCAGAAATGAGCCTCATCGCTGAACAAAATTTGTCGATAAAAAAGCGGATTTTCTGCCAACTTTTCTAGGGCCCATTCACTGAAAATTCGACGTTGTGGCAGATCGTTCGGCTTCAGTTCTTGCACGAGCTGTATTTTATACGGTTTTACACCAAGATCTTTGCGTAAAATCTTCCATGTGGTCGAATAACACAAACCCAATTGCTGCGAACGGCGACGAATCGACATTTCACGGTCTTCAGCAACACTCTCAGAAACAGACGCAATATTCTCTTCTGTACGCACTGTACGCATTCGTGTGGTTGGTTTAATGTCCAATAAAGTAAACTGAGTGCGAAACTTGGTCACAATCGTATTAATTGTTTGCTCACTTGGTCGATTATGTAGACCATAAATCGGACGTAAAGCGCGAAACACATTTCGAACCGAACACTGATTTTGGTAATAAAATTCAATGATTTGCAAGCGTTGCTCGTTAGTAAGTCTATTCATGATGAAATGTCAAAGCATACTGAGCATCTTTCTCTTTGACACCATGTCTGAAATCCCGCGTGATCTGTCAAATACTAATGCATGAAAATCCTAACCTCAAAAAAATCACCCGTTATTATTATTTATTTGTATTATTTATTATTGTTCGAATAAAAATTAAATTTACAAAACAAATATTGAGCCGTTTCTGAGATATCGAATTTTCAGAAAAAAAAAATAGATTTTTTTGTTCAAAAATTAAAAAAATATTTATTTTAAAGTTTTGAAATGCAATGTGTCTTAGAATTTTTAGAAGCTTTTTTATAAACAATTTCATTAAGATCAGTTATGTGGATAATAAGAAATTCAAAATTCTAAAAATGGTTCTATGGTAGGTACAAGCTGTAATATCTTAATTTCAATGTTTTTTAAATTAAAGATCATAAAAATTAATTGAAAAAAAAAAATTATCGAATTTCTAAGTGCCGTTTTCGAGAAAAATACGATTTTTGAAAATCATTTTTTAACATTTGTATGGTGGGTAACTTTATTTTTAGGTAAAATAACTTTTTGTTCTCACATCTTATAGATTATATTAAGAAACTTTTATTTATCAAGTTTGAAAAAAATCTAGCAAGGGGTTTTCGAAATATAGAGTTTTGAAAAAAAAAATGAAGTTTTTTTTTAAAATAAAAAAAAAAGTATTGAAAATTTGAATGCACAATTTTATTTAAATTTTTGTGGAGCCTTAGCAAAAAAATGATCAAAATCGGTCGTACCGTTTTTGAGAAAATCAAAAACAAAAAAATGGTTCCATGGTGGGTACCCTCAATAACCATTTTTCGGATATTTTTTTTCAATCATTACCTAGCTTTAACTAAATGAAATTTTTTTAATTTATTTTTAAGATCTGTCCAACAGTTTTTGAGAAAAAAAATATGTATTTATAAAATTTCGAAAAAAATTCGTATGGCAGGTTACGTTATTTTTGGTCTTAAAAAAAAAAGAAAAAAACGTCTTTAAACCAAGTTTAAAGAAAATCGACCGAGACGCTTAGGCTGTAGGTACTCGAACGGACAGACAGACAGAGAGACAGAATTGCGAGACCCACTTTTTTAGACTTTGCTATTATCGTAATGTCAACTTTGATCAAAATCTCGAGTTCGATTTTTTTTACGAATGCATAACTTGCCTTAATATAGTACTTATAAGTCGCAAGTAAAAAGGCTAAAATGAGGTCCCTACCATTAGCACTGACAGAGAAATTGACCTTAAGATGAGTCAGGTTACACCAAAGTTAGCCTTTTTTTTAAATCGTCGAAAAGTGATATCAAAGTTGAAAATCAGACTTTACTGTAGAACAATTTTTTTCTAAGAATATGACCAAGAATCACATCGCCAAAAGTATAGCAGACGAATTACCGGACACCCTGTAGAATAACCTTTGCCAACAGAACAAATTGAGCAAAAGCTACAGTCAAATATCTTAACAATTTATGGCTACAAAGAAAACTACCAGGAGCGTACTCCTCCTTCAGATGAATCTATCGTTGACGTTCAATACCCTGAGTCAAACCAGTCAGTTAGCCCATTAGCAGATAATTCAAATATAACTGATAACGAAATGGAAGTCTTAAAAAATAATTTAGATGATATAGTAGACTCTTTTGCTGTAGAAGACTTTATTCTTATGAAGTTTAATGGAAATTTATGAAATGTGCCCCTGGCACATTCGTCTTAACGACTTTTTTTTAATAAGAAAATTATATAAAACAAAAAAGTTTTCAGCCTTAAATTTAAGAGAAAATATCAAACATTTGTAAAATGCCTTAGAGTTTAGAAAAAAATTCAATAGTTAGCTTTTAAATTTTGGTGATGAATGTGCCCCAGTTTACTATACATATAACAATCACGTTTTGTTTTCACTAATGCGTAACTTACCGAATAAAAGGTTGGGTACTTTTATCACAAGTAAAATGCATCAACTTAGATTTTTAAAAGAAATTGCAATTTTAGTCCAACCCAAGCCAATCTCTGCAACGAAATGCAGGATTTATATGCATAAGTCCCACCACGTTCCATTTCTTATTTTACTCATTTCAATTAGAAGAAAAGGGATCAATTTAAGTCTAAAAAGTTTGTTAACTTTAGTTACGCAGTTTTCTTAAATATATTATAAACCTTTAAGGTCAAGCTTACAATTTCGTTACGACGACATTTTATTCTCACTCAAATCGCGAACTCCAATTCTCCAGGCGAGTTTCAATTCATGTTCGTTAGCTAAGCCCAAGTGTAATCCAAGCGAAGTGCAATCATATAAATTAACACCTCACGTCGAGGGTCATGGTGTTTGGGGAATATTAAGAGCTGCTACAGGCAGGCTTCAGCAAATTAACAATGTCACCATCTCCAAACTTTTTTCTTCATTCCGTGTATTTCATTAAAAAAAAATCACTCTTAATTATACGGTATTCTATTTCTATAAAAATTTATCCGATCATGAATTTGCGAAATGAGTTCTTTTCATCACGTAATGACAAAAAAAAAACCCTATTTCAAACTCGAGAACATTTTAATTCAAATAATAATTTACAAGGACCCCCTTGTGTCATATCTGTTCTATACCTATACAGAAGTCATGCTTCCACAAAAAATGCAAATACCAAATCCAATCATTAAGTGTTCCGTTGGAAACAAAAAAAAAAAATATTTTAAAAACTTCTCGTCAAAAGTTGAAATTATTATCCTCTTTTCGATTCTCCAAAAATGACAAAATAAAAAAATATATATACACATCACAAAATGGAGAATAGAACGCAGTGATGGAAAAGCAAAACCCAATTCCACCATGGAAATTAAAAATTATGGAAGGTAATTACATTTTAATGAGAATTTTCCTCTCAACGGTAAAGCATTAATTTAACACCTTGACGTAATGCTCTAGTGGCTACACAGCTGGGCTACAAACAGATATGGTATACTTGCACAGAGATAAACCAACTTCTGTTGAGTTGCTTTAATGCTTCGTTATATTGTCCTTGTTTTGGGCGCCATTTTTCATGTTCTTTTTGTTTTTTCTATCTTCTATCTCCTTGGCTACGAGACTTCCTCCCGCGCATTGGTCTTTTTTCTACATAATTAAATGCGAATCGAATCGCTGCCGCTGCTGGTGGGTTCTTCTTGGTGCTTGGATACGGGACAGCGATGAGTGCTGATCATGGAAAGGGCTGCAGCCACATTGGACACAATTACACTGGGTGGTTAACGGATACCATATAGACATAGACTGGGGGACCAGGTTGTTGTCGTTCGAACAAGGACCTCTAATTGAGGATATTTTCAAAGGGAATATCTGGATATTAATGGTTTTATGAGTATATTGCGATGAGATTCAATGTTTGTGCGGCGATTCTAAGATATCTTTTAATTAGTAAATATTTAATATTTGTTCCATAGCTTGGATCCTCGGGACCGAAGGTTATTAAAATCATCTTGCTGATGTTTAATCAGATGCTTTGTGAGCGTTTTGCCTGAAAGGATTCTTTTTGTCGTTATTATTCAATGGACCGTGTGACGGTAAGGATGTGCATTTATGTCAAATTAAAACCTTCGGTTTTCACTAAACTTACTGTTTGGTGACATGTCCTGCGGGAAATTCATTTTATGAGCCAGTGAAAATGGGCAAATGAGAATGGAGTATTTTGCATTGTTTTTATTTATTATTATAAAATATATAGAAGATTATTTTATGTGGGGGAAAATAAATGAGAAACATCTCTATTCATGCGTTGAATAGGCGTTTGGAGTATTCCAGACATCCTAATTTTGGCAGCTCAGATATTTGATGTCTGGCCCGCTATCTTTTTTTTTTACAATTCACACGCACTCAAGGGTTTACTGAGCCCTTATAATGTTAAACATAAACATAGCATGAACAATGGGAAAATTATGGAGCGAGAGCGAGCAGGCGTCGATGAACATTGGTAGCAAGTTTGCAAATTGAAATGGCATTTCCCGGATAAATTATTCCATAATCGCTTTGTGGAACTAAAAAACGAATCTTCGTATCGATGGCCCCGTGCAAAACAATACTAAGTGCATTTATGCTATTTTTCAGGAGAGACTTTTAAAGTTTTTTTACTATAACTTTTTTTATTATGAACGGATTTTCAAGTTGAATGCTTTAATATTCTAATAATTTATGCACTTTTTTTTTTAAATAAAACATCAAATCCGTTATAATGGGGGATCTATGTTAAATTGCACTTAGTATTATTTTGACTGCGTAACTCAATCTTTTCAACATACTATGTGATGTTAGTTCAATTTTACACGGAATAAAACATATCAAAAACTATATTAACTGCACTTGGTATGAAAGTGGTTGGAAATTATAAAAAAAGTAGGGACTAAAGGGTAAGTTAGAATTGTTTATAGTATCGGTTTCACTACATAAAACGATATAAAAATAGCCAAACGAAATTTTTAAAAATGAACTTTCTGTATTTGAATCCAAAAAGTACAACTTCGATATTATATTTATAAAACTTCATTCGTTGCTTCCAGAATCTGATGGAACTGGGACATACGATGTGGTTTTTAATGTTCTGTAGAATTGTTTGTAGGCTTTAGAAATAAGTTTTTGATCGCAGAGCCAAACTAAATCCAAATATTTTTCCACGGAAATGGGAAGAGGTTCTTTGTAGACGGTATGAAAAACTTCTGGTGGAAGTTTTGTAGATCGTTTTTTACTTTTAGTTTTCTTTTCAACATATAACTTTAACGTTTTGTATTCATTTCCAAATAAATGCTTGTATTCCATTTCATAAAGTTTATTAGCACTGAACTTATCTTCGCGGATCTTGCTACAAGATATTTTTTCGTTTTCAGTATTTTTTGTCCAATTCACAGCATCAGAAAATGTTTTAAAATCTTTAAAATCATCTTGTGTCATTTCAATAACTTCGTAACAGGGGTTTTTGGTTTTCGAATTTCGTATAACCGAATACCATTCAATTGGTGTATAGACTGCTGGCACTGAAAGGCTCGAGTCAGAAGAATATTCATTATCTGGTTCGTACTCGCTTCCACTATCTTGAAATGGTTCTGTAAAAGAAGTTATAAATAATATGTATCTATAGGTCCTGTATAGGAAATGGAATGTCTCTTAAATGTTGAGCAATTTACCTATTAACTCTAAATCATCACAAGATTCTTGCAGAGATGCATCAGGAGATTTTGTCTGATTGTCTGTATAATTATAAATATTAAAAACACCTTAGACTGAGTTTCATAATAAAAAAGGATTGTTAAAGTTAAGTTACCTGAAACTTTGGGACCAATTAACTCAAAATCTTCATTTATAGGAAGCTCTTTAGTTTTATATAGATTAATTTAACTTTTAATAAATAGTTTTTAACATTATCTTAGTAAAACCTTTTTTATTTAATTTTCTTGCAAGATCAAGCATTTTTCTTGCCCTCGAAGCCATTATTTTGGAGGAAACTTTACTATTCTATGAGCTCATAAACACAACTTCGCAAAATTCTTCCAGTCATTAACATTGTAACGGCACTTAAAATACGGTTTGAGACAAAAAAAAATCACTGCAAAGCATACTAGGATACACTTTGGGGTCATCTTCCTTCTCTTTTGTACACAAAGAAAAATACTAGGTGACACTTACTATATCAACATAGCATGCATGTGTTTATTGAAAATTTTATTGATAAAAATACTAAGCGCAGTTAGTATGATTTTGTTTGGGACAAATGTCGTAATAAGACATTATACTAAGTGCTATTTTAGCTCTGTTTTCAAGGCCTTCTATTAGATTCGCATGAAAAAAATTTGAAAAATAAAAGTCGGTACGGGGATTTCAATGGTATATATAACTCAAAACTATACTATGTGCACTTAGTATGTTTTTGCATGGGGCCATCGGTATTTATTTAATATTTCCCAACCTAAGCTCGAGGAAGAACTGATGAGTATTCCTGGCGAAAACGGTATCACGGGTAAACTGATTGATGGGAGGAATGCACCTGGCGAATTCGAGGGAGCTTGTGAAAAATACGATGAAATAATGAAGGACTTATGAAACATTTAAAATTTTTCAAGAAAAAATTTGGGATGCCAATTTAAAGTATTTAGTAAAAACTTTGTATATAAAACTTATAGTACTATCCAGAAGACGAAAGATTGTGGCGACATCTTAAGTATAGGGACAGTATAGGGACAGTAATAATAAAATATTCCTCTTTTTTACTATCTACTTGTTTTGTATCTTATTTCTAATTTCAGCGCCACCACCAGGCTAGAGTTCGCAATACAAAATCACGCTCTATGATAATACTAAAGGTTATATATACAAAGGTAGATAATACTGATTTTAGGAAATAATTTAAAAAAATAATCGTTCACACATTTTGAAGATATTGATAATTTAAAAAAAAAATATTTTAATACGTATGCTATAATATAATTTAAAACTCAAAGGAGCTTCTGTAGAAACATTTTGGTCAAAGTCGTTAGAGCCAAAAATGAGAAAGTTGAAAATCAAAAAAAAAATAAAATGCACGACTGGATCGCACGAACTTGCTCTTATGTAAAAGTACTTTGTAATTTAAGATACATTTTATAAATATAAAAGATGGGTTTAATGAGATAATAATGTTCAAATGCATAAAATTGCCGGCTGATTTCTAGAAAAGTATGAATTTGCAACAAACTTTAAAAAATCGTTGGTTTATTAAATACATTTTTTATATAAGAAATTTCAATTTTCAAGAAAAATATATGGGATGTGAATTTTAAGAATTTAATAATTTTGATTTTAGGAAATAATTTCAAAAAATAATCGTTCATAGTTTTTGAAGATATTGATTTTTCAAAAAAAATTGTTTTCAAAAAAACCCAACAAATATTTTTTCCAATATTTTGCAATATTTTTTTAAACTTAAGGGGACTCCTGCTGAAAATTTTGGTTAAAAGCCTTATAGCCATTAATGAGAAAGTTGAAAATAAAAAAAAACGGTTCTGTGACAGGAACCGTTAATAACATTTTGCCCCAAATTTTTGTTTAACCAAAATGTAGTCCATGTCCATAGTAACACACTGAATTTTTCTTAACAAAATTATTAGAGCCGTTTTCGAGATAAATAAGATTTTGCATTACGGGTGTATGGGGGTACCGTTAGTTTTAGAGTTAAAAAAAATCAATTTCTCCTCTAGGTAATCACCGAAGACCTTTAAGTACCGAGCTTGAATAAACTAAATCCAGTAGCTTAGGCTGTAGGTCGAGTTACACAAATACAGACGGAATTGAAAGACCAACTTTTTTCGTGTTCTCTATCAAAGTAATGTCATCTTCAAAATCTCGAGTTCGTTTTTTTTTTCAAATACGAAATTGAACCTATAGTAAATTTATCGCAAGTAAAATGCTGAAATGGTAATTGGATGAGGTGTAAAAAAAATTAGAGCGTACACAAGAAAACAATCGTAGATCCCGTTTAGCCGGGTGGGGCAATTTTCTAAGAATTGACTTAAAACAGAAAACAAAATAAAATGCATGACATGGTCGTCAGAACTTGCTTTTGTGTAATAGACTAAGAATTTTAGAAATGAATGTTATTAGAGAAAATTGTTCATGAGCATAAAATTCATTTTTACTTGCAACTTATAGGTACTTGAAGGCAAGTGATGCATTCGCAAAAAAATGGAATTGATCAAAGTTCACATTACGATGATAGCAAATACCAAAAAAGTGGGTCTCACAATTCTGTCTTTCCGACTTTGTATATAAAACTCTAATTCCCCCCCACAGGTTTTTTTCTTTTTGTTTAAGACCAAAAATAACGGTACCTGCCGTACGATTTTTTTTTTAATTTTTAAAAATATTTTTATTTTCACAAAAAACGTTGGACAGATTTTAAACAAAAGTTCTAAAAATTTAATATTATGTAGTTAAAGAAAGCGGGTCATAATTCTGGTTTTCAAAATTCTGTTTGGTCAAAATTATGTTTTTTTATAAAATTTCTGTACGGTCAAAATTCTGTTTGTCCAAAATTCTGTATTACTAAATTCTGTCAATGCAAAATTCTGTATTTCAAAATTCTTTATGTGCAAAACTCTGTTTCCTGAGCAGTGAAATTCTGTTTAAGAAAAATAACCATTCACGTCAAAATATTCATACTCATAGTGAGTTTATTAAAGATTTATTGAATGAAAATAATATATAAATATCTAAAAGAAAAGTAATATTTCATGTCAACAACGAACTTTAAACATATTCAATAATCCAAATTTATAGCTAAATGCATGCATACATTACATATAATGTCAATTCAATACAAAATTATAAACAAAATATTTAGTACAAAACTAATTTTTTTGCGATTCTTTTTAAATAAGCAACATGGGTTAGGTCAAGTATCTTTTTAATTACTCGCGCAATTTGCTTATTTTTAAGAATTACAAGACGGTGTGTTAACCACAGACTCTTGGATAATCTGACTCATTGCCATGCTACTTATTGTAGCTTTTTTTTTTAGGGAATTATTAGTGATAATCACATCTTTTTCGGAAGCAATTGGTTCATGTGTATGACTTGTTGAATGTTTTAAAGCTTTATGCACATTTTCTTCAAACTTAATCCTGTCAGTAGGTACTAACATTAAAATCGTTTTAAGTGCATACATATATTGTAAAGGGTGATTTTTTTGAGGTTAGGATTTTCATGCATTAGTATTTGACAGATCACGCGGGATTTCAGACATGGTGTCAAAGAGAAAGATGCTCAGTATGCTTTGACATTTCATCATGAATAGACTTACTAACGAGCAACGCTTGCAAATCATTGAATTTTATTACCAAAATCAGTGTTCGGTTCGAAATGTGTTTCGCGCTTTACGCTTTACTTCGGAGAACAATTCATCTCAAGGAATGGACCGGTAAGTTGGCCACCAAGATCATGTGATTTGACGCCTTTAGACTATTTTTTGTGGGGCTACGTCAAGTCTAAAGTCTACACAAATAAGCCAGCAACTATTCCAGCTTTGGAAGACAACATTTCCGAAGAAATTCGGGCTATTCCGGCCGAAATGCTCGAAAAAGTTACCCAAAAATTGGACTTTCCGAATGGACCACCTAAGACGCAGCCGCGGTCAACATTTAAATGAAATTATCTTCAAAAAGTAAATGTCATGGACCAATCTAACGTTTCAAATAAAGAATCGATGAGATTTTGCAAATTTTATGCGTTTTTTTTTTTTTAAAAGTTCTCAAGCTCTTAAAAAATCATTTATATTCTTATTATGTTTAAATTATATATTTTCCATAACAAAATTCTGTAAATATGTTGTAAAAGAGAAATCGTTTTGATAATGTAAAAAAGTGCGCAGAATTTTGGACATCCAGAATTATGTACAAATAGAATTATGCAAAACAGTATTTTGGCATACAGAATTTTGAAAGCAGAATTATGACCCATACCGAATTTCGACCGCAACCCGTAGTTAAATCTAGGTAATGGTTGAAAAACAAAATTCCGAAAAATGGTTATTAATGGTCCCCACTGGAACCATTTTTGTTTCTTATTTTCTCAAGAAGGGTTCAACCGATTTTGATTATTTTTTGTATGTTAAGATTCCCTCTGAGTTGAAAATTATTATATATTAAAATTTTCAAAAAACTTTGTTTTTAATTTTTAAAAAAAAATTTCAAATATTTATTTTTAAAAACTCAATATTTCGATTTTTTTTACACACAAATTTTTTCTCTGGATTAATTTTAAAGTACTATAATTTATTAAGATAAATTTTGAAATTAAGATATTATGCCTGCACCTACCATAGAACCATAGAAATTAATGAAAATAAAAATAATTTTTTTTTGAAAATTCGAAATATCAAAAACGGGTTAAAATTTATTTTTTGGAAATTCAATTTTTACTCTTACAATAGCCGTGTTTTTTTGGAAAAGTTATCCGTAGTACAGTAGGATTTTATAGGAATAACAAACACAACATCCGCAGTAGGATCACTGCCGATAAAAGGAGAAGTGAAATCCTGCTGCAGATGGAGATTTGACGTTTATTTGAGTATCGGCAGTGATCCTACTGCGAATGTTGTATTTGTTATTCATATGAAATCCTACTGTACTACGGATAATTTTTCCAAAAAAAACACGGCTAATAATAAAAACTTAAAAATTGTCGTACCAAAATTTGTTCTTAAAGTGTTTTCAAAGAAATATATATAAAAGCCTATTTTCTTAAGAAACCACTACAACGACTTATAATTTTTGTTCTTGCATCAACCAATATTTGCTTGAATCTCAGTAAAATGTGTTAAGAAACTTTTAATTGTCAAGTTAATAAAATTGATTTTCTTGAAATACAATTTTTTTTGAAAAATTTGAATACACTACTATTCAAACTTTTAGGGAGCCTTAGCATAGGTATCAAAAATGATCAAAATCTGTTGAAGCGTTTTTGAGAAAAAAAAATAATGTGGGTTATATTGGCCCCACAACAAGAGCGCAAGCGCGACGCAAGACAGACAATGCATCCGCTCCGCACCTGGGTTAACTTGCCCAACTCACGCACACGCAGACATTTTTATTCTCTCTCCTTCATCTCTTTTTTTGGCAATCTTTCTTTTGTAAAACAAATAGTCAATCGATTTAGATACCGAAGACAGAACAGAAGCTAGTGTTCGACGGAGTGTTCTTTTTTATAATTATTAATTAAATTGTTAAACACTTAATAAATAATTGTGTATTTATTTCGATTCCACAATAATGTTTATAAAATTTCGATAAAAAACTCGTATGGCAGGTACCGTTATTTTTGGTCTTAAAAAAAACGTGTGGGGTGAAATTTAAAAACGATATCTACCAAGTTTAACGAAAATCAGCCGAGAGGTTGGCTCAGTGTTGCCATAAAATATTTTTGTAAATCGGGAGATTTCCACATCAAAAATCGGGGAAATCGGGGAATTAGAAGTTAAAATAATTTTACTTATTTAAAAAAAATTTTGTTCATCATTTAATTTTATTTTATTAAAATTCATTTTTAAAATTCATATTATTTAAGCACAGTAGATAGATAAGTTCTTTAAATTAAAAATAAATATTTCTCTTCTAAAACAAACAGTCTTGTATATGAGTAGATTATACGAGTAACAAACTTTAACATTAAGTGCTTATAGCTTGCTTACAATGTAAAAAATATGACATAAGGGTTTAAGTTCAATTACATACTTATATATATTTAGAAACATGTGTTTCCTACCGCACTCACAAACGAATTTAGTGTTTCAATTTTTATTTAAATTAAATATATTTGTTTTGATGAATTTTCTGAATAAATCATTACACTGGGCCTCCAGTTGAAATAAATGATTGCAAGAAATGTGTCATGTAGCCAATATTTCTTGTGGAGCCCCCTAATGTCTCGATTTTTGTTATTTTTAGACATTATTTTTACTATTTATTTCTTGTCTTCGTAGGAGAAATAAATGCAGATATAAATTTTGACGTTTCATGACTTGTGACTTCACTAGACACAAATTTCTCACAAATTTCTCGCTGCATATCAGAAGAATGAATAATATTAGGAAATAAGTTAATAGTGAGTCAATTTGCTTATTTAAAGTTTCTTTTGGTTCTAATGAGGTCAAAGCCTGAAAAATTTTATTTTTAAAATCAAACCTTTGGAATATTTGATTGTAAAGTTCAACGTAAAAGCTTATACAGTTGTTTTTAAATCGTTCAACTTCAGAGCTTGAAATATGTAAGATTTTTGTCCAATTGTAACTTAACATCGCTCCCGAGGTTTTGACATTTCGCTAAAAGATAAAGAAAATGGATCTACATTTATATTATTAGTAAACAGAAAATCAAAAACTTACGTAGTCGTTGAAACTACTTTTCCATTTTAATTGACAATATTAACAAAAATTTAACTACCGACACGCGCCGCGCCGCCGCTGCCACACCAAATCAAACAAAATGAAGAAGAAAAAGACAAATACAATGACAACGCAGGCAATGACAACGCAGGCAATGACAACGCAGGCAATGACGACGACGTTAACAAAAATTGCAAGGAATAGGTTTTCATACTAAAGTTAAAAAGAGAAAACTGATTTTATGAAAATGACATTTTTAATAAAATAATAAATTATGTTCATTCAAGAGCGAAGAATATATCAACGTATTTTTAAAATTTGAAAATCGGGAGAAAGTGCACTATTTACATCAAAAATCGGGGTATCGGAAATAAGTTTAGAAATCGGGAGAAATACGATAAATCGGTGTTTCTGGCAACACTGGGTTGGCTGTACACTGAACCAAATCGCGTAGGTGATATTGAAGAAAACATTTTGTTAATTTTTGATGAAGCAATTATTCATACGAAAACACGAGAGAGATATTTGAGTAGCACTTTGAGACAAGATATTTTATGTATCACAGTGGCACAATAGGTAGAGCACAAGCACGGCAAGCGAGAGGACTCGGGTTCGAATCTCAGTGGAAGCACAGAGGTAAATTAAAAAAAAAACTTTTAAAATTCTTTCATTCCAGCAAAAAATCACATAAAGAGTCGAATATAGGGAGACAAGGAAAAAATGGAGAGAACTCGAAAATAATCAACAATAATAAAAAAACCAAACAGTTAATAAAAAACTTTATTTTTATTTATATAATTTCAAGAAAGAAGGATGAAATTTCATCAATTTCACAAAATTGTGGATTTAACACCATAACGAAAAATATTATGCATTTCTTCAAAATGACAATATTTCTTCAATAAAACAAAATTTTCTTCAAAACAACGGATAGGTTTCATTGACCGTATATTGACCACCCTTTCTTCAATTCTACCTACTTTTTCTTCAATATGACTACCAAATTTGGTTCAGTGTAGTCGAAAAGACAGACAGACAGAATTGCGAGATCGACATTTTCTCAAGATTCATTTTTTTTACGAATGAATAATTTGCCTTATAGTACCTATAAGTCGCAAAAATAATAAAAAACAACGGTAACACCAACAATGCCATGCAATACCTTTTTACAATTTTTTTTTTGTCTAAACCCAAAAAACTTTTTTGCCTCACCTTGTGCAAATTTTTAGAAGTCAAAAAGTTGGTTCCAAAAAGCAGAGTCTGGGAGAAGCGTGAGAAAAACTGCAGCTGCTTTTGGCACAGAAGAAACCCAAACTGGGGTGTTTGCATTTCAAAGAATCTCTAAACACTCGGACGTCCGAAGTTGGACTCAAGGGTGAACTGATGATGGGTATTCCCTGAAGTGAGACTATTACGGTTGAATGTTTAAGGGCAGGGGCGAACGCAGGTAGGGGTTTTAGGGGTTCAAACCCCCCCCGAAACGACCAAAAAAATAAGGGTTCATTTTGTTAAAAAAAAAAATTGTTATTTTCGTGCCATAAATTCTTCTGCTAGTGTTGTTTTTTCTTACGACTTATAAGTACTATAAGACAAGTAATGCATTCGTAAAAAAAATCAAACTAAAGATTTTTATCAAAGTTGATATTAATATGATAGTGAAGACGAAAAATGTGGGTCCCAAAATTCTGTCTGTCTGTCTGTTCGACTACGGCCTAAAAGGCTGGGCTGATTTTCGTTAAACTTGGTAGATATCGTTTTGATTTTTTCGCCCCACACGTTTTTTTTCCTTTTCTTTTTAAGACCAAAAAATAACGGTACCTGCCATACAATTTTTTTTCGAAATCTTATAAATATTTTTTTCTCAAAAACTGTCCCACAGAATTTCGAAAAAAAAAATTCATAAAACTTCATTTCGTCATTTTAGGTAGATAATAGTTGAAAAAAATTTTTACAAAAAATGGTTATTCTTGGAAGCCCCTTTGGAACCATTTTTTTGGTTTTTGATTTTCTCGAAAACAGTACAACCGATTTTAATCATTATGAAGCACCTTCAAGGTTTTATTTTTTCTGGAAACTCGATATTTCGAAAAACCCTTGCTCGATTTTTTTAAACTTATTAAATAAAAGTTTTTTAATATAATCTACAAGATCTGAGGAAAAAAATTGTTTTACGTAATAATAAAGGTACCCACAATACAAATGTTAAAAAATGGTTTTTGAAAATCGTATTTTTCTCAAAAACGGCTCCGAGAATTCGGATAGTTTTTTTTGTTTCGATTAATCTTTACTTTTAGAGAAGCTTCTAAAAAGTTTAAAAAACATTGCATTTTAAGACTTTAAAAAAAATATTTTGTTAATTTTTGAAAGAACAAAATTTATGTTTTTTTTGAAAATTCGATACCTCAAAAACTGCTCAATATTTTTTTTGTAAATTAAATTTTTATTCGAACAATAATAAAAAGTTTAAATATGCGTACCAAATTTTTTTCTTAAAAATGTTTTAAAAATTTTGTACACAAAAGCTTATTTTTTTAAGAAACCACTAAAACTAATTACAATTTTGTTCTTGCATAAACTAATATTTGCTCAAAACACATGTCATCCTGTGTTTAGCTCCAACTACTAAAGGAGTTTTAGTCATTTAAAAAATGAATTTTATGCTTTTTCTCTAATAACATTAATTTTTGATTTCGTATAACTCTTTTTCCTATAATCGCAAAAGTACAACAAGTTATAACTTCACGTATTAATATATGCCGGATTTAGTTTTGCAGATTTTGACCACTAGGTGAACCTAGAACTTATTATAACTCTATTGTTAGGTACACTTATGGAATCACTTACATTCTTTTTCTTTTGTTTCGTTAATGATATTATACGAACCAAAAAATGGCCTCCATCACAGGGCCCGTAGTAAAAGTCTAACAATTAATTCCGAAATAAAAATGCCCAAATGGGAAGCAGAAAAACCGCCCTCGTAGTGAATATTTTCCAACTTTTGGTAACATTATTCAAATTTGCCAAATAGGTATCCATTGTAACATCCTTATGATGTTTTGTTTTTGCGATTAGCTTTATGAAATTGTTCCGATAGGTCCTATCCCTAAGAGCAAATATTATTTAGTTATAACATATTTATGTTAATTACAATAAAGAATATATGTAATTACAAAGTACCTACAATACAGTAATAAAATACATAATATATTTATGAAAATCTCATATTTTTTTGAAAACCCCCCCCGAAATTATTTTCTGCGTTCGCCCCCGTTTAAGGGGATGATATTTCACTAGAATAATTAAAGCAAAAAGTTAAATTAATTCCCGCCATCAGTGCAGTTATTTCTCATGTGAAGTTAGTTCCCGTAAGTTAGTTCCGTGCACCATATACCAAACTATAAAACTGTGGAGATCCAAATTTGGCTTCTTTTTTCTGAATTTTTAAAAACCATCATCATGACCTAGTGAGCTTCCTTCATTTTATTCCTCTATAAACATCCCCAACGAAAGGCTTACTGCTTCCTTAAATTCGACCTATATACTCGTTCTTCATGTCGTGTATGTATATGATTGGGGTTCGTTTGCATGGGACAACACGGATACTTTCACACACTTTCACAATAATCATCATTATTGTTATACCACTCATACGCCTACACAATCTCAAGCGAAACCAAAATAACTTAAAATTTAAATGTACGTGTCACCTGAATGAGTGATAAAACGGAAAACGTACATACATATGTCATAATATAAAAAAGGATAGTCAGTCCTATTCAATCGAACAGTCAGTTAACAAATAATAATATATTTACAAAGGACATCAGGAATTTCTGAAATTCCCCCAAACGCTTCACATCACGGCCAGGCTATAATGAAATGGATGGCACATTCAAGGACGACTTTTGCGTAGGTAGCAAACAATTCGTGGAGGGACTTTTCATTAGTGAATGATGATAGTTCCAGCTTGTTCATAGGTTTGGTTATCCTCTTTCCTATTGGACCTTCATTGATTGCGTTTTATTCACGTTCACGGACCTGGAAATGTTGTTTAGGTTCAGGTCAGGTATTAAATTATTTAACTCGACCTTCGTAGAGCCTTATAAAGCTGTCAACATTTGGGACAGCTACACGTTTTGTAATGAATTCCCAATTCCTCACAATCGTTTTGTTTGTATTTACGCCCCCCTCCATAGGGACATGTATACATAAATAAACTTATGTTTATCGATGGGACATTCGGGTCGTGTAGATGATAAGTGTTTTAATCAAATCGAAACAACGAGAACTTAGATTAACGTTTTAGTTGATGTGCCAACAATGGCGTCATGTCTACATTTTGTGCTCTGATATAGATTTTTATAGTAAGCTTTTATAATGAAACAAAAGGATACCGAAATCAATAATAAGAAATAAAATATTTTTTTGGTTTTGGTTTTGTAGAATGTATTGAATGAAGTGACCTACTTATATTGCAAAGGGCTTTCGGCCATAAACGACAGTTTTACTCATCAGTTAGATGATATCGTACATTTATCAGATTCATTATATTGGCAATATGTCAATTATACATACAAAATTAATATAACAATTACAATTTGTTCCATTATTTGCACACACTCAAGCAATTATGACTTCGCTTATAATTTTATGGTGTAACACAGTGCGAGCGTTAATGTAAAGTGGTGAGGAGTTTACAGTGCCGCCGCTGGTTGTTCGTGCGCCCTTGTGCAAGAACCTTAGATTGCCGCCCCATACATTGGATGCCGGGGGTATATACGTTGAATAAGTGGAAGTTTTATTTATTCTCCATTTCGCAGTTGAAAAATTTAAGCAACCGTGCATTGTTGTTGTCGCGTTCCAATCTACATCAAATTCTTATAAAACGAACGTAGTCAGACTAGGATTTGGGGGGGTCTCTCCTGTAAATGAGTTTGAGAGTTTCTGTTATACCATATACAATATTTGCATCCTCTTAAGCTTATTTACTCTTTTTACTTGAGACTTATAGGTATTACGTATAAGGCAAGTTATGCATTCGTAAAAAAAATTGAACTCGAGATTTTGATCAAAGTTGACATTACTATGAAAGCGAAGACGAAAAAAAGTGGGTCTCGAAATTTTGTCCCCACGCGTTTTTTTCTTTTTTTTCAAAATTATCAAAAAAAAATAGTTTGGATTTGGTAGATTTTTTAAAAACTTGATAGATAAAAGTTTCTTAATATAAAGAGAAAAAATTTATTACCTAATAATAACGATACCTACTCTACAAATGTTAAAAAATGGTTTTCGAAAATCGTACTTTTCTTGAAAACGTCTCCGAGAATCTTGATAATTTTTTTTCTTATGATAAATTTTTACGTTCTATAATAATTAAACAAAAAAAAATTAAAATCAATATATTACTGACTGTACGGACCATAGAACCATTTTGTCGATTTTTTAATTTCTCGGATTTTAATAGATTATTTTTTAGATCCTATTCTTAGCTCCAGCTACTACTAAGATTTGGTTTAGTCATTTAATTGATGAACTTTATGTTTATGAACAGTTTTTTTCTAATCGCATTAATTTATTAAGTCTTTTACATAAGAGTAAGTTCGTGCGACTCAGTCGTGCATTTTATTTTAAGAGGAAACACAAAATTTGGCGATTGCGAATAATTTTCTTCAACAAAACCATTTTCAAATAAAATGCAAAGATTCGAGTTCCTAACACAGTTTTTAATTTACATATGTACTCGTATGTCAAATCAATCCTTTGGTAAAAATCAATAGTTTATAACTTGACAGAAAGAAGTCAAAGTAGTTTTTGATACTTTTAAAAGTTTTTGTTTTCACCTCTCTTTTTAAGACACTTAGGGCCATTAGCTGAAACGAAACTTAAATATTTATCTATGTTCAACCTAAGCTCTTATGTTCTACTACATACATAAGAGTTTATGTGGAACATAAGTGTTTATGTTCTGTATCAGCAAATGGGCCTTAATCATTTACTTCCGAATCTGGAAGTATTATATATAATTCCTTGACATCTTAGGTATCCTTTGATGGAATTTGACATTTTGTGATTTGTGTGTGAACTATATTTTGATATAAATAGAGTCTGAACTCTGAATGTCATTTGAAAGCTCAAATTCGAACGATCAATGAAACGTTAAATTTCTGGGTTATACTGATTTTGTTCAATCCGTTGACATTTAAGTTATTTATGAATTCAATTCTAAAATTAATTAAAAACTATTCGTAAATCCTTATTTAAAAACAAACATAAATATTTAGAGACACAAAACTTTTTTTTTTTTACCTAAGACCCTGTCGCTGTTTTTTTTTTTTCTGTTGTAAAGGTGGTTTGTTTACATTTGTTTACATTGTTTTAAATCATCTTCTATTAATTTTGTTCTAAAGTTACCAACTTAGATTTAAGATATTTAGCTATATCATTGCAATCAGAATATTGATACCCATTTATACAAAAATACGAGTAAATAGTAAAATTAATGTTTTCGAGACACTGTTTTCGGTTTATTTTATGGGAAATACATGGGCTGTAAATTAAAAAAAAATCAATATACTTTTCGAGTTTATAGGTCTGAGATGTAGGTTGCGTGAAAAGCAATGGCGATAAGCAGTTTAGACTACGACTGCAATCGAAGAGGTTATTTGTTGTGAGGTGCGGCAGTCAGAAACAAAATATGATTGTGTGTGGGTACTACGTAGTGAACGGTCAAATGTAAACAGGTTCTAATAACTTAAGGAAAAATTTGGAGCATGCTTATGTTGCGTTAGATCGATCTCTTAATTTTCCGCCCCTAGACGTTGGCGCCCTTGTGCGCCGCACATTTTGCACATATGGTAGCGACGGCCCTGGGAGTTTATAGGAGATGTGGATGCACATTGGCCTTGAAGGGTAAAGTCGAGAGGGGCAAAGTATTCCACATTCTAGTAGTGCCGCTAAAACAAGAACCTCTATATTTGACAGTACGTCCGAAGACAGGCTCAAGGGTAAACTGATGAGCATTCATAGTTAGACGAGTGTTACGGCGTAATTGTGCATAAAGACAACAATGGCTACCCATCCTCCCTAACATATAAGTGGAAATCTTCATCTGATCCAACAGAGATAACCAATTTCTTTGCAAACTTTTTCAAACAATCCTTTACTGATTGCGACATTGTACCAGATATCCAATATTTCCGCTACTTAAAAAATTCTCCTCAAACCACGTTTACAGCACCGAATATTCTACCAGCTATGGTAAGAGATAAAATTGAAAAGCTTAAAGATGACTTCTCCACAGGACCAGATGGTGTACCGGCAATCATCCTAAAAAAATGCATTAATGCCTTTATTCAGCCATTGACTGACCTATTTACGCTATCTATTCTGCAGAGCACCTTTCCTCAATCATGGAAAGTTTCTTACATAGTTCCTGTCCATGAAAAGGGACCAAAAAATAATGTGTCGAACTATCGCCCTATAGCTAAACTATCATGCATTCCAAAAATATTTGAAAGTATTATAATGAAACTCTCTCTTTCCACTGCAAATCAATTCTTTCCCCAGTACAACATGATTTCATATCGGGTAGATCAACAACAACGAACCTAGTAGAATTTGTTTCCAATGCTCTATGCACAATGGTCGATGGGGATGAAGTCGATATGATTGCTACTGACTTTAGCAAAGCCTTCGACAAAATATCACATAATATCATCATGTTAAAATTAAATTCCATGGGCTTTCCTACACTTTTTATCTTGTGGTTGAATTCATATTTGACTGATAGAAATTATGTTGTCCGTCTTAGATCATCTCTTTCCATTCCTTTTAATGCACCTTCAGGAGTACCACAAGGCAGCCATATTGGCCCACTGCTATTCACCTTAGCTATTAACGATATTGCTCAAGTTCTCGATTGTGGTTTATCAATATATGACAATGACATGAAAATATTTAAACGCATTTCTACTGCCGCTGATATTTGTTCCTTACAACAAAATCTTGACAAATTTTCCCTATGGTGCCATAAAAACCTCTTGACCTCAATGTCAGCAAATGCCACAGCTTGACTTATTCACGTAAACGGCTCCCTTCTCCTCCCAGAAAATATCATATAAATGGTGAACTTGTACCCGTAGTCATTTCCTGTCGTGATTTAGGAGTATTCTGTGATAAAGAGCTTAACTTTCGATGCCACATTGACAACATTATTAATAAAGCTAATTCGACGCTTGGTTTTATAAAACGCTAGTCAAAAGAGTTCTCTGACCCGTACATTTCCAAATCTCTTTTCATTTCATTTGTCCGTCCCATCCTATGCGTCTCAGGTTTGGTCACCATATCAAATAACCCAAATTAAAAGGATCGAACCGTCCAGCGTAGGTTTGTTCGTTATGCCCTGCGCAATCTTCCGTGGGATGATAATTATCGACTTCCTCCATATTCGAATCGCTTACTGCTAATTGACCTTCAGTCGCTTGAAAAACGGTGTGAAGCTGCAGATGTGGTTTTTATACACGACATACTAACTGGTAAAATAGACTGTCCGGGTCTAATAAGTCTGATTTCCATTAATACCAGCCGACGAAATGTTAGGTCAGTACCCCTATTCCGCATTCCTTTTCACCGTACTAATTATATCTACTATAATCCTATGTCTCGTATGCTGCGTAATTCCAACAACTCCTCAAATATTTTTGATTTTAGTATATCTAAATCAGTCCTCCGAAATTCTCTCCTCTCCAACAGACCCCAATAACTTTCTCACCCACCCAAATTTTTTATTGTTAGTTGTACTATTATAATTAATTATAATTTGGATACAATTTTTTTTTATAATTTAGCTTTTTCTTACACTCGTGTATGTTTACTAAATTTTGTTTATTTTAAATATGATGTATTAGTATTAAGTTTTGGTTACTTGTAATAAGTGTACAATTAATATTAAATAGAACAAAAACGCCAATAACAATCCTTCAATATTGGTTGGAGCTAATGTTGAGTCTTCTCTAAATGTTGTTTATGCTACTAAATGGATCCATTTATCAACGCCAGCTGATATTGTTAACTATGTGGTGTCCAAGACGGGAATCTCTGCTAATCATATCAAATGCTTTAAGTTGATTAAAAAGGGTCTAGCTACGGAAAACATCAAATTTGTTAATTTTAAAATTTGTGTGCGGGCTATGTTCATCAATAGCCTTTTGAACGACTCCTCCATTTGGCCATATGCGGTTAGGGTCAAACTTTTCATCAACTATTCAAAAAACCAAGAAGATGCCTCGCATTATGTTGGTAGATTTATAGCGCTACACCAGCTATGCAAGCTGGAGTGTACTTATGTTATAAGCAGTTATATTCCGCCTAGAAGTTTTGTAGTTCTGTGTGCATCTAAAGAATTGCCTAGCTATATTTGATAATCTGTCTTCTTCAGAGCATGTATTGTATGCTGTTGATTTTAATGTATAGGTGACATAAAATGGACTTTTGATCTGGATGTTTCCAATGTTTCAAAACTCTATTCATCACTGCGCCTTAGAAGCCGATCTCACCTCTCACGTTCTATAGCTTTATTAAGAAAGATTATGTAAGAGACAGGGCCGCCGCTACCATATGTGCAAAATGTGCGGCGCACAAGGGCGCCAACGTCTAGGGGCGGAAAATTAAGAGATTGATCTAACTCAACCTATACATCATACTCCAAAAGTTTTCCTTAAGCTATTGGAACTTGTTTACATTTGACCGTTCACTACGTAGTTCCCACACACAATCTACTACAAATCTTTATTCATATTTTGTTTGTGACTGTGGCCTCTCACACCAAATAACCTCTTCGATTGCAGTCATTGGAAAAAAAAAAACAACGGTAAAGAAAAATGTTTTGTGTCTCTAAATATTTATGTTTCTTATTAAATAAGGGTTTACGAATAGTTTTTAATTAATTTTGGAATTGAATTGATAAATAACTTAAATGTCAACGTATTGAACAAAATCAGAATAACCCAGAAATTTAAAGTTTCATTGGTTGTTCGAATTTAAGCTTTCAATTGACATTCAGAGTTCAGACTCTATTTATATCAAAATATAGTTCCCACACAAGCCACAAAATGTCAAATTTCATCAAAGCATAACTAAGATGTCAAGGAATTATATATAATACTTCCAGATTCGGAAGTAAAAATGATTAAGTGTTTCAAAAAGAAAGTGAAAACATAAACTTTTAAAAATATCAAAAACTACTTTGTCTTCTTTCTGTCAAGCTATAAACTATTGGTTTTTATCAAAGGATTGATTTGACATACATAAATTAAAAACTGTGCAAGGAACTCGAATATTTGCAATTTATATGAAAATGGTTTTGTTGAAGATATATGTATATATTTTTTGTTTCCTCTTAAAATAAAATGCACGACTGGGTCGCACGAACTTGCTCTTATGTAAAAGACTAAGAATTTCAAAAATGAATGCTATTAGAGAAAAACTATTCATAAACACAAGGTTCACTACTCTTTTAGTAGTAGCTGGAGCTGAGAACAGGATGCCATGTGAAGCAAGAAAATATTAGTTTATGCTAGAACAAAATTTACAACAAAGTTATAAGTCAAAAAATCTTTTATATACAAATTTTTAAAACATTTTTTTTTATTACTTTACGAATAAAAAATAAATTTCCAAAAAAAATATTTAGCCCTTTTTTGAGATATCGAATTTTCAAAATAAAAAATATAAAAAATTTCATTAAAATCGGTTCAGTCGGTAATGAGAAATTCCAAAATCGTCAAAATGGTTCTATGTTCGGTACAGTCAGTAATATATTGATTTCAATTTTTTTTGTTTAATTATAGAACTTAAAAATTTATCAAAATTCTCGGAGACGTTTTCGAGAAAAACACGATTTTTGAAAACTTTTATTTATCAAGTTTTAAAAAAATCAAGCATGGGGTTTTCGAAATATTGAGTTTCGAAAAAAAAAAATTGAAATCCAAAAAAAAAAGATTTGAAAATTTTAATGCACAGGAATATTTTAAATTTTGGGGCGCTTTAGCATAAAACAAATTGTCAAAATCGGTTGTACCGATCCTTTAAATTTTTTGACTTTTGTTTAAAACTGTTGGACATTGTTTTAAAAAAAAATTTAGAAAATTTCGAAAAAAATCGTATTGCAGGTATAGTTATTTTTGGTCTTAAAAAAAAAGAAAAAAAGTAAACGTGTGGGGACAAGATTTCGAGACCCATTTTTTCGTCTTCGCTGTCATCGTAATGTCAATTTTGATCAAAATCTCGAGTTCGATTTTTTTACGAATGCATAACTTGCCTTATCTGTAGTACCTATAAGTCTCAAGTAAAAAGGGTAAATAATCTTAAAAGGATGCAAAAACTGTGCATATATGCTAAAATGACTACGTTCATTGTATAAGAATTTGGTGTAGCTCGGAACGCGGCAACAACAATGCACGTTTGCTTAAATTTTTCAACTGAGAAATGGAGAATAAATAAAACTTTCACTTTTTCAACGTAAATACCCCCGTGCACCAAAGACATGGGGCGGCAATTTAAGGTTCTTGCACAAGGGCGCACGAACAACTAGCGGCGGCACTGGTAAGAGATAAGTATGTTTATTGTTTTAATCATGCTGACTTTGATGCAATCAATTCGGATTTAGTCATGTTATCTTGGGATGATATGAATAACCAATCTGATCTCACGGAAGCGTAGACTTTCTTCAAACGTATATTAGTAAATACAATGGATCGCTTTATACCTAAACAAAAAATTTCGTGTAACTCAAATCCTATTTGGTTTAACAAAATGCTATCGAATTTAAAAAATCAGAAAAATAAAGCCTATAAAAGGTACAAATCTTGTAAAAATGACGCTGAAATGCGCAGGACTTACTTAAACTTTGAACGCCAGTTTGATTTCCTTAATCGATTTCTATACCAAAACTATATTTTAACAACTGAATCAAAAATTAAAACTGATTGTACTCATTTCTGGAAATTTATCAATTCAAAGCGAAAATCTACTGGATTTCCGTGCTGTATGAATTACTTAGATACATCAACAAGCGATATCTCAGTCATTTGTAATTTGTTCGCTGGGTACTTCAAATCAGTTTACACTCATGAACAACCTTCTCATACATAGTATAAATGCTTTGCCTGAAAGATTCAACTTGGGATTTCTTCGGGTTAATGAATCCGAAATCCTGAAAGCATTGTTTCCACCAAAGTCCGCTGGACCTGATGGATTTTCACCATTGTTTTTAAAAAAAAGCTGCTATCTCTTTAGCTAAACCCTTATCCGTTTTATTTAATCTTTCACTCGATACTGGCCATTTTTTGAAGGAATGGAAAGTCTCATTCTTAAACTCTATCTTTAAAGCTGGATTAAAACAAGATATATAGTAAACTACAGACTTATTTGCAAGATTTCAACTATCCCAAAGATTTTTGAAAAAATAATTTGCGAAAAAATGTTCTTTGTTGTAAGGAAACATATATCTATCTTCCAACATGGGTTTGTATCTGGAAGATCAACTGCTACGAATCTTTCCATTTTCGTCAACCACGTAGTATCAGGTTTTGAGAATAATCTTCAAACTGATATTGTTTTCACGGATTTTGCGAAAGCATTCGACAGAGTTAGCCACAAGATTTTACTTTAGAAACTGGCTTTTCTAGGTATTCATTCAAATTTGCTTTCTTGGATTGAATCTTACCTATCTGATCGAGTCCAAATTGTTAAAATTGACAGTTATTTTTCTGAACCTATTCATGTACCATCTGGAGTTCCTCAGGGAAGCCACATAGGACCATTGTTATTTCTTTTATTTATTAACGATTTACCAGAGATATATGTATAATCACTCACAATGTCTTCTGTACGCCGATGACTTAAAGCTTTACAGAAAAATTAACTCAATTCAGGACTGCTTACTTCTTCAAGACGATCTTTTAAGGCTTTCGCGTTGGTGTGGGTTGAATTATTTGCACTTAAATGTTGCTAAATGTCAAATTCTTACCTGTTTAAGAAAACATAACCTTATTTTTTACACCTATAGGTTATCTGATTTTCCTTTAGAAAGAGTGTCAAAAAAGAAAGATCTAGGGGTTATCCTTGATTAAAAGTTAACTTTTAATCCTCATATGGATCTAATTATCAACAAAGCTAACTCAATGTTAGGCTTTGTTAAAAGAAATACCCGTAAGTTTTCTGACATCTTTACACTAAAAACCCTGTACTTTTCATTAGTACGGTCTATTCTGGAGTACTGTTCCGTAATCTGGGACCCTTTTTATATAACAACCGCTGAAAGAATTGAGAGGGTGCAAAAAAACTTCACAAGGTATGTTATCTTTAAACTAAACTGGGAATGGTACGGTGATTTTCCCTGTTACAAAGCTAGGTGTTTGTTGATTGGTATTAACACTCTTTCACTCCGCCGGAAATATTTTTCTATTATGTTTATTCGTGACATACTTTCTTTTCGAATAAAGTGTTCATTTTTATTACAAAGAATGGGCTTTCATATCCCACCAAGAAACACTCGGGGTAACATCTTATTTCATGTAAATTTTCATCGAACTAATTATGGTTCCAATGAACCGATCTCACGTTGCATCAAGGAAGCAATCTCTGTGTGTTCGTATATTGATATATTGTATTCTTCAGGTGAAACCTTTAAGATTAATTTATTATCAATCTTAGCTAATAATTTTTAATATCAACTACCTATTTATTTTCCATGTATTATTAAAAAAAAAATATGTTATAATTATACATAGTATTAGAATATTGTTATCATATTCTATAGGAGTTATTCTGTTTGACCAAGTAAATAAATAAATAAATAAATACGAAGAATGCAACTGGCTGTTCAATAAATAAAAAAAATAATTTTCGTTTAATCTTGAAATATTTTAAATTCATTTACGAAGAACGTTCTCTGAATAAATTTTGCCGAGATCAAGTTCACAAGGATTATTTTTCATAATAAATGAACCTCCCTAAATGGTATGTTTGTAATTTTTACTTTCGGATAAACGATTTAGGTATTATGTAGGTAGATACTATAAGACAAACTTATGCATTCGTCGAAAAATGTAGGTCGAGATTTCAATCAGACTTAAAATGCCTATGATATAGAGAAGACGAAAAGAGTGTTTCTCGCAATTCTGTTTGTCTGTGCGACTACAGCCTAAACGGCGACGATTTTCTTTGACCTTGGTTGATATCATTTTTTAATTTTTCCCGAACATGTTCTTGGACGAAAAATAACGGTACCTGCCTTATATTTATATACTATTACACAGATTTTTTTGAAATAGATATTCTCGACTGAAAAGGTAAAGTATCTTAAGTCAATTTTGATGATTTTTCAGGAGAGCAAAAAAACACTTCAAAGCTGTATCCCAAAAAATCTTTCAAATATAGACTTTATTCAACAAAGCATTTATATGTAAAATTTTAAGATCTTTTTTTTGAAATTATTTTCAAAAAGATATTTTTAATATTTTGGTCGTTATGAGGAAAAATATGACTTAAGATAGTTTGGCTTTTCTATAAATTGAATTCTATATATATTACCAAAATCTTAAGTTGAGATAAGATATTTTGCCTCGCGTTTTCGAAGGACGTTTTCAATTCTTATGTCCATTTAAGATAAGTTGCGTGTGTAAAAGTGGAAAAAAAGTGATTTAAGATGATATTTGGTGGTTTTTATTTAAGTCGTATATGAAAAACTCACATTTGTTCTATAGAGCTTTAATAATAAAAAAAAATAATAATAATTAATAAAGACTTGAATTTCTTTAAAAAAAAAGGCTATAAAATCACATTTGGTTCACAGAATAGAAACAGTTTAGTTTTATTCAAATAATTTAATTTAAAAATATTAAAATAAAATATAAAATAAATTATTAAATTATTTTAAAAAAATCATTGATCATTGTAAAATATGTTACATGAAAACAAATTTTTAAAAGTCAAATTAATAATAACAAAAAACTATTGAAAAAAAAATTACCTAAGGGACCCAAGGGGAGATAGGAGAAATTGAAAATTGTTTTTACCTCCGAAACTAACGGTATCGCACCCGTAGTGTAAGATCTTATTTATCTCGAAAACGGCTGTCATGATTTTGATAAAATAAAATTTTTGAATAACATGTTATGAATTGTACCTGTCATAGAACCGTTTTTTTTAAGTAAAACTTCTTTTCCGGCGTTGGGGGTAAACAAATGTCTATGTAGCTGTCAGTGACGTGTCATAACGACACGCTATCAGTCAAAGACAGCGACATGTAAGGAAGTTTTACTTCTACCGCGCGTACGTCAGTACACACAACCTTTTTCTTTTTATTTTCGACTTTCTCATTAACGGTTCTAACGATTTAAACCATTTTTTTTAGCAGGAGCCCCCGAAGCTTAAAATAATATTTTATATAAGAACATTCGCAAAAATATTTTTTGGATTTTTTGAAAAAAAAAAAAACTATTTTTGTTTTTTGAAAAATCAATATCTTCAAAACAAGTGAAACGATTATTTTTTGAAATTATTTCCTAAAATCAATGGCACAAAATTTTAATTGAATTAGTACGACCGACGTTACAGCTGATTTAATATGAAACTAAGTTAAATCAACGATTTAGCAAATTTTATTCGAATATAGTATCATACTATATCTATATCTACCCTTTCATTAAAGTTAAAATCATCGTAAGAATATCGTGCTTTTAGAAACGCCACAAAAGGTTTGTTTACTTAGTTTTTTGCACGAACTGTCAATGTTTTCGGTGTGTTCAGAAGCAATTTATTAAGAATTCCTTTAGTACGATACTAGTTGGAAAATGTTTTAAACTAAGAATGAGTTAGTAAACTTCTTTAAAGTTAGCAAATTGTTAAGTAGTATCATACAAAGAAATTAAAAATAACAGGTTGTTTGACATTTTTCGCCAGTCTTTTTAGAACTATTCGCCAATACTTCTACGTAATTACTTAAAATTGGTATCCCAAATTGTATTCTTAAAAAACTTTGAAGAAATTTTTAGCATAAAAATTCTTTTAATAATAAAACTATTTTTGAGCTTAGTGTGAATAAATTCTTAGTTTTCTGGAAATCAGACGGCAATTTCATACATTTGAACATTTTTATCTCATTAAATCCATGTTTTATTTTTATAAAATGTATTTTAATTCCAAATTCGTGCAATTCAAATATTTTTTGTTGTATACGTATGTGTTTCATTTGTAATAATTTTTCAATAGCGTATGAAACAAAACTGTTTGAAACACTAAATGAAAAAATGAGAAAACCGGTCGCACAAAAGGCAATCTAGAAACAAAATACGCTTAAAAATATCTTATGTCCTTGTTATTACGGGAATTGTTTTAGGTTTGCAAACGGTAAAATATCCTATGACTACTTAGGGAGCGAAAAATTTCAGTTTTAAATTTAAAAGTTCATCTTATGTTCACATAAGATGTTTTGCGTTTTCACACTTTTTTAGAATTTTTTTAAGGATTTTATCTTATGTCGACTTAAGGATGACTTTTGTTCCTGTTTGCACGCGCGAAAATATCTTAAGTCAACTTAATATGATTTACGATTTCACAATAATAAAAAAGTCTTAAGCCAATATAATCTTAAGTCTATTTAAGGTTTTAAATTTAAGCAGAACACATAATCTTATGTGGACTTAAGATATTTTACCGCGTGTAGAGATGTGTCTTTTGAACATAAGATAAAGTTGTTTTTGTCTATAAAAAAGTACAGGAGTAAGATAGAAAGAAGCCGATAACACAGAACTGTAGCCTTTTAGAATGGCACTAAGGATCAACAAAAAAACGCGAAATATCTTAAGTCGACTTAAGATACTTTACCTTTTCAGTCGAGATATAAACAGGTAAATTTCTCAAACTTCTTTGGGGAATGTTAAAGTTAATACGAGACATAAGGTACAAAGAGACTATGTTACCGTTTAAAAGTTTTAAAATGAAGACAAAACATAAATAAAATCGTTTGCTTCCAAGGCTAGGCATGTCTATAAGTTTAAGTCTACTGTTGTAAGAAAGGAGTTCATAGGGATTTTCCCAACCTAAACCTCTAAACGCAGGACTCAAAAATCTTTTTTACACTTGTTCTAATCCGGATTTATGACAATCATAATGCACTAAAAATTTCATGTGTTTATAATATTATTAAAAACTGCGTACATTCTACGAATTTCATTAGTGGTTTTCAGCCACGAATAGAATTCATAGAATGGAAGTAGATTAGTACATATTGCGTATATTTTATTAGTATTGTACAATGTACATGTATCTACACAGTATAACGTATATTGTACGAATACTATGGGTACATAAAGGCATGGTCTTATTTCTCATTCGTACAATGTACGAATATTATTATAATATTTACGAATGATCTTGTAATTCATTCGTAAATTACACAGCTCTATTCGTATATTGTGCGAGTATAATTTATTGTAGAACTAATCACCATTAAATATTTTCTCTGACATTTCCTTAAATATTCATTGTAAGAAATAATAACAAAAGGAAATGTGTTTTTTAAGTTAAGAAAACAGTTTTTTTTTCTAAATTCATTTTACTGTCTTAAATATAAATAAATTAAAAAAAAAAACTAAAAAGTATCTTAAAATTAATTAATTCACTATAAATATAGTTACAAATAAAACTAATATCTTAAGTTTACAAACTCCTCATTTTCTGTACTGAAGTCCAGAGAAAATAACTTTAACATTTTACATTTAAAATCTTCCGAAAGAGTTTTGTACTTACATTGAATTTTTTTCAGTAAAGCAGCGGTGACAGGGTTTCTTTTTAATTCTACGCCTTCCATTCTATAAAATAGCTTATCAAAAAAAAACCCACATATTATGCTCTGTTGGTTCTGGATATTCTATGTTAAATAAAAAATTAAAAAAAAAAACTGAACAACCACTTTCAAAGCAAAACGTTTCTAAAAACCTTTCTTCAATTTTCACTTTCAAAAACTTCTGTAAGTATATTGAGTCATACTTTTTAACAATAAATATTGTATTTAATATTTTTTAATAATATTTACTTGTAAAGTATCTACTGATCGGGCACTACACAAAACTACGTCTATGCCTGTTTTTGTTTCTTACGAGTTTTTTAAGGCTAAACTTAAACTATTATTTTTCTTACTCATGATTAGTAAATAATACTAATGCACTGGATGAAAGTACGAAGTTATAAGTACATTTTAGGCATAATTTGTACGGTTAACCAATGAATAAATGCTGTCTACTAATTTTATTTTTACTATTAAATAGTACGAATTTATTAGTAAATACTACGAATTCAATAGAAGAAAGTACGAAGTCATTCGTACGAGGAATTAAAGAATGTTGTAAGTTATAACTAGGGATCGGATTTCAATGTAAATGCATATTTTTTAGGAACACCTTGGAAGCAAGGCAACGAATTATGTATACGAATCAGAAAATTTCCTTAAAAATGGCATTTAATCGTTAGTGCATATTTTACTATAAATGCATGTTTTGCATATTTTTGGGCATATTTTACAAATACATATTTTGCATAGTTTTACATACTTTTTAATAAATTCATCACAAAGCTAGAAGGTGGGACAACCTTAAAAAATCAAATTGATTCAGTTGAAGATGTTGTTGTAAGGATAAATGTGGTTGAAGGACTTACGGGGGAAGTCATTGAAAAACAGCTTCAGTGCGTTTTGGCAAAAAATGCAAAATGTAAGTAAGACGTTCACATTGGACCGCAATGACGAAAATTACCCATAGAGGTTTACTGTCGATGAGATTTGTTCTTTAAAAAATGGTGAACTAACTTCAGTTGACGTCCAGCGATCTTTTTCGTTGTATATAAGGCATTCTTAAGACAGAATCGGCAACGTTATGTTGATAGCGATAGTTGACAAGTTGTCTTGGCCGACTTACATAGCTTTAAGATATTCTTAGGTCTTAGGTGGGACAGTCGGGGTGGCACAAAAAAAAAAAAAAAAAAAACAAAAAATTGAGTACATTCTTCTAATGTACGAGTATATTAAAAAAAAAATCTGCTGCTGTGGCTGTTCTAGTTTTCAAGTAGTTTAAGTGGTTTAGGTAGTTTTTTAATTAGTTTTACTTTAGTTCGTAAGTTTATTATAAAAAATAAAAGCGATAAAGAATCTGAGTTTTTTTTTAAATTTTCTCAAAAAAAACAAAAAAAAATATAGATTGTAGTTTGATTTTGAATTAAAAATAAAAAAAAAATTAGGCCGAAAGGTACGAGTATTACATTTAAAATATAGTTTAACTTAGACCGCCCGCAAAGGGCCAGTAAGTTAGTTTTAAGTTATTGGATAATTAGGCTAGTTTTTATGAATTTTTGTCTAGCCTTAAGATAGTTTTTAAGATTTAATAAAAATGAATTAAAAAAAAAAATCAGCAATGTTCTGATTTCGAAAACTTTTAGGAAAATTCTATGATCTATGCAAATAAAACCTTTTAAAATCAGAACAAATCAGGAAACATGATTTTATATTATTTTAAATTATTTATTTAAATTAAACAAATAAAGATATTTTTGTTCACGTTAACTGTGTTTTTGTTTTTTTTTTTTTCTTATTTAATGTTAATTCGTTGTAATTTATTATTTAATTTAATAGTTAAAATAAAAAATTGAACTTATTGTTAAAGACTGAAGAAAATGTGTTTTTAAATTAAATCGAAATTAAGTTAAATTAAATAATGTTTGTCCTTAAGTGGGATTAAGGTCAATTTTTGTTTTATTTTCTGTTTTTTTTTATAATGTGACGTTTCTGATGTGGTTACTCCCTTCTTCAGACAACTTTAAAAAATACAAATATTTTTTATTTGTTTGTTCGTTTTTGGTTTCCGTGTTTTTTTTTTTTTTAATCTTTAAAAGACGTTTTAAATTTTTTTCTTTTTTGTTTGAAATAAATTTTCAAACAAATTAAAAAATAAAAACAAAATAAATAAGATATATACAACAAAAAAAGAAAAAAATTTAAAACGTCTTTTAAAGATTTTTTAAAAAAACACGAAAACCAAAAACGAACAAACAAATAAAAAATATATGTATTTTTTAAAGTTGTCTGAAGAAGGGTGTAACCACATCCGAAACGTCACAACATAAAAAAAACAGAAAATATAAACGAAAATTGACCTTAATCCCACTTAAGGACAAACATTATTTAATTAAATAAAAGGTCACGAAAAAAGGAAATATTTAAGTTAAATTAGTCTTAAGTGCATTTTTTGCATTTTAAAGCGCATAGTTTCAAATTTGAAGTGCATGAAAATCCGAACCCTAGTTATAACACAATAGTTCGTACAATGTACTCAATAAAATTGATTACTTCTTCTTTAGGAATAAAATTAGTGTATTAAATGAATAGATTCGTAGATACTAACACAGTTATTACTTAAACCTTACAAATGCATTCGTAGATATACCACTGTACAAATACTTCGTATATCTTATGAATATTCGTACAATGCACGAACATATTCTTCACGAATGTCATTCGTAGCAATTTTACTAATAAATTTTTTGAGTGTGGGTTGACTAGACCTGACAACCATGTTCCAGAATTGGTCTAACAAATGATATAAGAAGATATTTGATAACGAAAGAATCGGAAAACTGGCTACACCTGGTATTCCAGAATTAACTTTGAAGTTATTCAATTCGCAGCCCGTTGAAAAATACCGAATATGATTTATCAAATAAATAAGACTGAACCACCTTACAAAGTGTTCAATAAATCCTATTTTTCTTAATTTCAATAGCCAAACGCAATGAGAGAGTTTGTCAAAAGACTTACAAAAGTTTGTAAAGACACAATCTATTTGCCTTTTGGTTTTAAATGAGTCAATGCAATTTTCGGCGAATTCAACTAAAAAACTTACAGTTGATCGCCTCCTTGTAATTTAGCAACAGGGCTATAATTTTTGATTTCATCTTTTTACCTTTTGTACGTAGTGGGATTATGAAAGAATTTTTCTAAATAGATGAAAACACAAAAGAGGACATTGAAAACTTAAAAATAAATGGACAAATGTAACGACGAATGACTGACACTGTTTTTCAAAATAGTAGAAGGTCCTGTACCCATGTTCTGTAACTATCGCATCGATAAAATTCTTCGAGAAACGGTGAGAATCGGTACAAAAATCAATTTATCGCATCATCGGGTTTCTGTATCTTTTGACAGCCGATAAGTTTGTAACGGATAAAATAATAACAATACTTTATTCTTTATGAATATCCTGAATATAACTAATATTCTCATATTCAGGATAAAGAAAAAAATAAAGATACAGAGATACAGAGACAGATACTTTTACTATTACAGATTACAGATACAGATACCTTATACTTATATAAACGCGTGGATAAATTAGAACGGCCCCACATTTGGGCACCATCTGTAATGAACTTATCTATTTATATAAATAACAAAATAAATGCCTCCGTGAATCTGTAATTTCATGCATCTATCTAAATATCCTTGAGATTCCTTACAGAAGTGAAAAAACCGAGAACTTATCCTACTACTTCCTAGAATAACCTCTTGATCTTTCACCTTTAATTTGAATACGCATCGATGTTATGCATAAACGATTTACCAAACACCAAAATATCGACTCTACAGTCGAGTTATCTTTAGTTTTCACACGCTTTATTTCTCTTCACGATGAGCATAATAACTCAAATGATTTGTGTGACTCAAACTGACCATTACAATTCAAACTGACTATTATAACTCAAACTGAAACATCGATCATATCCAAAAGAACAAACTGGAAGAGCTTTAGAGTGAGTTTGTTAAAATTGGTCGAGCTGATGTTAGACAACTCTAGTTTCAGAAAAGAAACTATCATCCTACTCTTCGACTTCTCCGTTTATCTTAAGGAATCTATCCCTACTCTACTCATTACTCTGGTCTTTACCCCAAAACTCTGGATAAAAATTCAAAGCAACGCTCGAATAGGGTTGTCCACACTCGACAGCCACATTGGGCCTGCTGGGTGCACGATTGCTTAGCTCGCCGGATGAGGGGAGGATCTTGCAGCCGGAATGTGGGCGGTGTTACATTATTTACAGACCCGATTGATCCTTGCTGTACTGGATCGAAAAAAAATGTTAAGTTTGCTGGGCCCGAAAACATCTTAAGAATTTTATCGAACAATAGAATGACTGTACGGATCATCCCTACTTATATTTTTGAAGAACAGAAACTTGCGCGGTTATTTTATGGGGGAAACACCGATGTTCATGTCCCCTGAACCTAAACTACTCCCTCCCTATCGTATCAGATGTACAGCCTGCTACGAACCTAAGGTTTCCACTCGGTTCTAAATTTTCAGAAACCCCTTAACTGAGAGACACTGCTGTTGATGTGCTCTCTTGGTCATCTTCACCCATCCCTATGAAACAAAAAGCCGAAACTTATGTTTTCCTATATGGTTTTCCGTGGACCTCTATACATATTTTATTGGAAAACCCCCTTATTGTAAAAAGAGAAGTTTACAACTAAACTTCCCTTAAATTTGTTTATCCAACTTCTCTCGACCTCTCACAACACTTAACTTACTCAAACATAACTGTAGTTTAACTTCTTAGCCGTTCTTGAATTACTAAAATCTCAGACAACAATTTTTGAATTTTCTTAAATTTTATTTATACAAAAAAAACTTTTCATATTAATTAACTTAGCTTCTTACTCTGCATTTTTGGGTTTTTCTCTTATAATCTTTATATCTAGCTATATCTATACATTTGTTTTATATCTCACTATACCTCCGCTCGCTCGAATAGCTTATTTACTTAAGTTTTCAAGAATTATCGTTTTTACTCTTGATCGTATTATCTCAAAATGTTAAATTCCATACTTGAATTCATCTTCATGCTAGATATTGAAATCTCTCGTACTAATTATACGACGTACTGAAAGAATCTTACTTTCAATCGCGTCTCGCAAAATATATCTTATTACCATTTAAATAAAAAAAAAACTTACAAAACATACCGAAATAAAGGACGTCAAAAAAAATAAAATGTAGAATTATTTTTACTAAAATCATTACCAAATATGAATCTCAAAAAAAAAAAATGTTTCTTTCCAATACTCAAAATATAGTTCAACTAAGTAAATTAATATATCTTTAATCAGGGTATAAAAATAAAAAAAATAATAAATTTATCCATAAAAATCACTCACCAAACTTTCCTTGTAGAAGTGCACTTGTACTCAGATGATTGATGTTCAGCATTCGTTATAAGATGATACCTTCAAATTGACTATACTCGTTCCCAAATTAAAATTATTCTTACTCACGATCAATTTTCTTTCTCTTCTTTTGACCGAAAATTTATCAACTCGGAAACTTCAGAGGAGCGGAAGAATTTACATAATCCTTCTAAAGAGTGACCTACGCTACTAAAATCTTTAATCAACAGAAAATTATCTTTACGTTATCATCATAATGAAACTTATCTATACAGGAACTTCAGAACAAAAATTTATATTATTCTTGTATCATACTTTCAGATACTTTCTCTGGTTGGTGGCTTTATAGAAAATTATCGCGATTTTCAAATTTACTCTTACTGAGACTTTCTTTTCGATTAAATTTACTTTAAATTTACCTTATTTTTCAAATATACGTTAATGATAGCTCTTTCGCTTGCAAAAAAAACAAAATTCTTTACGCGTATTAATATCAAAATTCAAGTCTTTAAAAGATTCCTTATAGAATTCAGAAACAAATCTGTCGTTCGAGTCGACTATCTATGATAGACGATTCTCGTTAAGATTTCTCGTATCAAAAAAAACTGAATCAAAAATAAACTTTCTACACTATGTTCACTCTTCAGAATACTAATTCTTAAATACCAATATCATAAAAAATCAATATACTTATTTTTGCTTGTTATGTTTTAGTAACTTAGCTCTCTGCATTTTTATTTATCCTTGAGGTTTAAACACGTGAGGAAACTTATCATATCCTTGAATAACAGGTAATTCTTTGCCCATTTTCGATGCACTTTCGGCACTTGTATTCTGCTCGACGATCGTAATGTGATTCTGGACTTGATTGTAGTTTCTTGAATATGAGTTAGACTTGCTTGATTCTTGACTAATTATTAGGTGACTTGATTTGACTGTACTGCCGAGACAATTTGTGGACAACGTGACTGTGCTTTCGCATGAATGGATTTCCATGCAAACGTATTGTCTGACGTATCTTGAAATTTTCGTTCGGGACTTTTGTTGCGTCCGAGAACTAACGTAAGTATATATATCTATTAAATGTTCCTTGGAACTGCGTAACGATTTTCGAGTGTTCTGTTCGCAAGACAGAACAGGATTTTGATATAGATGTAAGTATATCGACGATTTTATACTTTGATATAATTTTTGACTTTAAAATAAATGCACGGTGAAGTTGCTTTAGATAAACTGAATTCTTGAGAAAAAATGTGACTTGCTGATATGAATATGTTTATTACGATCTTGAAATAAATCGAACTAGTCGAAATGATATTTAAAGGATGAGATCTAAAGTGATCTGAAGATTGTAATAATCGTAATATTCGTAATAATCGTAATATTAATATCGTCTGGCCGCCACGTGTATCTTGAAAATTTCTTTATGCTGTACGGTCTCGCCATGTTCTTGTCGTAGTACCTGTAGACATAAGAAAAAAAAACTTAGTTTTACGAATTCACGCCTAGCTATCTAATTCTATATTTTCTTCTTATTTTTCTTTTCAGAATTTAGTCTGATTATACCTTTTATGTTAATAAACTAGAATTTACCTTGTTCGTTTAGGATTTGTATCCATTTTCTCAGCGTCGACATTTTCTTGCCGTAGTAAAATTTTCTTCGCCAACAAAAAAGGTTTTTTTATGGCCTAAGTTGTATGGCTCGACATCCTGGCAAAATTATTCACTTTGTTATATTTGTCTACTGCTATATCTCTTAAAACAAAAACTCACCACTAACAATATTAATTATTGCGCCGATTTTCTTTTTGCGATGTGAAGTGTTTGACGGCCAGACTAAAAAGAACAATGTCTGCTGCCTACTTCCCTAATGAAACCTAATTGCAATGGACGCCGGCTACTTGGAACTAATTGGAATTGAATCAAATCCAATTGGACTGAAGTTAGTCTCGATTCGAGTTAGAATTTTAGCTCTGTTCTAACATGTAGTTTTGTTGTGTTTTGTAGCTTCGGGTGATTTTACTTATTGTTACTACATTATTGTATAACAGTTGAGATTTTCTGATTATTCGTTTTGATTATTTCGTGTAACTGTGTGAACAAAATAAATGAGTGAACGGTAACTTTTTTATTCGATATTTCCTTGGCAGACTTTCCTTTCTTTGTTGTTTGTTATTGACCTGACTAGATGTTTGTTTTTTTTATTTATTTCACATAGAGCCTAGTTATTTTGCCTCGAAAACTATTTATTGTTTTTCGTATGAGTTCTTCTTTAAAAGAAGTGGGACTGAAATACGCTTTTTGGCTACACTATAACTTATTTGAATTGATAGGTTTGTTCGCCTGGCTAATTCCTGTGCTGACATAAGTTCTCTCATCCGCTGGTTTCCTACAAAGCTTGTTCTTTTAACTAGTTCCCAACTCGTTCAATGAACAAGAAAAGAAACAGTCTTTGAAATGTTTGCTCTTGAAGCAGAGTCTCATGCACAGCTGAAGCCGGGCTACTGTATCCTACTATGTGTCTTTATTTTCTTAAGTCCTTCGTATGAACTATAGATTCGAAACCTTTCTCATCTCTTACTTTATATAGATTATTACCTATAACTCTTAGAACTGTCACTTTCAAGAACTTAGGGCATAGTTTAGCGCTTCTATGTTTCGCTGCATCACTCAGTATGAAGTTGCGCTTAAAAAGTATGTCTCCTACCTGAAATTTAACTATTCTACTTCTAAGATTGTAGCTATTCTTATATGACTCATGAGCTTGATCTAAAGCTGATTTAAGGTGTGCGTGTAAAATGTTCATTTTAGCGGTTTTCGGTAACCAGTCTATCTCTGAATTGTTAAGTCCATTAAGTTCTTTTAAAAGTTTATAATCTGCTCCGTGTTCTATCATCCTCTGTCCGAACAATGCCTCGTAAGGTGACATGCCCAAAACAGAATGTACCGAAGTGCGTAATGCACTACCTATACTAGATAAATGTTCATCCCAATTGTATTGTCGAGTATCGACGTACGAACGAATTGCAGCTAAGATGGACCTGTTTACTCTTTCGCTAGCATTAGCCTGCGGCGAGAATGCTGCAGTTTTTATGTGTCTTATTCCAAAACTTTCTACCATCTTACTGAACTCTTTACTAATAAACTGTGATCCGTTATCGGACAACAAACTCTCAGGAACTCCGTAAACTAGAAAAATATCCTCTTTCAAAAACTTAATGACTTCAGCTGAATTTGCCTTTTTCAGCGTTTTGATAAAAACAAATTTTGTTAGCTGGTCTAACGCTACTACTATGAATGTATTTCCACTCCGCGATCGCGGATAGGGTCCGAGAAAATCTACATATACATGTTGAAATGGCCTTTCCACTGTATATGCGTTCCCCATCTCCGTGCGCAAAATCGCATTGGGAGCTTTGGTTACCTTGCAGGTTTCGCAACTCCCTACAAACTCTTTAACTTGAGAAGCCATGGTTGGCCAGAAAAATTGTTGGCGGAGCCTATACAGAGTCTTAGCTATCCCTCCATGTGCAGCTCTTGGTGGACAATGTGCTTTTGAGATCAACGAATCGGACAGCGACGATGGAATCCACAACTTCCAGACTTGCTCGTCTTGAAGCGGGTTTCCTGTACAATGCCTGATCTTCTTATACACGAAACCTTTCGAAACTCGAAGATCAGGTAGTCTTTCGTTATTGTCTCTGATGTGCTCGGCGATGTGGAGATATTCTTCCGACTTAAAAGCCGGATCCTCTAAATCGATATGCAACACTTCAGTCGGATTTGTTGACATAGTCCCCGGTCGGAATACTCTTGAATGCAGTTCCTCTACCTCATATGCACGAGATAGAGCATCAGGTACTACATTCAACGTACCCTTCCGGTGTTCTATCCCAAAGTCAAATCCTTGTAATTTGAGACTCCATCGTGCCAATCTCCCCGTTGGGTCTCTTAAACTCATTAGCCACTTCAGGCTTGCATGGTCGGTGACAACCAAAAATCTGTATCCCTCCACGTACGGTCTAAATTTCTGTATGCCTTTCACAGCTGCCAAACATTCACGCTCAGTAACCGTGTAGTTTCTTTGCGCGGCGTTTAACTTTTGTGAATAATAATAGATTGGCCTCTCTACTCCTGATTCGTCCTTCTGACATAACACGCAGCCGATGCCGGTGTTGGATGCGTCACATAAAATGACAAATTGTTTGTTAAAATCGGGATTAATCAAGACAGGAGCAGAGGTCAATGCCTTCTTAATGGCCAGGAAAGCTTCCACTGCTTCTTTGCCAAACTCAAACTTGGATCTCTTCTTTAAGGTGTCCGTCATGGGACTCGCTACACTAGAAAAATTTTCGATGAATCGTCTGTACCATCCCGCCATGCCGAGAAATCGACGTACTTGCCGTATTGACGTTGGTACCGGAAATTCTACTATCGCTGATATCTTTGCAGGGTCTGCTTTCAAACAACCTGGTCCTACTACGTATTCTAAGTACTGGAGTTCTTGAAAGCAAAATTTGGATTTTTCGACATTGATAGTCAAACCTGCTTCCAATAACCTGTTCGCTATTATACGCAATATTTCCACATGTTCCTTGAAAGTTTTCGAAATGACTAATAAATCATCCAAATATACAAATACTTGATCACGTAAGTTTTGCGGCACTACCAAATTCATAAGGTAGGTGAGACTTTGAGCGGCATTAGAGAGACCGAACGGCATCACTTTGAACTGATAGAGCGGTCTTCCAGGGACCGTAAAAGCAGTCTTCTCCCGTGAACTTTGCTCCAGCGGTATTTGCCAGTACGCGTCCTTCAGGTCTACACTCGAGATGAAGTGTGTCTCCGAAAGACGAGATAATAGACCTTCTATCTGAGCAATTGGATTCGCATTCCTTTTCGTCACGGAGTTTACCTTCCGAAAGTCCAAGCACATGCGGTTCTTACCTGGTTTTCGTACCAATACGACAGGCGAACTCCATGGGCTGGAACTCTCTTCGATAACTCCTAACTCAAGCATGCGGTCCAATTCCTGATAGACTAACGCTTGTACCGCTGGAGATATGGGATAATGACGCTGTTTGATTGGTGTTGCGTCACCCGTATCTATCCTATGCTCTAAAAGATGAGTCCGTCCTAACCCTCTCTCTGCAAAAGATGGAAAAAGCCCTATGGTCTCTTCCAATACCTTCGACTCATGGTTAGTTAAAACGCATCTGGTTGGTTCTTTCGCTTCAGTAGTCGACTCTGAAGGTAGCTCTATAGCTGAAATTAAATGAGGAGCTATCTGAAACAAGGCCCAAAAATCAACCCCTAAATATAGTGGTTGGGCTAGGGATGGCACGAGGAATAAATCCAGTACTTGGGCTTTACCTTTGTATTGAATTGTCGCCGTAACCAAACCGACAATAGGTTGTTTCTTCCCGTCAGCCGTTGCTACAGCTGAAGAAAACTTCTTGTAAGGAATGTTTCGTTCCTTCAAAAACTCTAAACCTCCTGAGCCAAGACAACTTAAACTTGCTCCTGAATCCAAGAGACCTAACCAATTCTTTCCGAACATTTCTACCGAAACGTATGGACGTGGATCGTCCGAAGTACTTTTCAGATTAGCTGCAGATATTGCTTTGTATAATTTTCTCTTATGGTTCATTCTTTTTCTTAAATTCCAAATTTTCTTAGAGCGACAAGGGAATGTCACAATTCTCCTACGAGCTTTGTAATATTGTATTTGACGTTCTAGTAAGGGTTTCACTATAGGATCGATTTTAACTTTTTCAGTTTCCGTAATATTTGACTTATTATTTAGATTTTTTTGTTCATTTTGTAATATTGTTACTTTAGATTGCGATACTACAGGATTTTCTACTTTGCCGAGTAGTTGGTCCTCACAGTTTCTCCCTCGGGTGAGAAATTGCTCTTTGGGAAGTTTTCCGAACAGACTGGGCATTTAGGGGTTACAGTTTCTTCTCGCCCACATTTGAAACAAAAGAGACGTCTTTTTGGATCAGGACAATCTCGAAAGAGATGACCCACGCCCTTACAATTCCAGCACTTAAATTCGTCTTTCCTATGGAAAGCTTCCAATGAAGTACTAGAACTGTTTGGAACGTCTTCAATTGCTAGTTGATCTAGCTCATGGACTTGTCGTCGCCCTGGGTTATTCACGTGTGGAGTTTGCTGTTTATAACGTTGGTTTTCGTTTCCGTTAAGGAACTTTTCTATTGTTCGACACACGTATACTAATTCCGCGAGACTGTTCGTATTAAAAGTTATTAGTAATTCTCCCATTCGTCTTCTTACATTTTGCTTTACGAGTTCTACGATCTCTTTAGCGGGTTTAGGACTTTTCAATCTCGAATTCAACTTAATAAGGTCGTCATAAAAGTCGTTGAAACTTTCATTGAACCCTTGTTTCCTATCTGACATTTTCCTAGACAACTCGAAATCTGTCTCTAGACTTCTGTATTGTTCTAGTAACGCCATTCTAAGAGATATCCACGATGTCCTAGGATTATTCTTTAGATACATCCAATACCACGCTTCAGTTGGACCACAAACAAAATGATGAAAATTTGCAACTACTTCCTCCCAAGATACATTGTAGCTGTTCTTTACGCGTTCTATCCTGAACAAAAAATCGTCTACTGACATGTCTTTATTGTCAAATTTGATTCCCCACTTGTGATAGTGTGGAAATCTGACATAAGTGCTGGCTGGTGAAGGTGTTACATTAGGTCGGTTCGAAGTTGACGGAGAGTCGTTTAGATTCATTTGACCCAACTGAGTTAAAAAGTTGTCTACATTCGAACCTCTAGCCATGTCTACTGGGTGAACACTAGGTTCATACGATTGTGTCTGCATCTGAATGTGTTGAGCATCCGTTGGTCGAAGTCTATTACGTTCGTTTTGACGTTCAGTCGGTGTTATGGTTTCTTGTAAATTCCCACTATTTTGCGGATTAAGTTGTGTGTTGGGTAAGACTGTTGCAAGAGTATCTCTTACGATATTTCCTACTTGTTCTAGAATGTTAGCTTGGTTTCGAGCTAATTCTTCTCTTAAAAATCGGTGGTCTTCCGTTCGGTTCAGACCTACTGTCGCTGACACAACTTCCCTCACGTAACTATCAAAATGACTTGAGTCATTTCTTTCATTGAGACTTGAACTAGCCGCCGGTTCTTGCGCTCTTGGTTCATCGTGCTCACTTGCATTATTCTCTGCGTTCTCATTACCTCTGGAGGTACCGAGATCTGCATTGATATTGTTAGTACTATTCCTAATACTATTGTTATCTGAATCAGTAGGCATACTGTCTCGTCGTCTATTTCTCAAGCTACGTGTAGTCGGAATCACAAAACGAGCTCTACCACGTCTACTCATCTGTCTTATCTATGTTTTCTGGGATGTCTATATTTCAATTTTATTATTTCTTCAAAAAAAAAGTCTTATTCAACTAAATCTTCATTTACTTTCGGCCTTATTTAGACTACCGAAAGAATGATCTATAAACTTACTTAAATACTAATTCTATTCTCAAAAGAAAATTTATAACTATCTTCAAAAATGTTCCTTACTTAAATCTTGCTATACTACCAAAATTATACTATTTCTTCAAAAACAAAGAATCTTAACTTTACTATAAGGATGCCGCCGGGCAAAATTTCTTCGAACTTAAACTAAAACTAAATAATCTGAAATAACGCCACCAGGCAACTTAACTAAAGGGATGCCACCAGGCAAATTCTCTCAAAACTAAAGTGCGCCACCAGGCAAATTTTCTCCAAAAAAAACTCAAAGGGTGCCACCAGGCAAAAATAATACTAAACTTAACTCAAAAAAAAATACTTATCATAAATTGTTGAGGGTCTCGAGAATTGGATGGAGAGTTGGAATAACAACAATATCCTTCTCCTCAAAAAAAAAATGTGTTGTAAAAGTGGTAAAAAAAAACATTCGATACAACTAACTACGTCGAAAGTATGTACCGAAATATAAAATTTTTATTGTATTTGATCTTTTCCGCGAAGTTAAAAGGGTAGATTTCATTCTTAGAAATGGAGGATATTCGCCACACTGCAACAGACGTGCGTCAGGAATTATTCACTAACCACCGGTCAATGCAACCGAAATCTCCTGCTCATCTCTTCAAACTCGATCTTTCCTTGTCAGAAACTGATGTTGATGTTCTTGAGAAACTTCTTCCTACCAAAGTGAATTTCAAATGATTATCTCTATGCTTCTGCAACAGACGTGCGTCAGGAACTTGTTCACTTAACCACCGGTCAAAAGGTTAAGAGAATCATCACTCTAAACTCTATCACAAAATTCAGCGTTTAGCCTTAATGCAACAGTCCACTAGTAAAATTACCACCAGTGCGGACATAAGTGCTTACTACCAAACATTTCGAGGTCGAAGACAACCAATCGGCTTCACTACAACAGACGAAGTTCTACAAGCAATAAAAACTTCCGGATAATGACAAGTCGATTTAGCTCCCCTCGATGTGATCCTCGAGTGAACTCTACTAACAAAAAGTTATCTCAAACAAATTTTTTCACAAAATTAAATCTTGCTTACTTTTCTGCTCTGTTCTCAAAAATAAAATATTATTGTTACTTTCTTAAGTTTTTCGGGCCCCACGTTGGGCGCCATCTGTAACGGATAAAATAATAACAATACTTTATTCTTTATGAATATCCTGAATATAACTAATATTCTCATATTCAGGATAAAGAAAAAAATAAAGATACAGAGATACAGAGACAGATACTTTTACTATTACAGATTACAGATACAGATACCTTATACTTATATAAACGCGTGGATAAATTAGAACGGCCCCACATTTGGGCACCATCTGTAATGAACTTATCTATTTATATAAATAACAAAATAAATGCCTCCGTGAATCTGTAATTTCATGCATCTATCTAAATATCCTTGAGATTCCTTACAGAAGTGAAAAAACCGAGAACTTATCCTACTACTTCCTAGAATAACCTCTTGATCTTTCACCTTTAATTTGAATACGCATCGATGTTATGCATAAACGATTTACCAAACACCAAAATATCGACTCTACAGTCGAGTTATCTTTAGTTTTCACACGCTTTATTTCTCTTCACGATGAGCATAATAACTCAAATGATTTGTGTGACTCAAACTGACCATTACAATTCAAACTGACTATTATAACTCAAACTGAAACATCGATCATATCCAAAAGAACAAACTGGAAGAGCTTTAGAGTGAGTTTGTTAAAATTGGTCGAGCTGATGTTAGACAACTCTAGTTTCAGAAAAGAAACTATCATCCTACTCTTCGACTTCTCCGTTTATCTTAAGGAATCTATCCCTACTCTACTCATTACTCTGGTCTTTACCCCAAAACTCTGGATAAAAATTCAAAGCAACGCTCGAATAGGGTTGTCCACACTCGACAGCCACATTGGGCCTGCTGGGTGCACGATTGCTTAGCTCGCCGGATGAGGGGAGGATCTTGCAGCCGGAATGTGGGCGGTGTTACATTATTTACAGACCCGATTGATCCTTGCTGTACTGGATCGAAAAAAAATGTTAAGTTTGCTGGGCCCGAAAACATCTTAAGAATTTTATCGAACAATAGAATGACTGTACGGATCATCCCTACTTATATTTTTGAAGAACAGAAACTTGCGCGGTTATTTTATGGGGGAAACACCGATGTTCATGTCCCCTGAACCTAAACTACTCCCTCCCTATCGTATCAGATGTACAGCCTGCTACGAACCTAAGGTTTCCACTCGGTTCTAAATTTTCAGAAACCCCTTAACTGAGAGACACTGCTGTTGATGTGCTCTCTTGGTCATCTTCACCCATCCCTATGAAACAAAAAGCCGAAACTTATGTTTTCCTATATGGTTTTCCGTGGACCTCTATACATATTTTATTGGAAAACCCCCTTATTGTAAAAAGAGAAGTTTACAACTAAACTTCCCTTAAATTTGTTTATCCAACTTCTCTCGACCTCTCACAACACTTAACTTACTCAAACATAACTGTAGTTTAACTTCTTAGCCGTTCTTGAATTACTAAAATCTCAGACAACAATTTTTGAATTTTCTTAAATTTTATTTATACAAAAAAAACTTTTCATATTAATTAACTTAGCTTCTTACTCTGCATTTTTGGGTTTTTCTCTTATAATCTTTATATCTAGCTATATCTATACATTTGTTTTATATCTCACTATACCTCCGCTCGCTCGAATAGCTTATTTACTTAAGTTTTCAAGAATTATCGTTTTTACTCTTGATCGTATTATCTCAAAATGTTAAATTCCATACTTGAATTCATCTTCATGCTAGATATTGAAATCTCTCGTACTAATTATACGACGTACTGAAAGAATCTTACTTTCAATCGCGTCTCGCAAAATATATCTTATTACCATTTAAATAAAAAAAAAACTTACAAAACATACCGAAATAAAGGACGTCAAAAAAAATAAAATGTAGAATTATTTTTACTAAAATCATTACCAAATATGAATCTCAAAAAAAAAAAATGTTTCTTTCCAATACTCAAAATATAGTTCAACTAAGTAAATTAATATATCTTTAATCAGGGTATAAAAATAAAAAAAATAATAAATTTATCCATAAAAATCACTCACCAAACTTTCCTTGTAGAAGTGCACTTGTACTCAGATGATTGATGTTCAGCATTCGTTATAAGATGATACCTTCAAATTGACTATACTCGTTCCCAAATTAAAATTATTCTTACTCACGATCAATTTTCTTTCTCTTCTTTTGACCGAAAATTTATCAACTCGGAAACTTCAGAGGAGCGGAAGAATTTACATAATCCTTCTAAAGAGTGACCTACGCTACTAAAATCTTTAATCAACAGAAAATTATCTTTACGTTATCATCATAATGAAACTTATCTATACAGGAACTTCAGAACAAAAATTTATATTATTCTTGTATCATACTTTCAGATACTTTCTCTGGTTGGTGGCTTTATAGAAAATTATCGCGATTTTCAAATTTACTCTTACTGAGACTTTCTTTTCGATTAAATTTACTTTAAATTTACCTTATTTTTCAAATATACGTTAATGATAGCTCTTTCGCTTGCAAAAAAAACAAAATTCTTTACGCGTATTAATATCAAAATTCAAGTCTTTAAAAGATTCCTTATAGAATTCAGAAACAAATCTGTCGTTCGAGTCGACTATCTATGATAGACGATTCTCGTTAAGATTTCTCGTATCAAAAAAAACTGAATCAAAAATAAACTTTCTACACTATGTTCACTCTTCAGAATACTAATTCTTAAATACCAATATCATAAAAAATCAATATACTTATTTTTGCTTGTTATGTTTTAGTAACTTAGCTCTCTGCATTTTTATTTATCCTTGAGGTTTAAACACGTGAGGAAACTTATCATATCCTTGAATAACAGGTAATTCTTTGCCCATTTTCGATGCACTTTCGGCACTTGTATTCTGCTCGACGATCGTAATGTGATTCTGGACTTGATTGTAGTTTCTTGAATATGAGTTAGACTTGCTTGATTCTTGACTAATTATTAGGTGACTTGATTTGACTGTACTGCCGAGACAATTTGTGGACAACGTGACTGTGCTTTCGCATGAATGGATTTCCATGCAAACGTATTGTCTGACGTATCTTGAAATTTTCGTTCGGGACTTTTGTTGCGTCCGAGAACTAACGTAAGTATATATATCTATTAAATGTTCCTTGGAACTGCGTAACGATTTTCGAGTGTTCTGTTCGCAAGACAGAACAGGATTTTGATATAGATGTAAGTATATCGACGATTTTATACTTTGATATAATTTTTGACTTTAAAATAAATGCACGGTGAAGTTGCTTTAGATAAACTGAATTCTTGAGAAAAAATGTGACTTGCTGATATGAATATGTTTATTACGATCTTGAAATAAATCGAACTAGTCGAAATGATATTTAAAGGATGAGATCTAAAGTGATCTGAAGATTGTAATAATCGTAATATTCGTAATAATCGTAATATTAATATCGTCTGGCCGCCACGTGTATCTTGAAAATTTCTTTATGCTGTACGGTCTCGCCATGTTCTTGTCGTAGTACCTGTAGACATAAGAAAAAAAAACTTAGTTTTACGAATTCACGCCTAGCTATCTAATTCTATATTTTCTTCTTATTTTTCTTTTCAGAATTTAGTCTGATTATACCTTTTATGTTAATAAACTAGAATTTACCTTGTTCGTTTAGGATTTGTATCCATTTTCTCAGCGTCGACATTTTCTTGCCGTAGTAAAATTTTCTTCGCCAACAAAAAAGGTTTTTTTATGGCCTAAGTTGTATGGCTCGACATCCTGGCAAAATTATTCACTTTGTTATATTTGTCTACTGCTATATCTCTTAAAACAAAAACTCACCACTAACAATATTAATTATTGCGCCGATTTTCTTTTTGCGATGTGAAGTGTTTGACGGCCAGACTAAAAAGAACAATGTCTGCTGCCTACTTCCCTAATGAAACCTAATTGCAATGGACGCCGGCTACTTGGAACTAATTGGAATTGAATCAAATCCAATTGGACTGAAGTTAGTCTCGATTCGAGTTAGAATTTTAGCTCTGTTCTAACATGTAGTTTTGTTGTGTTTTGTAGCTTCGGGTGATTTTACTTATTGTTACTACATTATTGTATAACAGTTGAGATTTTCTGATTATTCGTTTTGATTATTTCGTGTAACTGTGTGAACAAAATAAATGAGTGAACGGTAACTTTTTTATTCGATATTTCCTTGGCAGACTTTCCTTTCTTTGTTGTTTGTTATTGACCTGACTAGATGTTTGTTTTTTTTATTTATTTCACATAGAGCCTAGTTATTTTGCCTCGAAAACTATTTATTGTTTTTCGTATGAGTTCTTCTTTAAAAGAAGTGGGACTGAAATACGCTTTTTGGCTACACTATAACTTATTTGAATTGATAGGTTTGTTCGCCTGGCTAATTCCTGTGCTGACATAAGTTCTCTCATCCGCTGGTTTCCTACAAGTTTATCGACTGAAACAAACGGAACTAAAATACTGGAAAAATGCAATAAAATGGGTCTCTGTATCTTTGAAAGTCGATAAGTTTATCGATTTAAATGTTAAAACTTATCACTTACCATCAAGCAGGCGAATAGATCGAGAAACTAAAAAAAATGTCTGAAGCTAAAAAGGTAAACAAATAAATAAATAATAAAAAGTTCTATTTTTTACATTATTTTATTCAAATTTTATAATTTAGACATCCTCCTGAGTTACCGGTGGCCAGAAGAATACTTTAATAGACTTTATGGCGGAAAACATGCCCTTTGCAAGAGGCCAATTCTCAAGGCAGAATAACGGCGAAACGTGGGAGATTTTAAGCGCACAGCTGAATGCTCAAGGACCTAACATAAAAACTGTTGAACAATGGAAAAAGGTATACATAATATACATATACAAAAAAAAAAGTAAGCACCAATTTTGGTGATGATCTTGTTTCGAGGACAAAGTTTTTTATTTTTTTGTTTTTGTTTTAGCTTTTAGTACTTTAGTACTTTTCGAGTGACATTGTTTTCCAACTAACAATTACAAGAATTTCAGTGAAATTTCAATGTCAATAGAAAAGTATTTGCTCGAATTGGATAATTCAAACGCTTCTGAGTCACAAATTAAGTGTTATGCTGAATTTCAAAAACAATTTTTAATTTCAACAAATATTTCAAAAAAAAAAATCATATTATGCAAATAGTTTCCTCATGCTCAAGGATTGTAAATGACGAAACTGTTCCTATATTAAATTTTTTTGTAATTTCTGCTAGAATCGAAAATGGATTTTAGTACCACGTATAGGATCTAAGTTAAGACTCAGAAGCGTTTGAATTATCCAAAAGAAGCGATTGGTTTTAAAATGACATGTACATATCAAAAACTTACAATAACTTGAAGAGAAAATAATACGAAATCCAATGATGATTTTCTATAATTTTTTTGTTTTTATTTAGTAATTTTTAAAATAGGGTATCTAGTGTTTGCTTAGTAATATTTTCAGACATATTAATTAAAATTTCTCTTGATGCGGTCCCGAATCACCGTGGCTGCTCGTAGATGGGCTGAAGTATTTTCGTGGAAAGAGCTTTCATCTCCAGCATCATTTTCGTCTTGAAAATGTTCCTCTTCTAAAAGGCCGTGCCTTAATCGGAAGTTATGCAGCACACAGCATGCAATAATTATTCTTCCTGCTGCTTGCGCAGAATAGCATAATCCCAATTTAAGGCACCGGAACACAGATTTTAAAACTCCGTTGAGCCTTTCGACACAGTTGCGTGTTCTTGAATGAATCAAGTTGTAGGATCTCTCATCAACAGCAGAAGAAGAGCGGTATGGTGTCATGAGATAAGGGCGAAGTGGATAGGCGGAATAACCTACATAATTAAAAAAAGATTTAAAATTGTAGTGTACGCGCCTTGTGAAGCAGAATTGCTTACCTAACAGCCAAGAGCTGTGTTCCCCCGGTTCACAAGCTTCATAGAGTCGTTCAAGCAAAGATTTCACTTGAGATCCATCCCATATATAGGAATTATGTGAGGATCCTCCAAAGTTTGCTATCACACTAAGAATTCTCAGGTTGAAGTCACATATCTAAAAGCAATTTTCATTAAAACTAAGATTTTAAGTTCTTAGGAATATATTTACCAACTGGACATTCTTTGAGTGGTATCCTTTTATGTTGAGGTTGCATGCTTCGATTTCAATATTTGGTTTTTGGATCCTCACATGGGTGCAGTCAACAGCCCCAATAACTTCGGGAAATCCGGTCTCATTGAAAAATCTAATAATAATTTACATAAAAATATTATTCAAATTTACCTCTGCTTTATTGAAAAGTATTCCTCTTCTCTGGGGAATTTTATTCACTTGTCTGCTAGAGTGCTAGCTTGTCCTGAAGTATTTTGGATACTTTGGCTACAATGCGGGACACCATAGTTCGGCTCATTGCTGCTGAAAAGTCCTGCCCAACGTCCCAGACGCAAAAAAATGCAGTGCCGCAGAGATACGGACAGGGATGGGGATAAAGGTTGTCCTCTGTCCCTGCCTCATATGTGGACGCATTTCTTCAACGAGAACGCGAGCTGCATCCCGACTAAGTCGGTACAACTCCCGAAATCGCTCTTCCGGTATTTCAAATGGGTTAGTATTCTCCCGAAGTCTTCGCCTGTGTATTCGCATTCTGTTGCGTCGTTGATCCATTTCCGACAATAAAATTATTGCAAACATAGTACATATATTTTATATATTAATATTTCTTCACTTTTACTCAATCTCAATTATTTTAGAACTTTTTTTTTTTTTTTTTTTTGATTTGACAGAAGATTGACAGTTCAACTTATCGCCTTCCAATGGATATTTCAGTCAGAATAGTTTGGAAATTGAACTTATAGCGTTCAGTTACAGAAACCGGATTTTTTCCAGAGGCGATAACTGAGGAATGAGTTGTTTCATATTTTAAGGATGCGAAAAGTTATCGCCCGAGTTACAGAACATGGGTACTGGTTTACAACTATCGTCTAAGTAAGATATATACTTTCTAATGTGTTCAGTATTAATATTAAATTTAATGTCAGTCAAGTAAAATAAATATTTCAAAAGCCCAAAGTTTTGTGCAATTTCGTCAAAATTATCACAGTTCAAAAAATCAAAGTTAAAAGTATCACAGATGTTAGTATAACAGAAGTCAGCAAATAGAGTTGTGTTATAAAGCTGAGGGTCATGATTTGAAATGTCGGACGGATAACGAGAAGACTTTCTTTTACAATTTATGAATTTGCAAAAATATTTTGGATTCAATTTAAGTCCTCTTTGCACCTTCTACTACTAAAAATGTTTTTTACTTCACAATAATTTTCAAAACTTATTATATATTATATATATATTATTGAATATAGACCATATATTATTTCTTCTATTTTTGAGGCTTTTTAACTCACTATCATAACACTTTAGAACAAAAGATCTTGGTTTAATTATGGTTAGAAAACAATCAAACAAAACATTATACAATTTGAAGACCATAGAATTAACATTTAAAGAATTATTAAGACAAGACCAGTCTGCTTGATGTAATAAAAATGTATTTAGTTTTATAAAAACGTTATTTTTAAAAATTAAATGTGTAACAAGTTTCAAAAATTTCATTGTGTAAATTATCTCAGTTCAGAAAAAGTGTAAAATTTATATCTGGATGGTGGTTGTCTTCAGGCAACTTGATTTTTCCACTGTAATATTAGTGAAGACTAGATCCAGCCATTTTCCATCAGTGCTTAAAATGTCGTTAAATTGGTGAAGTCCATCAAAAGATGTTAAATTATCAATTAATTTTGAGTCGTCCGTTTTGAGATTACCAGACATTTTTGAGGCAAAGCAAAATTGGCCTTTCACCATTTTTTTTTTGTTTTTATCACTTCAAGTCAGCAGAAGATAAGAACATAACTTCTCAATTCCAATGTAGCGGTGCTAATAGTGGCGTAGTGTAGGCTCTTATAGTCCGAAGCAGAGCCAATTTTTGCCGACCCTAAGCTTTTTTTAGTGTCTTCATTCCTTTTGCCAGTTTTCAAGGTGTTGAAAAAATAATTTGCGAAAACTTGTATATACAATATTATTTTAAATTCGAAAAGATTCTGTATATTCAAAAATTTTAATCGAAATCGGTAGATTCGTTAATGAGAAATGACTAAAAAAAACAATGCTATGATAGGTACCGTTAGTAACATTTTTTCTTAAAATACCTTCTTAACTAAAATGTACTCTATGTCTATAATAGCACACCTAATTTACAACTAACTCGTTATCAGTTTCTATCTCTGCTAAAATAGGTACAAGCTAAAACTCATCATGTGATTGGGTTTTTTTTTTTCAATCGACCCATTTAGTTTTGTTTTGTTGATTAGTTATACAATCATGGGCTCTTAAGCCCTTGCTACTATCAGAAGGATTACCCATAGCATACATTCCAATAAGATTCTGGCAACTTGTCCGGAGGACTTCTCAACCCCATGGAGAATTGTAGACAGAAAATGTATTTAGAATTCTTCTTCGGTCAACAACCCCAGAGCTTAGGACAATCACCCACTCACATAAATCTCTGTAAGCTTCTCGTAGTAGGTGTGTGTGGTAGCCTCCTGCTTCTCCTATAATATGACATATCAGAATCACACATGAAAATGCATGCGGCAAATCCTGTGCAGCAGAGAAAAGCAAAAAAAAGGAAAATACAACAATAACAAAAGGCAGACAAACAAGTGGAATATTTTACTCCTGCAGGGACACAATGCAATTTTCCAGAGAGTTTCGAGAGATTTAAATTACAGCCGCATTGCGACAGGAACAAATAATCATCAAAATTTATTGCGAGTTTCCCTTTTTTGCCCTTTGTGCCTTATGGAATTGAATAAGGATTGTTATGCCTCCTGCAACTCACAGAGACACATAGTCTTTGGCCCATCATCCTGTGGTGTGCATCTTTTTGGTGAAAGGAGAGAGAGAGAGAGATAGATATCCTGGTGCTGGCTGGCATTATAGATAAACACTGGTGTCAGGAGATAGATTTTGTTGTCTTGCCACTGGTATTTTTTCTGCAATTTTTTGTTGGCCAGGGTGTATGTGGCATTTTTTTTTTTTTTTTTTTTCTTAGATAAATTGTGGTTTGCCTTGCCAAAATAATGCACTTAGTGTTTTTATGTTGTTGGGAAGCTTAACGGTTGATAAGAAGGCACTTTATGATGCCTTCGAATCGATAGCTTCCAGAGTTTATGAGATACCGGAGTTTGGGTAGCCATCTACATTTCTTACATATTCTTGTTTGAAGTTGTTAAAATGAAGCCATGAATAGGGTCATTTTTGGTGTAGTAGATTTTGGTTCTTTATTATCTCCTTCAAATGAAAAAGAACTGTTGTTTAATGGAAGACTTTGGGGAGAAGTGAAGTGCATATTAATGGATAGGAAGGTATTCATGCATTTTTGTGTACCTTAGACTTTTGTTTTTAAGATTGGTCTACCTATAAAACGTGAGTACAAGAAACACATGCAATGTATGCGTACAAGGTAGGGAAAATTAATCACCATATCGGAAGATGTATAATTTTTGGAAATGACGTCGTACGTCAAACATATTTGAAATTTGTGACCTAGAAAACTGCCAAAATCAAACGGACAAGCAGTGGAGTGCTATAAGTCTGCAAGAGCGTGGAATAATTGTGTCGATTTTTTTTTAACCAATAATCGGTCGGTGACCGATGTCAATTTCCTAATCGTGTCGCTGGGCAAACATTGTGCACCTTAGCTACTCGACTCGAACAGAATAGAAACACAGAAGACCATACAAAGCGTGGCCGCCACTGGACTGGTCGCTGGTTCGAGAATTTAGGGGCTGTGGCTGCCATTGTTCCTGAGAATGATAGATATCACCAGATGGACCATACAGCGATTTTCAGTGAACGATTAACACAATATGTTGCCGTACAAAGTGCAATCAGTGCATCAGTTAATGCCTTCTGACCGTAAGTCGGTTGTGAATTACTGTCAAGCCATCCTCAATCTCAACAACGAAGATGACGATTTTGGTCCACTTAAGCGGTTACGTCAATAAGCAAAATTTTTGTTTCTGGGTCACTGAAATTCCGCGTGTGATGAGCGAAGAGCCATAACATTCACTCAAAGCCACTGTGTGATTCGGCGTTCACGCAAGAGGAGTGATTGGATCGTATTTTTTTTTAGGACGCCATTGGTAATACGGTCACTGTTACTGTAACTGTTACTGGCCCTATATTAAACGACGTCTTACTGGTTACTGCCGCAAGTGGATGGCTTGATGAACATGAAGTTTTATAGGTCACAATTATTGATATAATGAAGGAAGCGTTTCCTGGTCGCGTAATCTCCGGATTTGGCATGGCTAGCAAGATCGCCAATTTAACCATCTCAGACTTCTTTCTTTGGGGCTACTTGAAGACAATCGCAGCCCTTAAACAGGATATTCGACAGGAATACGAACAGTTATCATTCCTCTAAGGTACTAAACCACCAGGTTGAGCATTGGTTTCATGGATGTGGCCTCCTGATGACTATAAGTATATAAATATAGTATCTGGTTATCTCACATGCCCACACAGAAAAGAGAAAGATGATGACACAAAAGACGTGCCACACAAGCTCCTGGATAACTTATATTAGTATTAGGGTAGGTATGACATTAAAATTGTCTTAGGCTGCTTAAACACCGAGTTGGGCAAAAGAATACACCTTTGATGGCGCAGTTCGAAAGTTCAGCTTAAACGACACCACTCCGGTAGCGGACTTAAACCTAACAAAAATGCAATTGGACGGCACAATGGTATCTAGTACGCAATTCCTAGAATTCACAATGGAACATGTTAATTTCTGAATCAATCAATCATCATTCAGATCGACGAGATTTCGATTGAAAGTAGGTATTATTTCAATATCTAGGATGTTCTAACCTTGCTTACATTGAATCTGCCTTGTTGTGGCCAACTTACTGCTACGGATGTTCTGACCAAAAAAAAAAAAAAAAACTGTGAGAGCATTCAGCTGCAATCGGAAGAATTAACCATCGTTTTCATATTAAACCTTCAGGCATTAGAAGGCTTGGCAAGAGCTCATCAATGATGCATCATCTAATGGCATGTTATTATTGACATGACCAGCACTATCATAATGAATCACTTAGTCAAGCACATGCAAACCTGCGCTGCTTGGAACCTCCAGAGCAACTCTTGAGCTGTTCAAGCAGAAAAGAAGGAAGTAACACCATCTTCTCAGTCAGTTATACGAAAAGCGCGTAATGGGAAATTTTTTGGATGTCATACCTGGAACTAGACCCAAAAGTTTTACAAAAACAGAAAAAGAAAATCTGAAGCCTTCAAGGGCGATCAAGTAAGTTCTGGAAACTGTAGAACTACGAGTATCAGCCAGATTGTGCCACGAAATCTAGACGACTTAAACAATCTATTTCTTTGTCCCAATATCGACAAAGAGGCGATAGTTATATTTCTTTTAAGCTGCTGAAGTGTATGGAGTATGGGGTATGCACTAGCTCAGCTACAAATTATTATCCATGAGTTGAATCTTAGCATTGTTTTCCACACACTCACAAGAGGAAAACCTTTCAACTCAACCAAGTAGTTAAATATGTTGAAATGGCGACCGCGAGCAGTCTTCCTCGGTGACCCAAACAGCGCTGGAGCTTCGTCGTTTTGATACCATAAATCCCTGATTCATCAGCTCACCTCTGCCTGAAGTTTGCTAAATCGCGAGCAATACACATTACAGAAGTCATCTAGGTTCGTCGCAGAGCCACTTTGTCGTGTCAAGAAAAGAGATCAAGTTGAATTCAATTAGTCCCTCAAGGTCGTCGGGCAGCAACTTTCGGAATAAATAAATGCTCTTATTCTGGACAGAGTAGGACTTTAACAGAGGAAATGGGTGACTGTTTTCTTATACAGCTGATCCTGTTTCTGCATTAGTTTGCGACTTATTAAAGTTGAGCCCCATCTTCCAGTTGGTTAAACTGCTTCACCTAGTTGGATTCCTTGAGAAAAATTGTGCCCTTCATTACATTAAGATGAATGTTTACTCTTTTACAAGTGAGTTATGAAAGGCTGATCCTTACCTGGCCAGCTCTTCAGCTCATTGGTCACGGATAGTCTTGAAAAAAACTACAACGATTCCATGTTGTATTAAAACTGTTTTAGTTCGTAGTAAATCGAAGAAAAATGTACGCAAAACGGAAAAGTAACCCATCGAATTTTAATTGGAAGCTTTTTTGCCGTTTTCGTTTTCGTAATAAAACTACGTTTATTACTCGCAGAGCCAAAAAAGATATTTTGTATCAAAGCTGGATACAAACCAATCTTCTCGTCGACTCTGGAATAACCTTCGCTCTATTGGAATAGGGAGAAAGCAAATAGTTCATTCCTTTCCTGACTCAGATACCCTAAATTGGAGTTTTATACCAACTGAATCTCCCCAAGATATATTTTTACCCAACCATGAAGCACTTAATGTCGTAACTACGGAGCTAGAATTTGAAGTTTCACCTGAGTATGAGGTATTTGAAAGCTTAAAATCAATTAAGCCTGATGCTGTTGGGGTCCCGTAAAGCTTCACAAAAATGATTTTGTGTCATATTTTACCATCATTCACTCAGCTGATAAATTTTTTTATTACATCCTCATCATTTTCCGATTGCTGGAAGTTAGCTAAGATTATCCCCGTTGCGAAAAACACTAACCCAACTTCTTGCTCAGATTTCCTATCGATTAGTATCCTACCCTGTTTGTCAAAGGTTTTTGAAAAAATTCTAGCAGCTCAGATCTATAGTCACCTTGATAGGTTTAATTTACTCTCCCCATTTTAACCTGGATTCCGTGGTCATCACAGTTGCCAGACTGCAATGATCAAGGTACTTGATGATATACCAGTTCAATATGACCTGGGTAATGTGACTGCTCTCTGCTTGCTGGATTTTTCAAAAGCCTTTGACCCAGTTAATCAGGAAATTCTCTGCATGAAATTGAAGCGCTGGCGCTGCTTTGGCTTTCATAATAGAGTGGTGAATCTTATAAAAAACTATTTGACAAATAGGTTCCAGAGGGTAAAAGCTAATTAAATGATTTCCGAATTTATGAATCTGCGGATGGGTGTTCCACAAGGCTCTATTTTGGGACCGATTTTATTTTACATTTTTATCAACGATTTGCCAAATGTTTGTTCCAATGCATCAATTCATTTGTATGCTGACGATGTGCAAATTTATTTGTCTCGTCCAATTGGCTTTCAAGAGGACCTAATCTGTAAAATGAATGAGGACCTTCAGGACCCTCAACTCATCTAAGTCCCAATTGATCGCGATATCTAATATACCTGACTTTTACCACCGGTGTATCTCTCGCATGTACAACTTAAGTTTGTGCGCTCTGTGATTAGTCTTGGTTTCAGGATCAACACTTCTCTTTCGCCTGAAAATCAGGTTAATCATGCCATTGGAAGAATTTACGGTGGGTTGCGTAAGCTTTGGCTAGTTTGCAATGTAACTCCTGTTAATACCAAATTAAGACTTGTTAAAACACTGCTAATTCCTCTAATTGACTATGCCAATGTTATATATTGTAAACTTGATTCACATTCCCAGCATAAGTTTCTTGTAGCATTCAACGACATGTTAAGATACATTTATGAGCTTAGGAGATATGAGCACATATCACATTTTCATAAACTGGTTCTTGGGTGCTCTTTTCAACAATTCTTTGATTCAAGATGCTGTACGTTTATGCACAAAATCATTCAAAATAGAAAACAATCGTACATTTATGAAAAACTGCAGTTTAACCAATCTAATAGAACACTCAATCTTTTAACACCTTCTTACAACTTTTTGAATTCTTCACGGCTGTTTTTTGTTCATGCAACAAAGTTATGGAACTCTCTGCCTGTTACTATTAAGAAAATCATTTGTACCGCTAATTTTAAGAGCGCAATAATACTTCACTTTAGCTAATAAAATAACAAGGAAATAATGAAGGAAAGGGGAGGGATGGGTTGTGAAATTGGGAGGTGACGGGAAGGGATAAATGTGTAGGGATCAAATGGCAAAAATTTGTAAATAACGACAATACTTCAGCAACAGAAGTGATTTTTTCTTTTAATTGTCTATTAATTTATAAATAATAATTTATATCCATCTTTTTGTTTTTTTTTTGTTTATTACAAAATATTAATGTTAATCGTATTTTAACGTAAGTTATTCACCACTAAAATTGTTCTTATATATTTTCTTTTGCATACATGTTACCTTTAATTTGTTATTTTATACTGTTTATAATAAAGATCCCCTGAAAAGGACAGCAATCCCTGTCGAAACGTTAGGAACAAATCGATGTAACTTTGTTTCATTGCCATTTCCAGTGACCAAAAAAGCCGAAGGAAAAGGAATATCTCATCCACCAACTAATAAAAATCTGTAAAACAAGTTATAATTTATTATTAAAAAGTGAATAACACAGGCTCCTTCTTTTTTTTTATTTATTAAGATTTTTTCTTAGTATTAATTTTTATTACAATTATTTCTTAATTTTTTATTGTAATTTTCCTAGATTTTGTCGAAACATGTAACCAGTTCTTAGGTACTATAAAAGCCTATGTCTTACTTGTACACCTTTTTTGAAAATAAATTGAATTGAATTGAATTGATTCCTTCGATTCCAAGTGCACTTAATAACTCTTAAACATCTGATTGAGTTTGTCACGATGCTTTTTACCTGCGACTTATAGGTACTATAAGGCAAGTTATACATTCGTAAGAAAAATCGGACTCGAGATTTCGATCAAAGTTGACATTACGATGATAGCGAAGACTCAAAAAGTGGGTCTCACAATTCTGTCTGTCTGTCTGTCGGTTCGACTACAGCCTAAACGGCTCAGCCGATTATCTTCAAACTTGGCAGATATGGGTTTTGATTTTTTCCCCTCACACGTTTTTTTCTTTTTTTTTTTTAACCAAAAATAACGGTACATGCCATACGAATTTTTTTCAAAATTTTATAAATATTTTTTTTTTCTCAAAAACAGTTCGACAGATTTAAAAAATAAAAACACAAAAAAATTTCATTTAGTTAAAGCTAGGTAATGGTTGAAAAAAATTTCCGAAAAATGGTTATTGAAGGTACCTCCCATGGAACCATTTTTTCGAATTTTGAATTTCTCATTATCCACATAACGGATCTTAATGAAATTTTTATAGAGAAGCTTTTAAAAAGTCTAAAACACATTGCATTTCAAAACTTTAAAATAAATATTTGTTGAATTTTTTAAAAAAGAAATCTATTTTTTCTGTTTTTGAAAATTCGATATCTCAGAAACGGCTCAATATTTTTTTTTGTATATTTAATTTTTATTGGAACAATAATAAAAACTTTAAATTGGCGTACCAAATTTTTTTCTTAAAAATCTTTTAAAAAGTTTGTATATAAAAGCTTTTTTTTAAGAAACCACTACAACGACTTATAATTTTTGTTCTTGCATAAATTCATATTTGCTTAAGAGATCACATGGCATTCTAATTTTATCTTTTTATACTGAATTGTATGCTTATGAACAGTTTTCTCTAATAACATTCGTTTTTAAAATTCCTAGTCTATTACATGGGAGCAAGTTCGTGCGATCCAGTCGTGCATTTTATTTACTTATAGTCTTGCACTTGGCGCCGCCGCCGTAGACTAGGACTGGTAAAATTATGGTTTTGTATAGCGTGCACTTAGTCTTTCGAGAAAAGAGTTTTGAATCCATTTGTTTGGCCAAACCCAAGAAGCAGCGGTTCACTAGGGTAATTCTTCGCCGGATTTCCACTAAGGTCTCGTTCGTGATGTTTGTTGCGAGGTAGGTGAACTCCTTGACTACCTCGAAACTACTACTACCAACAGTGACGTTTTGTCCTAGGCGATGGACAGATGAGGCTTTGTTTGTTGATAGCATATACTTTGTTTTCTTCTCATTAACTTCAAGACCATCGCGTTTCGCCTGTTCATCAATAGCTGTGAACGCTTCTAGTACCGCTTGTCTGGAGCGACCGATAATATCGATGTCGTCCGCATAGCCAAGTAGTTGGGAAGACCTGTTGAAAATAGGGCCTTCCAGGTTAACACCACTCTTGCGCACTATCTGCTCCAGGACTAGGTTGAAGAAATCACATGATAGCGCATCTCCTTGTCGGAAGCTTATGTACATGTCTGGAATAGCTCGGATGTGCTGTTACCCATTTGCACGTTGCACCGCGTATTTTGTAACGTCATGCGGCATAGCTGGATTAGTTTTTTCGGGATCCCGAGTTTCGACATCGCCAATAGAAGCTCTTGGCGGCTTGTGCTAAAATATGCGGCTTTGAAATCGATGAAAAGATGGTGGGTCTCGACTTGAAATTCGTTGGTCTTTTCCAGGATTTGCCTCAATGTGAATATTTTGTCTATCGCTGATCTGCCTGTCCTGAAGCCAAACTGATACGTGCCGATCACAGTGTTCCAGAAAGGTTTTAGACGCTCACATAGTACGCTGGAAAGGATCTTGTAGGCAACATTAAGCAGAGATATGCCTCTGTAGATCGTAAGCTTAAAAGAAAGAAAAACTGTAACGTGAAATAGACAAAAACAACAAATTGCATTTGAGCTACAAAAGCCCTTCCGGTTTAAATACTGGTGTTGAAGATCGTTTGGAGCAATTATCCGAATGTTGTTTCCATACACCCATCCTACTATGACAGATAATCTGGGTTTTCTATAGAAATAGTTTCTTCCTTCTTTTTTTTATGCTTCTGACACTTGGTTCTTTATCCAAAACGGACAGAGTTTTGCTTCAAGCAATGTGATAACCTCGTCCAAAATGATTGAAATAGTTGACTCGGAAATACCAAAATCGAAATCGTTTAACACACAGTTTTGGTAACTAACACTTCCAAGGACTCAAAATGCACAATCCAATTTTATGAGAGGTTGGATCGCACGGTTAGAGGTTGATTTTAATGAATCGTTTATTCTTATCATTTTATTTATTTTTCACAATTACAACAAAGAAAGAACATCAAATGTATCTCAATAAAATATTTGTTTGACATTTGGGTTATGTCATTTCAGTGTGATGATTTATTGGCACTTTTTATTTTTGGGCGAACGTTGAAGTTTGATATTAATAATACTGTGATAACCGAATGTTACTTAATTATTATTGGCAACTTATCGCATGTTCGATTTGCTATTCATAATAAGGGCCTTCGCCTAAGTTTGACTTTCATAAAATAAATGCTCATGTGCCTTAAGGCTCAGCTTGGTCTCTCACACTCTTTCTTATCTTCACAAATGATCGATAGTGAAAGGGCAAGTTCCAGAGTCATGCATTTTGATTTTAATTGTTGTGTTAACTAAAATTTACTGCTTCACTGATTTAACTTAGAATTAATTAAGAACTGAAAACTGACTCTAAAATAGCTGGATTTCAAGTCGAGAGAATCACAATTTTTAAATAGATTTATTAGTCAAATATGATAGCAGTTACTTTATCTTAGAAATCAAGTTTCTAAGATAAATTATCCAGTGCACTATTATGCAGTGATTATAGCTAATGAAAGGAGCACCTTTTGGGTGGTTGTTAAAGAGGTCTTTTTCATCGATTTTAATCAGCTGCCGGAATTACTCCTTAAAACCGGTGATGAATTACCCAAGGGCACTGCTAGAAAACGCCTTTACTTTGAATCATCACTTACGCCGAAAAGTTGTAGATAGGCAAAAGGGGACTGGGCTATTTGCAATTTAGTAGAACATACAATTGCAATCTATATGACCTGTTCCAATACTGTCGATCAAGTTCAAAAAGTCAAGTCGAGAAAATGAACTTGACAACCAAACTCTATCAGACAAGGAAGACCGAACATCTGGTTTAAGGACGAAGCCATCCTGGTGTGAGGGTGCTTAATCTTAAACTGTAGTTGATTGGAAGCTTTGAGCTCGGAAGAGGTTTTAGACTAAGACCCATTATCGCCTGGGAATCTGGTAAGTACAAGTAAAACAGACATCTAAACATATTATCTAAGGAATCACTTATAAGTGCTATTCGGTTGGGATCTTCCTTGAGTATCAAGTTGCACGGAGCGTTATCCTTACAGGCAGACAACACCTCAGCCAAAAAAAAAAAAGAAAGTGCCTTTGCAAATACCTATTGTATCATTAACTACGTAATAAATAACAATAACTCATATTGTACTCAAATAAAATATATAAGATAAGTTATTCGAAAATAATCTAACCTCCCAACTTGTCACCACTTATGATTGATTAAATGTTCAAAGGTCTGTCTATCTCTCCGCTTTTAATCGTTTAAAAGCACAAATAACTTCTCATTCCAAAGATGATCCCTTAATCTTTAATTTCTCTGACTTTTCTTCTTCATTGTTTTTTTTTTTTTGTGTAACCTTGAAACAATTCCAAAACTACACCATCTAAACGCTAACAAATCATCCCTCGCTTGAGCACCAGCAGCTTACTTCACACAAAACACGCCACCAGCACCGATGCTATAGAGAATATATAGCATAGCGAAACACGATTGTTAATCTTGTCCTGACTTAAACAATCTGGCTGACACTCATGCTGTCATGGTATGGAAAAAAGGATGAAGAAGGGTTCTTCTACCGCAGCTATGTGTACGAGTATATAACTTGGCTCTTGATGTTCCATTCCACCCACAACAACTTAAAGCATTTTTTTTGTTTTGCTTTTCAGAACCCGCCCATGCATCAAAAACCATGTTGATATGCTGTTGGTGAGGGTCTTTCTTTAAACATCCCTCTAATCTTTCCACGGAACAGCAGAAACAAAGGGGTTACAAATTTTTTGCAGGTTGAACAAAAATCAAGAAAAAAAAAGTCCTTCATGCAGTACAAATGTGTTGTTTGTTCCTTTAGGGAGTCAATTTATCCTTAGCTTTGCATAAGCTCAGAAAGTCGAAGAATTCATTTGCAGTTGGCAAAAAAACATCTGCACGTGTATGAATCTCAATTTTTTGCCAGTGTGCCTTCAAGTCTGCCAGTGCCAGATAAGTTTATTTCACCAGGAATATATTCGTTATAAAAAAAACCGAGATATAGTTAAGAACGATTGGTAGGAATCGAAATCAAGGATAGGATAGGCCGACAAGTTTCCAAACAGCTCAGAACTATATCAGAAAATCGGGGAAGGTATGGAACAATCTAGGCGTATATTCATTTGTGATATCAATTTGGGACTTGAACGTAGTGCCTTTTGAGCCTTTTAATAGCAAACATAATGGAAGTGTCATATAAGTTTTTGGGGTATCTCTCCCACTTTTGTTTTTCCCAGCTCAGAAAATTATGAATGATGGGAGGATGTACAAGATATAACGATCGTAAATAACAGTATATTCCAATATTTTCCCGACCACAGATGGAATCTTTTCAACATGAATTTCGAAGCCGAAACACTCCTCTACCTTTAAGTAATCCCAAAAGAATTTACTGGAGGAAGTTCAGTGCGATAATTAATTATAAGCTCCGTAATTACGGAATCTAAGTGTAGATTCAATCATGGACCTAGAATCAAAAGTGAAATTCTTTGAAGCGTCACGTTGTTTATAAGGTATCTTGCCTAATTAAATATATCTGGAAATCACTCCCACCCTGGGGGAATAAAGATCTGTATATCCTGAGGAAAATGACAATAACAATCGCCAATATCTGCCATTGACAGAAGTTTTATCAACCTTATATAAAGATTGTCTCAGAATTGACTAGCGAGCTCTCACATTTTGTTTGACAAATAAATTATGGATTTGACGCGGCGCGCCGCGCGCCCCTGCATAATGACTTTTTTGCTTGCAAAAATCATAGCTTGTAAACAAATAAAGATACTCGTATCGTGATGATTTTTTTTCAGCTTGTAAGAAATTTCCAAGGCTATAAATTTTGTTAATTTTAAGAAAAACTATATACAGGGTGTTTCAGAATTTTCTTTTGAAACACGACTTTAGGAAATGGGACTTAATATTTTACCCCAAAGAATGTCAATAGTAAATAACTGAAGACCGGTCAAATTAGGTCAAAAAACAAGAGCAAAGCTACAAAAATTACCATCAAGCTGAAACTGAGTAAACTTGTTCAAAACACAATTAAAAACAATTTTTCAAAATTCCCCATCGTTACGAAACATGGAAAAAAATTGACTCAAGGTCAAAGATCAAAAAAATGGGTTTTTCACGATTTTCTTCAAAACGGTAAGTTTTATTGTAAAGTTACCTCAGACTAAAATTGTAGATCATAAAATTATTTATAAAAAAGGTATCAATAATTTTTTTCCCAAAAGCTACCGCTTCTGAGATAAAACGATTCAAAAAGTTGTAAACGTCATTGTATGCATAAGTGCGCCACGTATATACCTCTGTAGCTGTAATATAAGTAAAAATATGTTTCTATGGGTGATTTCACTTATTTTTAAAATATAAAATATACATAAGTATCACTATGAGAATATCAGGTAACATGTAACCCAGACACCCAGTCCCTTAATTCATACGCTAGTTTAACCTTGAAGCAACATCTGTCCCTCTGTTCAATAGTGTGCGTGGCTAGGGTCGTATACCTGCTTCATGTTTGAATGCGCAATAGATGAAATTCCGTTAGTCTTGAGCGCCGCTCTGTAGTGAAAACACGTGTTTATTTTAACCTACATATTTCGGGCTGTTTTAATTTTTATTATAAAAATGTCAGAATATTGTTTTATTTGTGCTAAACTTTTAAGTGAAGATGAAACTGTTACTGTTGAACGTGGTATAAAGACATTGATCAATGAAAGTATCGAACGAGGTGATGAATTTTCAGACTATCTTGAAAATCAGAAATCTGTGACAATACACGAAAGCTGTCGTAAAAATTACACTCGAAAGTCGTCTATTGTATCAGCTAAAAAAAGAAAACATGACAAACAAGAAGCCAGTACATCTACAGCAAGCCCTCCTCGTACTAGATCACGTATGAGTGAGTCAGATTTTTGTTTTAAAAAATTATGCTTCTTCTTCGTATGTACGGAGCCCCTAAAAAAAACTACCTGCTTAGATAAGTATCGATATGCATGTTTTGTTAAAAACACTACTCGGAATAAAAAAACAAGTACAATTAGCTTGTCTTCCTCCAACCTCAGTCGCTGCTCATCAACATCTTTTTCGGGTATATTATCAAATTCAGACGTGGCTTGGTTATCAGCTGGACCCAACAGATTGGGGTTGGAAGTTGGTTGATAATGCATTGGAACCAATCCATACTTTACTCCCACCTGCGCCGGAAAAACTGCTAAACTCAATTTTTTGCAACTGTAAAAAAGTATGCAGTGCTAAATGTGGTTGCAAAAAAGTTGGACTGTTTTCTTCTCTTGCATGCACGAATTGTCAAGGCCGGTCGTGTTCTAACGTTGAATCACCAACAGCGAAGAAGAAGAAGAAGAAGAAGAAGAAGAAGAAGAAGAAGAAGCGGACGACGACGACGAGGATTAACAAGAAGTAATTGAAGATTACGAGTAGAAGTAATACATTTTTCTACTGTTTTTTAATTTCCATTGATTGACCGGACTACAGGGTATCAACATAACAAATTATTTCAATTATATATTTGAAGTTTAACAGTGGAGAACAAATAAATTAATAAGTAAAAATAAATAAAAAAAAAAAAAAAAACCTAGATTTCTTGGAAACTTTCGTCAAATTCCGAGATAATTTCTAATCATTTATGTAGAGTATCGTGGTTTGAGATCTTTTTCAGTTCAAACATGCCTTAGCGAAAAAATAAGAAGGTCCATTAAGTCTGCAAGCATGTTAAATAGGTCTTTATTCTGCGAAAATTTCCCTTTCGATATCTTGCTTCCTTATTCTTTCTGCCTACTTAGTTCCAATAATTTCATCAATATGGGATATGACCGTTTTGACACTTTTCCGTCAGTCATTGTTAAAAATAGTTCGTGGCTTACAACAATAACTACTTCGTCATTAACCTTATATTCAAAAGTTTGAAGATCGAGGGTTTTTTCAATATTTACTATTTGAACACTTAAATCTCAGGGAAACAATTGAGGCCATAAACATGTTTGTATCCGTTATTGTTTCACCATCATATATGTTACTATTTTTTGTTTATAGGCTTTTTGCCCAGATGATCCATCACAGCCCCACTTACTTTTTAACGTCAGACTTCTTGGAAGTCCAATTAATTGCTGTTCACTCTTGATTTCCACAATTCTTCTTGTTGAGTGATCCAAGGTGTCTTGAAGGCTGATTCTGAAAGTTGTTTCTGTTACTTCATAATTATCTGGAACTGATGCTTTTTTCGTGAGTGTTATGGTCTTATAAGAGTGGAGAATATATACATACGTTGTGTCTCATTAAGGAACTTCAAAAATTCCATACTTTATTTTGTTAGTCCTAGATCCATAAACAAGTCTAGGACGTTTGCACTTTCTTACTTGATAGGATCTCTTTGCGAAGTGCGAATGCTTTCTCGAATCCTTTTAAGTTTTGGCTATATCGGACTTACGCTTCTCATGATCCTTATTATACTTTATAACTCAGGCTGTTGAAAGATTTTCAGTGGTGATGACTTCAGTAGCATTGATCAGTTTCTGATTCTTGATAAATGACGAGCACTCCTTCATAGATTTCCCTGGCCTTTCTTTTGAATTATATGATATACTTGGTAAATTATCCTTTCATCTGTCATTTCAAAATCAATGCATAGAACATTTGACAACCAACAATCATTTTTCTTTAAAAAATAAGAGTTTTGTTCTATTGGCTGCATTCCATTTTGGCTTAGCGTTTAGATAAAATGATGACAACTTTTTATCGAATTTAGCTATTCTTTCAAGTGACTACTTGTCAGCTGAAAACTTATTTTTACCTGTGATGAATTATTTTTCTGTATGCTTTTTATCGAAAAAAAATTTCAACTAGATCATTGTAGGAGATTTCCATTTTTAAGGTCTTTTAAACTAATTTGTTTGTTAAAATACAAGTACAGTGTCTATGACTTATCAATTATACGTGTTTGCTTTATAACTAATCATTTAAACTGTTTTTTTTCTTAATATTTATATACCTACTTTATTGTGATGATAATATGTATAGGTACCTAACATTCTTATTGCATTAAATCAAAAGGATTATACAAAAGGTACTTGATCTGTCATAAAAATTAATAGATTTTTACAAATCACGAAAACTACCTGGTTTATCATACAAAAATATTACCTAGCCATTCCATATCCTAATTCTTTAAATTTGAAGTATGTTTGTGTAAGAAATATACTTAAAAATAATGTTTTTATGGCCAATTGCATTTTTAAGGATATAATAAAAAAAAAGCCATAAATAAATAAAAATAACCTTCTTTGTTAAAAATCTCTCTAAACCGCAAATGGGCAAAAATTGGCAGCTGGTTTTCTTAGTAAATGTTTCAGAAATAGTCAGAAATTACATTTCCGTTGAGTTTAGACCAAAGACTATTAAAGGATTTGATCAACAACACGTAATAGAAATAATTCAAACCAATTTCAAAACGTTACAATTATTGATTTATTTTTCTCAAGGTTGTAATTTAACTTCTATTAAAGATCAAGACAAATTTTATATGTAACTATATATGTATGATTCAAACACAAATTATACTTTGATGATTCCAAGTGATCGCGTTTGTGGTTGCTGGCAAATAGAACGATCTTTAGCTACCCAAGTAACATTTTTCATCTCATAAGATGCTCCAAGAGTTCAACTAGATTAGTTAAGAGGAGCTAAAAGTAATCTTAAAGAATACTACGAGATTCTTTTAAAACTGTTAAAAGCCTTAAATGGCCTAGTTATGAGAGGCTCTTCCTACTCATAGTAGCAACAGAAGTTTCTTTATGGGATGACAGATACACGTTTATATTAAAATGGCACTTCGAAGGCTCTAATAGAGATCGGCAAAATCCTATTATGAGAAAGCGTCTCTTCCAATAAGAGGTGATAAAAAGAGAACAGAATATTTGTTAACTTAATAAAGAATGAAACAAAATACTTTTTAAGTTTGTGTGTATACATGATTTGCTATGCCAACAAACTGTTAGGCTTGATATAGTATTTATTTTGTAAGTCTATCAACTATTATATTATAATGGCGATGTATGATATTTATTATTTTGCACATATGGGAACCGAAATGTTAATGCGGTTGAAATTGTATCTACTAATTCTAACATTTTACGTCGAAAAAAACACAAAGCCCCTTCAAAATAATGCATATTTAAATTATTTTATTTATAACTTTTATCGGAAATCGGGTTACCATATATTTCTTTCGTAAGTAAATAAAATCAAAATTAACTTTGAAATTTGTATTGTTTTTATTTAGGTCATGGGTCATTTGCTTGTGAGAGTAAATAGGAAATAGAAAAGGTCAAATTTAATATAAAATATTCCAAATTACACACTGAGAGTCTTATGCTGCATTTACAAGAGTAATAAAATCTCATATTCTCTGTAATTTTCTACTATTACTCTTGTCACAAAAAATTACTACTCATGTAATGCAACATAAAGAATACATTTTTTTTGTTAATTTTGAACGAAAAGATAGTAGTAGCAATAAAATCCCAAGATGTTAATGTATTTAGTTTAAATTGAAAAAAAGTTACACAATATATTTTATGCTTTCTATGTAATCACAACAATGCTAAATGTAAACTTGAAAATGCCACCTAATAAATTTTAAGTCAGTGCTACAGCCAAGTTATTTTATCGAGATCATAATTTTTTAACGTATGGTAACCCTCAAATGTACAGGCAACTACTTTGCTTGTGTATAGGAATATGGCTGCTGCTGACGCGACACTAACTCTTCTAGTAACATCTTTATTCTTTCTATAGGATCTTAGACGCTTCTTTATGATTTATGTGTACTTACGTGCGAGTGAGAGGAGAATGTTGACATCAGAAAACTGAAGTTTGTGAATAGTTGTGCTTGTTGCATAAAGGATCTTATTAGGATCTTACTGCGAAGCTTAGGTATATTCTTTGAACTCCAAATTTTTTCTCGATATACCTAGGAGGATTTAAACTCAAAGGCGCAAAATTTTAAACAGTTCTCGTTTAAGGAATAAAACCAGCTCTACTTAACGCAGTCGTTTAGCTTGGAGACTTCGTCTAACTTTTGCATAATTTTAAACACGATAGACAACTCTTCTAACTGATGTGGGTTTTACAATAGAACCTAAGCTAATTTGCGTTGAACAACCCTTAATTTGACAGATACATAACTCACACAACTACAAAAACACAAAAAAAAAAGTAAAAAGAACAGACAAGTTTAAACCAAATAATTTTTCGTCGAAAAAAGTACATTTTATATACTACCTCGGTACAGATTTTGATTGTTTATAAGTTATTTACATTATTTTAGATGGAAATAAAGTATAAATCGCAAATTCACGGCATAAAAACTCAATTTGTTGTTGCAAGGTGCAGATTCATTTAGCTATACTCGTCTCGGCCGGTGGCGGCGCGGCGGCGCGCGTGATATGTATGTACCTACATACATTTGTATTTACAGATTTGTTCATCGTAGATCACTTTCATACAATTATTTCGAATTTATAATATTCAGTTATTCAGACTATTTACAAAAAACATCTTTAAAAAATCGAATAAAACATCAGTAAACATTTTTTCTTCGATTTGCTTTGGTATGAAATGACCATTGTCAATATGGATAAAGTATACTTTTAAAAGATAAACTAGCTATTTTGCTGCTGTTAAAGTAAAACGAGATCTTTAAAGTATAGTTTATGTCCTTTAAAATTAACAAAAAGTCTGTTCTCGTTTTATACTCAATATTTAGAGTCGACTCCCATTCTAAAATTGATTTAGAGTAGGTTTTAAATGTTTAAAATTTTGCGCCAAATTCTTTTAGAATTTTCAAAGTGGTATACAAATAACTTTACTCTTAAATATGACTTGTTATGGGATTATTTGGACATATTTAGAGCTCAGTTTTCAAAAAGGGATTCTTATAAGACTATAAGGCTAGCCGCGCACTAGCAACTTTTAGTTGCGAAACTGCTTGGTTCGAGCAACTAAAAAGTTTGTGTTTTGACACAAACTAAACGATTGCCTAAAATAAGTTCGCCATTTTATTGAACATATAATTATCTGCAAGTTCAGGGACATTCAACCAAACAGTTCATCTGTTTTCTATAAGTAACCAAACAGTTTCGCAACTAAAAGTTGCTAGTGCGCGGCTAGCCTAAGTTTTTATAATCTAACTACAAGAAGAGAAAATAGTTTTGCTATAAGATTTAAGTTGTTTTAAGCTGGAAAAGTGTTTAACTCTTAAAATAAAAGTGTTATGACATCCAGTTGAGTTTCATAACAAGATATTAATACTTTAGTATAGCAATGGGATATAAAAGAGTTGTATGAGAGTTTTATTCAGATTTCAAGAGCTAAGTTTTGGAGAGTATGTTAGTTGGGAACGCTAATACTTACATTTAAGTATTATACCTTTTTTAAAGCCAATACTCTGTTCTATTAGACAGTTTTTAAATCAAGTAAAATCTATGCACAGTTTTTGAAAAAAACGAGTTTCAAACTCAAATTTTGGGAAAAAAAAGCATTAAAAAAAATTTAAGTTTAATTTTTCAAAACTGCAAAGTTATATATTATTATTTTTTCCTAAAATTCGTTACTCTAATTTATTCTTATTCAAAAACTGAAAACTAGATGATTTTATGTCGTCTAGTTTTTGAGAAAATTCAAAATAACTAAAACTTCTTTTTTATGGGATATTTAGTTTTTTTGCTTGTTTACGCATTACGGCGTATAAACAGTGAGGTATGTATGTATGCAACCCCTCTGCTTGGACACACTATAGGATTTGGGGTTTTTTTTTTTTTTTTTTTTTTATAATCTACACGCGTTCAAGGGATTATGATTACCCTTTAAATGTTTGAACACAGCGCGGGCGTGAAGTTAAGGAAGAGAAAGAAGGATAGGAAAGATGTGTGGCACGATGTTCTGAGACTGAAGGTTGTTGTCTCAGATATTTTATCTCCAGGGATGGCGGCTGAACTAAAGCGGAGAATGCCGTGTCTTATTTCTATGTCGCTTATAATTCACATTATTTTATTCGTGTTCATCTTTGTTGGGCATACTAGTTTAACTCAATTACATGTTGTTAGTGTTATGCCTGAACAACATTGTAATGAGTAAACCAGCAACCCATTGATGACAATTTTAGGTTTTTAATGGAATTAAAACGACATAGACGACGGCAGGGATCGAACCTGTGATCACGAGGTTCACAGGCGAGCACACATCCATCGCGCCACGGCCACGGGGTAGGTGCGTATGGGTGTATGCAAGGTTTCTTTAACATTTACAGAATCTGGATTTAAAGAAACTTTGAATTTACCCTATGGCCTATCTAAATATTATATGTACGTAGCCCAAAGTTGCACATTTAAAATGTTCAGACATGAAAATTTAATAAGTATACATTATGAAAAATTCACATTACCTAGGTACTACTGTACGGATGCAGCAAATTTATATGATTCCTTAATTAATATGTATGTTTATTGTTTGTGTCTAACATTTTTAATGCTAATGTGGTACAGGTTATTGCTTACCAAGGTTATTCGTTATTCAAACTTTGTAAGAGTTAAGTATTTTTTTCTTTGAAAAAAGAATGGCGACTAAGCATCCACTACTTCATACTAAATTAAATAATTTTTCAATATTTCAAAAAAAATATTTCAAAAGCGTTCATTTCAAAATCGCGTTCTTAGAAGAAATTGGTCCAATTCCAACTAAAACGTCAACTCCCCCACTGTGTTCCAACTTACCGATAAAGGTAGAAAAATATAAAAATTTCAAGTTCGGTTGGATGTGGGGTGCTCCGAAAAAGCTCTAAAAATAGGTGACAAAAATTGTAAGAATACAATAAACCCATCTATCGCGCACATTTTTTCATGGGCCTCAATATTGGCTAGAGATTCAGGAGGTGCTTGCTATAATTATCTCTTTTGTGATCAAAATGCCTGTAAACACGGTTTTAATACATTGAACATTGAAAAATTGACTTGACTATTTTTAATTAACACCTGACTTACTAACAAACTGACTGACCTCCCCTCGGTGCCTTCTTGGTAACCATAAATGATTTGCTGTACTTTACTTACAATTGAACCACATTAACATTAATCCTCAAAATGAAATCACTGTAGTTAAATACCAAAAATCAAAAATTTCATAAAAAGTAGTTTTAGTAATTTTCAATTTTTTCAAAAACTAGAAGGGACAAAACCATTCGGTGTTTTGTTTTCGATTCGGAATTAATAGTAGCATTGACCACAAAAAGCCAATTAAGCACTCCATTTCACAATTTTGAAAAAAAGAAGTTGGTCAAAACTTTTTTTTTTCATTTTTTTTTTTTTTAATTTTGAGTTTTCATGCAAATTTTTCAAAAACCATTGATATAAATTATTTAATTTAAATTTAAGATTATAGAGCAGATTTCTGGCTTTCAAAACCGGTATAGTTCTTTATTGTAAGTATTGCCGTTGTTTTTAACTGTTTTTTTTACTTCCGGATATTGTTTCTATTGCGAGACTCTTCGATCTGTGTCAGCTCTTTCCTTCTACGCAAAGGATCTTCTCTTTCGGGACTCTTCCATCGCTGCTATTGTTTCGCAAATGTGAATTTTCTGTGACTTGATTCAGTTGAATGCATTCATCGTCATAACAAGCATTCATTTGCTAGATGGTGTTGGTAGCCTACGGAGATCGGCCCACGAGGCCCACTACTCATTGGAAATACATTGTTGCAGTGACGACAGCGTTTTCATGCATCTTCTACAGCCATCATGTAATATATGCGGGGCAACCATTTGACACTCATCTCTTAGACCTTCTGATGGTGTAGAGGAGCCATTTGATGACATGATAAAACTTTGGTTGGTGAATGGACAGTGGAGAGCTTCTCTCCTAGTTGCTCTATGCAGAACCTGGCCACTTCAGGTGTCGAACTTCAACTTCTGTGTGGTTCGTAATTTCAATTCACTCGACAGTCGAACCTCAAACTCGCTTAAAGATCAAGCATATACACTGTACGATCAAGAAATTTGTTGAGAAGCTGACTATCTAAAAATGCATTTTAAATTTTAGGTCGCTCATAAATTTTCTTAGAACATTAATTACTATGTCAGCCTGCAGAAATTCAACTAAAAAGATACAATATAGAAACAAAGCCAACGAGACAATTTGTATTTCCAACTTGCAACTAAAAAATTCAAGGACCCAAATTGATGCACTCAAAATTTAAGTAACTATTCCAAATTAAGGCATTCATGCGATTATTATCGGAGGAGTACATTCATTAATCGCAATGTCAAAAGCCATATCCATCATAAGCTATCAATATCAGGCTTTCAGACGTTTCTCTTTCTGATTCTGAGTCAGCCCTTAAAAAACAATTCTTCAAATCAGTTCATTCGTGAAAGAAAAAAGTTCACTTCTTAATTTTGCCATTCATGAGTTGCAAAATCCCTTTTCTGAATTATCGGATATCCTTTTATTCAAATATTTGATAGAGATAGAGCGGCAGATATTAAAGAAGTGCGAGAAGAGAATATTTTATGATTCTTGCGTATTTTATCAATTTTTTTTTGCGAAGAAAAGGGTGAAAAACTTTCCACTTGATTTACAAATTCCACTCGAGTGGAATGAAATTGGAAGGAATCGTTGAGACAAGAGGGTGTGAGGTAAGATACCTTCTTGAGCAAAGTATGACTATTTAAGGAAGAAACATTTCTTTTTCGAAAGAATTTTTTTTTTGGGAAAAAAGGAACTTAACAGTATAAATTCTGTTGTAACACAGCAACATGAACAGCACTCGGGTGTTAAGTGCTTTTAATGAAGGGAGGATATAAGTTGAATTGTGATTTGTGAACATTTGGTCGGGTCTTTACTCTCTTTTTCAATAATAACAAAAAATTACACAAAGGCCACATCTTATCTCGAATATATTTTAAGCTTACAGAGAGTGAAAATAAGTCGTTCTTTTTTGAGGGAACTGTTCTTGATTCAGGCTAAGGCAATTATGTTTGAAAATCATTGCAAATAAAATGCATTTGCTCTTATGTAAAAGACTAAGAATTTCAAAGCAAAAAATTTTGGTACGCCAACTTAGTTTGTATTATTGTACAGATAGAAACTAACTTCAAAAAAAAATATTGACCCGTTTTTGAGATATCGAATTTTCAAAAAAAAAAATAATTTTTTTTTTCAAAATTCAAAAAATATTTTTATTTAAGTTTTGAAATGCAATTTTTTTCAAACTTCTTAGAAGCTATTTAAGAAATTTCATTTAAATCTGTTATGCCAATAATGAGAAATTTTAAAATTCGAAAAAATGGTTCTATGTCAAGTACAGTCAGTAATATCTTAATTTTATATTTTAATAGATCCTTAGAATTAATTGAAAGAAAAAACACGTTATCAAAATTCTAAGTGCCATTTTCGAGATTGATTGTGTTCAATTCGCATGGACCTATGACTTCAGGAAATTCCACAAGAAAAAATCTATCGGGAACAGATCGCATGATATTGGTGGCCAATTTGCTTTAACTCTACCTCAAATTGTTCATTGCAGAATGTGCCCGCTGATGTGTGGCATGTAGCACCGTCCTGATGATAAGGTCTATATGGTTCAATTAGGGCCATAAGAAATTGGTTATCACCGTTCTGTAGCTGTCGTGATTGATGATGACCGCCTCGCCAACGTCCGTCGTTTTCAATATGGACCAATGACCCAACGGCCCAAAATTCACACCATATGCTAATTTTTTGAGGGTGCATTGTCATCTGGTGAGCCTTGTTTGTTTTCTTGTCGCCCCATGTATGGCAATTTTGCTTGTTAACGCAGCTATTTATCCACGGCAAAAATTGGGGTTCTCTTGCAAATACTCGGACTCTGAGGTGCAGTCAGCGAACAAACGAAGTTGTCTTTCGTCTTAAACTTTGAGCTTCTTGGTCAGTTGTATGTTGAACTGGTTGTAGCCCCAAGTCCCGACGCATAACTCGCTAATTTGAAGACTGCGAAAGGCCGAGTTCTTGTGCATGGCGCGGAATTGACTACCTCGGGTTCTGCTGTAGACTTTCTCAGACGCGGGGATATTCTCAGCCAATCTGGCGTTCCTTGGACGTACTAATGTTGGCTGATTGATTACCGAAATAGTCGTCTTCTATTTAGCCACCATACTTTGAAAAATCGACCACTTGTACCGAAAAATGGACAGATCTAGCGCAACCTTTGTAACAAAAATTCATTTTCTTAGAAAATTTTTAACATTTATGCGTGCCGTTGAATCTCGTAACTTGCTATGGTGATTTGGCAATAAGCAACAGATTTAACAGATGTCACCAGAACATCATAGCAGGCCGCCAAAATCTACCCGAGCCAAATGAAAAACTCTTTCTAAATAGTGCGATTGCCCCTACGTACGTATTAAAATAAACGGTTCAAGAAAAACTTGGGGCACAACAGGTCGCGGAGGACCAGGGCGTAGTGACTTAAAACTCTCAACCATTCTCACGTGCTTATTGTCGGCAGGAGTGGTAGGGATTTGCTATTCTCTGCTGAGTTCAAAGGGCTAAGATGAGAATTAATTTTTTATGACAAATGATAGTCTTGGATAATTTTTTACTACTTCGTAAGAGCAAGTACCCGTGCAAAAATGATTTTTGTTTTTAAGCTTTAGCTGCGCCGTGACATTCCAACTAATTACAATTATTTCAGAAAAAATTCAATTCGATGATATTTGAACCAAATTTTATATTATTATAGTAGAAAAGCTGATAAACGAGGGTCTAAAAATTTCTTGCAAACTTGATATCTAGTGTTTTCTCTCAAAAGCGAAGCCAAACAATTATACCTGCACCTATACCAATCCATCCCTGGTAACACGCAACACAGAAGTGTTAAAGAGTTGTAAGTTTTTTATTTAAAACAAAACTTAAATATACCTAAGACACCCAGACTAAAGAAAAAAAATTTACAGACATAAGCCGTACCACCTTTCTTCTCAAGATCTTAGGGATACTCATAAACTTGTGCATTCACTTTAAACTAATTAAATCGAAGGGGTAAAACACACACATGCAAGAAAAATTCGCTGGAACTTCATGGTTTGCTAAGGACCTTCAAGAGGCCTTAAAAAAAAAACCTACTTATATTCTATCTGCATAGATTATTATATTCTGACAAGAAATTCATTTGGGAAATGTGACTTAATTTGGAAGGGCATACAAAATCATTAGTTCTTGCATTCTCATCGTATTGTGTTTTTATTTTCATTTATTAAAATATAAAATTTTATACACATGCCTACACAGATGCAGTTGATGGTTGTGTCAATGTCAGTTCCGTTTGGGATTAGAGCTGTATCAATCGTGATTGATTTACTCTTTGTGACCCTTTCACCAAAAGAAAAGATTGATTGTAATCAGAGTAAATTGATAGAATCGATCCCCTAATATACCAATCGTTCATTTGACTCGCTCTCAAGCAATTCACAAAAAGCACGGACAAGAAGATTCAATTGCTTTTGAGGAGAAAGCTGAGCCATTTGACAATTACTTCGAAAATATTTTCAACGAAGAAAATCTCTCATCGCAGATGCTAATGCTAGATGTTTTCAGTTATTCTTCTGACGAAGTGACTGACAATATCTTCGCAGAGCACCCCAATCAGCACAGGAAGTTACAAGATTACTAACTACGTCTTATGTACGTTGTTACCAAATCTTCAACAATTATTTAAAAATCAGCTATTTCAACCAAAAAATACCTTACACAGAGTCTCTTTTATGAAGAGATAGAAAAACAAGAATAACACAGGTCTACAGTTTTGCAGCTGATTTTATTTATACTTCTAACGCTGATTTCAAAACTGAAAACCATTTTTCCCTAGCAGCTCTAGTTTTTGAGTTACAGAAATATTCAATTTACGCTAATTTAAAAAAATTCATATGCAAGAAATTCATATGAAAGAATCTTCGAAGGGGAATTATTAGCCCCTCTACCTGTCATAGAAGGGTAATTAGTACCCCCTCTACCTACCATAGAAAGATAATTATATAATTAAAATAATAGAACCTAAATTTTGCTATATAAGACAACTGTGTTGCCGACCTGGGCACAGTTTGTTTTTAATAGTGAAAGGGTAAAGTTGGTTGTAAAGAGATAAGTAAATTGTTTTGGAAAATTAGTTTCGGTATATTTGAATGTTGAACAATAAATTGTTTGGTTGTAAAAAAGTGAAGTGTTTTATTTACGAAATAAATAAGTGGAAGTTTTAAACAAAGTGAATAAGTTTTATTTATTACGAACCCTTGGTAAAACATTACAATACTTTAAGTGATTAAGAGCTAATTTTCAAAAATGTCATCTAGCCGCAGAATCTGTGTAAATCATCCCGAGCAATTTTGTTATGTATGTGGTGAATACAAGGCAAATCAGAACAGAAAATCCATTACTGAATTTGTGAAGAAAGAATACAGCTATAGTCTTGGAAAAGATTAAGTATCACGAACATGGGTGGGTCATTTGTGTTGACTTGAAAATGGTTAACTTTCTCCTTGGACAGCAAGGTGGATACACAAAATATCCCTGCTTCTTGTGCCTTTGGGATAGCAGAGCTGAAAGAGAGAACATGGTTGTTGGAGGAAAAAATGTTATTAATGAGCCTTTGGTTGATCGGAATAAAATAATCCTGCCTCCACTTCATATAAAACTTGGCTTAATGAAGCAATTTGTTAAGGCTCTAGATAAGGATTCATCATGTTTTAAATTCATATCTACAAAGATGCAAGGATTAAGCATTGAAAAAATAAAAGCTGGCATATTCGATGGACCTCAAATCAGACGGTTAATAAAGGACACCAATTTTGTTGAATCTATGAATGAAAAAGAGCGAAAAGCGTGGACATCATTTGTGTCAGTTGTCGAAAACTTTCTAGGCAACAAGAAGGCTTTAAATTATAAGGATTTAGTTCAGAACATGCTGACTGCTTTTCGTGAGCTTGGATGCAACATGAGCATCAAGGTGCATTACTTGCAAAACCATTTGGACCGGTTTCCTGAAAACTTGGGAGACTTGAGTGAAGAGCAAGGTGAACGATTTCACCAGGATATAAGGACAATGGAAGAACGATACCAGGGCAAGTGGGATTCGCATATGATGGCAGATTACTGCTGGAATCTGCTGAGAGATTGTCCGAAAAAACCACATTGCAGATCAAGCAATAAACGAAGCTTCTTGGGTTCCAGTACATCAAATCAGCAGTGAAAAATATATTGTATATGAAATGTACTCGCTAGTATCTTGTTAATAAAATTATTATTTTATTATTTTTTTATATTTATATGTAAATATCACTAAATGAGCTTGGATTTTCAAAGAAAAAATGTTTTACTTTCTTCTTTTCCCGATTATTTTGGGTATTTCTAGGTGGTGTCAGGTTTGCAACACCCTACCCCATAACATGAAAACGGGAGCTGCTAGGCAAAAACCGATTGCAGATTCGTTTTCAGGAGGTCAAATTTACTAAAGAACAGTTCAAAAAGTATCGGCACCAAAATGTGTGTATACCTGTGTAATCAACGAAGATAATCAACACAGTAGAGACTTAAGGATCAAATATTGGACCCCTGCTGTTCAGCTGCCGATTAACCAGCCAACTTTATATTAACAAATCAAATACGCCACAATTTTTCGCTAGCAATTGCTGCAAAGAGAGTGCAGAAGCACATTAAAAACCTACGGGAATACCATCTCATATGAAGATTGAAGATTAACAGCGAAAAGAAATAACTCTTCTGCTTCGGAACACCAGTGACTTCATCATCATCATCATCATCATCATCGGCTCGACAACCGGGTTCTGGTCCTGGCCTCTTTCAACAAGTCTCTCCACCTATCCCGGTCTCTAGCCGACGCCATCCAGTTGCGCACCCCAAGGCTTCGGGCGTCCTGGTCTACGCCATCTCTCCAGCGCAAGCATGGTCTACCACGCTATCGTCTACCATAGAATGTACCACAAAGAACTTTCCGAGCAGGTTCCTCTTCGCTCATGCGAGCTAGGTGCCCTGCCCACCGGAGTCTACCGAGCTTAATTTTGTCACGATATCTGCTTCTAGGTAGATTGCGTACAGTTCATGATTGTACCGTCTCCGGAATCGTCCTTCCTCACATACGGGGCCAACAATTCTCCTTAAGACTTTTCTCTCGAACGCAGCTAAGAGGTCGGAGGGCCTTTTGCTAAGCACCCAAGTCTCGGATCCATATGTGAGTACTGGCAGGACTATGGTCCTGTACAGCAGCAGCTTTGAAGTTATGGTGAGATTTCTGGATTTGAAGAGCTTTGACAGACTATAGTAGGCTCTGTTGGATTTGAGAAGCCGCCCGCGTATTTCTTCTTCTATATTGTTATCGGCTGCTACTATTGACCCAAGGTATTTAAAGGATTGCAATTGCACCACTTCAAATTCGTGCCCCGCAACCTTGATTGTTTGACCAACTCTTCCTCTCGCATTCGACGCCACCATGTACTTTGTTTTACCTTCACTAATGTGCAGCCCCTGATTTTGTGCCACCTGCTCGATCTGGATGAAGTAATCGTGTACAGCTTGTTCGGTTCTACCGATGATGTCAACGTGTCGTCTGCGTAAGCCAGTAACTGGCTGGACCTGTTGACGATGGTCCCTCTTGTTGCCGTGCCAGAGTCACGGATTGCTTTCTCCAACGCCAGGTTGAAGAGGAGGCAGGCCAAACCGTCCCCTTGTCGGAGTCCATTAAAGATGTTGATTGGTCTGGATAGCAATCCGGCTATTTTTACTTGGCTTGTTACGTTGGTCATGGTCAACCTACATAGTCGTGTCAATTTATTTGGGATGCCGAATTCTCTCATGGCTTTGTAAAGTTCTACCCTGGCTATGCTATCATAGGCGGCCTTAAAGTCTATAAACAGATGGTATGTTGGGATGTTAAATTCTAGACATTTTTCCATCGCCTGCCTAAGGGTAAATATCTGATCAGTTGTTGATTTGCCTGGAATTAAACCACACTGATATTGTCCGATGACGGTTTAGCGTATGGGGTCCGTTATCCGGTCTTGTAGGATAGAGGAGAGTATCTTATTACCCAACAACGTAATACCTCTATAATTGCTGCACGTTGTGACATCTCCCTTCTTATGTATGAGGCATATTATGCCTTTTCTCCAGTCTTCTGGCATTTCTTCCTGCTCCCATACGTGCACTATAATATCATGAATTGCTTGACGTAAGGCTGGTCCGCCGTGATGAAATATTTCGGCTGGTTTGCCATCGGCTCCCGGGGCTTTGTTCTGTTTAAGCCGGCCTATAGCCTTCTCAACCTCTTCTATGCTTGGTGAGCTGACCATTTAGCAATTCATTAAAGTACACTTCCCATCGCTCCAGTATGCTTTCAGGATCGGTGATCAGATTTACCTCTCCGTCCTTGCAGTATGTGCAGCGTGGTGTGTACTGCGTCATGTTTCGGACGGATTGGTAGAACTTCCGCGCCTGGTGCGGACCTCGCTCTCGGCTGTTTTCTATTTCACAGATTAGGTTCTTCTCCCAGGCTGATTTCTTTTGTCTGTGAAGCCGTTCTTCTGAGCTCTTTATATGCCTCTTCGCGTGCCCGCGTTCTATGAGATTGTTGCATTGCTCGGTACCCAACATTCTTACGTTCAGTCGCTAGCTTGCATTCATCATCAAACCAGTCGTTCCGATTTTTACGACTGCTGCCTAAGATGGAGTTGGCAGTGCTAATAACAGTATTCTTAAGGCGTGTCCACTTCTCATTTACGCTCAGAATACTGGCTCCAGGACTAACTCTCCCTAAATCAGGTGATTCTAGGGCGAGTCCTAACGCATTACCAAAGGTGTTACTGGTGTTTTCATTGCGCAGGGCGGCCGTGTTGATTCGAACCTGATCGGCGGATGCAATGCGTCTTCGCAAGGCAATCCGCCCTCGGAAAACCATACCAACAAGATAGTGATCCGAGTCAGGAAGCCTACCCCGAGCACATGGTGTTTTGTATGACAGCTATAGTATATGTCATATTCTTTCTTCTGTAGAACACCATTCCCTGTCCATCTGATTTCTTGAAGAGCTGTTATGTCAGCTTTATATTTTGACAGGGCATCGGCTAGCTGCTGAGCAGCTCGAGTTCTATAGAGCGATCGTACGTTCCATAAGAAAATTCGTAAATCGTTTTTCCGTTTTCTTTGCGTGGGTTGTCGTCGTCGTGTGATCATTCCGTTTCCGAGGCTTGTTGTCGTTCTCGAAATTCTTTTAGTTTTACGGGACAGGGAATCAACCTGTCGCCAAACTGTGGAACCAGCCTGATCATATTAGCCAAACCGTTTTTAAAAGGCTTGTTTCTAGCGGCCGCCGCGGAGAGGCTATGATCAGACTTCCACCAGTCCCGAATAGTTACGGCACGTGCATGTTTTCGTATGCTACATGTTGTTCCCGCTATTCGTCTGATGGGTGACCGCCACACCAGTGACTTACAAGCTGTTATTCAAGAAGCATGCAGACTTTGATGTTGAAGAGAGCCAACTATTCTTTGTGTCGGTCCACCCGCCACTCGGGGCGAGAAACGGACTAAGTAAAAAATGAACAATCTGAAAATCCGCGTGTGATGCATGAAGAGCAATTACATAGACTCAAAGCCACTGTGTGGTTCGGCGTTCTTGCGGAAGGCGTGATTGGGTCGTATTTTTTTGAGGACGCCAATAGTCAATACGGTCTTAAAGCCGAAATTGGATGAACGAGGCTGGGTGAACATGTAGTTTCAAAAAAAAAAAAAAATTCAACCGCCCACACAGCAAAAGCCACAATCTAATCTCCCGATTTGGCATGGCCAGCAAGATCGCCCGATTTGACCATCCCAGACTTTTTTATTTGGTGCTATGAGTACTTGAAGTTGCGGGCTTATGCCAACAAGCCTCAGACAATCGCAGCTCTTTAGGAGAATATTCACCGGAAATCTTGTGGAATATAATGGAAAATGCGATAAAATGGGCATAAAGTGTATCAACAATGGCCGCAGCCACCTGACAGATATCAGTAGCGGTACAAATAAAGATTTCCATCACTCGAAATAATTTTTTTTTATTTAGTAAAAAAGTAATTCAAAATCAAAATTGGATGATTGATTTTACGACACCTTGTATTATACATATATAGGGATGTTTAAGAGGAGATGTTGTTCAGCGAGGGGACAAGATTCCCCCTACAGCGTGTGAGCTAAACCGTGCTGCGCCAACATGCCAAGGCATCTTCTGCTGAACATTGGGACCCCTGTCCTTCCTACCTCTTTGTTTTTGCTGTCTTTTATGTTTCCTTCGTTTATAGAAAATCCCATCAATCCTTTTCTTTTCCTATTCTTAGGTCCTTATCCTTTTGCCGCGGTTACAAATGGCGCCCAACATGGAGCACGAACCTACGACCCTCAGATTAAGATTCTTACGCTCTTCCGATTGAGCAAGCCGAACGCCGTTTGTATATCCTATATAGAAAGTGCAGGTGGGGGTGACGGCGTGCTTGAGTAGTTGAAGGCTTGTTTGGGGCTCTGTTGAACTCTACCGGTATTGCTGAGTAAGCGGTAATACTGGTTTGATGTTCTGATGGGCTCGTCCACTGACTTTGTCGGTGGGCCGGTATTGCTACATCGCACAAATCTGTCATTCCCCGTTCCTATCGACCTCCTCGCGGTGCCTGTGGATAGGTTACTGTAACGGTAACTGATCTAACTTGATAGGAACAGTCTGGACGGTGTCCTTAAGGTAGAAATCCGCTAAGGAGTGTGTAGACAGGCCCCGTAGCTTTGCAGGAGCTCATCTGTAAGTGACCATAATGGTGGCGAAGCTCGACCGGAAGCTTAATTCTGGAACCATGGGAGATAGTGCCCACGAGTTTGAGGGCTATAGCGTACGTGTTCGGGCTCTCCTATTCTGTCTTCGGATAGAGAGGTGCAGCTGTCGCGTGCGTGCTCTCTTTCTCGGACTATCTATGATGTGAGAGTATCAGTGTGGCTTGGTTTATTCCGAATGCGGAGACACACGGTTTCCAGGCGTGCCTGGATTCAAGAGGTGTTAGATAGACCTCACCTCCAAAGCAAGAGGTGTGTTCATGCCTGCAACATGTCACAGCATTGACCGAGATGGCTTCGGCTATGCCGGGGTTAATGGTCAGGACGCAATCTGACTCCGATGGAGGTAGGCCTCCCGAGGGGTAGAGCCGGTAATCGGCAGGAACTCACGTAAAGCCCAAAGACGATTCTATATAGAAAGTGTGGAACCGAACCCATATGAAACAAGTCCGCAAGACATAAATTGGGAACTAGCCAAGTAATCGGTCGGACTCTAATTACTATTTTTTAAATGCAACGCTTATGCGAGAGTGTCTTAACAAGGTGAGTCGCCTTGCTAAAGATGATTATCATTTTGGTGGAATATCTGGCTCGTTTCTTGAAAATAAGACTTGGTAGTTTCTCAATAGTTTTTTGAAACTATAATTTCTGATTTGCCACAACTCCTTTCTAAAACAACACGGCTACTATTACCTAGAAAATCTTAAGGAACCTTCTAGACAAAATCCATTAGAATGTAAATAACCTTCAAAAGGTCTGCGATTCATCCTTAATTCAAAGCACAAATTGAAACCTTTTATACATTTAAGTCATTGCAAATGAAAATTATGTCCACTTCTTGTCAATTCATTTTACGATATTATTGCGCACATCTTAAGTGCCCAGTCTTTAGCAGTCTTAGTTAGCCAACCGAAACAAACAGAACCACACACATCCTCCCCACTTCCGGTTTGTTTTTGTTTTATAAAACCAACTTAACCACATATATCAAGCTGCCACCGCCCGCCCACGCTCAACTAACCTCCGTACACTCGAGAGGGTCCTTTAGAATAATAAAAGGCAATTCAAGTCGACAAAGACCGAAGAATAAAAATTCATGCCAACTTCCTGCAAGTAATTTTCGTCAGGATGGGGGAAGCAGCCCCAGCCACCTTCACCGCATGAGCACGACAGACTCCTCCATGTTGCAAAGAGCCTTCCTGTAGCTTCAACACAAACTAAAACAAAACAAAAAGGGACAAAGGCTACAACAACTGACACAGCAATCTGACACTGCCGGTGAAGCACGCGTTTGTCATGAATGGTCAGTTTATGATTATGGTTACATTTTTATGTGGAATTATTCCAGATGATGATATTCATTTTCTCACATTTTATGAAGTCATCGGATTATATGGCAACTTTTGCTGTGAATAATATTGTCGGTTAGTCTTTTACTTTCGACGTTTTGGTTTTGTATAAATCCACATTTGCACACATCCGCTCCGGAAATAAATATTTATTTTGCGTTCATCAAAAATATCCCAAAGGGACACGAGCGGACGTACACTCGCACGGACACTGGACACTGGACAGCGTGACGCATCACCTCACGCTTACAGTGTGTCCTTTTTGAATTGGGAATTTAAAAAAATAAAAATTACATCCGGCACGAATGTTTAATTAAAGCCTTTTAATTTAATCAAGGTTTCTACTTACCTGTATAATAATTAATTGACTTTTAGTTTTTAATGTCAATAAATGCTTTTCGTTTTCGAGGGAAAAAAAATACATAATTGAATTATACTTATGGCTTTCGATGGTGATTATGTTGGTTTTATTCGACACGTAATGGTCCTTGAGGTGAGTTTGATTGTTATTCGATAAAAGGTCGAATGACAATTTACAAGGCTGTTCCTCGGGAGATTTTACCACTTAATTTATTTCATGACAGTTTTCTAGAAACGACAATTAAACGGATTAGCTCTGACAAAGAATGCTTAATGGAATAATCGGAATTGTGTACGGGGGCCAAAGTCAGCTTAATTTATACAAAGCTCAGTAATTCCATTTAAAATTGGATTTGCATTTACATCATCTTCATGGAACAAGTCGTCGAAAATTTTATTAATCCCGATCTTGCTCTGAAATTCTGCATCAGGAACGGTTACAGTAATGTGGTGTTCAATTTTAAGGGAAGTCAGGAACAATTGTTCTCCAGACCACACATCGAAAAATGCTTGCAAATTGAAGAGGCAAGGCGAAACCGTGATGGGAAAATTATTCCATAATCGTGCTATTTGACGATAAGTCCAAAATAAGGCTCTAGGGTGAACTGGTGATCATTCCTAGCATTTAACTCCAAACGATTTCTTATACCGTTGCAATTCCACTTTCAAAGGAGATGACAACGAATATGAGAAGAATGACGAAGAAAATCGGAGACAAAACGGAGCCCTGGGGAACACCACCATTTATTTTGTGAAGATCAGACTTAATACCGTCCAATACAACATGTACTGAACGATCTATCAAGCGTAATAATCTTACTTTGTCCACAACAATGTAAAGATCTGTTCCACTCTTCGGTGAGATATGTCATCAGATCACCAGTGGAATGATTGCTGCGAAAGCCATATTGCGGGTCAGTTAGAATCTTCGATCTTCGTGATAGTTCTTGAGCTGATGATTTAATAGCGATTCCATGACCTTAGAAAGAAGGGACGTAGGTCATTGTACCTATATGAGCGTCAGAACCGAAGATGAAGTTGAATTTTTTACGTTCTTGACAAATGACTTGAAATTTCTACTGCCTTTGGGACATTACAGAATTTTTTGCCTTAATTTATGGTCATGTAAGAATTTGGTTCTCTTAATAACAGCGTTGCATGGGTTTCTGACTTTTTTAAGCTTTTTCCGATTTTCCGGAACGGAAACTTACTTCTCTCAACCTGACAGCTTCTTTACAGCTTGTATCGAACCAAAAGGTTTTTTAGGATTGATTTATACTCTTGTTTCTGTTAGGAATAAAAGTATGCATCCGAAGAAAAATCGCTTTTATGATCATATCAATACTGGCGCCAACGTCAGTATCGAGGATACAGAGTAACCAGTTAAAAAAAAATTTAAAAAGTAAAAAAAACTGTCCCAGTCCGCTTTCTCGTATTGCCAAAAAAAAAATGCCACCTTAAAGGAGTGCGGTAGGGAATAAAATCATTAGTGTCGTTTATTAACTTACCTTTAAGTGTGTGGGTGTGTACATAATTTTTAATAGTTTTTCTTATGACGTACTAAACACTGTTTTTTTATGCACATAGCTCTAGATGTCAAAGCAACAGCCTACAAATTCTTGAGAAAAATCACAGGTGGATGCTTTATTATGAATGCCTTTTCGCTTTTATTGCGGAAGGTAATTTGATCCTTTTGTGTATTGGAAGCTTTTTTTTTTCTCTCAAGTCACTTCTCTGATCTGAATCTGTAGTTTAATAAGAATTTACTCTACAGATTTTTATGAATAAATTACTTAGTAATAAGAAGCCAAGGCGTGTTGATGGTTGAACGTATAGGAACTGGAGTATTTTTCAAAGGATTTTTTAATAATAAAAACTTTCTCTTCAGAAATTCAAGCACATACTCTAAAAAGTGGTATTTTTGCTGAAAGTCCTTAGTAAACTTAAGCAATTTTCTGGCGTAAAACTGAAAACAAAAATATAAATGTGTGTCACGCCATGTCTCATGTTTGCAAGGAACTTCATATACTGGAGCTTTAGATTCTGATTTATTTTATTTATTTCGTTTGCTTTAACAGTAAAATAAGAAATCTTGTACTATAGTTAAAAGCTTCAACATTGTTATAAATCAAAGAAAGAATGTGGATTAGACTATATTTAAGTATACATAGGTACTATTTATTGCTACTTATAATTCATTTTTATTTTTCCATAATCTCCATTTAATCAAATAAAATATTTGTAAAATTATACAGCCGATCCTATATACGCTGGCCTTTGCTAAATTTATCACAATTTATTATTTTGCCTAGAGCGGTGCACCATGGTACGGCATACCGTATGTTGATGTCTAACTGATTACCGAAGTATATAAACAAAGACCAGCTTTATAAAGATGAAAAGGACGAAGTAATGGATGCACAAGAAATTGTTACAGAACAAGAATCCGAAGAAGAAGATGTAAGACGGAAAAACGTACAACCTACAGAAGAAGAAGAACCTACAGAGATGTTGCAAACCGAAGAAATGGTGCATTCAGACTCTGATTTTCAGAATCACCAATAACTTCACTGAAGAAGACCAAAAAGCCTGCGATGGACAATGAAGTATCCGTCAGCAACGCAGAGAAATCCAACTAAACAACCAGACCTCGAGAAACCCAATAAGGAATCACGATCCACACTAATGCCACCAATTTTGTGCTTGAAGCTAAGCGTGTCGGAAATCAGTAAACATTTGAAAGCTCTAGGTGTAGTATTCAAAGTTCACAATATCAATAGTGAAAAATTTGTTATCACAACAAAGAACAAAGAGAAGCACCAAAAGATCCGAAATTTTCTAAGGCTGAAAATTAAGTACCTATACCGCCAAAGAAGACAAGAAGACATTGCTGGTCCTTAAAGGAATTCATCGAATTTACGAATCCACTGAAGTTAAAGAGGAACTCATTGCTAAAAGCATCGTTGTCTTAGCAGTAAGTCCCTACAAGACCCGATCGGACAGGAAGTATAACAGCTTCGTCGTTGAAGTTTCCAAAACATCAGATATCCCAGAAATTTATGCAAAAACACTTCTTATGCACCAAAAAGTCCCCACCACCATTACGCAGTATAGCAGTGTAAAAATTGCCAGAAGTTTGAACATGTTGCTAGCAACTGTGGCATGAAATACCGTTGGTTAAAGTGCAAGGATGATCATAATCCAGGAAACTGCTCTAGGACGCTCAACAAATTTAGTCACAACATGGTTTTTTGAGTTAACTGCCAACAAACTGGGCACCCTGCCAGCTACGGTGGATGTCCTGAAGGAATAAGAAACTTGCAGAAAAAACGGAGACAGCAACACAGAAGCATAAAAATTACCAGTTTGCTGTAATATCAGCAACAAAAGCGATTGTGAATGACTTATCATACGGCAGAAGAGGACTGCACCATTAACAAACCAAGCCAAAAAGGACTTTCACAGTCTTTCAACATATTTGACGATACCGAAAGACTAGGTATTTGGAACAGATCTCCTTTCTCTTCTCCAAAAGTCAAAGTAGGTAGTTCGAAGCAACTATGATAGTCTCAATCATAAAGAAAAGACAGTTATATTGGGTAAACTTATTTGTTCATTATGTATATAAGAATTTACCTATCCTTCATTATATATAACGTTAATTCTATTTATTCAACTGCCAGACGTATTTCACTAAATTTTTTTTTTTTAAATCAAAGAAACCCGATCTTATATTTTTACAGGAAACAAACATCACAGCAAGAAACACCCTTAAACCAGAAGGCTACACGTCTTATAGACAGGACAAGACATCTGAAGGCAGAGGAATTGCCATCCTCTTAAAATCGAACCTCAGAAGTGAGTACGTTAGGGTACCTATACTGCGCTGCATGTAAAGTACAGCCGTTGTCATCAATATGTCGGATAATGAGACGCTGCTTCTGTTCTCAGTACAACAATTTTAACGCAACAAGATGTGACATCATACATTACCTCAACGCCATCAATCAATCTGGCTAGCCAACATACGTACTGTATTCTTGGAGGTGACTTCAATGCACGACACTCACTTTGCCTGGACACAAGGAAAAGCAATTGTGGACTGGCTGCAAGACAACCCCGGGCTTCACTCACTGGTGGTTATATCACAACATAGTCTCATATTTCCAAGAACTCCGTCTCTCCTTAGCTTCTTTTTAGTGACGTCCAATTTTACGAAAATCCTTCGCGTGTTCCAAAACTTCACTTGTGTTGCACACGATAGTGACTCGGATCATCTGGCGGTTGAGATGAGAGTGAGATTGAATTTGAATTACAGGATTACAACTAAACGTTGTATTCCCCAATTCCAAATCCGATACGAGATACTCAACTGCAAAAGATTCCGTTCAGAAGTGGAAGAACGCCTCCCAGAAGTCTCCAGCGTCAACAATTTCAACAACAATGAGATCGATAACACCATTGCCTAATTTGAAACAGTGGCCAACAATGCTTTGGACAGGCAGAAAACTCCCCGCTCCAGCAGAGATAAATACGCAAACTTACCCCAGCATTATACAATAAATTGATATATGCTCGTCGGCAAAGACTCCGCAAAAGCCTCCAAAGAATATACCACAGGAGCTTTAACAGGGAAAGTGTCGAATACCGTCGGCTGCATTCAGAACTACAGTGCACTAACATTATGTTCAACCATTCAGTAAAACATCATCAGGAAAAGGATTTCAGGAAGAGACACGTAGATATCAAACCTGGACCTGACACGTTTAAGAAGATCAATCTGATTGTCGGAAGAGTGAACTCAATTCCAGACACCATCGTTCATGGACAAGAAGTTTCAACAACTGCTGAGAAAGCTGTAGCGTTGGCAAATCACTTTCATGCGATAGTTTCAAAGACCGCCCTCCCATACACCTTCCCTACTTTATCGAAGAAGTAGAAACTCGCTTTCAGGAGATATCAGACACCACCGAAACTGTGACCTTGTTCAACGAAGAAAACCCGTCATCGGAGCCGACACTGACAGATGTTTTCACTTCCAAAAAAACTCCAAAAAATCAGCAGGAAGCGACAAGATTTCTAATTACGTACGTAAAAAGTTACCAAATCTTGCTGTTCTCCTGTTGACTATAATATTCAATAACTGCCTGAACAACATCTATTCCTCTGCAGCCTGGAAAACCGTCCCCTTCCCGAAGAAGAACAACCGCGCAAATGTGGAAGTATATCGGTCAATTTCGTTGGTCAGCTGTATGGTATTGTCAATAAAGAATTTTATATTGGAATGTTTTATGACTATATTAATATTTTTAATAGTAAAAAAAGAAGAGGACCTCATTGGCTGCCTTGTGGGATTCTTAGAGCAGGTAGCTAAGAAGGGGCTGAAAAAAGCAGGTCTGAAACGAATATTGTAATAACCAACCAACCATCTCAAGAATAATCGAGTTGTTTTAAAGCCACGAGTAGACGGTTTGAAAAGTATTAATTTATGGAAAATTTAGCTGGAAGCGATTCTAAGATTGTGTGAGGAAAGATCAATTCGTTTCTGTTTTCAAAAGTTTAAGAAGGTAAAGAATTTTTCAACAAGATTCCTGGTTTAAGATCTCCATTTGAAAAATTGATGCTAAAGTCGATGAATGCATGGTGTCTACGTAAATTAAATGCTTAAGATTTCATAGAAAAAATCGGTCCTAGTGAGATGCTTCTCTTTAACCTGATGAATGGGACATGAGAAATTGGCTGATATTACCCAATTGTCAGATGTGCCGGATAGAAAGTTTACCATTACGATATTTTTATCAGGGTTAGAAGTAAGAAACAAGTCGAAAGTGTTGGCCTCTTGCACAGAGTGGCTCATCTACAAGCTGTGTAAGGTAGTGCATCTCAATAAAGATCTCAACATACTGTATCTTCTATTGGTTATTGTCTGTCCTGAATAGTAGAGCCAACTTGAATTCTGAACATTGAAGTCACCAGCAGTGTGAGTGTACAAGCAAACAATTCGGAAGATGGAATCAGACAGTGCATCAAATTCATTGAGAGTTGAATTGCTTACAAGATTCGGACTCCAATAAATGAAACAATAATGGACGATATACTTGCGGACAGTTAATTTGAGCCACATGAAGTTAAAGTTCGTATTAGAACAATGGTGCCCAATAAGGAAGGCTCTGGAAAGCAACATCATATCTAATATAAATTATTAGGTCGTGATAGCGAAGAAGTAATGGCATTTAGATATAGCCTGGCAGGTAAAATTCTGAAAGATCAGTATTCGAATCATTTTGTATCATGAAATTCTCAAAGGAAAGAACTGGGACAGGCAAAATTATTGGTATCAGGGTAAGAGACTAAATCAATAAGTGCACAGAACAAATCTTCTTGACACTGTCACACTTTTTGATGACAAATTATTCGATATATTTTCCACCTGATTTTGAAAGAAACATATTATTATTCTTTTATAATCATAATATTCATAATCGTGGATATAAAACTAATAAGTAAAATTAATGTTTTTCAAGCTCCTTTTTGCTTTTTTCTTATGGGAAAAAAAAATCTATCTCCAATTGTCAGTACACGCACTGACTTCCAGTTCCAGGTGATGATGTGAAAAGCAACTTACCAGGAGCCAATACATGACTTCCTTGATTTTCTCAATACATTCAAGATAGACCAAGCTGTCATTCCAAAACTAATTGCATCATTTCTATAACTGAAACAGTTTTGAGTTCCAATTCAAACTTCCTAACTTATTTTGCAAATCATTTCCAATTCGAAGAAATATTTCAAAAAAAAAAAAAATGTATTTGGAAGTGATTTTGACATCTTTCAATTTGGAATACAATAATATACTAAAATTACTTTTAAATTGAATTTTATTTATGTTTCCTAAAATCACTGAAAGGTAATGTAAAAAACCAGCGAAAAGTAGATTTCCTTAACGCCAAAAGTGAAACATACACAAACAGTACGTTACATTAATATCACAAAACTCATTTTTTTTGACGATACGTAAAGAATGAAATGTTTCATTTTCTTATGATTCGAAAACTAATCGGCTATATAACCAATTAATTAATTCATTATAATCTTAATCAACAATAAATTGGTTCTTATGATGGCTTGTACAAAATATTTGCATGCTTATAGGTTAGAACCTTACAGGTTCCCTTGAGGGAAAAAAGTCTTACGCGTATACGTATACGTCAGTGCACACACTCTTTGGATCGAAAAGAACTATCGTAACAAGAACATTGCCATCATGTCAGATATTCAAGCGCCACTCATGTCACTAAGCTCATATACCATTGGCCCTAAGTTGGTGAGGGAGTACATAAGCAGGCTTAATGAACTTGGCAAACAGAGCAGGGCACCTGGGCAAAAATAGGCGCATAAACCTTTTTAAAGGGCCTGAGCACTTTTGCGGAATAGGAGAAAATAGCATCAAAAACAAAGTTAAATAAGAAGAACAGGCACGCAGAATTGGAAATAACTCCTAAAGCTGAGGCAGGCGAAACTACTACTGGGCAATCACAACCCAGAAACGTTTCGAAAACTGCATTAACTTAAGTAGAAATAACCTAAGAATAAAAACAGGTATTCTAACTGAACACTGGAAACTTAGAAGACACCTTAGTTTACTTGGTATGTTTAGCAGTATCACATAACTGCAACATGCATGAGGAAACACCAGTTTTCCACACATGCACCAAAGAAATAAAATGCACGACTGGGTCGCACGAACTTGCTCCCATGTAATAGACTAGGAATTTTAAAAACGAATGTTATTACTTTATTAGAGAAAACTGTTCATAAGCATAAAATTCAGTATAAAGGGATAAAATTAGAATGCCATGTGATCTCTTAAGCAAATATGAATTTATGCAAGAACAAAAATTATAAGTCGTTGTAGTGGTTTCTTAAAAAAAAGCAAACAAACTTCTTAAAAGAATTTTAAGACAAAATTTTGGAACGCCAATTTAAATTTTTTATTATTGTTCGAATAAAAATTAAATTTACAAGAAAAGTATTGAACCGTTTCTGAGATATCGAATTTTCAAAAAAAGAAAAAATAATTTCTTTTTTCAAAAATTCAAAAAAAATTTATTTTAAAGTTTTGAAATGCAATGTGTTTTAGACTTTTTAGAAGCTTCTCTATAAAAAATTTCATTGAGAACCGTTATGTGAATATGAGAAATTCAAAAATCGAAATAATAATATCTTAATTTCAAATTTTTTCTTATTAAATTAAAGATCGTAAAAATTAATTGAAAGAAAAAAAATGTATCAAAATTCTAGGCGCCTTTTTTAAGAAAAATAAGATTTTTGAAAAAATTTTTTTTTTAATTTTTTAGCATTTGTATGATAGGTACACTTATTTGTAGGTAAAATACATTTTTTTTTCTCACATCTTGTAGATTATATTGAGAAACTTTTATTTATCAAGTTTAAAAAAATCTAGCATGGGGTTTTCAAAATATTGAGTTTTGAAAAAAAAAATTGTAGTTTTTTTTTTAAATTTGAAAATTTGAGTACACAATTCTAATTATGTTCTTAGGGAGCTTAAAGCGAAAAAATTATTAAAATCGGTTGTACCTACCGTTTTTGAGAAAATCAAAAACAAAAAAATGATTCTTTGGAGGGTACCTTCAATAACCATTTTTCGGAAAATTTTGTTCAACCAGTACCTAGCTCTAACTAAATGAAATTTTTTTGTATCTTTTTTTTTTTAAATCTGTCGAACAGTTTTTGAGAAAAAAAAATATTTACAAAATTTCGAAAAAAAATTCGTATAGCAGGTACCGTTATTTTTGGTCTTAAAAAAAAAGAAAAAAACGTGTGCGGGGGAAAAATTAAAAGTTATATCTACCAAGTTTAAAGAAAATCGGCCGAGTCGTTCAGGCTGTAGTCGAACCGACAGACAGACCGACAGATAGACAGAATTGCGAGACCCACTTTTTTAGTCTTCGCTATCATCGTAATGTAAACTTTGATCAAAATCTCGAGTTCGATTTTTTTTACGAATTGTAACTTGCCTTATAGTACCTATAAGTTGTAAGTAAAAATTATCTGGGACAATTTCAGGTGGAAAATAGTAACCTATCCTCTATGAATGTGCCTGAAATACTAAGAATCTAAAGAGCAATAGAATTGGAGGAAGAACTATATACTTTTTTTTTTTGTTCAATAACTTTTAATTAACGAATAGTAAGATTGAACGATTTTAGATGTGTTTAAGAGTTATCTTAGTTGATTCTAATCGGTTGTGTTGGTACCTTGTATTGTTGACTAAATGAAAGATTTTTTCATTTGTTTTTTTTCAACGTTTCGATGTTGGTTGCCATCTTCTTCAGGGGAGACATGATAAGAACTTTATAGACATACATGACTATTGTTGTATTTAAAAAAAAAAAAAACAACTCAAAGTAAAAACAAAACATTTTTTTTTTAAGAAAATAAATAATTTAATTTTTTAAATTTAAATTTGTTTAATTTAGTTTAGTCTAACTTATCCTTATGTCAAATTCTGGGTGTGTTGACCGAAACTAAGGAACAGTAATCCGCTGAAATGTTTGAAATGTTTTGTGTGTCGTATTTGCGGTTAGTATTGTTTTTGTTGTTAATTATGTGTAATGTCTCCAGCGTGTAACGTTTGGATGGTTGTTTTTCTGTAGCAAGGATTTCTTCTCCTTCAAAGTCGGTAGCTAGTGTCTACGGTGTGGCAAGCCAGTAACGTCTCCCCAGCGTTTCTTAAACAAATGTCTGCTTTATGATTCGCCATTCCTTGACCAAGGAGTTGTTTGGTCGTTCCGACTTATCAAGGGTTACATGATTCATTTGATTTTTCTTTGCAGGCGGTCCTTTTCCGTCTTATTTTTAAGACATGTAAAGAGGGAAGCCATGGTCTGCTTTGACTTGTACTTGTAAGTTGATGTCGATATTGTTTTTAGCGTCTATCTCCTGAAAGTAAAGAAAGCTTAGGGACATAAACAACACTTTTGTATGCACGTCTCCTTTCTTTTAATATACTTTCTCATGGAGCTTTATGTTTTTTACGGAATATCAAGTTTCTTGTTATTTCTATTGGAAAGGTATTGTCTTAGAGTATTCTATACTGACCTTTTCCTCGTTGGCGGAGTGGATTTCCCAGTCATTCAACACAAAAACTTTGTTTATTAAGTTGGATGTAGTGTAAATACGTATGTGTTTAGCTTGGTTAGATCGGAAATTGACGAGTCTCCCTGATGCCATGTCTTTTTGATACCAGTTGAAGTAGAGTCGGTGATTTGTGCGATGGACTTTTACATCAAGAAATGATATCGAGCTACTTTTCAACTCTCATCTTTGAATTCAATTTTCCCATGAAATCGATTGAGCCATTTTAGCATATTATCAATTTCTTCTCTGTCCACAATAGCAAAAATGTCATCAACGTATTTGGCAATAAACTTTGGTTTGTAACTCTCTTTGAAATATTCAACGAGCAAGAAATCTAATACCAAATCTGCGATTGTAGGCGAGAGTGGATTTCCCATTGGCATTCCGTGCACTTGCTTGAACAAATTTTCTTTGAATTGTAGATAATTGTTTTCCTTAATACAAAAATCTAAAAATTTAAGATATTTACTTTGACTCAGTTTTGTAAGTTTACACTTCTTTTCAGTTTATGTTAATTGTGAGCTGAGTAGGAACATCGGTTAAAAGAAAAATTGCGTCATAAAAACTAAACATCATTTTTGTCAAGTTCCGATTTTTTCCCTTGTTCTTAAATATTAGAATAGAAACACGTCCTTTCACGTAGAGCGATGATGAAAGAGTGAGAGTTTATTAAAATCATACGATACATATAGATCATACACAATATACATATAGACTTAATACTCATGTTACATTATTCATGATAGGGTAAACCAACACTCCTCCTTAACCTGAGTGTTATGGTCTAATCCCCATGGAGCTTCGGAATGAAGAAATTTTGATCCTGTCCAGAGGTTTAGTCAGAGCATCAGCGATTTGATGATCGGACCTGACGTTGTCGAGTTTGATGTTACCCTGATTAATAGTGTCTTGCACAAAGTAGTGACGAATGTCAATGTGCTTTGACCTTGGATGGAAACCACCATTTGTTGCTATTGCGATAGCACTCTGGTTGTCGCAAAGTATTCGGAGGGGCTGCTGTCGTTTGCTAAGCTGGTGTTTTAGTCCATTCCACCAAAGGGCTTCTTGAACGGTGCCCGAAAGTGCCATGAATTCAGCCTCACATGATGAGAGAGCCACGGTGCTTTGCCTTTTGGAGCACCAAGATATAGCTCCACCTTGAGCTATAAAAACGAATCCGGTTGTTGATTTGCGGTCATCAATATTTGACGCCCAGTCAGCATCGGTATAGCCAACGATGTCATCATGTCCACCTTTGTTGAATCGCAGCTTCAATGACGATGTTCCTCGCAGGTATCGTAATAAGTGCTTCACGGCAAGCCAATGACGGGGTCCAGGATTTGAGTTGAAACGGCTGAGATAGTTGACAGCAAAACAAATGTCTGGGCGTGTACATTGAGAAAGGTACATTAGACAGCCGATGGCTTCTTGGTATGGAACGCTCTTCATTTGTTCAGTTTCTTCAGAATTTGCTGGACCATCTTCAAGGCATAATTTTTCACTGGAGTTCATAGGAGTTTTCACTGGGTTGGCACTTTTCATTTCAAACTTCTCAAGAATCTTTTCAATATATTGCTCCTGGTCCAGTGCAATCGATTCTTTGTTGTATGTTATACGCATTCCGAGTACTTGCGTTGCTGTACCAAGTTCCTTCATTTGAAACACTCTATGCAACTCAGCTTTAATAATTTTTAATTCTTTCTCGTTGTTTGTAAAAAACAAGAGATCGTCAACGTACACTGCAACGAAAAGTATTTGTTCGTTTGTTGAATAGTATACGCAATGGTCATATTTTGATCTCTGTAGTCCTAGCGATTGGAGTACAGCGTCTAATTTTTGATTCCAGATTCTGCTGGACTGTTTAAGGCCGTAAAGAGCCTTGTTTAATCGACAAACCATTGAAGGATTATTTTTGTCTTTGTAAAATTTGGGTTGCTCCATAAAAATCTCTTCTGAGAGTTGTCCTTGCAAAAAGGCTGTAATGGCATCCACTTGTGAGATGCTTAAGTCAAACTCGGCAGCTAGAGCAAAAAGGTAGCGCAGCGAACTATGACGAACGACAGGAGAGTACGTTTCGTCGTAATCCACCCCCTTTCGCTGTGAATAGCCTTTTATCACTAGCCTTGCCTTATAGCGATTAATTTGTCCGATAACATCGAGCTTAGTGCGAAAAACCCATTTGCACTTTATTGCTTTTCGGTTCGTTGGTAACTCTTCAAGCGTCCAAGTATCGTTATCAATTAAGGATTGCATCTCTTCCTCCATAGCGAGTTTCCACATATGCGCATCTGGTCGAAGCATTGCTTCTTCAGCTGTTTCTGGATCGTTCTGTTTAAAATCGGGAGCAGTAAATGGAACCTTTTGAAAACTTTCAGGGTACTTGCCTTGTAATGTGCGCCTCACATCGCTGGGCTTAGACACTTTCTGGTTCGCAACCAAGTTTTGTCGATTCTGGTGCGATGGAGACGCTACAAGTCCTGAGAAACCATAAAGTGATTCCATTTCATCCAATGAACTCAGATTCGTATGCTGTTCTGGATTTTCGCTATTTTGAGATATAGAAAATGAGGAAGAATCATCGTTCTCTAAAACAAATTCTTTGTACTTGCCTGGTATTTTGCGCTCCCTTTCGCTGCGCCTCAACAACTGCAGCTGCAGTGGGTTAGAGTTGGATTGCTGGGGGAGCGCAGAAATAGTAGGTACATCTGACGCATCACTTGAGACTGCATCTTCAAAAATACTGCTGGTCTCGAACAACTGCGACTCGTCTTTCTCGTCGTCGATCTGGTACATAACAGGTTCTGCAACTTTTTTATCGGCGACTTCGTATTCATGAAATTCAACCTGAACTGGTTTTGACATCTGCGATGTTGATGTTTTAGCAACACTTAAGTCTTCGTTGATGAAAGAAACATCTCGGCTTTTGTATAAACAATTCTTTACTGGGTCGTAAAGACGATAGCCTTTCGTGTGCTCATCGTATCCGACAAGAATGGATTCTTTGGCTTTTGGATCCCATTTTCTTCGATTAGCTTTTGGGATATGTGCCATTGCCGTAGTGCCAAATACTTTGATGTGTGCCAAGTCGGGTACTTTACCACTCCACGCTTCTACTGGCGTCTTACCTGTACCTTTTGACGGCGAACGGTTCAGTAGATACACAGAGTATCCAACGGCTTCGGCCCAAAAAACCTTAGGCAAATTGGAATCAGCGAGCATACACCTTGCCTTTTCAACGATCGACCGATTGTTTCGTTCAGCCAAGCCATTTTGTTCTGGAGTGTGAACATTACTTGTTTGCTGTTGAATTCCATTTTTTCGAAGTGAGTCTTGGAATTTTTTGTTCAAGAATTCCTTACCGTTATCAGAACGTAGGATTTTAATCTTGTGGCCACTTTGATTTTCTGCAAGCGCACGAAAATCTTCGAAACATGCTAGCACTTCCCAATCCATTTTTGTTTTGAGAAAATACACAAAAATTTTTCGTGATTTGTCATCCACGAAAGTCAGGAAGTATCTGTTTCCACCAAGCGATGTATTTTCCATCGGTCCACAAATGTCGGTATGGACGATCTCAAGCAGCTGACTGGCTCTGCTGCCGCACTTATTAAATGGCAATCTTGTTTGCTTCCCGACAGCACAAATCTTACAGTCGTTTTCGATTTTGCTTGTGAAACCAATCCCAGTGGCCAGTCCACTGTGTAGTTTATCCAAGCTGTCATTGTTGAGGTGGCCCATCCTACGATGCCAAAGTTGCTTGCTGCTTATGGAACCACATGTATATGCAACATCTTTTGAAGACTTCGTATCCAAAACAAACAAGCCATCCACGTTTGTGCCTGTTGCGATTATTTGCTTTCTTGAGTTGATGACTTTTACGGACTTTTCGTTGAATTCAACTGTGTGTCCTTGCTTCACTATGCGACCGACAGAAAGAAGATTGATTGAGAGGTCAGGAACAAATTTGACGTCACTGACTTCAATCTCTGAAGCGCTGCAGGCTGGGTTGATTGTTGCGGTTCCACAGCCTTTCACTTGCATTATACCTTTGTTTGCGGCAACCACGGTTCCAGAATCCACAAAAAGACGATTTAGGCTATTTCTGTTGAAACTCATATGTGACGTGGCGCCTGAGTCGAAGTACCAAGAATCTTTTTTATTTTGGGAACTTACCGCGGACAAAACACAACTCAATACATCGTGGGTTTTCTTTGCCACACTTCCAATTTGATTTTTGGCGCGACAATTTCTTGCAATATGGCCGAATTTTTGACAATTTCTACATCTTGGGCCTTTTCGTTCGGTGTTCCTATTCTTATCTCGCTCACGCACGCGAGAATAAAAAGCTGATGAATTTTCCTCACCAGGCCGCAACTCTTGCAACAATTTTATTTTAATTGCATCTGCCGTTATTCGTGTGCCAGAATTTTCGAGAGCCATAATCATTGGCCTATAATCCTCGGGCAAACCGGCTAGCAACAATGTTCCGAGCCACTCTTCATCTATGGGAAAACCAATGCCACCAAGCGATTGGGCGGTTGCCATCATTTCCTTGACAAATTTGTCCATAGAGCCACAATTTGATAGGGATGTTGTGATTAGCTTGCGCAGAAGACCGACACGGCGGGTTAATCCAGTGTCTTCATATGCATCTGCTAGGCCTTGCCACAACTGTTTCGCAGTCTTTGCGCTCTGAATATGAACGTAGCACACCGGATCGATGACAAGCGTAAGCTTGCTTCTAGCCTTACGATCCTTGTTCACATCGATTGCTACTTTGGGCTCACCATTTTCTTCCACTTCGTATTCGATTGTACTGGTCCAAAGATCATCCAAGTCGAGAAATGCTTGAGCAGCAATTTTCCACGTTGGATAGTTATCGCGACCGAGTAACTTTTCGATAGTTAAACCGCTCATACTTTTTTTTTAATTATTATTACCGAACTTCTTTAAAGTAAAAAATTTCTTTTTTATGTAAATTTTAATTTTATTAAAAAACGAAAACTGTGCCCATAACCTATTAGAATAGAAACACGTCCTTTCACGTAGAGCGATGATGAAAGAGTGAGAGTTTATTAAAATCATACGATACATATAGATCATACACAATATACATATAGACTTAATACTCATGTTACATTATTCATGATAGGGTAAACCAACATTAAACTCAAAAGAATTTTTCACAGAGTAGGAGGATTCTTTTGTCACACACTGTAATATTTTTTCTAGGTATTTGGGAAGTTCATTTCATGGTACCTTCATTGATGACTTAATTGGTCTGAGAGGCATCTTGTGCTCGTGGATCTTTGGTAAACCATATATAACGGGTATTTGTGCTGTGTGTAAGTCGTCATTCTAAATTTGTCTTTGTCATCGATGATCTTGTTGGTGTGCCACCATTTCACAAAACCAAATGATTTTATGCATGTAAATAATTTTTCCGTCTTGATCTGTGTGGTAAGATATTATAAAGTTACTATTTTTAATGTATTTCCTTCGATAGAAATTGAAAATTTATGTCTTGAAAAATAGAGGGCGAATTCGATTTTGATTATTTCGTTCTAAAAGTTACCCGAAACCTCTAAAATTGCTGTTCTCCAAGAGCATAAAAACTTTATATCTTAGCAATTCTTATATGTAGGTATTTAATTAATGTCTTATTTTAACCAGATCCATTGGTCTTATTCTGTTTAAATTGAACAAATTAAAATTGAACAAATTAAAAATCTCATTCGATAGTTCAAATCAGCTAGTAAGAAACTATTGATACTTCAATTCGTTCGGAAGTGCCCATCACATACTTTTTAGTTAAGGGCCTGGTCATCTCCAGACTGTAGTATTATCTCAACTAAGTAAATGAATAAATGACTATAAACTACTACTTATTTGTTATTTTAAACTTAAATAATATCCCCATTATTCTCAATAAAAAAAAAGAAAATTAGTAATCAAAGCCCTGTAACGAAGCGTTACTACACCTATACATACACTTAACCACATTATACCGAGCGAACATCTATGTATATACCGCCTCATTAAATAATTATATAGCACATTCAGTGTGCATCTAAGGTCATGTAATCATTACTTACTTGGAATTCTATACAATTTTGTCTCTTATCTTCTCAATACACACTGACTTATAGCCGCATATTTTATAAGTGGACGTTAAAAATATGAAAAAATTGTCTTACTTAACTCTTCCACCTTCCTGGATAACAAAATTGATTCAGCAATTGTCAACTTTGAACATGCCACCGCCGTATCTGATGCCCTGGATAAGCAAACACAGCCTGGAACGTGAAAGCAGAAACACCAGCACCTTCCCGAATACGTTTAGAGTCTGTATGCTTACAGACAACGTTTAAGAAAACGTCTCCCGCGAATCCATCAAAGTGAACTGAATAGGAATACAACCAACAGAAACTACCAGATGATCTACAGCAAATCAACATCAAGTTCCGGAACTCCATTCAATACCACAATAATATCCAATACCAGAAAATATTGCAAGCAATCAAACCAGGACCTGATGCTTTCAAAAACATCAATAGAATTTTTCGAAAACAGCCACAAATTCCGAAAACCATCATCAACAAAAAACCTGAAACTAACTCGGCTCAAGACAAAGTGGAAGCGTTTGCCGACTACTTCGAAGAAAACTTCACACCCAAACAACCTTCTGACCCAGCGTTCTAACAGGAAGTTGAGGCAACAGTTCAACAAACGCTACAGCTAAATCTGGGGCCTGTTTCAGCGCTATTACATCAACTACATCTTACAACTACATCCTACAACTACATCAGTTACATTTTTCTTCTTCACACATAAAACTGAAAGTGTTGTATGATGTACCTGAAAAACATAGTTGATGTACGAGTAGTTCATTTGACATTTCTTCTGCATATTTTTATTTGAGCTAAGTTTTCATGTTTTATTGTTTAATTCAAATCTCGTGAAAAAAACTTAATTTAACAAAAATATGTAAATATTTTCGATGATGACTTTAAATTTGATATACGCGTTGAAAGAAGAAGTAATATATTTTTACAAAGAATCAATTTTAATTTGGAAGATCCATATTTTGTGGAGCGATTTCGAATGCCAAGAAATTGTATTGAATTTTTGGTTGAACGCTTCGGAGCATTCATTGCTCACCCAATTGATTGCAACCAATTAACGATGTCACCGCTGCAACAAATTCTTTTAACTATTCACTGGCTTGGAAATGGAAGCCAATATCATGGTGTTGGGACCATGCAAAGGCATCCGTATGTCGTTGCGCAAATAATGTTTTAAATATTTTGTTTTCTAATAACGTACGAGTATCTAATAGATATCCTTTAAACTCTTTCCAACTGCTTCTACATCAAACATTTATATTGTATAAATATAGCAAGATTTTACTGTTAGTTGTATTACAACAATGTAGCTCAAAAAGCTGTGAAACAGAATCATACATTTTTCCAATAATTCCAGTGTATCATCCATATCTATACACTGATGTACGAATACTACAACTGAAAATCGAAAGTACCTATGAAACAGAATTGATGTATTACAACAGTCAAAATGATACATTGTACTTGATGTAGTATCGCTGAAACAGGCCCCTGGAGTTTGACAACATCAATCCAGCAAATGATCCCACCGATAGTCGACATTTATGCAATCTAGAGGATGTTGTAGAAATCACCGGCAATTCAAAGCCAAAAAAAGTCTGCTGAACCAGATGATTTCTCCTACTACGTTCTGAAAAAGCTGCCACGTGCAGTAATGTTTTTCGTCACAATCATTTTAAGCAACTACATCAACAACTGTTACTTCCTCCAGAAGTGGAAAACAGCGAAAATTGTGCCAATTATAAAGAAAGGTGCTTCCAACCTGGTTTCCAACTACAAGCCGTGATATCGGCTAACACTACCACAACATCAGCAAATTACTAGAAGAAGTAATCCTCCGAAGACTGAAAAAATTCTGCAGTTGCAAGTATGTACATGCACCATTAATACAAATTCTCTTTTCTTTTTTATCTTTCAGGAAATTTTTCGTCCGAATAGATAACGATAAGTCAAACATGAAGACCATTAGAGATGGAGCCGGCCAAGGCGCAGAACTAGGCCCATTCCTCTAAAACTTGATGACTTCCGGCCAACCTTCTTCAATTGTATGCGAGAACCTTCTGTCATCAATATCATCAATAGACTCATCCAATTCTACCAAAAATGGGAAGTTGTCTGCTTCAGAAGACCTACAACTGGTAGGAGCTCTCGCATTGCACAGATCTGCAGAAATCTGGCCCTGAGAATCTCTGACGGGTCTACCATAGCGGCAAAACAAAACGTCATGTACCTGGAATTGCACTTCAATGAGTTGCTAAGGTTTGATCTGCACTCAAGAAACGAGCTGAAAAAAGCCAGCTAGGCCTTCAGCGGTTTGCACCCATTCCTCATAAGAACATCAGGTCTAAGCCAACCGACTTAGGTATTAATCTACAAGCAGCTTCTGCGACCAGCTTTTCCTTCCCAGTCTGGTTTTCAATCTCGAAGACAGGTATGAAGGAACTTCAACTATTTGAAGGAAGATATTAATGATCTGCACTGGACTCTACTTCGACCGTCAACGACAGAAACACTACAGGAACGATCATCTCTACACAGAACTTAATTTAATCCCACTGGACAAGTTTCTAGATCATTCAACATATCGTCGCTGTAGATCGAATACCTCGTAACCCAGAAAAGTCGATTTTTCAGGATAGACAAAAAACTTACTCGTATTATCAAATCAATGAGAGGCAATGAGAGACGTGTTGTTAATTATGCGCGTGGCTCTGCAATTATAGTTTTTAGGTTCACAGGATATTTTTCATTAGATCCGGAATTTTTTTCACAATATAATTGCATCATTACCTAAAAATCGGTTTTTTCTGGGTTACGAGGTATTCGATCTACAGCGACGATATGTACAAACTAATCACCACTATAAAAATAATTAAACTTAAGTCTCTGTATTAAAGTAAAGCTATTTCATTCGGAGTTAAGTCTCTCCAAGCCCAAGTTTTGTTTCTTCTTTGGAAAGAAACCTGAACACCGACAAGCTTACCTCAGCAACGAAGAAAAAGCTCTTACAATACTTACTTATTCAAAAGATCCGAAATAACAAACTTAAATAAATAAAACATTAATTGATTTTGTTTATTAACCATTTTCTTTTATTTTCTCAATTTCCAATTGTCATTTAATTTTCTCTTTAACTATAGTACAAAATGCTTTTGGTTTTATATTTTTAATATTTTCTTTTATAATTTACACTTATATATTCGAAATTATACTTAACAGAAAAATTAATAGTTTTCTTTAATTTTTAAATATTTTTTTTTTTTTGGTTCATAATGACGATTTTATTATTCGTAATTTACACTTTGAAAGTCAAGTCATAGATATTTTTTTATATGTTATAAATTTTTGATGCTATAATTTTTTGTTATTATTTTTTTTGAAGAAGCTCAATTAAGATTTTTTTAGAACATTATTGAGAAAAATGTTTGTAAAAAAAATCCGTTGGTTTTACTATTTTTTTAATAACTATTATTATTGATGTACTTCTAACTGTTTAAAAAATATTTTTTTTTTATTTTTACAAAGCTGATTGAATTGAGATTTGATTTTATTTCAAATCTTTTTTTTTCATTTAGTTTAGGCTTATATATGCAATCCCTTTTAAGTTATACTCTTTTTACATTTAATTGTTTTTTTCTCTAAACAAAAATATGTACACGTTTTATTTAAATTATGATATTTATTGTAAGATATTAAGATAAATGCAGTTTGATGTTGTTTTTTTTTTCTTTTTAAAATCGAAAAACAAAATTTTGAAATTTCTTGAAGAAATGTTTTTAACTAAGAACAACTATTTTGCAGTCGTTATGTCAGGGGAAGCTTCTTTGACAAATAAATGAGATTAGCTCAACAAATAATCCAAATTCAAATAGAAATATATTTTTGTCATTAAAATGCAAATTATTGCTTTCGAAATCTTTAAGGTAGAGCATTGAGGTTTACTTAGATCGTAAACAAAAGAAGGGCATAAATAAATCGAAAATTTAGGGTTATCCAGACATTTTAGAATTAAATTTATTAATAATTTTTTAATTTTAATTTTAATTTTCCTTTTTCCTAAAATTTATTTGGACATTTTTGATAATTCTTGTGATTTTTTTCCTAAATTTATAATAATTTTCTTATTTAACAGGTACTAATACTCTTTAAATTTTAAAAACTAAAAATAAATATAAATAAAAAATATTAAATAAAAATGTATTAATTTTCTCAAGATTGATCAAGTTTTGGCTTCCAAGCAAACATTCTTCTTGTTTTGAGTTTTTTTTTTGAATTTATTTATATGTTTAATAAACTAATTTTATTGACTTTTATTTGGCTGAATTGATTTTGCTTCATTTTTACTATCTACGTTTTTTGTTTTTCTTTAAACTTTTATAATCGATTTTTTAAAATTTGTTTTTTTTTTGTTTTTTGAATTTATGTCATCTATAATGAAAAATTTACAATTTTGATTTAAATTTGTATTCAAGTGCAATGTTGTTATTTTCTATTACTTTTTTTTTTAATTTGAGAAAGAAAAACTATAAGGTTCTTTACATTAGAAGTTTGATACAAATTTTTATATAATATAGTTTGAACGTTGGCTAGAAATCATTCTTCAATATTAAAAAAAAAATATTAATTATTATCGATCAAAAATAAATTCTTTTTATTTTGGATTAATTTTTGAAGGGATTAGCCGTAAGTATTGACATGAAAGGTGACCCCAGTGTTCGTAGATTCATACTTTACCTACTCAAAGCGAAGGTTAAATGAACAGAAACATCAAAATTTACACAATCCTGCTATTCATTACAACAAAGGGTTACTTTGACGTTTTTGGAGCATATTGTATTGTACTAAAGGGTTTTCCTATAGGGAGTAGTAGATTTTGACAGCTCAATACGGCCATGTTTATTTTTTTGCTTTTCAAAAAACTAATCAAAATTACAATGACAAGTAACAGCTTCAAACAACACCTGCTAATGACATAACATAACTTTACTATCAAAAGCAGTTAGGAACAAATCCCAATTTAATAAACATTTTCAACGACCAGGATAATTTCTGAATGAACGGGTACGAGTACGTGAGCAAGCGAAATCGTTGTATTTGGGAAAATTACAATTCACACTTGGACAACTTGGTGTGAACGCATCCACAGAAAGTCACTTTGTGGTGTGGATTCTAACCCTTCGGCATCATTGCATTGTCATTATGACAATTTTAATCGGACAGGGTATACACGCGCAGATAACGTCCCTACACAAATTAAAGAAGCTGAACCGGCACCCATGAATATCCAATAGTCTTTCATCGATCATGGCTCAGTCTTCTTGTGAACGTAAATCATTCAATGGGACATGGTATACCGCCTTTCTTCTGAGGAGGTGTTCTGCATCGTTTCCAGCGATGTTCTGGAATCTTTCCTAGAAGATGGAAAACAACATTTGTCCTGACTGTTCCTTAAAAAATATGACCCTTTCTTCCCCTCCTGCTATCGAACAATTGCACTTACATATGTCCTTTTTTTCAAGGTCATGTAGGTAATAGCTCATCAATCATCAGCTCAAGAAATATCTCGAAGATCAAAAGCTTCGTAATGACCGCCAATATGGCTTTCGTATCACTGCTGATCTGATGGCATATCTGACCGAACGAAGAGTGGAACAGATCTTTTGGAGAAAGCAAGATTATTGCTCTTGTTATTTTTAAGGCATTTGATAGAGATTGGCACCCGACTCTCTTATCAAGATTGCATGCGTTTAGTATCAGTGAAATCCTTATTCTTAAGAATAGAAAATACCTTCTAGATCGTTCAGTACATATTGTATAAGACGGTTTCAAGTCTGATCTTCAGTGATCGTAAGCGCTGGTGTTCCAGCAGGGCTCCGTTTTGTTGCCGACTCTCTTCTTCATTTTTATAAATGTCTCTTGTGTGCAACTTGTAATCCACTTCATTGTTTTTCCGACGACTTTACCCTCAATTTCTCACACTCGTTCTCAAATTCACGTTCATCTTCTGCGGAAGTGAAAGTGCAACGATATCGTATGATAAGTTCATTAAACTCCGATCTTTACAGAATTGTCAAGTGGGAAATATAAAATCTTGTGGAGTTTAATGCCTCGAGAACTCAATGCTATCTAGTGTCGTTGAAGCAAAATGTACCCCTTATGCCACTGTCCTTGAATGGCACTTGCATCCTATTAGCCGAAAACCGCTCAGTACTCGGTATGTGTGTTAACGACGATCATCTTTTGAATGACCATACTCCCGAGACCCACAAAAATGTTAGTGAATGCTTATTTCTATATTTTTATATCAATGTAAAAAATTTTGCATCCCTTTTGATCTGCCTTGGCTACCATGTATAAGGCGTTCATATGTCCGAAACTTCAAGTATAACTCTTTAGGCAGGTGCAGCACAAACTTCTCTCCACTTATTTGATAGAATTAAAAACAGAGAGTTAAAACTGATAGGAAGCAGAACTGTCGTGGATTCATTCCCACCGTTAGAATGTTTCATTCATCTTCTGAGTGAGACTGAGCTATTGGGTTTATCTTAGGACTTGAAAGAACTCGATAATACCGTGGTGGAGGTTGGTCTACCTAATTCTGGCCAAATCGCTGCATTTATTTCAAATAACCCTGCATTTTTACCCTCCATTTAGGATTCGGCTCCTCTTTTTTTTCGTTTGTCCAGACTTGGGGAAAATATTGTCCTAATTCAAGAACTTTGGATTATAATATCTGGGCAATCTGGGTATATCTAGGCAATGACCACCTTGACTCCCTCTTCCGTCTTTGGAGGCTCATTGCACGTTCACAACAGCAGAAAATAAATTTAGTTATTAGGAGTGATGTAAGCTCCCACCACACAGTATGAGACAGTTCTAATACTAATAGGAGTAAGTATCTGTTTGATTTGATTTTTAGTACTAGTCTTACAACTTAGGCAATGCTCCCACATTTGTTACGAGTACCCGAAATCAACAGGAAGTATGAGATATAACTCTGGTCTGATAGACTTTTCATCACTTGATATCGAATTTAAGGACAAAACTTGAAAGCCTGCTAAAACTCAAACTTTATAGTTCTCATTTGAATATAAATGAGCTTGACTATTAAGTCAATGATCTAACCTAAGACCTTAATAAATCTTTGATTGTTTTCTACACAGTCACTCAGGTAAGAGGTAGATGGAAGGCTCATTGGTATTATTTCAAGACTTGCACCGCCTAAAAAAATTGCCGAAAAGGCCTTAATTGAGATTTCTTTAAGAAATCCCTAAAACTGATGGTACGTGGAACAACTCTTCTGAAGAATAGATCAACTTATGACTTGATATCTATTTCACGGATAGCTCTTAAAACCGTAACTTTACACCGCAGAACACTATACACGATGTCTAATAAGAAGTCTAACTATCCACACAGATCTAGCCAATACTTGATCAGAGGCGTTCTAAGTGTGTAGTCTAGTCGTGGTGATGCTGTGTGAAGATTATTCGCACAGGGCGCCACGGCTGGATTCATGCGGTTATCGGGCGCGTAACATGTTTTGATTTTCTTTTTTTGTTGTCAATTATGAGCACATGCCATAAGGGCATAACACCTATGGTTATGTGGCTTCTTTAATGTCATCATTCTTAATTGAAAACTTTTAAGCTTTGCTTAGTTACACGTCGGGTTTATGTGTTTTGTTCATTGTAATGGTGAGTAATTTCAGAGTCGATGTTTCCAATATTCGTGGGCTCAGGAAAAATTTCTTTGCTGTGTTCGTTCACGCTGAAAAATTCAAACCAGCTATTCTGGCACTCAGCGAAACACAGGTAGGTGAAAGCTCCGATCCTTCTGAGTTTAACCTTCCTGGATACAGCTTAGTACCACTATTTATCCTTCACTACGGTATTGCCATTTTTATTCGGAATGACGTTGCTTATCAAACTCTTCCTCAATTAAGCCATTGTTCCCGCACGGATTTTAACGTTATGTGGTTAAAGTTAAACGTCAATAAACAAATTATTCATTATTGTTTCTTGTATCGAAGCCCAAATTTAGACAGTAAATCTACACTGAACCAATTTGATGCGCTGTCGGATTCCATACAAGCGATTATCTCTTGTAATCCAAGCACCGAAATCGTTATTACGGGCGATTTTAACGTGCATAATCCTAATTGGCTTCGATATTCGGGCCAGGCAACACCAGAAGGTGCATATGTAGAAATCTTCTCTGAGTTTAACCATCTCACTCAACTTGTAGATGAGCCAACGCGAATTCCAGATGTTGCTGGCCAATCTCCTAATACCCTTGACTTATTCCTCACTTCCCACCCTGAGAAATATACAGTAAATGTATTAACGCCTTTAGGTACGTCAGACCATTCCGTAGTGTCAGCTGTTTTTCCATGCTCCAACGCCGTAGTTAAAGAAAAAATTCCCAAAAGAGTCGTATGGCAATACGAGAAAGCCGATTGGGATGGTCTCAACAACTTTTTCCGAAACTTTAACTGGTCGATAAGCTTTCTCGATAGGAACGTGGATGCGTGTGCTGATATGATAACAAACATAATCACAAATGGTTTGAAAATGTTTGTTCCTCACAGATCAAAAAGTTTAAAGCCAAAAGAAAACTCTTGGTTTGACGGTAGCTGTAAAGAAGTGATTAGGGTAAGAGAGTTGTGCTTCCAAACATACAAAGCCAACCCTTCTGAAGAAAACCACATTAAGTTTAAGAGAGCAAGGAATGCTTGTAACGCTTGGATCAAAAGAACCAAATTCTTTCACGAACAAAAATTAAGACAAAAAATAATCCAGTGCCCTAAAGGCAGTAGAAACTTTTGGTCATTCGTAAAGAAAATCAAAAACTCCACCTCTTCGTCGGTTCCCACGCTCATCTACAATGATAATCCTGTTGTTAGTTCCATAGATAAGGCTAATTTGTTTGTAGAACTATTTGCAAGAAATTCTTCACTGCCCGATAGCGACATGAGTCCGCCGGTTCTTAAAAATGTAAACTTTTCAATGAGCAAAATTTATTTTCGCAACCGAGCAGTCGCTAGAATATTAAAAGATCTCGATATTCACAAATCTGCTGGCCCGGATGGTATATCACCCATCGTTCTGAAGAAATGTTCTTCCTCATTGGCAAAACCATTGCGCTTTTTTATTTTTCCTATTCTACAGGGTACTTCCCAAAGAGTTGGAAAACAGCGTTCGTCCAACCAGTCCCCAAAAAAGGCGCATCTTCTTCACCTTCTAATTATCGGCCAATCGCACTGACGTCCCTTTTGTCTAAGGTCATGGAAACACTGATCAATCGGCAGCTTAAGATATATCTTGAAGAACATAATCTTTTTAATGACCGCCAATATGATTTTCGCAGTAATAGATCCACTGGTGATTTGATGGCATATCTCACTGAAAAGTGGAACCAATCCTTACATCTTTTTGGGGAAAGTAAGATCATTGCGCTTGATATTTCTAAGGCATTCGATAGAGTCTGGTATCCTGCTCTTTTATCAAAAATGGGTGCGTTTGGTATCGATGTATCTCTTATTCGTTGGATTAGTAATTACCTTTCTGACCGTTCAATTCAAGTCGTTTTGGATGGTTTCAAGTCTGAAGTTCGTAAAATAAATGCTGGTGTCCCTCAAGGCTCTGTTTTGTCACCGACTCTTTTTCTCATTTTCATAAATGATCTTTTTACCGAAACTACTAATCCACTTAACTGTTTTGCTGATGACAGCACCCTCAGCTTTTCATATTCATTTCCTGATTCAATTCCTTCTTCTTTGAATGTTGAATTGCAACGGCAATATATGTTGAGCTCTTTAAATTCCGATCTAAATAGCATCGTTAAATGGGGTATTAAAAATCGTGTTGAATTTAATGCTTCTAAAACTCAGAGCTGTTTTTTGTCATTAAAGCGGAATATTCGCCCTATGCCCCTATTCATGGATGGAGCTTGCATCATAGAAACTGAAAAGCTATCAATTCTTGGTATGTGTATTACTGACCACCTTTCGTGGAATGACCACATATTGGATATTGCTAAAAATGCAGCCAAATGCTTAGGTTTCCTAAGACGATGTAAAAACTTTTTCTCCCCCTCTGATCTGGCCACAATTTATAAGGCTTATATACGTCCCAAACTAGAATACAATTCTCATATCTGGGCTGGTGCTTCTAAAACATCTTTACAATTACTAGACAGAATCCAGAATAGAGCTTTAAGGCTGATAGGTGACAGAGTAATTTCCGAAACAATTGTTTCGTTAGAACATCGTCGAAATGTCTCTTGTCTATCACTGTTTTATCGTTATTTCTATAAACAATGTTCTATTGAAATAGCGAGTTGCATTCCCCCCCTAAAAAAATTTCACCGTAATACTCGTGCCGCAGGGAATGCTCATCATTATACCCTTGAGCCAAACTTTGGACGTACAGTTAAGTACAGAGATTCTTTCTTTTGCCGTACGACTCGAATGTGGAATTCCTTAACCGACTCTGTTTTTCCTCCCCATTTCAATGTCCAGAAATTTAAGACGAATGTACATCGGTTTCTCCTACTCAATCCTCCCACTGTTTCCTAAATGCTCGCAATGTGTTCAACCAACATTTAAAGGGTAGTCATAATCCCTTGAGTGCGCGTTAATTATAAAAAAAAAAAAAAAAGTGATTTATAGATTAAGATTAGATTTAGTCGGAACTCGGGATCCCGAAAAAACTGATCCTTCTATGCCACATGAAGTTTCAAAATACGCCGTGCAACGTGCAAATGGGTAACAGCCCATCCGAGATATTCCAGACGTGCACAGGGTTCAGACAAGGAGATGCGCTATCATGTGATTTCTTCCACCTAGTCCTAGAGCAGATAGTGCGCAAGAGTGGTGTTAGCCTGGAAGACACTATCTTCAACAGGTCTTCCCTACTGCTTGGCTATGCGGACGACATCGACATCATTGGTCGCTGTGCTAGAAGCGTTCACAGCTATTGAAGAACAGGCGAAACGCAAAGTATATGCTATCAAAAAGCAAAGCCTCAGCTGTCCATCGCCTAGGAAAAAACTTCGCTGTTGGTAGCAGTAATTTCGAGGAGTTCACCTAGCTCGCAATAAACATCAATCCCGAACGAACGACACCTTAGTGGAAATCCGACGAAGAATTATCCTAGCGAACCGCTGCTACTTCGGTTTGGCCAAACAAATGGGTTCAAAACTCCTTTCTCGAGACACTAAGTGCATGCTATGAAAAACTTTAATTTTACCAGTTCTACTCTACGCGCGCCGAGTGCTGGACGATAAGTAAAAAAAGAATGTTGATACTAGGCACTTTCGAGAGAAACATTTTTCGGCGGATATTTGGTCCTATATGCGAAGAGGGCGAATGCAGGAGAAGATTAAATCGTGAATTATACGAGCTGTACCAAGATGTGGATATAGTCCAAAAAGCCAAAACACGTTTACTACACTGGCTCGGTCACATCAAGCGAATGTACAACAACGCTCCAGCCAAGAAAATCTTCGAATCCCAGCCCCCAGGTTCGAGATGACGAGGAAGACCGAACATCCACTACAGGGACCAGGTGGTTACAGACGCAAGAGCGCTTGGTCTCGACGAGTGGAGGGAGCTCGCGAGGGATCGAAACCGATGGAAGACCGCATTATCTTAGGCAGAGACCATCCATGGATCGGGAGCCGGATAAGTAAGTAAGTATGGGCGATTCATTTAATTTAGACGTTTGAAGTTTTACACCTAACAAAACCTTCTGTTATCACCCTACCCATCGATAATACCCAATTTATTTTAAACGACATGGATATGAAAGCCATGTAGTTCTGGAAATCTCGAATAAGATCGAACATGAACTAATTAACACAAGGCCAGGAGAAGACGAAATTCGATCCTGGACGCTTTGGCATATTTGGAGTTGCCTTATTCTCTTCGAGAAAATCTGCACTGTGGATTTGCCTACCAGAGATATTAACGATTATAAACATCGTAAGTAACCCAATCATTTCCAGAAAAATGAGGAGGCAGACTTGCTAGAAAAAATAGGCGCAAGGTCGCCTCTAATGGGGCAAGAGAGTTTTACTAAGGAATAGGAGAATACTGTTTTAAAACGAAATTAAATTAGAGAAAGATTCCGAAAGATCCGAAAACTGGAAAGAACCCCTAAGACTGAGGCAGGCCAAACTACTTCTTGGGAACTATAACCAAAATAGTTTCAGGAAATAGATCAACAAAGTAGGAAAGGAAAAATCTACGAATAGAAATGGGACTCCTCACGTGTCACTGTAAACTAAAAAGACACTTTGGTATTCTTGGCCTGTTAGATGTATAGATTAGATTAGACATGTAGATTCTGCAATACTCATGACGAAATGCCGGAATACGTACTAGGAGGATGCGAAGCACTAATACATCAAAGAAATAAGTACTTGTAGGTATGTGGGATGCTACCGGGTAGAAGAGAGTGATTTATTCTCTCTGAAGGTACTAAAAATAATCAAACCCTCTCAATATTCATTCATTCATTCAATCCAATCATCAAACTTTAAGCAGAAGTAGAACTTTTCAAAATCAAAATGGACATCATGTAGAGCGAGCAATAAGGCAATGCAGAACTATTTCCAGCACCAAGTATTTATAAAAGAGATACAAAAATAAGTTGGAGACCAACGTGCCTTACTCGGAACTGCTGGGATGTTAAAATCATTTCGAAGGAGGCCTTTGACCCCCTATTCATCGTTTTATAATTACATGTACGCACTCTGGAAAATTAAACTACCCTTAAAAAAAAGGCATTACGTCTCTTAGAGATCTTAAGCCTAGTGCTTCTCTACCATTCGTGGATGCGTGTCAGCAGAAATGGAACGGACCTACAATTTTCTCCCGAATCCAAATGGAAGTACCTTTACATGGCAAGTAATAATCTTAGAGGATTTTTCAGTCACTTCCTCACCCCTGAAAGTCGGCAGCGAATCAAACCCAACGCCCCCTGCATGACAGTCAAAAGCGATATAAGGGGTAATACAACCCCTTAAAAATTTATAAAAATAGTAGAAATGCAAATAAATATTGCAGACGAATGATTTGAAGCCACACCTTCAAATAAAAGCAAAAACAAATAAATTACCATATACTTTACAATTTTGTCCTAATTTTATTACATATTAAATTTTAATTCTCCCTACATTACGCTATGTCTATCATCTATACTCTCTCTGCATTACTTACACACTACTAGACTACTACTACAGTGACACGAAATCACTACCACCCTGCATTTCTCTTTGACCGCATGTTTGCGATTGTTTCGATGATGATGAGGACGACGAGGACGAAGCTGATGATGCTGTTGCACCATTTATTTCCTGCTGCTGCCCATGCTGTTGTTGTTGCTGTTCACGCTGCTGTTTGGAAAACGTTGTCAGCGGGTTACCCTCATTAAATAGCGTCTCGTTCTCGAGCCGCTCCTCGTCGGGCAGTGATAGCGTTGAATTGCCACTGGCCGTTATCCTTCGTCCCATATTGTCGTATTTCAAGCAAGCACCACCCAGGGCCGAACTCTTCGGTCCCAGCGGCCGCATTTGACCACCGATGCACGTGAGGGACGTGCCATCTGAGTCATTGGCATATGCCAAGGGTGGGGGAGGAGGTGCTTTCATGCAATTCACACACGTCGCTGCCTTCAGGCCACAATTACTCGAACAACTACTTCCGGTCGCTGTGCCACTGCTGCTGTTACTGCTACTGCTGCATCTCCCTCCTCCCGACGACGCATGATGCTGCTGTTGTTGTTGTTGCTGTTGCTGTTGATGGTGATGCAATGCATGAAGTTGATGCTGGTGTTGCTGTTGCTGCTGCAATTGTTGCTGCTGCTGCAAATGCTCCTGCTGGTGATTGTACCCTTGGCTGTAGCTTGTGTCCAGATTATGGTAGCTTACAATCTCTTCATGTGGATATAAATTCGTCTGCACCGTAGGATCCTTTTTAAGAATGCCCCGGCGCTGATTGTTTCTGGGCAGTGTGGCAAACGACGACACATTGACTGGCAACATTGGCTGTTGCACTGAGCTGCTGCCACTGCTACTGCTGGCTGAGCTGCCGTCCACAACCCGCTTGGGTATGTTCAACAGGTCCGGGTAGATATTGATGTCGGAACTGTCAAGCATATCCTGTGTCACCGAAACAGATATGAAGATGTTTCCATATGCTGGATTGGTGACAACATTTGAACAGAATTCTGGTGGCGGTGGGAAGACTCCGACGTTAAGAGGAAATTCCTCAGGAATTTGATTCGGATTGGAGCTCTGAATGCCCACGACTCCACACTGACCATCCGAGGACATCATCTGCTGTTGCTGCTGCTGCTGTTGTCGATGAGAGGGATGGCCTCCTTGCATTACAATTCCGACCTGTTGATGGTGAGGACCGATTCCTCGATGATGGTTCTCAACCGTTATCTCCATTGGCTCAAACCCAATTATGGATTCAGTCTTATTTATTGCCGGGCCATTGTTATCGATGCCTGCACAGCTATCTCCACGGTCATTGGTAGTTGTGGTGATGCTCAAGTCTAGAAGTTTCTTCTCCTGGTCGTTAAAGCTGACGCTACCTTTGATGTTCTTGTTGGGATGTCGCCTCTGGCGTTGCGTTCTCTTGCAGAGGCACACCACAAATGAGATCAGAATTAAGAGGAATACGGTCCCGAATGTGCCCATGATCAGCCCGAAGTACCAGAATGTTTCTGGCGTCTTCACCAGAACATGCTGAACAATCTCACTCAGATAAATGCTTATATTCTGACTGGCAGAACCAGCCACATTCTGGGCGGCGCAGGAATACGTTCCTGCATCCAAATTGGTCATGTTGAATACAGTCACATTGCTCCAGACCTTGTCACTTGTTATGATGTCCTGATCGAAGAGGACGTTGTCGTTGTCAAGAATCTTACCATTCAGTTCCCAGGATACCTCAGGCATTGGATCCCCGTACACCAGACAACTGAATGTCGTATTGCTTCCAATGTCAATGTTCTGAACGTCTTCGTTGCTGAAAATCTTTACTCGCGGCGGACATCCGAACTGAGCTTCTTCCACATCCTCCCAGTGCTTGTCCTTGTATTGATATGGACCCTTACAGCTGAGGCTTCTGCCTTTCAGTTTGCTCTGAACATACCACGTTCGGAACTGTCTCAGTTTACAATTACACTGCCATGGATTCTCGTCCAGTTCCAGAGTCTTGAGGTTAGTCATGTGTTGGAAGACGTATTCCGTTAGGCTCTCCAGCAGATTGTTCTTCAAATAGAGGAATTCCAACAAGTTCAGATTGGCCAGAGCCATCGGATCAATATCATTTATCAGACAATCGTGCAAATCTAGTGATCGCAGATGTGGCAGCTTTGGAAATTGATAGGCCACAAGCTTCTTCAGCGGATTGCCATTCAGAAAGAGAACCTTTAACCTATCGTTGCCCATGAATGTATCCTCCTCGATTTGTTCGATTTTGTTATCACTCAAGTCGATCTCGATCAATATCTTTAGATTCTTAAATGCTTCTCTGTGTATGCTTTGGATTTCGGATTTTTTGAGGTATATTCGTTGTAAATTCAGCAGGCCCAAATTGGTGAATTCCTCTTTGGTCAAATTTGGTATTTGGTTGTCATTGAGTACGAGAACCTGCAGTTCGGTGCTTAAAGTGGTGGGTATCGTGGTCAATTGGAGGGAGCTGCAGATAGCCGATTTCTTGCCACTCGTCCACTTGCAGGTGCAATTTGAGGTACAGCTTGCTGACCAGTCGTCACCCATGATCGGTGGGATAAGGGCTGTGAATAGAAGAGCAACTGAAAGAAACAAAAAAAAAAAAAACAACTATTAATTAAATGAGACACAGAAGTGGAGATGGAAATGTATATAAATCTATTATCAAGCATTGAGTTATCATCAAAATCGGTTAAGTGAATTAAGACTTTAAGTCTATAATATGTATATTTATAATAATATAATAATATAATAATATAACATTTATAATAATCAATTGAGAGAATAGCAAAAATGATTGCAATCGTTTGAATGTCGCATGAATGGTTATTGCAGTGACGTCAACGAGTGCAATCCAAATTCGTTTAAGATTTTATTCAAAAAATAGTGAATTCATTAAAGATTCCATTTAGAAACTATTAAATTCGGGTCTACCACGATATCTCGAAAGCAATAATCCAGAAAGCAAAAATTTCGAAAGTAAAAATCTCGAAAAAAAAAAATCTCGAATGCAAAAATCTAGAATTAATATAATCGTATAATTAAATTTTGAGACAATGGTTACAATTCGCGCGAATTGTAACCATTGTCTCAAAAATTAATATATTAATTCTAGATTATCAATAACTGTTTAACACAACCACGACTGAGACTGACAAGTAACCCATGACAGAGTTACCCAGAATTCAAAACAGAGTAGAGTCCTGGCATAGGAGGCTTAAGGTTTCAGTTGGAAGGCCGCACATTGGTCTTTACAAATTATTTGAAATTTTGGCTAATGAGTCCTGTGATGAGTCAGTTCAAATTGTCTGGTTAAAAAATTCAGATGGGCCAGGAAACTAAGGTAAGACGACAGTATTTGAAAAAAAAAAAACAAATTTTAAAAGTACTTGACGAAAAAGAAGAGAGGAGTTATGTGGTGTACCTTATAGGAGTCTTGCGTACAACTCAAAATAATTCATACTTTTTTGTTATACCTACATTATGTATGTTTATGAATTTATAACTTTTTCTTTGTGTTTGATATTTTTATAATTTTATTATGATACCTAATGATTTTTTTTTTGTTAAATATTTTAAATATTTTTTATTGTATATTTTCCCAAAAAAGGGAATAAATTGTTGAATAAACTAAATTTGTTATGCGTTTAATTTAAGTGTAAACTCTTTAAATAGGTAAAAAAAAATCTCGAATTTATATTTTTTTTCGAGATTTTTTTTCGAGATATTGTCTTTCGAGATTTTTGTTCATTCGAGATTTTTGTGCATTCGAGATTTTTGTGCATTCGAGATTTTTGCATTCTAGATTAAAGATTTGTTTTTTTTCGAGATTTTTGTCATTCGAGATAACGTCATCTTATATAAAATAAAATTTACTTCAAGGTTAACTCGATTGAAATTTTCTTCTTCGATTCGCGAAAAGAGGTGCCCACCACCTTAAATGATTTATTAATTTAAGGAATTTAAGGAGTAAGAACATTATATTGGCAAATAATGGTTTTATGAATAAGAAATTATTTGTTTGAGTTTTTAACGCAATGTTTTTTAAACATTTAGGAAGATTCTCTATCAAAATCTCATTAAAATACCTTTTGTCAATAATGAGAAATTCAAAATTCGAAAAAGTGGTTCTATGGTACTAACAGTCACTTATATCTTAATTTCCAATTATTTTTATTGTATTATAGATTATAAGAAATACTTTTACCTGTCAAGTTTTAAGTCTTTTGGAACGTTATAAGAAATCTAAAAAGAGAATGCCATAAACAAATATGAAACTAAGTATCTAATTAAAGGGTGGGCCAACTAGTGGTTTCTCTTTAAATCATAGGTTATTTTGAATCTGACATCTGTTTCCCGCTCGAAATCTTGACAGAAAGTCAGTATCATTTTTCCGCTGAACGAACTGAGTCGCTTTACGCTTAAACAACATTGGGAAATATTGAAAAATTATTTACAAAGTGAGTGATATGCAGCCCAATATTTAGCTGATTTTATTGCATTTTTCAAAAAATTTATATTTGTTCAATAATTTTAAATCGGTAAAACAAGCTTACAGACTGTTTGTCTATTTATAAAAAAATTTAAAGAAAAATGTTGAATTTAAGCTTTTATTATTATGCAAATAAAAATAATAAAAATTAACTTTAAAAAAAAATGAATGCCCCGTTTTTGAGATATTGAACTTTCAAAAAAAAAAAATTTTAATAATTTTTTTTTGTTTATATTTAATATGATTTTTTTCTTAAACTTTTTAAAACATTCCTTACACAAACATTTCGTTTAAATCCTTTATGTTGATAATAACAAAATCCAAAATTAAAAAAAAATAGGAACAAATTTATCAAAATTCTGAGTGCCGTTTTCGAGAAAAATACGATTTTCGAAAATTACTTTTATCATTTGTATGGTGGATACTGTTATTTTTATATAAATTAAAATGTTTGTCGTATAACTTGTCAATTATGAAGATTAAGAAAAATTGACCATGTGGGTTTCGAATTATCGAGATAAAGAAAAAAAAATTTAAAAGTAAAATTAAGAAAAATGTTAGAAGAAAATTGAAAACACTATTCAAACTTCTTAGCAGTTCTCGAATAAAAAAAATTGATCGAAATCCGTTTAACCCTTAGCTGCACTTGTGGGGTCCAGGTGACCCCAGCACTATTTAAATTACAATAAAACATACAATTTTAAAAAAATTGGAATTGTGGCTCCATCTGTTATTAGTAAAAGCATACCTCTTTCAGCTGAAACCCATAGTACGATGATATGCGCGCTAGTATCGTTCTGGCAGTCGTTGGAAGTGGTGTGGTGCCGTTTAAGACCCCAGTGTGGCAGTTATAATAATCTAAGTAATTTTTTTTTTTTTACTCTGTTTTGGCTTTATTTCTCTTAAATAATCGTAAGTATAATATTTTGACTGCTCAGAATTTTTTACAACGTTTATAATAAATATTTATATTAGTATATTTATTCGTTACCAATTAGATGGCATACAATTTGCGCAACAGGACATTGCGACAAGAAATGATCGAGGATTATTGTAACAATGGCGTTGCTGAGAATATTTCGGATGCTGAAGTCGATGATGGTTCTGAGTAGTTCAACGTATCTGATAGTTCATCTTCATCGGAGTTAGATGTAGAGATGGAAGACGCAACTCTCGATCAACGTCTTTTACAGTCTTGAGCATGCGGTCGACCTACGTCGAAGCTCTTCATAGTACAAAATAAATATACTTTTTCTCTAAGACAAATATGAATTATTTTTTTTCTTGAGAGTATCTCATTCAATTTTTAGCTCAAAATATTAAAAAATGAAAATTAACAATTTTTTTTATTAATAATAAATATGATTATTTTTGTTTAAACCTATTTAATCTCATAAAATACATATTAATGATCAACACAGAATTTCTTCAAGCAAAAAAATTCAATAGCTGGCTCACAATACGATATTTTGTTGTTGGGGCATTTCGTACCCTGGGGTGGCAGCTATGTTATTCTACAGAAGTGTGGCAGCTAAGGGTTACCAGTTTTTGAGAAAATCCAAAAGAAAAAAACATGTTCTATACGATTTAAAACAATTTTTCGGAAAAATTTATTTAACCATTTTTAATGATGCAAAAATAAGTATACACCAAAAAAATTGTGTGGCGGATACCGATATTTTTGGTCTTAAAAAAATAAGAATACGTTTCAGAAGAAAATTAAAAAAAAATGTTAAATACGAAATTTAACGAACATCGTCCGACCTACATATTATATAGACTGTAAATCTAACAAACAGACAAAATTTTGAGACCCACTTTTTTAATCTTCCCATATAGTAATGGCAAGTCTGATCAAAATCTTGAGTTCGATCTTGTTACGAATTTTTCACTTGCCATTTATGTAATATTGCCGGTTGAATACTTAAGTGCCCCATATACATACAAATTATTCCTCAGAAAACGAGTTGAAGGTTTAAGGTTATTTTTTACTTTAAAATTGTGACTTTTGAACTTTTATATACGAGTATGTATATATATATATTAATTGAAAATTCCTTTTTTACTTACTATGCATTCGGAAAAAAAATTGAACTCGAGATTTTGATCAAAGTTGACATTACAATGATAGCGAAGACCAAAAATGTGGGTCTCGCAATTATGTCTGTCTGTCGGTTCGACTACAGCCTAAACAGCTCGGCCGATTTTCTTTAAACTTGGTAGATATGGGTTTTGATTTTTTCCACCTACACGTTTTTTTTTCTTTTTTTTTAAGACCAAAAATAACGGTAGCTACCATACGGTTTTTTTCGAAATTTTATAAATATTTTTTTTGTCTCAAAAACTGTCCACAGAATTTTTTAAAAAATATTTGAAAAATTTCATTTAGTTAAAACTAGGCAAAACTATGGTTGAAAAAAATTTTCCAAAAAATTGTAGCTCCCCTGGGTCCATTTTTTTGTGTTTGATTTTCTTAAAAACGGTACAACCGATTTAAATCATTTTTTTTATGATAAAGCTCCTCTAAAGTTTAAATATTATTATACATACTCATTCAAATTTTCAATTTTTTGGATTTAAAAAAAAATTCAAAATTTTTTTTTGGAAACTCAATATTTCGAAAACCCCATGCTCGATTTTTTTCAAACTTGACAAATAAAAGTTTCTTAACATAATCTACAAGATTTGAGAAAAAAAAATTGTTTTATCTAATACTAACGGTACATTCCATACAAATTTTAAAAAATGGTTTTCGAAAATTGTATTTTTTTCGAAAAAGGTTCCGAGAATTTCGCTAAAGTTTTGTTTCTTTTGATTAATTTGTACGATCTATAATATAATAAAATAAAATTTGAAAACAAGATATTACTGACTGTACTTACCATAGAACGATTTTTTCGAATTTTTGAATAATAAAAATAATAAAAAAATTAAAAAAACATCGCATTTCAAAACATAAAAAAAAATATTTTTTCAATTTTTAGAAAAAAAGTCATTTTTGTTTTTGAAAATTCGATATCTCAAGAACGGCTTAATATTTTTCTTGGAAATTTAACTCTCGAACAATAATAAAAACTTAAAGTTGGCGTACCAAAATTTTTTCTTCAAAATCTTATTTTTTTGAGGAACCACTACAACGACTTATAATTTTTGTTTTTGCATAAATTCATATTTGCATAGCATTCTGTCTTTATCTGTTACTACTAAAAGAATTTAAAAAATTCTTTTTATCCTTATGAACAGTTTTCTTTAATAACTTTCGTTTTTAAAATTCTTAGTCTATTACATAGGAGCAAGTTCGTGCGACCCAGTCATGCAGTTTATTGTATTTTGAAATCCTGATGTAAAAAAAACGTTACGGTTATTTAAAAAAAATAAAGTTTGAAAAAATTCATAAATGGATATAAAACCTTCTTCCATACGAATGCGAAATCTATGAAAACCAAACATCAATTTTTTTATGGATATAGGACTTTTATGCCCTGGACATTCTGAAATCAACAAGAGCAAAAATAGTAACAAAAATCAAAATTTCTAGCATTAATAATTTTTATTTTTTACTTTGAGTGATAAAAAAATAAAACAAAAATTAATACCTATTAGTTTAGTGGCTATGCCTTCCTCTATGACACATTGGGTTATTTTTAACGTACTTTTATGCCGCAAATAAAAAGTAAAGGGTAATACTGTACTGTTCATGATCTATGTACATTTTGTTGAACAAAAAATTTTAAGAAAAAATATTACTAATGGTATCTACCTATCATAGAAGCGCTTTTTTCGACTCATTAACTAATCTCCTAATTTCTATAGAAAATTGTGTAATTGCATTTGAACGGTTTTCCAATAAGGATGGGGCGAAGTCGAAAGAAAGTCAACAATTTCTGCCTTCATTTAAAAGGCTCATAATATTCCAAAATTTATGAAATATAACATTGCTCAAATATCTACCACAACTTCGCACGGTATCGTAGATCCAAGGGGCTGATTCTACTGCATAAATCAGGCTAAATTTGAATTTATGTTAAGTTTAAGGAGAATTCAAGGTTTGGGTGACTGTGTTACACGAAGCACCGTCCTTAAAACACATGTTGTCTATATATCCATATTAATTAATTATGATTGATCTTTTGTGCTCGCCATTGTCGAAGCTAAGACTTCAATTGCGTCGTTTGCGATGAATGAAATTGCAATGAAGACTCATTTTGATAAAAAAAAATGTGAAGAATTGGACGTCCTGCTCAATTTTATTGAACTGATTGATAAACTCTAACTCGGCAAATATTCTAGCGGTTAGCTACTAAACTCAAACAGACTGGATACACAGGAGACAATGTAGGAAACGGCCAGCACCGAACTAGTCGTTCGGCCGAGAATATCGCGGCTGTGGCGGCCGATGTCGCTGAGAACGAAGAAATAAATTTGAGTGAAAGACCATGTTCCCGTAAAAAGTTAAAACAGTGCATTAGGTAATATGCCCATGCTTGCTTCTGAAGTACTCCCAAGCCATCAGCACTCATCTCAAACAACTTAAAGAAAGATTTTGTGTCGAAAATCATAATGATCGAAGATGTTCATTTCCACTTAAGCAGTTACGCCAATATTCTTAGTTTCTGGCGTGATGCACCACGGTGTGGGAGGAATGATTGGCCCGTATTTCTTTGAGGACGCCATAGGTAATACTGTCACTGTTACTGGCAAATACTATAGGGACGTTATAAACGACTTCATACTGCTGGAATTGAACGAGCGATGCTTGCTGAACATGTAGTTTCAACAACCGCACACATAGGACGAGCCACAATAGATATTGTGATGGAAGCTTTTGCTGGTTGCGTATAATCACCTCTTTTTGAAATGCCCAGCAATATTGTCCGATTTAACCATCCAATAGTTCTTTGTTTGGGACTTCTTAAAGTCGCAGGCTTATAACAACAAGCCTCAGACAATCGCAGCCTTTAAGGAGAATATTCGCAGGAATGCGAACAGTTATCATCGGAATTTTAGCACAAAGTCATGTTATCGAAATGATATGTATGCCCATTTGTTAATTGAAATTTTCAACAAGTTTCCCAAACTTGGGTAAGTGGTGCCAGAAAATCTTTAGTTTTTATTGATCACTCTACGCAGAATAAAAAAAAGTTGATGATCAAAATTGCCTATCAAAACGGTGAGAGTCAACTAACGCGTTACGATATTCCACATATGGATTTTTCTCTATCATTTATATATTGTTTTTAAAAAAATATGGTCCAATGCTCCTTTAAATTTGGTAGTGGAGTCTTTCCATTAAACATAAATAAGTAATAAGTTTAAATACAATTTTCAAGGCTTGTACTGAATAAAAAAAACTTCAACAAAGTAATTATTCAATAATTTAATAACAACCCTACTATGCGTCACCCTATAGAATAATTTTAATTTCATAAACAAAGTCTTAGATCTTAGCGACGAAAGATATGAAAAAGAAAATATAAGAAAAATCAAAACAATATTAAAAACTAACAACTACCCATATTACATAATAAATAACCTACTTAAAAAAAAAGAACAGAAAACCTAAAAACAAAAACTAATCAAAATCAAAACAACAACAAATATTCGGGAAACACAGCTGATAGGGAAAAAAAGTTCTTCTCTATACCATATGTCAACAATCTTACAGACAATAGAAGTTTACATAGAGTAATAAATAAAGAGAATATATCATTCTCACATAAATCAAATCTCACACTAAAATCAATTTTCACAAACACCAAAACTAAAATACAAAAACAACAACAACACAACGTAGTCTATGAAATTGAATGCAAGGGAAAAGAGAACGAGAAATGCGATCTAGTATACATAGGACAAACAAAGAGAAACTTAGCCACAAGATTAACTGAACACGAAGCGGACATAAGGAAGAAAAAAGAGACAACAGGGCTTTCGCAGCATATAGCACAAACTGGACATTCGGTGAGCTTCGAAGAGGTAAAAATATTAGACAGAGAGAGAAAAGCAAATACAAGGCTTACATTAGAAAGCTTACGCATTCAACAAAAAATAAAGAGGACAATGAACACAAAGGAAGACACCGATAACATCAAACAAAGCTATGCTGTAGCACTTTAACAAAGTACCTGCCTAAAATCTGTGATATAAATGTCATTTCTTGTCTAATTTGATAGTTTTCTTTTTGTTTTATTTCGTTTTCATGTTTGTTATTTATTTTCAATTTGTGTCAGTGCCGTCATCGGGAGGATGCAATTATAATAAACATATTATGATATAGTACAAAAGTAAGAAAATATAAAAGTTATTGTTAAAACTGTTTTTAATATTGTATACATTATATTATTAGATTAAATAAATACAAAAACCCCTGAAGAAGTAAGGAATTCTTACGAAACGTTGGGTGAAGAGTGGAATAAAGTCTTTTATTCGCATTCAAAAAAACAAATAGACCAAAAGAGCCTAAAAGTACAAAGTCATCAATAAACTGAAAAATAATTGGTCAAATACATACAACAATATAAAATCATCGGAGGGCCCGCCGAAACCATCATACAGCTATAGGTATATATTTAATCGTCACATAATAGGTACATATACAATGAAGAACTTTTTTCAACACATCACATACAAATACGACATCGAGACATGTATCACACTCAAACATTACAGCAAAGAGAAACAGAGACTAGCGAAACAAAAACAAAGGCTTAGTTATCTCCTAACATGCAGAGATTATGGAATCGTTCCTAAACATCTCACCAATACAACATCAAATCTAACACAACTATTCACCACAGAAAGAATCCTTAACCAACTAATGAAAATAGAACAAAAACTACACAAAAAAATTTTAAATTTAGAAATTACACAAACCAACATAAACATAAAATCAATAGAAAAGAGTCTATTTCATACAAACAACAAAATGAAATCCTTACTCAATGAAAATGAATACAACACATTCATCTTTAAACAGAAACACCTTTACAATCACATATCCACACAAACAAAACAAATACACTCTTCAAAAATTGAGAAACTTAAAGAAATAAAAGTTAAAAATCTTGGAATCACAATTAACGAAGAATGGTTTGTCAATAAAACAGACGTAGAATTTCCAGATGAAGCACGATGGCTACTTTCACTCGGAGATAAATTTGCACTACCCATCAACTCATCAAACTTTTCACCAATACACATAATAGCAGACATAGAACAAACTATCCAAACAATAGAAGATGACACGGAAAAAGAGGTAACTAGATCCAAAATTGCCAACAAGATATCAGAACACAAAAGAAAACTCAAAAACACACCAAATGAAAAGTTTATTCTTAAAGCACACCAAATAACCAAGAAATTTTTATCCTCACACAAAGACAATATCATAATAACAAAAGCAGACAAAGGTAACAAGACAGTAATTATGTACAAAAAAGATTATGAAGAAAAAATGAATGAACTGCTTGAAGATAAAAACACATACAAAACGATAAGAGTTGATCCAACAACAAAACTACAAACAACAAATAACACACTCATAAACGAACTCTTCAAAAACGAATACATAGATCGCTGGCTTAAAAACAAATTACATTGCTCAGCAGCCATTGCACCGAGACTATACGGACTTCCAAAGATCCACAAGCCAGGTCTACCTCTACGTCCAATATCATCGTCGATGAATGTTCCATGCTTCAATTTGTCCAAACATTTAGGAACAATTGTAAAGAACATCATATCCCACAAATACAACATAAAAAACTCCTTCCAACTCAAAGAGAGATTAAAAGACGTAGTTTTAGACGATGATGAAGTTATGGTTTCGTTTGATGTTGTTTCGTTGTTTACCAACATTCCCACGTACTTAGCCATTAAAAACATCTTAAAACAATGGGACACATTACAACATCACACAAACATACCAAAACAAAAATTTCTAAAGCTTTTAGAATTTTGCCTGAGAGAAAACAATTACTTCCAATATGGCGAAAGATTTTATTTACAAACATTTGGTATGCCAATGGGAAACCCCCTTTCACCTACAGTTGCAGACGTAATTTTGGACAACCTACTAGATGACACCATAGAAGAACTAAATAAAATGGGTATTAACATAAAATTCATAGTCAAATATGTGGATGATATCTACGCGATCATTAAAAAAACAGAAAAAGACATAATCCTTAACAAACTTAATTTGTACCACAACAAAATTCAATTTACAATAGAAAATGAACAAAATAACACTCTTCCATTCTTAGATCTACTACTACACAGAGAAAACAACATTATTGTATACAATTGGTACTCAAAACCAACTTCATCAGGACGCATGATTAACTTTTATTCTACCCAACCAATTAAACAAAAAATAAATACTGCATTTAATTTCATAAACAAAGTCTTAGATCTTAGCGACGAAAGATATGAAAAAGAAAATATAAGAAAAATCAAAACAATATTAAAAACTAACAACTACCCATATTACATAATAAATAACCTACTTAAAAAAAGAACAGAAAACCTAAAAACAAAAACTAATCAAAATCAAAACAACAACAAATATTCGGGAAACACAGCTGATAGGGAAAAAAAGTTCTTCTCTATACCATATGTCAACAATCTTACAGACAATAGAAGTTTACATAGAGTAATAAATAAAGAGAATATATCATTCTCACATAAATCAAATCTCACACTAAAATCAATTTTCACAAACACCAAAACTAAAATACAAAAACAACAACAACACAACGTAGTCTATGAAATTGAATGCAAGGGAAAAGAGAACGAGAAATGCGATCTAGTATACATAGGACAAACAAAGAGAAACTTAGCCACAAGATTAACTGAACACGAAGCGGACATAAGGAAGAAAAAAGAGACAACAGGGCTTTCGCAGCATATAGCACAAACTGGACATTCGGTGAGCTTCGAAGAGGTAAAAATATTAGACAGAGAGAGAAAAGCAAATACAAGGCTTACATTAGAAAGCTTACGCATTCAACAAAAAATAAAGAGGACAATGAACACAAAGGAAGACACCGATAACATCAAACAAAGCTATGCTGTAGCACTTTAACAAAGTACCTGCCTAAAATCTGTGATATAAATGTCATTTCTTGTCTAATTTGATAGTTTTCTTTTTGTTTTATTTCGTTTTCATGTTTGTTATTTATTTTCAATTTGTGTCAGTGCCGTCATCGGGAGGATGCAATTATAATAAACATATTATGATATAGTACAAAAGTAAGAAAATATAAAAGTTATTGTTAAAACTGTTTTTAATATTGTATACATTATATTATTAGATTAAATAAATACAAAAACCCCTGAAGAAGTAAGGAATTCTTACGAAACGTTGGGTGAAGAGTGGAATAAAGTCTTTTATTCGCATTCAAAAAAACAAATAGACCAAAAGAGCCTAAAAGTACAAAGTCATCAATAAACTGAAAAATAATTGGTCAAATACATACAACAGAATAATTTTATATTAAACCGTTATTACCATGGCACTAGGAGACCATATTTCTAAGTTTTGAATCTCTCATCGGGATAGACGGCTTGGAATTCAATATTTTACAAAGCTGTAACATTTTTTTGGAATTCAAAAAAATAGAAGTTAAGAATTGCTGGTAAAATGTTTTATTTATTAAGGAGTCACAAAGAGGAAAGGAAGTGAAAAAACTCCCAAAGCATAATCCCTTTGATATATTTCGCGTACCCCTAAGCTAATAGTCAATCAAAAAATAAATCCTTAACTGCTGTTATCTGAGGGTTTAACATGCAGAAATAAAATAAATAAATGAATGCACTGGCTTTTAAGTCCCACAAAGCTACCGAAAAACGATGGAATTTGGCATGAAATTCATTTATTTTGTCCACAAAATTTTATAAATCTCTTGTCGAAAATAAAAAAAAATAAAAAATATTTGTTGATAGGGTATCTAAATAAATTAATCCTCACCTGACAAGCGAATTGCAACGCAATATATTTTCATATTGATAACATTTAGTTGTATGTCCTTGATCCTTTCAACTATAAAACTGCATTTTCCAATTTAATGTTTTCACTTCCGCTCCAATTCTTCAAATTCTAAAACAAAACTTTCCAAAATCCCCCAAGCAGTGCCTCCAGTTATTCGTGAAGGTATATTATTTCTATGCCCCATACAACACAGCTGAACTGTTTCTCACATGACTTAGGCGTTAAAATTGAAATTCGTTGCATATTTCGCTGTGCATATCTGCTGTATAGGTCCGAATCCATTTAAAAGCAGCATCCGAAAAATCTCTTTCTCTTTTTGATGCGATGGTTGGCTTTTCAAGTTTATTTTTTGTATATTTTTAAGCTCCCAAAAGTAGTTAGAGTTTTATTCAACCGTTTCGATGGTCGCACACCTGCAAATAAAAAAAAATAAATCACTTTTATTAGTTCCTGCTTGTTTATACAATCGGCAATTAAAAATTTTGGAATAAGAGAAAAATAAAATACAGTTACCTTCACTCACAGACATTATTTGCTGTAATACTTGTTTATTGAGAGTACAAAGAACTATAAGGGTTTTAAAAATGGTCAAAATATTACCATGATCAAAAAAAAGAAAACAATAAACTTCCCCATCCCAAGGGTTCTCCCAATTTCCTCCAGCTATACAAACGCAACAAAATCCTTTGATTCATTTCCGGAGGAAAGGGCAGTGTTAAATAAAACAGAAAAGGATCCATTTGCGTTAATTAAGAGAATGTCAACAGAATATTTGAATGAATTTCAGATAGCTTAAGCGTAATGGTAAGTTTGCCTATCCGAATGGCACGTAAAGGGTTTTTTTTTTTACAATAATAAACAATGTTTCCTTTTGTAAATATTAACTTTATATAAATACCTAGATATGTAGATATTTCTGTTTTTGTTATTTTTGAGAGCTCTGTTTTTGACAAGTATCTTTTGTGGAACAGGGTTATATTATTTTGTTGTGAGAGTTTCTCAATTTTCGATAATAGAGTTATAAGCAAAATGTACCACTGGGTCGCACCAACTTGCTCATATGATATAGAATGAGAATTTCAAAAATTAATTTTATTAGGGAAAACTATTTATAAGCATAAGATTAATTTTTAAATGACTAAAATAACTGCATCAGAGATTGGAGCTAAAAATAGGATACCAAGCAAATATGAATTCATGTTATAGAACATAAATTATAAATCGTTGCAGCGGTTTTTTTTAAATAAGTTTTTTATATAAAAAATGATTAGGACATTTTTAAGAAAACATTTTGGTACACCAACTTAAAGTTTTTGTTATTGTACGAAGGAAAATTTAATTTCCAAAAAAAATATAGAAACTTTTTTGAGATACTATTTAATTTTCAAAAAAAAATAAAAAAATAATAACTAAATTGTTTCCAATACTTCAAAAACTATTTTTCTTTTATGTTTTAAAATGCAATGTTTTTTAAACTTTTTAGAAGCTTCTCTATACAAAATTTCTTCAGAATCATTTTTATTGAATTAAAAAGCGTACAAATTAATCGATAGAAAAAAATTTATGTAAATTCTAGGGGCCGTTTTCGAGAAAAATATGATTTTCTCAAACCATTTTTTTGAAATTGTATATGGTGGTACCATTATTTAAAAAAAAAATAATTTTTTGTTTTTACATCTTGTAGATTGTATTAAGAACTTTTAATTGTCAAGTTTTAAATATTAAGTTTTTTAAAACGAAATTTTATTGAGAATCTAAAAACAAATGAAAATTTGAATACATAATCCTATCCAAACTTTTGGGGAGCCTTAGCATTCAAAAAATAAAATGCACACCTGGATCGCACGAACTTGCTCTTATGTTAAAGTACTTTGGAATTTAAAATACATTTTTTATAAATATAAAACATGGATTTAATGAAATAAAAATGTTTAAATGCATAGAATTGCCGTCTTATTTACGGAAAAGTATGAATTTACGCAAATAAAGTTTAAAAATCGTTTCATTAAAGTAATTTTTTATATAACAAATTTCTTTCAATTTTTTCTAGATCAAAATTTGGGATGCCAATATTAAGTGCTTAGTAATTAGATTTCAGGAAATAATTTCAAAAAATAATCGTTCACACGTTTTCAAGATATTGATTTTTCAAAAAATAAAATCGGAATTATTTTTTTTTTAAAAACCAAAAAAAATATTTTTTTCGAATATTTTTATATACAATATTATTTTGAACTTAAGGGCGCTCCTGGTGTAAATTTTTGGTTAAAATCGTTAGAGCCGTTAATGAGAAAGTCAAAAAAATCAAAAAAATGGTTCTATGACAGATACCATTAACAACATTTTGCCCCAAAATTTTTTTTACCAAAATGTAGTCCATATCCAAAGTATATAACTCGATTTTTTTTTATCAAAATCGTTAGAGCCATTTTCGAGATAAATAAGATTTTGCAATACGGGTGTATGGGGGGTACCGTTAGTTTTGAAGCTAAAAAAAACTTTTTTCCCCTCTAGGGAATCACCGAAGACCCTTAACTACAGGGATTGAAGAACATAGGTCTAGTGGTTTAAGCTGTAGGGAGAGGTACAGACATACAGACACACGGAAACATATTTTTTGTGTACTAAATTTTTCTTACAATTTTTATAAAAAAAAATGATATGCCAATTGTTAGTATTTAATTAAATACATTTTTAAACGTAATCTAAAAATTTAATCGTGTATCGGTTTTTAAGATATTGAATTTTCAAGAAAAAAATTTTATTATTTTTTTAAAAATCTAAAAACTATTTTTTCGAAAAAAATTTTGAATTATATTTTTTCAAATGCATAGGAGCTTCTGCATAAAAAGTTTAATTGAAATCGTTAGAGCCGTTGATGAGAAATTCCAAGATAAAAAAAACCGTTCTACGACAGGTACCGGTAATATGATTTCCCCCCCAAATTTTTTCTTACCGAAATGTAGTTTATGTCTATAATTATCATATCTGATTTTTTTTATCAAAATCGTTAGAGCCGTTTTCGAGATAAATAAGATTATGCATTACGGGTGCATGGGGAGTACCGTTAGTTTAAGAGCTAAAAAAAATTCAATTTCTCCTCTAGGGAATCAACGATTCAACGAAGACCCTTAAGTACCGAGTTTGAAGAAAAAAGGTCCAGTGGCTAAGGCTTTAGATCGATATAATATAGACATACAGACATACAGACATACGGACATATGTACATACAGACAGACAGACGGAATTGTCGGATCCACTTTTTTCCAAATGCAAAACTTACCCTATATTACCTACACATATCGCAAGTAAAAATTATATCACTGTTCAAAAGTGCCCCTTCCAAGTTCAAAACTGGCCCATACATGGGGGCTTTTGAGCATGAGAACCTTTATTGATTGGAGATAAAAATTCAATATAAATATTTCGTTAAATGGACCAAATATTTTTCTGAATTGAACTTCAATACCACTGTTCAATGTGAGCAAAATTTCAGACCAATATTTTAGGTTTTATCAGTCTGGAAAACAAAAAGTGTTCAAATGTGCCCCACTCTCCCCTTTATTAAGATACTTTTGTTTATCAAGTTTTAAGAAAATCGAGCATTGAGTTTTAACAAAAAAAATTGAATTTTATTTTTAAAAATCCAAAAATTTTTTTTTGGAAAATTTGAATACTCAATAATATTTAAACTGCCAAGGAGCTTTAGCATAAAAAAAATATCAAAATCGGTTGTATTGTTTTTTCAACCGTTTCCTAGCTAAGTAAATGAAATAATTTTTTTTTTTTTAAATCTGTGGGACAGTTTTTGAGAAAAGAAAATATTTATAAATCTATGTGTAATTGTTAAAGGCCTAATAGCGATTTACATTGTATTTTAATTTCATTTTTTTTTATTTTGTTGAAAAATGTAGGGTTTTTATCCTCAGTTTTGTCCCAAGGTTTCTCAAATAAAAGTGGATATACAAAAAACGGTGCTTTATTTAATTAAATTATTTTCTTTCGTTCATCTATTAGTTTTGGAATTTTACTAATTTTCACTGGAACAAAAATTATTGACTCCCACTTTTTATTACAAGTATCCCACTGTACTTGTAATAAAAAGATTCTTTCGTTTCATTAAATTGAATACATCGATAACCAATTTAAATTTTCTTATAGCGAATTCTTCCACATTATAAAAGACATAAAAATAAAGACACGGCATTTCTCCGAATTAGTTCAGCCGCCATTTCTGGAGATACAAATCTGAGACAACCACCTTCAGTCTCAGAACATCGTGCCACACATCTTTCCTATCCTTCTTTCTCTTCCTTAATTTCACGCCCGCGCTGTGTTGAAACATTTAAAAGGGTAATAAAAATTTACTGAATCCAGTTACTGTTCAGCTAGCGGTGGTGGTAGCGCATATCAACGAGCTAGGGCTTACACTTTTTTGATTTGGCGTATCTCTCAAAACCTATCTGTGTACGATCAAGTCGAGTTGTTTTTTTCTACTCGCGTTCGAGTAATTATTATTATTAATAAAATTAATAATTATTATTTTTAATTATTACTATTAATACATTTATTATAATAAAAATATCAATAAAATAAAGGTTCGGGTACCCATTCCCGTCGCGAAAAATTACAACAAACTTTGATCAAAACCGCGAGTTCCATTTTTTACGAATGCATAGCTTGCCATATAATATCAAAATACTGCAAGTAAAAATTATGAGCAAATTAACATTCAAATTAAAAATTAAGTATGGAGTTTTCAAAATAAGGACCTTACAAAAAAAAATGAAATAATTTTTTAAATATCGAAAAAGAAATTTTTGAAGATTTAAATACATAATATTATTCAATCTTTTAAGAATTTTTAGCATACAAAATTTAATCAAAATCCGTTGTACCGTTTTTGAGAAAATCAAAAAACCAAAAAAAGGCTCCAAAGGAAGTGTCATTAATAGTCGAAAATTGGAACATTTTTTTCTTTTAGAAAAATCTGTTAAGCAGTTTTTGAGAAAACAAAAACATGTTCTAAAAATTCGAATAAAATTTGCATGGCAGTTACTGTTGTTTTTGGTTCTTAAAAAAGTTTAAGGAAAATCGCCAGAACCATTTAAGTTGTGGGGTCGAACAGACCAGATAGCCACAACATAATGGCTATACGCACTTTGTTCGTCTTAATTTCTTAATGATCTGCCAAGGACAATATTACTTCCATGAAGGTTACCCCGATACATTCTGGTCCTCCAATACAATAATTCACTGTTAACATGCTTCCTGCCGTTGCGTTGGGGCACTTACATTTTCGCAGTATACGAGTGCTTCATGTTGACCAAATCCTGATAGCCATAGCGGGCGTAACAATAAAGATTCGGTTGTAATTTATTAAAAAGTCTTTTTTCCTTCTTATCCTTACAAGACCTGTGTAACACAACAACCAAACAGCCCAGGGCAAGAAGGAGACAATAATTTCTTCCTTTGATTGTTGGCCTTTTTTCAGGGTCAGTCGGGATTTGAAGAAAGTGGAAGTGAAAGTGAACGACTGATGACGAAGCCCTAAGCCACGGTCGTCTTTGTCTTGTAGCAAAATTGCTTCCTTCAGTGAATGAACAGTACATTATCTAAAAATGTATTACCTACACGTACAAATACGTTTCTAAAGCATACAGACATAATACAGAAATATAAATTCACAATGATATAGGTATAATGAATTATTATCAAAAGGACAATCGAACAACAAGTGGAAAGGACTAGGAAGATGAGGTCATGGGAAGCTTTAGTAAATCTCTTTTTGTGACGGCAATGGTGATTTGTTCCGCTTGTAGTTACTCTCGTCTTATTGTTGTTGCTTTTACTCCTGAAGGAATCTAATCATCTCTAGGTATGAAGCTTTTCATTTATCATGGAGCTTAGGCAGGAAGATAAAGGTCATTCTTATTCTCAGTCCTCAGTATATCAGTAGCATATAAAAGCCCTTTGTAGGAATATATATAAACAATAAAAAATGGTTGGCTTCCTGGGAGCAGTTGCAGGATTATGGAGACATTTAATGCTTTTCTGTTTGTGATTATAATTCATGGGATGACAATAAGAGCAGGAAAAGGATTTAGCACTTAAGACATGTTGGATTCCTTTATGTTGTTCGTATAAGTTTAGGTATTAAGCTTGTGAGTGGATACATTATACTGTGTGTGTGTGAATGTATTTTTCATTATGCTGTAAGAGTTTTGCTCAATAAATATTCAATTAATCTAGTTATGGTGTATATGTACGACTAAGTATCTGCCCTGAAGAATTGCATGAATTATTTACATTATAACACAATAAACAGATATGGAATCCTGTTTTTCTAGGTAGGATCAAGAAAATATCTACAAAGTATTTTCCGGGTATTTTATATTAAAGTTTTGTGTTCGAGAAATTCCATTCCAAGAGTTTAGCAGTAATAGGAGTCAAAGGTTAGGTAATGCATATTTCAAAATTTATTAATATTTAAAGTTCCTGCAAAATGTATTTCTAAAATGCATCCTCAATGAGTTTGAGAGGGAGGTTAAGGCCGCTTAGGGCATACATATAGAACTACCAAGTCGTTTTCAATAGATTTGGGTTGATACTCGTATATCTTTTTATGCAATCAGGAATAACGAAGTAGGAGGTATACAAATGGTTGCTTGACCCACATGACTTGTCTGCCACACTACACTGCCTTGGGCACTAGGAACAAATAATAACTTTAGTTCTTTTTATTTAAAGGATCCACACAAAATTAGAGTAACCATTGCTTATCGTACGCACATTAACTATTCTATTTTCGATAGTTTGTGTGCGCAAGAGCCTACAGAATTTAGCTTTCTTTAAAAGCTTTTATAGGATCACAAAACACAAAAATGTGTTTTAAAAAGTTGGGTCTTAGTAAAAGAGTTAATGTTGACCAAGGGATTTTTTCTGTGGTGCATAAAAAAACAAGTTGACAATTATTTAAGTAAATTTAATAATATTTTTGGTTTAGTTTAATTAATTTAATTAAAATTAATTTAAAAAAAAAAACTTGCTGTTCCTAAGATGTTTATAAGTTAATGAAAAATAAAAATTAATTAAAAAAAAATAATTTGTATGTAGATACATGAATAATAGGGTGGCCTTTATTTAGCCAAAGCTGGAATTTCTATCGCCCCCTTTCTTAAATGTGATCAAGGTAAAAATAAATCTGTGCCAAAATTTAATAAAAATCCGTTGACGTTAGTATAAAATACCTGCACTTTTAAGACCTTTTGTAAAAAAACATCGCAAGAGAGCGAAAGTTGATGAGTGTTAATGCAACTTATAGGATTTGTCTACTCTAAGGTACTGCATACATACAAAGAGCACAAGCCAAAGATATTTTCATAATTCTCTAAATTTTTTTACCAAGTTAAAAATGGAAATGAAAGTGAGTGAATTTCCGTTTTTAGTCAAATTGACTTGTTTCCTACTAATTTGGGCAATTAGTGATGTACTGTGAGTGTCAAAAGAAAGTGTACAAGTGCAAGTGGGTTCGATCTTCTAGTAAAATACTTATTTTATTTTTTTTTTAAGGCGGTATATTTTCAATGAATTGCCCTATAAAACTTGACAAAAACTGATATAGTAAAAATATAATAAAAAATAAAAAAAAATATTTCAGTTGTCCAGATACTCCCACAAATGTTCGAGGGGGTTAAGGTCTGAGGATTGCAGAAGGTGGTCCAGTTGCTTAGGTGTACGGTAAAGTAACCATTCCTTGACTATTTTCGATGTGTAGTTGTTAGAAGACCCATACATCTCCTAACGACAGTTTCAAAACACTACACGGTAAGATCGTCTTTAGTTTAACGTGAGCACCTGCCTATTATGGCTCAATCCCACGGGAGGCCTACCTCCATTTGGAGTCAGATTGGGTTCTGACCAATAACTCTGACATAGCAAGCTATCTCGGTCGCAAAGTTGTAATATGTTGCAGCATATGCACACCTCTTGCTTTGGAGGCGAGGTCTATCTAGCACCTCTTGATTTCAAGAAAAGAATCTTGAAAACCATGTGTCTCCGCATTCGGAATAAACCAAGCCACCATGATGCTCCCACTAGGGGGCCTACCTCATAGATAGGGTTCGAACCGAGGGTAAAACTCAACCCCCGACTCAAATGGGCACTATCTCCCATGGTACCAGAATATTAGTTCAGGTGGAGCTTCGCAACCGAGGTCACTTACAGATGGGCTCTTGCAAAACCCTGGGCCTGTCAAACCTTAGGATACACACTAAGAAATCGGACGGGGTAGTAACCAATAACTCAATGTGCCTCTTAGTCTTTTGCTCACCTTACGGCAAACTAGGAAAGACACTCCTGTCTTTTATTTACCTTACGGAAAACTAGGAAAAACACTCCTAGTCTTTGTTCTATAGAACGAGGACGACGATCCTCCTATTACTTGCTACTGCAAATAGGATCTCTAGTTACCAAGTAACTAGAGATTTACCCTTTAAAAACCTTAAAAGTCTCAAGGCACGTAAGCTGCCGGAGACCTTACCAGTTAACTCCTCGTTATAAATCAGAAAAACTTTATAAGTCTCCAGCCATGCAAGTAGCCGGAGACCTTACCAATTTAACCCTTCATACCCTAGACATATTTTAAGAACCTTGAGGATACCTTAGAAATCCTGTCACTCCCTTGGGTTTTCTTAGTTGTCTAAATCTCTAGCTGATTGAGCAGCTAGAGAATATACGTAAGCCCCCCCACCACGACAAGATCAAACCTTTCGTGGGGGACACTTCACGGTAAATTGTCTCATAAAATATTAAAATAATCTTCTATACTCATCGTACTGTTAATAAAGACAAGGTCCATCCGCAGACCATTACCAAACCGCCTACATGCTTAATTGTTGAATTCAAATTTTGTTGTTCAAATTCAGTGTTTTTTTCGTCTCCATATTTTTGGTGGTTTTCTTGAACCAAAAATATCAAATTTGCTCTCATCAACATTTCCCCAGAATGAGGAACTCTCTTTTTGATAATTCTTGGCACAAAGAAGTCTTCGCTTCGGATTTTTTTTAGAACTATATGGCTTTTTGCAAGGAAATCTACCATATATGCCGCTACTATGGAATAGTGCTCGCGCTATAGTGAACTCCAGAAGATTGGATAATGTTTTCAGCAATCTTTACTGCACCAACCGCAGGATTTAACCTTTTTCACGTTCCCGAACAAGGTCGATCTTTTGAATCCTTGAACTTTTAAAATTTATCCAAAATTTTTGTCGATGTCGCTGAGAACGATGAAAAATCAACCAGACGAAGGGCCACTTAATTGGAAAAGACCAGACGGATCCTACAGCCAACTTTTAGTAAAAGACTTAACCATGTTTTCCGCGCATCAGGTGATGTCTGCTGACCTACCGTCGGGTGTGAATTAGATACTGTCAAGCCATCCTCAATATCAACAACGAAAAGGACGATTTTGTGTCCACTTATGCAAAATGTTTGTTTCTGGGGCACTGAAATTCCGCGTGTGATGCAGGGAGAGCAATAAAATCCACTCAAAACCACTATGTGGTGTGACGTTCATACGGGGGCGTATTTTGTTGAGGACGCAATAGGCAATACGATCATTGTTACTGGCGAACGCAACAAGTCAATGACACTAGACTTCCTACTGCCGGAGTTTGATGAGCATGAGCCACAATGGTTATTGTGAAGGAAGGAAATTCTGGTCGCGTAGTTTCCCGTTTTGGCGATTGGGTATAGCCAGCAATATCACCGATGTAATTAGACGGGCTTATGCGAACAAGCCTCAAACAATCGCAGGCCTCAAGGTGAATATTCGACAGCAATGACCCCGAAGCCCAGTAAGCTAACAAACGGCGTTACCTTTGGTCATGGACTTTGAGTTTCTGATTCAGTCTTTACAATATAACGTATTTTTCATAATTATTTTTACGCCATGAACATGTGGAAAACAAATCAGTGGCGTAAATACGGGCTCTACTGTTTCCAAAACCGCAATAATTGATGGTAGACAATCTAAAGCCTAATTTTTGGAGCCGCACATTGTATATGGCTACGAGAGAATTTGTAGGACAATAGAGAAAAGGGAGAAAAGAAAAAGAAACTCGATTTCTTGCGAGGTGTGCCAAGGTACACATACACTACAGGTGCACAATTTTATTGGAAGAATTACGTCCGGATTTTCGTTTCGAGAGGTTTTTAATCAAAACCAAAAAGTTACTTCACATGTATGTTATTATAGAAAAACATCAAAATGATTTTTAAAATTATTTATGTAAGTCTGTGGTTAAAATCTTGCGAGAAAACGGAACAAAACAAAAAAAAAAATAAGGGAAATCGTAGTATCTGACCACCTATGTAAATATATGATACTTCCTAGCAGTCCAATTACTTGTGCAATGGTATCTACTCTTCATTGCCAATTTACATTCATCGAATCTAAACAGACGTTTTACAGTGTGCCGTGGACAGCTTACCGCTCATCGATCGCCGCTAAGGTTTAGTTTTAAGCAAATAATAAGTAATAAGTTCATAAAAAAAGGGTGTTGTACCCCTGTAAAAAAAAGAAAAAAAAATGTTCATATACCTATTTATTTTCGTTTTGTTTTTATTGTTTCTTTTCTATTCAAAAAAATAAGAGGATGGATATAAAGAAGAAAGAGAAATCGATAGTTGTAAAAAAAAATTGAGAGAAAAAAAATATAACTTATAAAAATCAATAATCCGATTAAAAACGGAATACGAGCAGGGCTGTCGTTTCATTCTTTGAAAAAGCAGTACTCCAAGAAAAATAAAATGCACGACTGGGTCGCACGAACTTGCTCCTATGTAATAGACTAGGAATTTTAAAAACGGATGTTATTAAAGAAAACTGTTCATAAGGATAAAATTATTTTTTTAAATTCTTTTAGTAGTAAAAGATAAAAACAGAAATATGAATTTATGCAGGAACAAAAATTATAAGTCGTTGTAGTGGTTCCTTAAAAAAATAAGCTTTCATGTACAAAATTTTTAAAACATTTTTAAGAAAAAATTTTAGTACACCAATCTTAAGTTTTTATTACTGTACGAATAAAAGTCTAATTTCCAAAAAAATACTAAGCCGCGTTCTTGAGATATCGAATTTTTCAAAAAAAAAAAAATACTTTTTTATTTTATATTGAAAAAATATTTTTCTTTAGTTTTTAAATGCAATTTATTTTAAACTTTTTAGGAGCTTCTTAATAAAAAATTTCGTTAAAATCCGTTATACCGATAATGAGTAATTCAAAATTCGAAAAAATCGTTCTGTGGTAGGTACAGTCAGTAATATCTAGATTTCAATTTTCTTTTTATTAAATTATAGATCGATAAGATTTAGCAAAATTTTCGGAACCGTTTTCAAGAAAAATACGATTTTCGAAAACCATTTTTTAAAATTTGTATGAAAGGTACCGTTAGTTTAAGATAAAACATTTTCTTTTTTCTCAAATCTTGTAGAATATGTTAAGAAACTTTTATTTGTCAAGTTTGAAAATAATCGAGCATGGGGTTTTCGGAATATTGAGTTCCAAAAAAAAATTTTAATTTTTTTTTTTAAATCCAAAAAATAAAAAATTGAAAATTTGAATATATTATAATATTTAAACTTTGGAGGCAGGTACCGTTATTTTTGGTATTAAAAAAAAAAAACGTCCGGGGAGAAAAAATTAAAACCCATATCTACCAAGTTTGAAGAAAATCGGCCGAGCCGTTTAGGCTGTAGTCGAACCGACAGACAGACAGACAGACAGAATTGCGAGACCCACTTGTTTGGTCTTCGCTATCATCGTAATGTCAACTTTGATCAAAATCTCGAGTTCGATTTTTTCTTACGAATACATAACTTGCCTTATAGTACCTATAAGTCGCAAGTAAAAAAGCAGTACACAGCAGTACGCGAATAAAATGAAACTTTTTCGAAATATTTTTTTTTATTTTATTTTTATAAAAAAATAAGAATGGTCAAATTTATATTTATCTCATTGAAATGTTTTTTTTTTTTTGAAAAATATAAGTTTTTATTTTCATCTAATTCACAACTAACAAAGAATTATGTTTGTATAAACAATAAAACAATATTATTGAATTTTGTATATTATATGCTTTGAATTTAAATCTTAAAATAATAATTAGTTTTATATTTTTATAAACATACGTTAGAACATTTAAATAATAAGCAAAATTATGTTTAAATTGCACATGTTAAATATAATTTATTAGTTTGGCGATTTCAAAAATAAAGCTTAAATGTAATTAAACAAAATTATTAATGTACATATCATCTTTTAAAAATTTAAGTCTTCTTGTATCGTTTTAATAAATTTGAAGATGGCTTCCATGCATGTGTCTGGTACCTGTCCAAGTGTCCAACAACGACTTGGCTGAAAGGATACCGCTTACAGTAGTCACATTTAAAGAACTTCTAATTTTTATTTTTATCAAATGTACGTTTGAAAAAAATCGCTCACAAGTAGCACTACTGTGTGGCAAAGCAAGTAAGGATCCTATAAAAATGTTGTTATATAAAGGAATCGATCTTCTCCCCAACAATTTCTGGCTGAAAATAGATACATAACACCAGAATCATTCTAGTTCAAGTTCTCTAGACAAATCTGTAAAGTTCAGTAGAGCCCTCAACGCAAATTAAAGATCATCAACGCTAATGTTTAGCACGAGGTTTGGAAATAAAGATATGAGTTCTACCAAACTTTCACCTAAATTTCTTGGGCTACGTATTTGTATTACTATTAGGGTTTTATTCGTTAAAATCGAATATTTTTTTTATAGCCTGGCAAAGAGTTTTATAATAGTTTAGGCAAATTGATTTTATTTCAATAATTCGTGTAATAGACATATTTTCGGCTTTTATCAAGAGTTCAGCCTTAGGCACAATTTAGACGTCTTTAATACTTAACAGAAGATGATCATCATTCAAATTTATGTTAAAACTCAATATTTCGTAAGCCATATACTTGCTTTTTTTTAAACTAAATACAGAAAGAAAAATTATTTTATCTTAGGGGTCAGTTATAGCTTTCATTGAAATGCATGATTAGAACAAATGCTATCTTCATTTTTTTGACAAGCCAGTTATAGCAAGATAGTTATAGCAATCATTCGTAAATTGGTTTCACTAAAGGATCCTGTCAGTGACTGATAACAACCAATTCTATGTGTTTGAGGTTAGAGTTAATCATTGAAAGCAAAACTGACATTTTTGAGAATAGAAAGAGAATCGAACACATTATGTTTAATTATTCCCATATTGTTATCTTTTTTTATGTAGGTTTAAATTTAGGATAACATTATTTATGACCTTAGGTAGGAATAACCTTAAGTATCGTTAGATAAAAGTGGACGGCGACGCTGTGTCGCGTCGATAATTTGAATGTGTGCAAATAGACGGTCTCACAGATTGTGGTTTATGACTCACATCTGTTAGAACTATTTGTTAAACAAAGGATGCCGTCGTCGTCGCCGTCGCATCGTCGTTATCCACTTTACAACTTAATATTAGTTTAGGATTCTAAGAAATTAGAGATAAGATATGTTAAGAAAATGTAAATGTATTAGTAAGCTAGGTATAAGAAGTTATATTGTAGTTTAGAAATAAGTTTTGTTAAATAAATCAGAATACTTTGTACCACGAACCAGTGCGGTTGCCTTTTAATTTTCTCTTGCTCGAGCTAAGTTCCGGAGTGGCCTTTCCTATTTTTTCATGGTGACCCCGACGTGATTGGTTAAGTTCTTTTCTTGCGCATATCCATCGTATCTGCGTTATTGTTTTGCTGACGTCATCATAGCGATTGATGTATGTGGTGAGATTGATGAAGGCCACCAGCGACCACGTAGATTTTTGCAGCTTGACAACACCTTGGTTTTCAAAAAGATCTATTCACAATGTTTGTCCCTTTCCTACTGATGAAGAAATGTTACAAACAAATAGCTTTAAAAATAAAAATAATAATGTAGAAAAAAATGTAATAAATGTAAATCATTTTAATCACAAAAATTGTAAAAGAATAAAAAACAAAAATTGTTTGTTAACTAATTTAAGCCTATTATTAGTACTACCACAAGTTTGGAGTTTTGATCTAAAAGGATTGACGGATCGATCTGGAATCTTCTTTGAAAACCAAGGTGTTGTCAAGCTGCAAAAATCTACGTGGTCGCTGGTGGCCTTCATCAATCTCACCACATACATCAATCGCTATGATGACGTCAGCAAAACAATAACGCAGATACGATGGATATGCGCAAGAAAAGAACTTAACCAATCAAGTGGATGCCATAATATTCAGGAGCAACTGAGAAGAAAAATGGGGTTCATAACTGCCAATAACAAATTCATTATTGGTGATCGTTACAAAAGACAAAAAAGGGCACCCTTAAGTTTTGTTGGATCTATTCAGCATGCGCTTTTTGGAATAATGGATGAAGAACACGCTGAAATGTTGGAAGAAAAGATTAAAAAGACAAATTATAACGAAACATATTACTTGCAGCTGCTCAAGAACATGTCGTCTATACAAGATGTTACTTCTAACATCTTGAAGAAGGAATATAAGCATTCAGAAGAACAATTTGTTAAAATAAAAACGAATTTTGATATTGTAATGGAACAGCTGAAGCAAGGCGACAATCTCCAAGAACTAAATTTCGCAGCCCTATATGCATTTCTTATCATGGATGAATTTGAACATTTTCAAGAAGAAATAAGGCAAGGAATGTTGAAGTCATATGGCACGGGTCCTCAACAACACATCATTACAAGTGATCAACTTCAAGAGCATCTAGATAAAATCAAACTTCAACTCCCATATGATTTAAGACTACCCGCAGAGGTAGGTAACGAGCTGTTCAGTGTTCTGGAAACAACCGCACAAAATACTAAAGAATTAATTTTGTTTGAAATAAAAATTCCTCTGGTGCATCGCGAAGCCTTTACAATATTTGAAGTACATCCCTACCCAACAATGCATGAATCGCGGTTTATCAGCATACAAACAAGCTTCAACCATTTACTTTTCGGCGAGTCCAGGAAGCGATACTACAACCTCAGAGATGTTGACTTCCTGAAGTGTAAGGGAATGAGTTCAGCCGATAAAGTTTGGATATGTCCTCAGACTCAACCAATCTTCAATATTGGAAAACGAGCTCCCTGTGAAGTCGAGCTTCTATTAAAGAAGGCGGTACTACCTGGAACTTGTGTGGTCAAAATTCAACGACCATCATCAACATGGATTCAATTGAACACTGGAAATACCTGGCTCTATTCAGTACCAACCGAGGAAACAGTAGAAATTGAATGTCAAAATTTGAGAACGACACAGACGATTGAGAACCAAGGAATTATCCGACTTGATTCCGGTTGCCATCTATATTCACCGGATGTCACACTTGTAGCTTTTAATAAGGTTCGACAGAATGTCACTTATATAAACCCTGCAGTAAACATAACCTTCCAGCTTCCTAAGCTTAGTTCTAAAATTCTAAAGGACGTATCAACAACAATCGCTGTCGAGGATATTCCCAAGATGCAACCACAGTTTCTTGGAATTCCAATTGACCTGGATCTTGATACCCACCATATGACGCACTATGGAATAAGCATTCTAACATGGATCGTGCTGATAGTTGTCTTCATCATAGTTGCCAAATTATTTCATCAGTTCTGCCAACTCCCAACGAGGTTTCTTCCTGCCAGCATCGCGCTTCCACCTATTTGAATTGAAGCATTTACCATGCTGTCAATGGCGGGAGTATGTTTAATTATTCCCATATTGTTATCTTTTTTTATGTAGGTTTAAATTTAGGATAACATTATTTATGACCTTAGGTAGGAATAACCTTAAGTATCGTTAGATAAAAGTGGACGGCGACGCTGTGTCGCGTCGATAATTTGAATGTGTGCAAATAGACGGTCTCACAGATTGTGGTTTATGACTCACATCTGTTAGAACTATTTGTTAAACAAAGGATGCCGTCGTCGTCGCCGTCGCATCGTCGTTATCCACTTTACAACTTAATATTAGTTTAGGATTCTAAGAAATTAGAGATAAGATATGTTAAGAAAATGTAAATGTATTAGTAAGCTAGGTATAAGAAGTTATATTGTAGTTTAGAAATAAGTTTTGTTAAATAAATCAGAATACTTTGTACCACGAACCAGTGCGGTTGCCTTTTAATTTTCTCTTGCTCGAGCTAAGTTCCGGAGTGGCCTTTCCTATTTTTTCACATTAAGTGAAACGATTTTGTTCCAAGTTAAAGAAACGAAAATCAGCTGTTCATTGAAATTGATTTTTATCAGTGAAATAATAAAAGTGTATTTAAAAGAAATTTTTAATCAGAATTCTATATTTTATAGAGTAAAAAAATTTTACTAATCATTAGCTCCATTTTGGTACCAATTAAAGCCATTGCAGTTTGTTGAGTTGTTTTAAAAATCAAAATGAAAATGTTCAATGTTGCATTTCAATGATAGCTATAACTGGCCCCTTAAAATAACGGCCCCCATAGAAATGTTAAAAATTGTTTTTCAAAAATCGTTTTTTTTTCTCGAATACAGCCCTTAGAATGTTGACAAAAAAAATGTCTGCACGATCTACAGTTTAATATAAAAAAATTCAAATTAAGTCATTACTGATAGTACATACAGTGGAACCATTTTTTCTATTTTTGACTTTCTCATTGTGGACATTATCATATCGAATTTTAATGAAACTTTTTATACAGAAGCGTTCAAAAAGTTTAAGAAACATTGCAAAACTTAAAAAAAATTTAATTGAAGTACTAAAAAGTGTTTCACAAATTTTAACTACGTATACATGAGTAGCACGTAGTAGATTTTTGAAATTTTATGAGTTTCATGCAAAAAGTTTATTCAAGAAATATTAAAACGGTTTATTTGACGATAGAAACAGAAACATAAACATACAGAGTGAGAAGAGAATAGAATAAATGGATCTGTATGGCTTATGGCTTGTCGCTTTTAATTTGATTTTGGGTATATTTGTAGAGAATAGATTTTGAGTGCATTTAGAAAATGGTTTGAAGATTTTGTATGGAAAAGTTGACGGGAAAAAAAGCAGTACTTCGGCTATGTTTGCAGTACGGCAGTACGGAGCTTCAAAAAGCAGTACAAATATTGCAATTGCAGTAGTTTAGTTTAGTTTAGTTTAGTTTAGTTTAGTTTATTAATTCATTCAATGCCTATACACAGTAAGAATATAATTCTTATAAATTAGTGATAAGCTTAATTAAATTAATCAAAAATGGAGAAAAAAAAGCTATTACTGAGTGTTTTTGGTTTACAATAATTGTTAAACATAAATATTTGTATTTGTAGATATTTGTATTTGTATAAATTCCTTGAAGTAAATGTAATGGTTATGATATAAATAAATAAAAAGAAACAAAGAAAAAAAAAGAAGAAGGAAAGAAAAAAAAAAAAAAAAAAGAAACTATATTTTCAAATATATTATAATAATACTTCGACAGCCCTGAATACGAGTTTGTTTTTTAAAGCGATAATTTAAGAGAAAATAATATGCGCCGTAAATTCCTCGTTGCTTATGAAAATGTTTTGAGTGTGACCGTTTGTTATATTTTTTTTTGTATTCTTTTCGCCAGCTATATATGTATAGTATATTGTTGAACCACATTAACTACGAATAATTAAGATAATTATAATTAAGATTTCGATTACTTACATTTTTGATCATAATTTAATTTAAATGAATATAGTTTCTTTCTTGTTGAGTAAGTTCACTAGGGCGTATACGCATTATTTAATATTATTATAATTTGACTGTTTTTTACTTGCGACTTATAGGTACTATAAGGCAAGTTATGGATTCGTAAAAAAAATCGAACTCGAGATTTTGATCAAAGTTGACATTACGATGATAGCGAAGACCAAACAAGTGGGTCTCGCAATTCTGTCTGTCTGTCTGTCTGTCTGTCGCTTCGACTACAGCCTAAACGGCTCGACCGATTTTCTTTAAACTTGGTAGATATGGGTTTTGATTTTTTACCCCCACACGTTTTTTTCTTTTTTTTTAAGACCAAAAATAACGGTACCTGCCATACGAATTTTTTTCGAAATTTTATAAATATTTTTTTTTCTCAAAAACTGCTGGACAGATTTAAAAACTAAAAACACAAAAAAATTTCATTTAGTTAAATCTAGGTAATGCTTGAAAAAAATTTTCAGAAAAATGGTTATTGAGGGTACCCCTCACGGAACCATTTTTTTTGTTTTTGATTTTCTCAAAAACTGTACTACCGATTTTGATCATTTTTTTTTTGCGAAGGCTCTTCAAAAATATAAATAGAACTGTTTATTGAAATTTTCAAACAAATTTTTTTTTGATTTTTAAAAAAAACTTCAAAATTTTTTTTTCAAAACTCAATATTTCGAAAATCCCATGCTAGATTTTTTTTAAACTTGATAAATAAAAGTTTCTTCATATAATCTACAAGATGTGAGAAAAAAATTTCATTTTACCTTAAAATAAAGGTACCCACCATACAAATGTTAAAAAATTTAAAAAAATTGTTTTCAAAAATCATATTTTTCTCGAAAACGGCACCTAGAATTTTGATAACATTTTTTTTCCTTCAATTAATTTTTATGACCTTTAATTTAATGAAACAAATTTTGAAATTAAGATATTACAGCTTGTACCTACCATAGAACCATTTTTTCGAATTTTGAATTTCTCATTATCCACATAACGGTTCTTAATGAAATTTTTTATAGAGAAGCCTCTAAAAAGTCTAAAACACATTGCATTTCAAAACTTTAAAATAAATATTTTTTGAATTTTTGAAAAAAAAAATCTATTTTTTCTTTTTTTTTGAAAATTCGATATCTCAGAAACGGCTCAATATTTTTTTTTTAATTTAATTTTTATTCGAACAATAATAAAAACTTTAAATTAGCGTACCAAAATTTTTTATTAAAAATCTTTTAAAAATTTTGTATATAAAAGCTTTTTTTAAGAAACCACTAAAACGACTTATAATTTTTGTTCTTGCATAAATTCATATTTGCATAGCATTCTGTTTTCGTCTCTTACTATTAAAAGAATTTAAAAAAATTAATTTGATCCTTATGAAAAGTTTTCTCCAATAACATTCGTTTTTAAAATTCCTAGTCTATTACATAGGAGTAAGTTCGTGCGACCCAGTCGTGCATTTTATTTTATTCTTGTTTACTATCTTCGCTAAAAGAATTAAATTTTTTTCTATTACTTTCACTTACAAAGAGCAATGAATAAGCGTGTAGATTTGTATGGTAAAGTTATAATTTCATATTAGTTAGTAAGAGTTATCTTGTAGATGGTTTCTAGTACGTATTAGTATTCGATCTTTTTTTCTTTTTCTTTTTGGTTTCTGCATAAAATGTAAATGAACTGTTATAATCAGAGTGAGAATTTTTTTTATGAATTTTTTAAATCATCGTGAGGAATGTTGAATAAACCATGTTTTCATGGTAGAGATTTTGTTTTGGAGGGAATGATTTTATGACGGATGGACAAGGAAGGCAGTGAGTGAATTATGCTTACTATCAAATAAACGACAGTAAAATTTTTGAACTTCTAGGGCTAGTGTCAAGTCAAGCGAGGGCGGGATAAATTCAGAGGGTTAATACCAACGCACTCTCCCCTTAATCTTAGGGTCGTCGAGCTTACAATATTTTGGAACCTCATTTCATAAAACAATACCTAGGAATAACACCTTTCTTGAGGCATGACTTTACGTAACACCGTCGTAGTCCCCCATGCAAGAACCACACCCGTCCGACGAGCTAGAACGTGCGATGTTAGCAAGCCTAAGCTTAGGGAAATTCAACCACCGGACACCGCGATGACTGGGTCGGGCCCTAGGGTTCCTGTGACCTGGGGTCTCTAAGGTTAGTAAATGGTGTAAGGGTAGAAAACTGGCTGCGAGAAATTTTTTTTTATACTTTTACGTACGCGGCAGTGATGATTTGAAATTGGACAACAGAGGAGATCGCAGGGTTGCTAGGCTCAAATCTTATCACGTGCGTTACAAACAAGAACTGGGAATGTCTGCATCACAAAAATTTGCGAAATTGTTATGCAAAATGTGCTTTAAAGAGCTCGATTTTGCGCCACAGTACATAATTTCAAATCAATAAAATTTAAGTTATAAAATTGTATTTCATTTAATATCATCTATCTGAGACATTAAACCCTCCCTGTAGAGAAGGACTTATTGAAAAAAAACAACAACAAGTTATAGTTATATGTAAGTTCTGTTCTAGAATGAATTCATATTTGCTTGGCATTTTCGTATTTATCTCCAACTTCTTAAGCAGTTGTTTTAGCCACTTAAAAAATGAATCTTATGCTTATAAATATTTTGGTCTAATAACATTCATTTGTTAAATTCTTAGCCACTTAAGCTTAAGAGCAAGAGCATAGGTATTTACTCAACACTTGGGTATGTAACACGGTTTTTACAGAATTTTAAATGCCTACCTGGTAAGTAAATATACAGGGCTGAAACTATTTGCCTCTGTTAGTCCTTGAACCACCTACAGATTGTGATCTCGTTCAGGGACCCATAAGATCCAATATATCTATCCGTTTAAAAATATAAATTGACAGTTTATTTCCGCATTACGTACCTAAGTGCTGAATGGCTGGACAATTTATTTCCAAGAGCTACAATTATTTTAGGGGAACTTTCGAGAATGTCATAATACCTACAAGACAAGCTTTCCTCCATTCTTGTCAACAACATGCATACAGGAATGTTTGAGAGTCACTAGGCCCTTGTTCTCTAGGAGCCGTCGAGCTACCATTGTTACTTTAATTTTTTTTTAATTGCCTTCTACTATATCCTTCATAACTTCTAAGGGAATTTTGACTTATCCGGCAAATGTTTTGTGTACCGACGAGCTGATCTTATCTGGCCAGCTAGACTGCCTATTTAAATAGTTCCCCCAATCAATGGCGGAACTAAGATTAAAATGACTTTGAGGTTATAATATGAGCTTGCGAATTCCCTTTGGCATTATTGGAACAAATTGAAATGATGTTGCAGTCGGATCGATGATGGCATTGTAAGCTGCCTAACTGTCTGTGAGGATGTCGGTATGTTTGACTTATTGCTATATTAGTTCTATATAAAAAAAAATATGCGGATGTAGGGCATTTAAACTGTAAACCTTCAAATGATTTTACCATTTTTTTTTTTTTATAAAATAAGTTTTTTATATTTTTCGCCTGGGCTGCAGTGTCAAATATAACCATAAGCCAGGCAAGAACTTTATGTTTCGAGGATTCCACGACGCAAAAAAAAAATACCTTCCCAGCCATCCAACTATAGGCTACAGCTTGCTTCCTGAAAGCTTTTTGCTTTTATTAAAACGTTAAGCCAACTGCTTTCAAGTTGTCGTTGGAACAAAAAACTCTCTACCGCGATAAAATTTTAACATGTTTCCATTTGGCTGTTCTTTTATATTTTATATTTTTGTTTTTGTTTTTCTTTTTTTCTCTGAATGAACAACAAACTCCAGAGTTCAGGCTATCCCTAGAGCCGACAGTGCTTTTTTACTCCAGGCATTTCCGGTTGAGTTTTAGTTTAGTTTTCTATTTTTATTTTTGTTATTTGTTTTAAGCAAATAGTCGCTTTTTGTTTAACTATCGCTGACTGTTGACTGTTTTTTAGACATTTTTGTTGCATTTGTTTTCGAAAATAATTGTCAACCTTTGAATATTAAGGCATTTTCGCTTGTGGGGTAGTTGGAACACTATCATCAGGGTGCAACAAATTATGTATAACTATAAATGCCCTTGCAGATAGTGATGTTAATCCGGGAGTATTGAATCGAAGCCAAGTTTTACTGCATTGAGCCAAGCTAAATTAAGGCTAACTGCTGTAAAGGGCCAAGGTAATCTAACTCGAGAATCGAAATCAATGCTGTAGGTCATATACTTGTGTCTATATGAGGAGACTCGCAACGGGGAATGGACTGTGATTTGAAGTGAACCAGTCTGCAATCCACACGGGAGAACGTTTTAAAAAAAATGTGTACTCTCCATTTCTATACTTTTCTTTTTTAGAAAATAAATATCACATACTCTAGGTATTTTTTTGTTTCATGAGAGAGAGTGCCAGAGCACTTTTACAAAAAAAATATTGAGATAGGTTTTCAAAAAGTTGTTTGAGTTTACCCACTAAAATTTTGATGGCGACTCGAGAGTAAAATTCCAACGGAGCCTTATGTACAAAGGCTCCGTGCAATTTTATGCTTTTTGTGGCAAAACCAATTGTATTTTGCAGCAAATTGAATTTAATTGAGGGCTTCTAATGTTGTTTTCTATTAGCGTATGTAGACGCAGAGAATTTTTAATAAAGGACTTTCATAGGCGGTTTAAGCAAAAGTCAATTGCTGTGACAAATTTGTTGAATTTGAATGACTATTGAATGTGAAATATATTTTGATTTTTTTTATAACATGCTTGATATTTGCGCCTGAAGTGATTGTTGTTTTACTATGTTTTTTTTTATCAGATAAAAAAATAAAATGCACGACTGGATCCACGAATTTGCTCTTATGTAAGAGACTAAGATTTTCAAAACTGAAAGACTAGAGAAAAACATAAAATTAGTTGTTTAATGACTAAAATAACTCCTTTAGTAGTTGGAGCTCAAAATAAGATGTTATGTGATTCAAACAAATATTAGTTTATACAAACACAAAAAATTATAAGTCGTTGTAGTGACTTCTTAATTTTCATTTTAAGGAAAAAATTTTGGTACGCCAACTTAAAGTTCTTTTTATTGTATGAATAAAAATTATATTTAAAACAAAATATTGAGCCGTTTTTGAGATACCGAATTTTCCAAAAAAAATTAACTTCTTTTAAATTAAAAAAATGCAATGATTTTTAAACTTTGTAGAAGCTTTTTTTGGAAAATTTAAATAAGATCCGTTATGCCGATAATGGGCAATTCAAAATTTTAAAAAAATGGTAGGTACAGTCAATAATAGCTTAATTTCAATATATTTTTATTGAATTATAGATCTTGAAGATTTATTGATAGACAAAAAATTTTATTAAAATTCTAGGTGCCGTTTTCGAGAAAAATACGATTTTCGGAAATTAGTTTTAAACGTTTGTATGGTGTGTATGGTTATTTTAAGGTCAATTAAAATTTGTTTTCACATCTTATAGATTGTACTAAGGAATTTTATAATGTCAAGTTTAAAAAAATCAAGCATGGAGTTTTCGAAATAATGAGTTTTGAAAGAAAAAGTGAAATTTTTTTTAACAATCAAAAACAATTTTTATTTAATTTAATTGCACAATAATATTCAAACTCTTGGGGATCTTTAGTTTAAAAAAATGATCAAAATCCGTTATACCTACCGTTCTTGAGAAAATCAGAAAAAATTTTAAAAAAATCCAGCAGGGGTGCCAATAATATAATCATTTTTCGAAAAAAAATTTTCAACCCTAACCATACATATAGGTAAATGAAATCTTGTGAGTTTTTTTTAAATCCGTTGAACAGTTTTCGAGAAAAAAAAATATTTATAAAATTTCCATTATTTTTGTTATTGAAAAAAATAGAAAAAAACCTGTTTGGGGGGAAAAATTAGATACGATATCTTTTTTAACGAAAATCGGCCGAGTCGCTTAGGCTGTAGTCGAACAGAATAGACAGAATTGCTAGACCCACTTTTTTCGTCTTCGCATTCATCGTAATGATCAAAATCTCGAGTTCAATTTTGTTAACGAATGCATAACTTGCATTATAGTATATAATTATAAGATGCAAGAAAGAATCAGGTGAGCTACTATGTGTATGGACTACATTTTGGCCACAATAAAAGTGGGGAAAAATATTGCTTATAAAAATTTCACAAGAAAATGGTTTTTGAATTTTTAAAAAAATAATCCAATTTCTTGTTTTAAATTCAATATCTTGAAAACGAGTCAGGATTAAATTTTGAAATTATGTCTATAAATGTATATCATTAAACACTTACAATTTGCATATCAATTTTTTTTCTTTTTTGTATTTTTCTTTGTTTACATAAATTTCTACTTTTCAAGAAATCAAATGGCAATTTTATGCATTTGACCATTTTCATCCCATTAAATCCATGTTTTATATTGTAAAAAAATGAAATTCCAAAGTACTCTTACATAATACTCATAGCATGTACGCGCGATTCAGTCGTGCATTTTATTGTTTCTTAATTAGTGAAAGTTCCGATAATTTGATTTAAATTAAATTTCGAATTATGAACCCAAATGATGGGACACGGTATTTTGAATTTACCTAGTTCTGTTATCAACGGCCCATTTTCTGTTGTGTGCTTTCGGCCTAATGGTCCGCCGTAAGCCAAATAAAATTATATAACAGTTCGAATTTTTCTTGAAAAAAATTTAGGTTCTTATCCTGGGCTCCAGCTCAAAGATTTTCCCAATTAAACTATTTTTAAAAGTCATCTTGTGTTCATAGCGAAGAAAAATCTGAGTTTATTTTTTTCATCCCGCTCTCTGTCTTATTACGAGTATTCAACGTTATAATTACCATGGTTTTGGAATTTTACTATTTGTTGAACGAAAATTCCTGGTGTCCTGTTGCTAAAACCACCCATTGCTGAGCTACTGGCTGGCAATACTTTGTTTGTGTTGTCAGTTTTGTTTGAGCTTGCGGATTGAAGGCGTTTTTAATTTCAGATTGAGGAACATAAAGATCGTAAGAGAAATGATGTCTGAGAATCGAATAACATATTCGGCCCTGGTCCTAAGGAGGGCCTCAAAAGGTTGAGGCGGAGTCCACAGCCTGGTTGAAACTATGGCTCAAACAAGGCGGCTTTAAAATTGCTATTAAGACCACCACGCATTGAGCAGTGTGACTCTTCTTGGTACTTTCTACTTTTGTATACGAGATTGATGAACAGAAAATAAGAACTTGTAAGTGTTTTCCCTTTGACATACTTTTTAGATTCATGTCGCTAATGTTAAACTCAAAAAACAAAGAACTGAGAATTATGGATGTACGAGTAGTTAACACAGAACACTTACTGACATTAAAAAATACAAACTAATGTGATCATACCAAACAATTATTTAATATAGCTTGTTTTGAAGGTTGCGAGCCACGGATAACGATACTCGTAACATGTCTTTGTATATCTTTAAATCATCTGTCTGTTGTATGAACAGCCAGTTGGAATAAAATAAATGCATTCGTAGGTCTTTTATAAATAAAAGAAATAAGAGCGGACCTAGGTGGCTCTCCTGTGGAACACCAGAAAAATTGAAAATTTTCTTAGAAATTTCCGGTCCAATTTTAGCAATTTGCTCTCTTCCCGTAAGGTAACTTACTCGTATCATAATAATAATAAGCCACCATAATTGGAAATTTTTTATAAGAACGTTATATTGAATGCTATCAAAACCCTTTTGAAAATCTGTTAATAAATATGGAATATTCTTATGCACCTAAAGAAATTTTTTGAAAATTGTAAAGTTCGTTAAAGAAGTTCCACTAACAAATTGAATATTGATTTGAACTAAATGACATGAAATTCAAACAAAATAGTGCTTAATCTGCAAGAGCGATTTTCGGACATGGTCATCTCATAATTGGTCATGTATAAAGTGCGATTTGACTTTATTAGAATTTTGATTTTTCAAAATTTTTTTAATAAACAAAAATAAATGGAGGATTTGTCACGTCCTCGCAAGGAGCGAGCTGAAATGCATTTACTTTCCATTTTTAGGAGACAATATTTGATGTGGTGCGAATTCATGATTCATCCTTCGCGGATAGCAGTCCAGTGAACTAATCATTATGCCAAGAAGCACTTCTCCAATTAGCATATTTTTAATTTAAGAATCCTTTTCTCCTCCCGGTTCTGAGGACTTATTTCTGGTATTTTTTTGATTGTTATGAAACTTTTGTACCAATGATGAACTGACTTGAAAAGATTAAATGAGTCTTTGTTTTTTTAATTTTAACAAGATTCATAATAAAGTTTTAATTCTTATTAAAATATTTAATTGACTTTCTATTACAAATCAATGACTACCGAAAACAAAAAAAAAATGTATTTGATTATTCCAGATATATCCTTCATCAACATCGAAATGTAAACACATAGCGTTGACATATTACATTTTGTCTTACATTGTCACATCAATTATTTAATCAGCTCACAAGGTACGTATCTACTTTCGCCACTTTGTCTTGATTTAATTATTTGATTTAAACGTGCTCCCGTCAGGTAAAGATACTACTCTTGCTGTTATAATTTTCTACAAGAAAAATAAAATAATATTGTGTATCTACACTCTGTGTCGTTGGACTGTAGCCCCAAAAATGAAATAAGATGATTTAAATATTTTTTGCAATTATTTTTTTTTATACATAGTATAAAGGGTGTTCAGTAAATAATGATCAGCCTCATAATCGGTTATAGCGGGCTTAAAGACCTTTAAGAGTAACTGAATTTTAGAGAAACTTTGCAAAAACAAAAGTATAGTAATATTTTACACTAGTTTTTGCATTTTTTCTTATACAACTATTCTGTTTTTTTTTTAATACTAAGTGTGACATATAGGCACTGTCTGTCTGTTCAGCTACAGCTTAAACGGCTCGGCTGATTCAAACTTGGTATAAAGGATTTGTAAATCCACCCACATGTTCTTTTTTTCTTTTTTTGAAAACCAAAACTAACGGTACCTCCCATACAATTTTTGTTCGAAATTTTATATAGCATTTTTTTCCTAAAGAACAATTTCCAAAAACAAATTGAAAATTTCATTTAGGTAACACTTGACAAAAATTCTTAATGGAATCACTTTTTACTTGCGATATAGGTACTAAAGGGCAAGTTTTGCATTTGGAAAAAAAAAACGAACTCGAGATTTTGATCAAAGCTGATGATGATAGCAAAGACGAAAAACCATGGGCTCGGCAATTCCGTCTGTCTGTATGTATATCTGTACCTCGATCAACAGCCTAAGCTACTGGAGGTATTTTCTTGAAACTCGGTACTTAAGGGTATTTGGTGATTCCCTAGAGGGGAAATTGAATTTTTTTTTCAGCTCCAAAACTAACGGTACCCCCGATACACCCGTAATGTAAAATCTTTTTTATCCCAAAAACGTCTCTAACAATTGTGATATAAAAATATTATTTGTGCTATAACGAGCATGGTCTACATTTTGGTCAGACAAAATTTTAAAGGAATATCTCATTAATATCTCTAACGATTTTAACCAACATTTTTCAGCAGGAGCCCTCTCAAAATTGAAATAATATTGTATATAAAATATTTATTGGGTTTTTGAAAAAAAAAATCCATGATTATTATTTGAAATTATTTCCTAAGATCTATACTACGAAATACTTAAAATTGGCATCCCAAATTTTGTTCTTGAAAAATACTAAAGAAATTCCTTACATAAGAAATTACTTTTTGTTTTATATTTTTATAAAATGTATTTTAAATTCCAAAGTACTTTAGTTTTGTTTTGATTTTCTCAAATACCGTACAATAAGCTTTGATCATTTTTGTAATTCTACAGCTGCCCAAAAGTTTTGGATAGTTTTGTGTATTGAAATTTTGATTTTTTTGTTGTTGTTTTTTCTTTTTGATAATTTTCAAAACTCAATACATTTTTCGAAAACCTAACGCGAGATTTTTTTTAAACTTGACAATTAAAAGGTTTTTAATACAAACTACAACATATGAGACAAAAAAATTATTTTATCAAAAAATAACGGTGCATAAAAAATTTTAAGGAATTTTTTTTAGAGAAGTTTCTAAGAATTTTAATAATCATAGCATTTCAAAACCGGAAAAAATTATTTTTTGAATTTTTGAAATAAAAAATCCATTTTTTTCCGAAAATTCGATATCCCAAAAACGGGCCAATATTTGTTCTTGAAATTTTATTTTAACTCGTAAGTAAAAATTTCATTTCAAAATCTGACAACTTCGTAAGGTAATTGGGCACTTACGTACTTTATGGCAAGTTATGTAATCGTTTAAGAAATCGAACTGGAGATTTTGATCAAAGTTCAAATACAGATGATAGAGGAGCAAAAACATGGGTCTCGCAATTACGGTTGTCTGTCTGTCTCTCTTTTATACTACAGCCTAAACTTTCTTGGTTGATAGAATTTTAAATTTTTTTCCCTGACACAATTTTTTTTTTCTATTTAAAAACCCAAATGTAACGATATCAGACATACACATTTATTTTCAAGATCTTAGTAAATATTTATTTTTTTTTTTTCAAAACTGTTAGATAGATTTAAAAAATATTTTAAAAAATGTATTTAGTAAAAGGTAACTAATGGTCGAAAAAAAAAAATGTTAATGTACCTCATATAAAACCATTTTACTTGCGACTTATAGGTACCATAAGCATAAGGCAAGTTATGAATTCGTAAAAATAATCGAACTCGGGATTTTGATCAAAGCTGACATTACAATGATAGCGAAGACCAAAAAAGTGGGTCTCGCAATTCTGTATGTCTGTCTGTCTGTTCGACTACAGCCTAAACGGCTCGGTCGAATTTCTTCAAACTTGGTAGGTATGAGTTTTGATTTCCGCCCCCCCCCCCCCCACAAGTTTTTTCATTTTTTTGTAAGACCAAACATAACGATACCTAAACCTGTCTTATGAATTTTTTTTCGAAATTTTATAAATATTTTTCTTTCTCAAAAACTGTCCCACAGATTTAAAAAAAAAAATCAAAACAATTCATTTAGTTAAAGCTAGGTAATGGTTGGAACAAAATTACCCATGGAACCATTTTTTTGATTTTCTCAAAAACGGACGACCGATTTTGATGATTTTTTATGTTAAGGCTCTTCAGCACTTTCAATACTATTGTGTATTCAAATTTTCAAAACAAAAATTTTTGGATTTTTAAGAAAATTATTTTTTTTTTTAGAAAACTCAATATTTTGAAAACCCCATGCTCGATTTTTTTAAAACTTGATACTCGTGAATAAAAGTTTCTTAAAATAATGTACATACAAGATATAACTGACTGTACCTATCAAGGAACGATTTTTTTAAATTTTAATTTCTCACTATCGGCACAACGGATTAATGAAATTTTTTAGAGAGAAGCTTCTAAAAAGTTTTAAAACTTTAGGAAAAATATTTTTTTTTTTGAAAATTCAATATTTCGAAAACGGCCAATATTTTTTTTGGAAATTTAATTTTTATTCGAACAATAATAAAAACTTTAGATAGGAGTACCAAATTTTTTTCTGAAAAATGTTTTAAAAAATTTTTATATAAAAGCTTATTTTTTTAAGAAACCACTACAAGGACTTATAATTTTGTTCTTGCGTAAGCCTATATTTGCTTGACTCACATGGTATCCTATTTTTACTCTAACTACTAAAGAACTGTTTTAGTCGTTTAAAAAAAAAAAATTATGCTTATGAATAGTTTTTCTCTAATAACATTCATTTTTGACATTATTAATGTATTAGATAGGAGCAAGTTCGTACGACCCAGTCATGCATTTTATTTTGTTGATTTTCCCAATCGTATCTTAAAGTTTTAAGAATTTTGTTTCTTAAAACTCAATATTTGGAAAATTACGTGATCGATCTTACAAATACAAATACATACATACATGTACATAAAAATTTTAAAACGTGGTTTTCGAAAATCTTGCTTATATCGAAAACGGCAGCTAGAATTTTTATAATTTATTTTACGTTTCGCGTTTCGATTTATAATTTAATTTTGTTTTACTGACAGTACCTGCCGCAGGACTATTTTTTAAATTTTGACCTACTCATTATCAGCATTATGGATTGAAATGATTTTGTTTTAAGCAGAATCCCCCAAAAAGTTTCAAGCAAGTTATGCATTCGTAAAAAAATTGAACTCGAGATTTTGATTAAAGTTGACCATACGATGATAGCGAAGACCAAAAAAAGTGGGTCTCGCAATTCTGTCTGTCTGTCTGTCGGTTCGACTACAGCCTAAACGACTCGGCCGATTTTCTTCAAACTTGGTAGATATGGGTTTTAATTTTTCCCCCCTACACGTTTTTTTCTTTTTTTTTAAACCAAAAATAACGGTACCTGCCATACGATTTTTTTCGAAATTTTATAATTATTTTTTTTTCTCAAAAACTGTCCCACAGAATTTTTAAAAAAAAATTTGAAAAATTTGATTTAGTTAAAACTATGTAATGTTTTGTTTTTTTTTTTTGTTTTTGATTTTGTCGAAAACGGTACAGCCGATTTAAATCATTCTAAAGTTTGAAAATTTTTACATATCTATTCATATTTTTTTATTTTTTGGATTTTTAAAAAAATTTTCAAATTTTTTTTTTGGAAACTCAGTATTTCGAAAACCCCATGCTCGATTTTTTCAAACTTGCCAAATAAAAGTTTCTTAAAATAATCTACAAGATTTTTCTAAAACTAACGGTACCTTCCATACAAAACTTAAAAAATGGTTTTCGAAAATCTTTTTTTTTCTCGAAAACGGTTTCGAGAATTTTGCTAAAATTTTTTTTCTTTTGATTAATTTTTACGATCTACAATTTAATAAAAAAAAATTTAAATCTAGATATTACTGACCGTACCTACCATACAACGATTTCTTCGAATTTTGAATTTCTGATTATCGACATAACGGATTTTAATGAAATTTTTTATAAAGAATCTACTAAAAAGTTTAAAAAAACATTGCATTTCAAAACTTAAAAAAAAAAATATTTTTTCAATTTTTGGAAAAAAAGTCATTTTTTTTTTTTGAAAAATTCGATATCTCAAGAACGGCTTAATTTTTTTCTTGGAAATTTAACTCTCATTCGTACAATAACAAAAACTTAAGGTTGGTGTACCAATTTTTTTTTAAATGTTTTAAAAAATTTGTGCATAAAAGCTTATTTTTTTGAGGAACCACTACAATGACTTATAATTTTTGTTCTTGCATAAATTCATATTTGCATAGCATTCTGTCTATATCTCTTATGTACTACCTTTGTATACAAAACTTATAGTACTATCAAGAAGAAGAAAGATTGTGGCGACATCTTAAGGCTAGGGACTGCAATTGCTAGATTTGTCTTTGCTAAATTTAATAATAAAATATGCTCTCTTTTACTACTTGTTTTCTATGTTATCCTACTCTCCACTGTAAAAGCGTGCGCTAATTTCTGCGCCACCACCAGGCTAGCGTTCGCAATACAAAATCACGCTCCATAATAATACTATAGGTTATAATATACAAAGGTACTACTAAAAGAATTTAAAAAATTCATTTTATCCTTACGAACAGTTTTCTTTAATAACTTTCATTTTTAAAATTCCTAGATTACATAGGAACAAGTTCGTGCGACCCAGTCGTGCATTTTATTTTAATTGAAAATTTGATACCTCTAAAACGGGTCATCATTTATTTTTAGAATTTATTTTTTATTTGCACATTTTTTCTTAGTAATGTTTTACAATTTTTTTATTGCTTAAGAAATCACCTGGTATTCTGGTTTTACTTGCATCTATTAAATTAGCTAAAACATAAAAAGAAGTTCCGGCGTTCTAGTCGTGTATTTTATTTTTATAACCTTCTTATTTTCGGTTTAACCGACTTGAATAAGTAAGAAAAAGCTTCTTAAAAGTTTAAATTACGTTGCACATCAAAACGTTAAAAAAATATTTTCATAAAAATTGCATATTTCAAAACAGATAGAAAAATTGATTTTTCACAATAAACAATTTAAATTGGTCGTTATTCTTAAAAAGATTTATAACAATTTATTTTTTTAATTCTTTTGTTCTCGTAGAGAAACTATTTAGGTGGTTCTTTTCGCAATTTAAAGAGGGTATTTCATGCTTTTGAATTCAAAAACATTTACTAAATCGATCATTTTATTAAACGGCCCCAGGATCCTAACAGTCAATTTTAGAATTTTCTAGCCATCAGTTTCCTGTAACTGATATCTAACAACTATATATATTACTAGAATCATTGTCAGGCAAGGCTTAATTAAATTCTCATTATTCGAGGTTAAGTTTTTTCTACATGCAACCAACAAAACCTGTTGCAAGAGTCCAAGTTGTATTGGTTGTAAGAATCTGAACGCCAATCGATTGATGCGGAGTGTACGAGTATTTAAAATCTCTACCTCTCGTCCTTTTCGTTTTAATTTCACCATAGCATCTTGTTTGTTTATATAAAATGCCATTTGTCAGCCATGTTAGGAACAAACAAACAAACTGGAAAACATCCCTGGGCACAATTTATGAATGATCATTGCGGAAGTTTCCCCCCTTCGCATATAGAGAACGAGCAAAAATACAATTCTCAGAATATACAGGGTGCCAAGGAGAATATTGTATATTTTGGGGAAATGTTTATTGCGTTTCCTGTGTGTTTGCTGTGGGTGTACGTATGTATTTCTCACCCAGTAGAGCACGTATTTTTATCGCCATCCTTGCAAACAGTGAGTTCTCTGTATGTACATACACAATCAAAATTTTGGGAGGGAGTTCTGCAGGAAAAGCAAAAAAAAAAAACAGAAACCAGCAGATTTTTCATTTAGAAACCTCTCCGTTTATGTATGTCTATCTTTCAGAACGTACGAGTAGTCGTCGGTCCCCGGATCTTGAAACCATATGTGTGTGGAATTCTACTGGAAAGTTGAAGTGAAGAAGCATCCTGCCGTAAAGCAACAAAAACAAAAATGGAAAAAGGAAAAAGGAAGAGCCTATGGCAATCAACATGACTCGAATGATTAAAATATAAATTGTTTTCTGACAGAGACCCTGATGGGTGATGTGATGGGAGAATGGTGATACTGATGTTGAAGAAATGGAACTCTCTGGGATCTGGTTGTGGAAAATAACTTTTTAAGTGAACGTATTTGCTTTTGTGGTTTTTATTGGGCCCGCTTTACGCACATTTGCCCAATTCTAATCCCAAAACCAACATCAGTCATCCTTCCATCCCACTCTTCTTATGCCCCCACCGCCTTTCCAACATTATCTACTTTACCTTGGCTTTAGGGAAAAGGAAAGTAGTGCGTAAGAGTTTGTCGTGTCGTGTATGTCCTGATCCAAGTCGCTTCCTGCGGAGATGATGATGATTATGTGCCAGGGAGCCAGCTACATGGCATGTTTGCTGTTCAATCCCTAGAGTTTTGTTGTAACTACCTTAATAAAGCCATCTAAGGAAAAATATGCTAAAATATTATGAAATAGGTAAACTAGTGAAATGTAATGCATTTTGACACACACACATGAACCCCTACACACACTTAAAGCTTGCTTGTGGCACATGATTTATAAAGTTAATTAAAATTGTATTATTGTATAAATAGTATCTATAAGACTGAGCATTACATATTCTAGGTTTTGAGTGGAATACCATGCGTTGCGGTGCTCAAGGAAGAAATTCAATTACTCAAACGAAGTCTGGGTGTTGTGTGTTGAATCTAATAAATGTGGGCATTTTGAAGCCGTATTTCAAAGTTGCCGCAAAAAGACATCCTGGAGGGAGAACGTCTTGAAAATTGAATTCCAGCCCATGTTGTTTAATTAGATTAAATTGTTGAACCCGAAGGAGTTTTAAGAAACTATAAATGTTTAAATGTTATTAAAAGTTAGAATGTATGAGTTCATGACCTGATGATTTATGTTTTGAAAGCAGAACACACATTATAGCACAGTTAGGAACTATCGTTGAAGATGAAAAAAGTGGTTTTCGCAATTCTGTCTGTTCGGCTAGAGTCTAAACGGTTCTGACAATTTTCTTGATAATTGGTTGATAGCATTTGTAAATTACCCTCCCTCCATAGGCTTTTATATCATTATTTAATTTTTTTTTTTTGAAATTTTTCGGAACATTTTTTTAAGAAAATGTTTCCACGGATCTGTTAGCAAACATTTGAAAATATTCATTTATTAAGGCCTTGGTATCGGTTGAATTTTATTTTTCCGAAAAATGATTATTAATGGCAAGTATCCCGCACAGAACTATATATTTTTGTTTTTGATTTTATCAAAACCGGATTTTGATCAATTTTGTATGCTTAAGCTCCTAACAAATTTGAATAGTTCTGAGTATTTAAATTTTAAAACAATTTTGTTTCTTGTATTTAAAAAAAAAAAAAATTAAATACTCAATATTTTGAAACGTGCGAAACTGTTTTTAAAATTTTGATAGTTCATAGGTTTTTAATATCTATCTACTATCTGCAGATGGACACTTGATAGATATCATTTTTAATTTTTTCTCCCCACACGTTTTTTTTCTAAGACCAAAAATAACGGTACCTGCCATATGAATTTTTCCGAAATCTTATAAATAATATTAATAATAATAATAATAAAATACAAAAAATTTCATTTAGTTAAAGCTAGATAATGGTTGAAAATAATCGTCAAAATGGTTATTGGGGGTAGGGGAGAAGGGGGTACATTTGACACTTAGTTTTTAAAAGTCTGTATTTCCGAAAACTGTTAATGTATTCCAATGTTTTTTTTTGTATTTTATTAATTGATTATTCAAGATTATGCTAACATATATTTTTTTGTTTTAAAATATTTCCTCATCTTAAAGAAAAATATTTTCTAAAAAAAGTCATTTTGTCAAAAGTGCCCCGGGAGCGTGGCAGCTTTGACTTTAAAAGGGGTACATTTGACAATGGTGGAATAAACCCCACATCGTGTGCGATATATTTCTTAAAATATCAACGGATCCAGCACGTCTGTTGTTTGAATAGTAAAAAAGTAAATTTTTGTTTTTAAACAATTTATTAAACAATATAACGAAAAAAATAAATCAATAAATTCACTTTCTAAAAAAAAACAACAAAAATAAAAAACATAAATTATTTCATTTATAAACATAAAAAATCAATCCATATAAATCTAAATTCAAATTTATCGATATCGACATTTTTTAAATAATTTATTCAATATATAATTTCCCAAAATCAACGTCAAACAAATATTTTTGCAAAAGTCAAAGGTGCCCCGAAGGAACTTTATAAGTTTTTTTTTTTTTAATAACAATTATTATATTTTCACAAAACTGGCTTTAATTTATTGAACTTTAAGCATAGTACTGTCATAATATTGATTCACGATAAAAAATTTATTTTATAAGGTTCACAAATCGCTTACTTACCGGTGGTCAAAACTTGATCAGAGACATTGAAAACACAAAACTACGTGGTACTCCACGAAGAGTTAAAGAAAGACTGCCAAATTTCATAACGTTTCTTTAAATCAAACTAAGCTTCTTCCTTCATCCAAACTTTTCTTTTTTAAGGGCACAATCATACCGAAAAACGCAAAGTCAAATGTGCCCCGGTGTCAAATGTACCCCAGCTTACCCTACCCCCCATGGAACCATTTTTTTTGTTTTTGCTTTTCTCGAGAACGGTACCAACGACTTTGATAATTATTTTTATGTTAAGGCTCCCCAGCAATTTGAACAGAGAACAGACTTGTGTATTCAAATTTTCAAAAAATATTTTTTTTTTGTTTTTAAGAAAAGTTTCAAACATTTTTTTTCAAAATTCAATATTTCGGACACCCCATGCTCGATTTTTTAAATCTATATAATCTACAACTTCCTGGTGGAGTTAGGCATGGTGATCTTATAATTAAGGTTCTGCTTTACGCTGACGATCTTGTTGTTCTAACAGATAACCCCATCACCCTTCAGCTACAAATTAATAGATTGACAAGATTTTGTGATACATGGGACCTGAAAATTAACACCTCAAAATCAAAAATTATGGTTTTCGAAAGTACCCGTCGGCGAAGAAACCCTCTAGAAGCATGGTCACTGATTCGAGAACCTATAGAGGTGGTTACCCAATATAAGTATTTAGGTGTTCTATTTTCTAGCAATCTAGATTTTCGTCCTCATGTTAAAGAAAAATGCTTATCGGCAAAAATTGCATTAAATCTTATGTGGAACAAGATCTTCTGTAATAAGTACATAGACATTTCAGCTAAGTTTAGAGTTTTCGATTCCACAATAAACTTGTGCTTATGTTATGCCAGCCAAGCTTTTGGTTATCAGATCTTTGATGAATTTGAAACGGTGCAACGCTTCTTTTTTAAACGAATTTTTAAACTTCCAATTTCAACACCAACATATGCCATACACGTCGAATCAGGTCTGCCTCCAATTTTTTTAAAAAACCTTAAATCCAATGCCGACTACATAGTTAAGGTCATGCAAAGGTCAAATGATAATCTTCACAAGCAAATCATGGATTTTGCTTTCCGAAGGCAATTATCTCCGTTCAAGGAATGGAATGATATAGCAAATGTTCATGGGTTCAATCTTAATCTTAATTATACACGTCTTTCGCTTTGGCATAGTAGGTTTTATGAATGCATTGCGAAGATCGATGACTTCTTTTATCTGAAATCCTTGAATAGGGCTCAAACAACTCCAAGTAGATTGATCTATAGAGAGCTCAACCACACTCTCTTTTCAAATAATTATTTTCATAGCAAGTTTTCCGTAAGTCAAATAAGCACGTTGTTTAAGGCACGAACTGAAATGTTAGATTTAAATTACAAACCGCACAGAAGTGATAATTCTAGATTTAACCTCTGTAACCGCAATGAAATAGAAGATATCAATCACTTTTTGGCCGTTTGCCCAATTTTACAAGAACATCGAAGACTTTATTTTTCAAAAAGTTTCCTGAATCAACATGAAACGAAGCAAATTTTAAACGGAGAATGGGTTTGGAACGAACTTTATAATTTTATTCATCATGCCTTTGGTTACCGCAACAGTTTTTTAGAGTAAATTGATAGCTTATTATGGTTATAAATATACTTATCTATGGATTATGTAATATGTATTTTTTTTTTATTTAAGGTTAATCTGATTTTAATATACATATATATATATATATTTTTTTTTAATCATTATACATATAATACTTTCTATTTTTGTACACTCGAAATTGTCAAATTTCAGGCAGACGGCAAATATTTTTTGCCATGCTAATGTTCTTTTATTTCTTATTATGTATATATCTCGAGGTTTGATCAAAAATAAAGAATTTATAATAATAATAATAATAATCTACAAGATGTGAGAAAAAAATTATTTTACCTAAAAATAAAGGTTCTCACCATACAAATGTTAAAAAATGTAATCGTAATTTTCTCGAAAACGGCGCCTAGAATTTTGATAAAAATTTTTCTTACGATCTTAAATTTAATAAAAAAAAATTGTAATTAAGATATTACAGCTTGTACCTACCACAGAACCATTTTTTTCAAATTTTGAATAATTACTCATTTTATACATACCGGATTTTAATGACATTTTTTATAGAGATGCTTCTAAAAAGTTTAAAAAACATTGCACTTCAAAACTAAAAAAAAATATTTTTTAAATTAAAAAAAAAAGTAATAATTTTTTAAATTCGATATTTGATAAACGGCTCAATATTTTTTTTTTTTGGAAATTTAATTTTCATTCGTACAATAATAAAAACTTCAAGTTGGCGTACCAAATTTTTTTCTCAAAAATCTTTTGAAAATTTTGTATACAAAAAATTACTACAACGGCTTATAATTTTTGTTCTTGCATAAATTCATATTTGCATAGCATTCTGTTTTTGTGTCTTACTACTAAAAGAATTTAAGAAATTAATTTTATCCTTATGAACAGTTTTCTCTGATAATATTTGTTTTTAAAATTCTTGGTCTATTACATACTTAAGAGCAAGTTCGTGCGACTCAGTCGTGCATTTTTTTTTTTTGGAAGTACCGACCATCTACCTATTTTTTCGGTTTTTGGGTTTCTCATTTGAGGCAAAACGGATTTGAGTGAAATTACTTATGCGAAGCTGTTAGTAAATAAAAAACATTACCGAGCAATTGCATTTACGTGAGAGAAATACGGAGATTCTTTCCTTATACGTACTACTCGAATGTGGAATTCTTTACCCAACTATATTTTTTCCCCTCGTTATGATGTACAAGTATTTAAGACCAATGTTCATCGACATCTCCTTTTCAATCCTTTCCTCATTTTCTAATTGCACGTGCTGTGGTATTTAACTCGTTATAAGGGAATTCATAACGCCTTGAGTGTGCGCTAATTATAAAAAAACGCGTAATATCAAAACCTAAAAAAAAACTATTTGTCTACGTTGTTTTAAACAGAGTTTTTTACCCCACCTAAAAATGATCTCTGTGAGATCAAAGAGAAGGGTAGTTCCCAGCCAAATTCGCCGTACAATATCTACCATTTTTACAGGAACAACTTGAGTACAAATAAAGTCGCAGTATATAATGAGCTGACTAAAACACATTTGCCGCAGCAAAATTTATAAGTGGTTCCCGAGATATAGGAGTTCAAAAATCGTTAAGACCGTAACTGACTGACTGACTCATAGATCATCAAAACTATGACACACTTCACGACACCATAGAATCTTGTAATTTCACACGCCAACGGTAGATCTTGTGACTTTCACCTCCTCAAACATTGTAATAGATGATACCTTAAGTGCTGTGCAAAACATTTAAAACTGACGGCCATGACTCATTTTGATAACGGTTAATTTGATTCACTTTTAAATCGGTAAATTTGTTTCCGTAGCTTGGTTCGTTGAGTAAGTATTAGCCGCGTGTTTGATCGAGACATAAGCTTTTTAAGATAAACAAAAATAAAAAAAGTAAAAACTAAACCAATTTTAATTAAAATGGCCGCAAACAAGTATTCATCAGAAATGAAATCCAGAATTTTGAGTGACTTCAAAAAGGGATTTTCCCAGAAAGAAATTTCAATCAAATATTCGATACATAAATCTACCATTTGTCGGCTAGTTTAGTCTGGAAAGTTTGTGTCATCATAGAGGAGGAGGACCAGATAGAACCACAGAAAAAGAAGGTATTAAAATTATTGGTTTCTTTCGGAAAACAGCAACAACATCTCTAAAGAATTGAAACTTCATTTACAATTACCCATTGACTCATCTACAATAAGCGCCGCACACTTTAGGCCGGATTGCGTGATTTCCAAATAGTGAGAAAGCCATTTATTTAAAAAAAAAAAAAGAAAAAAAAACAAGCCCTTTTGGATTTCGCACGAACTCATCTCAATTGGAATTTGTCGAAATGGAAAACAATCTTGTTTTCTGATGAATCAAAATTTAATATGTACTGGTCTGATGGAAGGTAATATGTCAGGAGGCCAAGAGGTGAGAGACTACATCCAAAGTATACAAGAGGAACAGTTAAACACGGAGGTGGATCTGGGGCTGCTTCTCTGGCCAAGGAATTGGACCAATTCGACAAGTAGAGGGTATAATGAAGTCAGAAGACTACGTTGAAATTCTAAGAATCACCATGGTTGCTTATGCGGATTGGTATATGCCACTTGTATGGACGTTCCAACAAGACAACGACCCCAAGCACAAGTCGAGATTGGCTACAAACTGGCTTTCTGAGAAAAACATCACGGTTTTGCGCTGTCCCCAGACCTAAACCCCATTGACAACTTTTGAGAAATAAATAGTAAAAAGAAGAATCGGATGCCAAATTTGTAAGCGAAAGGGCGATCTTTATGATGCAATTCAAAGGCAGTAGAATGACATACCAATAACGATTATTAATACGGTTCGGATTCCATGCAAATGCATATTTTTTTAGCAAAACCTTGGAAGCAAGGCAACTAATTATGTATACGAATCAAGAAATTTCCTTTAAAATGGCATTTATTCGTTAGTGCATATTTTACTATAAATGCATATTTTGCATTTTTTTGTGCATATTTTACTATAAATGCATATTTCTTATAATAAATTTACATTTAAAGAGTACCTACCTATATTGTTCAAAAACTAAACTAGAAAGTAAAAAAAATATAAATTTTATGTCAGTGCAAACGAACCTTAAGACTATTATCTATTTCTTTTGTCCATTTCACAATCTCGAACCATATTCAAACACCACAATATAAAGCATTATATAAACAAAGGTGCTATATGAAGTTGACTAGGTTGTGCCGGCAAAACATTGAAATGAAAAAAAAAAATTAAGTCTGTGCGTTTGAAACTGTATAAATGAGATAGAAATTTAAACGATCATCTATCAAAAATGAAAGTGTGTGGGTATAATGTGGTAAATCTTAAAGCGCGAAACAGATTGCACCAGCACCAGCAACGTTACCAGCAACAGCGGAAGCCATTGGTTCTAACAATGGCGCAAAATTTTAATTGAATTAGTACGATGCTAAAACTGTTTTAATATGATACTAGGTTAAAACAACGAATTTGCAAATTTTAATCGGATATAGCATCATACTTTCTCTACCCTTTTATTAAGGTTAAAATCATCGAATACATACTTTATCTTTTTATTATCGTGCTAGCTTCATATATGACTCTATGACATTTGCAAACATCTTACTTTTTTACACGAAATGTCATTGTTTTAGGTGTGTTCAGAAGCAATTTATTAGGAAATTCTCTTAGTACGATACTAGTTGAAAATGTTTAAAATTAAGAATGAGTTAGTAAACTACTTTAATGTTAGCAAATTGTTAAGTAGTATCATACTAATACCTTAATAATAGGCTGTTCAAAATTTTGCGCCAATGTATTTTAATCGTTCAACACAAAATAGACCAGCACCAGCAACGTCAACAACGTCGTTTGGTCAAAATCCAAAATGTGCTGTTGCTGGTTACAATAACACAAAATGCAACAACAATAAGACGTATAAATGTCAAAAAATTACAACACGAGGCTGGTTTAATGTGTTTGAAAAGTATTTGCTGGCCTGCGTGCTGTTTGCTGTTGACGGCGCTGTTGCTGTTGTTGGTTTAATCTGTTTCGCGCATAAAGCTTAATACTCAACTCATGCTTAGTTTTTGAGTCTTATTTTTAACTTATTTTAAAAGATGAAGAAAATGTGTTTTTTATTGAATAGAAATTAAGTTGAATTGGTTTTAAGTGCATATTTTAAATGCATATTTTGGATTTTTAAGCGCATATTTTCAGACTTTAAGTGCATGAGAATCCGAAGCCTAATTATTAATAACCTCATTGCTTCTATGCCTAGAAGGTGTACTGCTGTTAGCAAAAATAAAATGCACGACTGGATCGCACGAACTTACTCTTTATAAAAGTACTTTGGAATTTAAAATACATTTTATAAATATAAAACATAGATTTATTTATTGCGGTCTGATTTCCGGAAAAGTATGAATTTGCGCAAATAAAGTTCAAAAATCGTATTATTATTAAACTAATTTTTTATATATAAAAAATTTATTTAAAATTTTTCAAGGACAAAATTCGGGATGCCAATTTTAAGTATTTCGTAGTATAGATTTTAGGAAATAATTTCAGAGAATAATCGTTCACACGTTTTCAAGATATTGGTTTTTCAAAAAAAAATTGGAATTGGAATTTTTAAAAAACCCAAAAAATATTTTTTCGAATATGTATTTGTATATACAATATTATTTTAAACTATTATTATTTTTATTTTTTGGTTAAAATCGTAAGCCGTTAATGATAAAGTTGAAAATCAAAAAAACGGTTCTAATAACATTTTGCCCAAATTTTTTTTGACCAAAATGCAGTCTATTTCCATAAAATTATACCTAATTTACCTTATCAAAATCGTTAGAGCCTTTTTCGAGATAAATAAGATTATGCATTACAGGGGTATGGGGGGTACCGTTAGTTTTAGACAAAAAAAAATTCAATTTCACTTCTAGGGAATCACCGAAGACCCTTAAGTACCGAGATTGAAGAAAATAGGTCCAGTGGCTTGGACTGTAGATCGAGGTATAGACGTACAGACATACGGACATACAGACAGACAGACGGAATTGTCAGACCCACTTTATTCGTATTGCTATCATCGTAATGTCAACTTTGATCAAAATCTTGATTTCGATTTTTTTTCCAAATGCAGAACTTGCCCTACAGTACCTATATCGCAAGTTAAAATGAAAATATTTTCTTATTAAATTTGGCAGAGACAAATCCAGCAAGTACTATAGCTATGCTTAAGATGTCGCCCCAATCGTTCGTCTTCGTGGGAGTATTATAAGTTCTATATACAAGGTAATAATAATAACAAAATGGTCCTTTATAATTTGAAATTGTTTCAATATTACTACGTTTCAAAAAATTTTATGTTTGAATTCTGCATTATTGGAAATAAAAATAAAATGCACGACTGGGTCGCACGAACTTGCTCCTATGTAATAGTCTAGGAATTTTAAAAACCAATAGTATTAGAGAAAACTATTCATAAGGGTTAAATTATTTTTTTTAAATTCTTTTAGTAGTAAGAGATAGAAACAGAATGCAAGAACAAAAATTACCTTTACGTCGTTGTAGTGGTTTCTTAAAAAAAAAGGTTTTATATGCAAAATTTGTAAAAGATTTTTAAGAAAAAAAAAATTGGTGTGCCAAAAAAGTATTGAGCCGTTTTTGAGATATCAAATTTTCCAAAAAAAAAAATTCAAAAAATTATTTTTTTAAAGTTTTGAAATGCAATAGTTTTAAAACTTTTTAGAAGCATCTCCGCAAGAAACTTCATTAAAATCCGTTATGTCGGTAATGAGTAATTCAAAATTTAAAAAAATGGTTCTATGGGAGGTACAAGCTGTAATATCTTAATTTCAATTTTTTTTTATTAAATTAAAGATCGTTAAAATTAATTGAAAGAAAAAATTTGTGTCAAAATTCTAGGCGCCGTTTTCAAGAAAAAATACGATTTTTGAAAATCATTTTTTAACATTTGTATGGTGGGTAGCTTTATTTTTAGGTAAAATAAAACTTTTTTTCATACATCTTGTAGGTTATATTGAAAAACTTTTATTTATCAAGTTTAAAAAGAATCTAGCATAAAGTTTTCGAAAAATTTTTTTTTGAAAATTTGAATACAGATTTCTATTTATGTTTTTGAGGAGGAAAATGATCAAAATCGGTACTACCGTTTTCGAGAAAATCAAAAACAACAAAATGGTTCCTTGGTTGGTACCCTCAATAACCATTTTTCGGATATTTTTTTTCAACCAGTACCTACCTTTAACTAAACAAAATTTTTTTGTATCTTTTTTTTTAATCTGTCGAACAGTTTTTGAAAAAAAAAAATATTTACAAAATTTCGAAAAAAAAATTCGTATGGCAGGTGCCGTTATTTTTGGTCTTAAAAAAAAAAAAGAAAAAAATGTTTGGGAAAAAAAATAAAAGTGATATCTACCAAGTTTAAAGAAAATCGGCCTAGTCGTTTAGGCTGTAGTCGAACCGACAGACAGAATTGCGAGACCCACTGTTTTGGTCTTCGCTATCATCGTAATGTCAACTTTGATTAAAATCTCAAGTTCGATTTTTTTTACGAATACATAACTTGCCTTATAGTTCCTATAAGTCGCAAGTAAAAATTATGCTTGCGTTTTACTTGCTCAATGCAATGGATTGGTTTCGTCTGGGATCCATTTTGCAGTTTTAATCAACCTAAACAATTACTACGATGTATGGTGAGAAAGTCAAGCGGCGTTATTCCGGCAATTTTCTTCTCGACCTCGTTCAAAATATTTGGCTTTTTAGATCATGTATTTGACGCAACGTCAAGGTTGAGTCGCATGATGGTGACGGCTAATTAATGATCTCTCGCTCGAGAGAAGATCCCAGTTATCAAATTTCTTCTTCACCATTCCGAGTGTTGCGTTTCCTGAATGGAATAGGTTTAATGCTGTTTATTTGAACCACAGCTTGGATATATCGATGTTTTCGAGCTCTGGCCACAGAAAGTCGGTTTAAATCGCTCTATAACCAAAATCATTGGAGGTAAAGGTATAGGTTAGGTTAGGTTAGGTTAGTGGGCTGACAGTTGATCTTGTTACCGTAACACTTAGATCAATGTAAATCCGTTGTGATACCCTAGGGTTTGTGACTCCTTGTATTGAAATCCTAAGTCCATCAAGCCCGTTAAGATTGTAGATAGGTTACAGCAAGCTATAGCCTGGAATGTCGGAGGGTATTTCTAATGTATTGAAGTTTCTATCGTCACATAATACCCTGGCTACAGAGAGGTATACGCCTTCTCAGGGGGTATTCCTTTCCTTTACCTCCACTTGAGCAATCAACCACCACTTGGCCCGTAGGAGCATGTGGCTCCTTGCAACGTCTGCTAGATGAGTTTAAAAGTCAGTGTTTGGAGTATATGTTCGTTAAGTCGAAGAGGCTGTTTCCATACCAAAGAGGATTTTACCAATTTTAGGTAGAGGTGGCCCCATCAACCCACTGGCAATCGAAGGTGTATAGGTGAAATGCCCATTCTCCATTGGTGCTGCTCCCACAAGGAACACGTGCGTCTTTGTCGTTTTCGTTCGTACTACTACTATCACACTGTAGTTGAAGGCGGTTTTCAGAGATCAGGTATTCTCAAGCCATTTGGTATCGTTAACGAAATTTTAACATGATTTTGCTTGGAATGTCGAAGAGCTCCTCCAAGTCGCTGAAGAAGTGTCTCCTTAGATGCCTGTGTCCTCATGTATCTCCTCGTCAGCGCATCCTCTGCATAAGTCGTCCATACTTAGTTTCATCCTTTTCTTGTGGTAACCGAGTTGGTTGTGAACTGTGATGATGCTCACGCGAAGAAAAAGAGACTTTTAATTCAGTTGGATGATAACATCGGTCTTTTGTTTACTGAAACTAGGCCATAATTTTCTGGTTTTAAGACAGAAGTCGAGAGAGTTCCATCTCTTGTTTGTTAAGGCTAGAATTTTACTCTTGATTACCTGTTTAAGATTACAGGGTGGGACTTGAACTATTGTGTCTGCTTGATAAGAATCAAGAGTGTTGATCCATTATGTAGCAAGTCTTTCGGTTTCGTTTTCATTTCTTCTTTATTCAATTTAATTTAATGATACTCCCGCATGAAGACCCAGAAAAGAATCATCCCCGCATGGTTATTGTCTAAGAATCATTTTCAAAAGTCTGTTTCTTAAAAAAAAAATATAATTTTCATGACATCTTTTAGAGATCCATGCCAAATGACCATTCGTGTTCTAAGAAGGAATGAATGCAAACTAAAGTTTTCTGATGATTTGGATAAAATGTATTCCATCATGTTAAGGCATTATATTGGCGAATAATTGTAGACAGTATATACCTTAAGTCTTTCGTGGCTAACTTGCGGAAAAAGTGAACAAATCAAACCGCAGTTGGAACAGTAAAATTAGCTGCAAGGAAGATTAGGCCCACTTATAAGAAAACCCGAACACTTGATTTGTTCAGGGGACCCAGGCAAGTTTTATAGCCAGGACCAGGACTTGTTAATAGAATACACGCAGTCATTAATTTTTTCTGAAAATGCCCTGTTCTGAAGACACTGACGAGCTTTCGGAGTGAAGATCAAAGGTTTGATCTCTTTTTTCAACGCGATGAAATGATTCTCGGTAGAACTTAGTTACTTCCTTCGTTCGAACTCCTTAGACCGCGAGATAGTGGACTGAGGGCTTTGGCGGAGGCTTATGGCAAAGTATGGCCTACCTCAACGTATGTACCCTTAAAAAAAATTAATTTAGAATCGACAGGATTCGAATCCGAACTTAGACCTCCTCCAATAACCATTTAACCATGGGGTAACATTTAGCTATATCGTGTTCGTACAGCTAAAATTAAACAAATCAATGTTTTCACTAACAACTCACTGTATTGCCTCAACCTTCGAGTATAGTTCCAAGAACGTGCGACTTAGTCACGCAATGTATTTATTTTGAGCTTTGAAACCTCTAGGTGAAGATGCTCTTACTTTCACTTTTGGGGAAAAATAAAGAGATGATTTTAGGTCGGTCGTGTGTTGCAGAAACATACAAAAATAAAAAAAAATAAAAAAAGAAACATAAAGACCTGTCTCGTAAGAACACACTTAGATTATTTTCTTATTCCATTTGTCTGCTCCATTAAATCAAATTTCTCTTATTGAACCGTATAATGCCTTTTGTGTGACTTCATGTAGAAATTCTGTTTTCATTTCGCTCTTGGTATTTCTTTTTGTATTTCTTTTGTTTACCACTTGAATTGTCTTTTAAATTGATTGTTTTCCCTTAAGGTCCTTTAATCATTTCTTATTTGCGGGAAATTACAGAAAGTATCATCGAACCTACTCTTCGTCTTCTAAATTCATCTTTTTCTTCGTCAATTCTTAACAAGGGCACATTTTCATTAAATGAAGGTATGTGCTTGTATTTCGTATGTTTTTCGTTTATATGTATTTCTACTTGCCCTATAGGCTAAGTAGTGGATTCTTGCATGAAAAATTTTGAGATTTTTAATCAAACAGAACATAACATAGCACACCGTCCCAAATACATATAGTTGGCATATAATATTGTCCATATAAAGGTCACTTAGAAAAAAAAATGCTGGAATGGATCGAACACTCTTATACTTAAGAGACTTACAGCTCAATTATTAAAAAAAAACTTTTTCAACCTCTATTAACCGACTTTTTAAGTCCCTACATAAACTTCTACATTAAAAATAAAATGCACAATTGGGACGCACGAACTTCATCTTATTCTTAATAAACTTAGAATTTTAAAATGACTGTTATTAAAAAAAAATTCAGAAGCATAAAAACCAATTTTTAAATAGCTAAAACAACGTCTTTGGTAGGTGAAACTCAGAACAGAATGCCATGTGATCTCTTAAGCAAATTTAAATTTATGCAAGAACATAAACTATAAGTCGGTGTAGCGGTTTCTTAAAAAATAAGATTTTATATACAAGATTCTCAAAACAAATTTGGTAAGCCAAACTAAAGTTTTTATGTTTTTCCAAATTAAATTCAATTTAAAAAAAAATTTTTACCTGTTTTTGGAATAAAGAATTTTCAAAAAAAAAATAAATTTTTTTTTCTTCAAAAATTCAAAAAAAAACATATATTTTTTGTATGCTTTGAAATGCAATGTTTCTTGAACTGCCTATCTATAAAAAATAAAATTCACGACTGGGTCGCACGAACTTGCTCCTATTTAAACGACTAAGAATTTCAAAAATGAATGTTATTAGAGAAAACTGTTCTTAAGGATAAAATTCATTTTTTAAATAACTAAAACAACTCCTTCAGCAGTTTGAGCCAAGCACAGGATGCCATGTGTTTTAAGTAAAAATTATTTTATACAAGAACAAAATTATAATTCGTTGTAGTGGTTTCTTAAAAAAATAAGCTTTTATACAAAATTTCGAAAACCATTTTTTTACTTTTGTTTGGAGGGTACCGTTATTTTTAGGTAAACTAAATTTGTTTTCTCATTTCTTGTAGATTGTATTAAGAAATTTTTATTTATCAAGTTTTAAAAAAATCGAGCATGGGGTTTTCGAAATATTGAGTTTTCAAAAAAAAAAATTTTAAATATTTTTTAAAAATCCAAAAAATTATTTTTTGAAAAGTTGAATTCACAATAATATTCAAACTATTGGGGACCTTTAGCAGAAAAAAAATGATCACAATCCGTTGCACCGTTTTTGAGAAAATCAAAAACCAAAAAAATGGTTCCAAGGGGGGTACTAAAAATATCAATTTTTTGGAAATTTTTTTTCCAACCATTAGCTAGCTTTAACTCAATGAAATTTTTTGATTTTTTTTTAAATCTGTGGGACAGTTTTTAAAAAAAAAAATGTTTATAAAATTTCGAAAAAAAATCGTATGGCAGGTACCGTTATTTTTGATCTTAAAAAGAAACAAATAAAAAAACATCTGGGGGAAATCGGCCGAGCCGTTTAGCTGTATTCGAACAGCCAGACAGACAGAATTGCGAAACCCACTTTTTTGGTCTTCGCTATCATAGTAATGTCAACTTTGATAAAAAATCTTGAGCTCTATTTACGAATGGCGGACTTTTCTTATAGTATCTATTTTTCGTTCGATTGGTCTTTCGTGAGGGGTGTAGACCAAATATCTTGAAAAGTCGAGAGACGAAATAGCTAATTGAAAGTAAACAGCACGACTCGAACGCGCAAACTTGCTCTTATGTAAAAGTACTTTCGAAGTTAAAAACTATAATTAAAAGCCATAGTTTTTTGGTTGTAAGACAGGAATCGAGAGAGTTCAATCTCTTGTTTGTTAAGGCTAGAACTTTGCTCTCGATTACCTATTTAAGATTACAGGGTGGACTTTACCTCTTGTGTCTCCTTGATTGAGATCAATTGTTGATCCTACTCTTGTCAGCTTGTCAGCACTTTCATTACCTGGGACACCACTGTGACCAGGAACACAGCAGAGCCTAATGTTGTGCAGCGTACCAAGAACCCTTAACTCTTTGCGACAGCGAGTTACAAGCTTCGATTTGATTTCAATGGCAGAAATCGCTTTTATTGCCGCTTGACTATCAATGAAAAAGCTAATATCAGCTTGTGGTGTTGCCATCATTGAGATCTGTCTAGCGGCTTTCGCTACTGCCAGGACCTCAGTTTGAAAGACAGTGCTCTAATCAGGAAGTCTGAGTGAGCTGGCTAGTCCAAGGGTTACTGAAAAGAACCCTGCACTAACACCAGTTTCCATCTTGGTGCGTCGGTATATATTGGAATGGCGGTCTTGAACGGCTTGTAAGAGTCTAAGCGGGTTGTTATGTAGTCAGTACATACCCTATTTCCCGTGTATTTTTGTAGAATCTGCGCATGACCTATCGCTCTATGTCTCCAGCTACCAGTTGGGTTAAGTCGAAGTGCGCTATTGGCTGGCGTTTCTTGTATGAATAGATCTGCGGGTTTTAGGTTGAGTATAGCTTCCAGACCCGCAAGTTGTATTGTACGGTTTTAAGTATGCCATTCATAAAATAAATGCTAGTGCGCCATAAGGCTCCGTTTCGTCTCCAACTTTCTTTTTCATGTTAATCATTGATCGATTGTGTGAAAGTTCTCATACTTTAAATTGATTTACTGAAGACAGTACTTATACTCGTAGTTTCTCATATTGGTTTCCAGATTCACGTCATTGTTTTTGGATGTGGATTTTGAATGGCAACTTATGAAAAGCTCATTAAATTTCAATATAGCTTTGTTAAATGGGAAAACATAAGCATAAACGTAGAATTTAATGCTCCAAAAACTCAATGCTGTCTTTTGTCGTCAAAAAGCAGCCCATCCTCTGTGCTGGTATTAATGGGCGGCGCTTGCTTTATGGAAACGAAACAGCTCTAAGTTTTCTGTATATGCGTTATAGACCACTTGATATTGAATAACCATGTATTAGACCTTGTCAAAAACGCAGAAGTATTTGAATGTCTCTTGTTTTCTTTTATACTATCCTATTTTTATAAACAATGTTCTAGTGAAATAGCAAGTTTGTTACACTTTAACTTGACGAACGAACAGAGAACCGATCAAATAATAATTAATTAAACAATTAAAAGTATTTAAATTATGAAATTAAAACGAAACGATAACGAGCGCGAGACCGACCGGCACGACTTGACTTTTGACTATTATAAACAAGAGCAACTGTCAACGTCAAACAAAACAGAGAGCGAGACCGAAAGCGAGCTTAAAGTTAAAGCGCAACAGGGAGATAGCACTGTGGATGCTACCAAAATGGCTAGCTCAGATTATGGGGGTGGGTTCACCAAATTAATTTAATTAATACGACGGACGATTGATCGATGAAATTGAAAATTATACTAAAAATATATGATAACGACAGGGGCGTCGTTTTTGAAAGAAAATAAAGGGCGCGAGCAATTTTTTTTTTGGTAAAGGAAATTACAAACCTTTTGAAGCGGAGGGCGACGATGAAAGCAAAAAAATTGTTTCGAGAGAAATAATAAGCCAAAATTTTAATTCCGAATTGGAAGTTAACAGATTTTATTTTTGATTGGGAAACCTTTTTAAATATAGGCTAAAAACCCAATATCTTTTCAAATTTGAATGTACAATCAATTTCTGAAAGATAAATCGTTACCGCTTGGTCCCGAACAAGCAACAGTTTTTTTTTAAACGGGTCACGGGTTCCGCTTTTCCGGAATTTTTAACGGGCAGAAGTCAAACGCGAATGAAGATATTTAAAAAAATCGAACAAGTATAAAACGCTAACACTGATAAAAGCGAAAATTCCAATCAACCAAAAAAAGAATACTTATCTTTTTTTTTCAAAATCCTGTCAATTCACTTCACTTATATGTTCCTTAACAAGACCTCTTCCTTTTAGACATCCAATTATAAGCCTTCCTTTTTCTTTCTCCTTCTGATTTCCTTCTTCACTAATTTAATATTTATTTTTACTTTCTTTTTATATTTCTCAAAAACTTTTCTTAATCTTTTTTTTTTTTTTATTTTCCAAACTTCTTTTATCAACCACAGCCAAAATTGAAGTGTCCTCTCAGGAATTTTACATCCTGGGCGAAACCTTCTCTTACGACCTCAGTCAGTGCTTTCAGCCAATCAGTGGCCGCGGTTTTCGGTCACGTCATCATTCAGCTACTCTCCGCCATCTTTGCTGTAGAGCGCGCCGACGTAGTTGAAAACCAGCGGTCCTGCTTACTCGCACTTTCTCTCTGCATAATCATCATAAATCCGCCGATCGCTGGTGTCATTTCCAGGAGCGGCGAATACGATGAATGCATCCAGCCATCAATACCCATTTCTTTTTTAAGTTATTAGGAAAAGTTTTCAGAAATAAAAAAGAATTAAGTCGCGATCAATTTTCCCCTCGAATAAAACAAAATCAAACCATAACTGTGGAACATACATATATGTATATGAAGGGATTGACAGGAATACCATTTCCGCGAAATTACTTTAGAGCGTTGGGCTTCTGTGCAGATTGGGGGGATTGGGGACTAGCGAGTAACGTTTTATCTTTTACAATATCATATAAAATATAATTCAGATACGTTGGGCACTCGGCCATTCTCAAATGAGTAACTTCTAGCATTCGGGGACCAACTGTCGCCCGTGCTTTTCGAGAACAATTCGTCCATACTGTCCATAATTAAATAGTGGAACATTCCTCCACATTTGAGTTCACGATGATGTTTATTTTGTTTCTCCAAGATACTGAGAGAGCGTACCGATGGCTGATGGACCATGGCTGCCCCACTCTCTCTCAGTAAAGTGAATGAAACACCTGTAGGAAGAAGAAACTGGTATGGAAGGAAGAGGATTTTAGGGAATAGAAAGAATGATTTTTGTCGCGGTAAATTTTACCGTGACAAGTTGCATTCCTCCTATTAACCTATTAAGCCGTAATACACACGATACGGGTAATGTCCATCAGTTCAACTTTGGAGGTATTGTTAAATTCAGAGATTCTTTCTATAGCCGCACTATAATACAAATGTGGAATGTTTAAACCGACTCAATATTTCCCTTCTCCCCTTACGATATTCAGGCACTCAAAGCCTATGTGTATCGGTATCTCCTTTTAAATCCTCTCGAAATTTCCTAAACGCTTGCTCAAACATTTTAAAGTTAGTCATAATCTCTTGAGTTAGCAAAACTATAAAAAACCTAGATCTTTCCGCTAACTGGATTCAGGAATAGTTGCAAGCAAACCACGGTTTCAGAATTAAATATCGTCTTTATTCGAGATGATGCCCATTGTCAATCTACATGATATCCATCAAGTGACAATGGATGTACAGAAAATCACTGTAGGTATGTTGTCAATTATGAGCCATTTGCATCATCAGTCTTTATTTCTTCGAAAAAGGACAATAATATTGCCTTTAACAGGGAACAGTACCTTTCGATGATAACGAATTTCTTTTGGTCCAAATTAAATGACGTGGTTGCGAACGACATGTTGTTCCAACAGAATAGTGGTACGTGTCCCAGAACTGATGTTACAATGAACAATCATAGCTATCTCAGGCAGAGACGGCTTAACCAAACCAGGCAACCAATATCTTGCTATTTGACCTCGATAGACTTTTTTTGGGACCTTCCTTAAATTACAGATCTAATAAACCGCAAATGACCAGAAACGATCAATTATAGAGTGAAAGGATCTTAAATAAAAATAAATAAACATTAAATGAAACCTTTTCAAAATCCTTTGAAGAACCAATTGACGCACCTCTACTCTCTTTTCATTAAATCTGCCTTTAAATTTAAGAAATCACACTTAATTTTCCCGATGACTTAATTTTGAAAGCTACCGTTCCCATAACCGTATGGAAGTGCCCCACTGTCCGACGGCACCACTAGCATTAGTGTAGACTGATCGATGACAATATTATTGATGGTTTATTATGGATTCAGCACGAATGGCAATGAAATTGAATGATGACCCGACCCCCGACCATATCACACGGACATTTTTCACATCCATGATTTATATCCAGGATGAGTAATTCAGTTTTTGCTGTTGCTCCGTCTGCCAGATTATCGATTACACCTGGTGGATACATAGGTACATTACTCTTGCTCCAGGGCATCCATGGCCGATAACCTGCATCATGACAGAACCTCTCGAGCAACTTGTCTCAACTCACACCATTCGGTAATCAAATAATAAAAATCCAATGTTCCTCTCATGCCATCCATCGGAAATCCGATAATCCAAAGGAATATGGCATTGGGGCTTCGCTGCTTTGCTTGGTCGTGAACTCATTTCAACATAAAACAGCCCAGGTACTTCATGTCGTGAACCTGGTTGTTACGGGGTTTTCGTTAAATTCTCTGAGTTTTTTTTTTTATAATGAAGGAATGAGATTTCATGGTGCCAGATGGCTGAAGGTTTTAAAAGGATTTTTCCGATGATAGAAGAGCTGGAAACTTAAAACTATTTGTGGAGAAGGTATTATTGAAAATAAATGATGGAGTGACGTTGTTGTTTTAAGTACATTTTTAGCAAAATGCCAACAAAAAAAAAATAACTAAGATAATTTTATTTATTTGCATGATGATTTGACTTGCTCTTTGAGACTAATATTGGTTTAGTCTGAGAAAAAAAAGTCGAGATTTTATTGGAATTTTACATTAAGATGATGAAGAATCTAAAAAAAAATGGGTTTCGTCATCGTTTTGCATCCGTTTTACGGTGATCTAGAACATAACAATTTGCTTCAAAGTCGCTGAAAATCACTTTTATGAGACATATTTTTTGTTTAAGATTATTTAGAAGGATTAGCTGCTATGAAACAATATTTCCTTAAAAACGGGAACTACGATTTTGATTAAACTTCGCATCTGTGATGTACTACAGATTTTTATAGAACTAAGTCTTAAGAAAGTATGTTCTAACTCTTAAAAAATACTAGCTGTAGAATCTTGGAGACTTTATCAACGTTTGTTTCTCGAGATCTGGTTTTAGGTCGAACCACTTGGTGTTCATCTTACGTTAGCAAATTTAAGATTTTTAGTTTTTTTTTTTTTTTTTATAATCTACCCGCGCTCAAGGGATTATGATTACCCTTTAAATGTTTCAACACAGCGCGGGCGTGAAGTTAATGAAGAGAAATAAGGATAGGAAAGATGTGTGGCACGATGTTCTGAGACTGTTAGTGGTTGTCTCAGATATTTTTATCTCCAGAGATGGCGGCTGAGCTAAAGCGGAGAAATGTCCTGTCTTATTTCTATGTCAAAATAAGGGTATTAGCTGCAAAACAAATGGTAACGGATGAACCCGCTGTTGAGTGAACAGCAGGCCTCATATTTCCCTAGTAAGATATCCGTATAACCCAGCCTGATGCTCTAATGTAAAGCAAAGACCCAGTCCCTGAGTCTAGGGGATACGAGTACAAAATTCGGTTATGAGCGAGACACCAAAGGCCTCAGATATAGATTAGCTTCAAATGGCAATAAGACCCAGAATGTCAAACTTTAACGGTATGAAACAGTTGTTAGCCCAGGTGCAACTTAAGAAAAATAATCTGTTCTCACACGGCTTAAGGCAGATATTATCACAACGCAGGAGATACGATGGATAGGATAAGATTTAATGAAAAGAAAAAAAAAAATGCAATATTAAGAGCTACGATAAAATATTTCACATGCTAGGACGAGCGGATTCGTCGTAGTAAATCGGGTAAGAATCAAAGGTTTTCACTTTAAAGCCTAGTACTCAGTTCAAGTGAAAATGAAAATTTCATATAAATATGGCGGCTGGTTCACTCGAATGAAATCCCCAACGAGAGGTGAGTACCAAAATGTGGATTGGAAAAACAATTATGTTCCACAACTTTTTCCACGCCAAATTTTCATTTCTCAATGTACAACCATCAGGAAAAAGGTTAAGGCAGCGTGGAAAAGTGTGACATTTATCAGTTAATTTAAATATTTTGTTTCAAAATAAAAAATTGAAAATTTATAAACAGAAATTAAGGAATAAATAACGAATTTTTTGATACTGCTCTCGAGAGTTTACTTAATGAAAGTATTCAATATTTCAGGTGAGTATCAAAAATTCACGTGGAAAAGTTTATTCAATTTTCATTTTTATTCTCCGCGTGTAATTTGGAACGTATTTATTTTTTATTTCACACTAAGTGAGTACTACTACACCATCAACTCTAAGCTGGTGGGGGAGTGCATAAGTAGACTAAACGAACTAGGCAAACAGAACAGGGTCACACTTTATTGGGTACCTGGTCACGTTGGTGTTCTTGGAAACGAAAAGGCAGATTCCCTAGCAAAATTAGGAGCTTCAACTCCCCTAACGGGGCCTGAACCCTATTGCGGAATAGGTGAAAATGTCATCAAAACCAGAATTAAACAAGAAGAGGAGGCAAACAGAATCAATAACTGGAATGAACTCCCTAGGCTGAGACAGGCGAAACTACTGCTGGGAAACTACAACCGGCAACGTTTCGAAAACTGTATCAACTTAAGTAGGAATAACCTAAGAATAATAACAGGTATTCTAACAGGACACTGTAAACTTAGAAGACACCTCAATCTACTTGGTGTGGTAAGCAGTGCCACTTGCAGATTCTGCAACATGCATGAGGAAACTCCGGAACACATACTGGGAAAATGTTGTCCAATCATGCACCAAAGGAAAACCCATCTGGGACGGTACCAGGTGGAAGAGAGCAACCTACCCTCTCTAAAAGTGCCCCAAATACTAAAATTCCTTAGGGCAATAGGTTTGGAGGAAGAACTATAGGATGAGCTAGCTCATCATTATAAGAGGGGGCACAATAGATCTACAGGTCGCAGTGCAATTAATCCCCAATACAATTCATTCATTCAAGTGAGTACTAGGCTTAAGGCGTCATATGTATGATCCACATCAATGTCAGCTTCCAAATAAAAAGCCTCTTATTTGCACACGCATTTGCAGATTAGCTGAATATGGAGAAGAAGTCTTATAAGCTTTTGGACGGAGCCTATAGAATGATGTGAAAGAAGTGCTTTACAAGACATATTCGGCGGATAAGTTTGCAGAAGCTTGGGGTTTCTAAGGTTCAGGCTTTACAAGGCAACCTGGTACAATCCATTAGACTCTGGAAACACTACTCAAATTGGTAATGTGCTAATCGACCTAAATTTATTATCGATATCTAAGACGTTCGTTTAATTCGAGGAGCAAACATCGAATCTGACTAAGTGGCGGTTAAACTAAGAGCTCGATTAACGAACGAAAAGAAATTGCAAATCGCCCAGATAAGAAACTCGACATTTGACGCCTAAGGATACCTGAAATGGCCAGAGCTTAAAGGAAATTCCGAAGAGAGAAGCTCTGCATTCTCCAACCACAGACGCAAAAAATCAGTTGTCTCAGTATTGCGATATCATCAAAGAAGTGCAGAAACCACAGTATCTAAGTTACCAACCACTCCGTGGTATAAAGTTGAGTGCGTTCAACTGAAACAAGTGTCAGAAAAAGCTGCATCGCTAAATCAGAATAGTGAGAAAGGAGTATTGACCAATGAAAATAAAATGCACGACTGGGTCGCACGAACTTGCTCCTATGTAAAAGACGCATAACATTTATTTTTTAAATGCCTAAAACAACTCCGTTCGTATTTGGTGCTAAAAACAGGATGCCAAGTAGTAGGAAGCAACTATTAGCTTATGCAAGAACAAAAATTATAAGTCGTTGTAGTGTTTTTTTTAAAAAAATAAGCTTTTATATACAAAATTTTTAAAACATTTTTAAGAAAAAATTTCTGTACGCCAATTTAAAGTTTTTATTATTGTTTGAATGAAAATTTAATTTACAAGAAAAAATATTGAAGTGTTTTTGAAATATGTATATAATTTTCAAAAAAAAAAATATTTATAATATATTGATTTCAAATTGTTTTATTATTAAATTATAGATCGTAAAAATTAATCAAAAGAAAAAAAATTTTTAGCGAAATTCTCGGAATCGTTTTCGAGCAAAATACGATTTTCGAAAACCATTTTTTAACATTTGTATGGAAAGTACAGAAGGTAAAACAATTTTTCTTTTTTCATAACTCGAAGATTATATTGAGAATTTTTTATTTATCAAGTTTGAAAAAAATCGAGCATGAGGTTTTCGAAATATTGAGTTTCCAAAAAAAAATTTGAAATTTTTCTTAAAAAATCCAAAAAATAAAAAAATTTAAATTTGAATGTGTTATAATATTCAAACTTTGGGGGAGCCTTAGCATAAAAAAAATGATTTCAATCGGTTTTACCGTTTTCGAGAAAATCAAAAACAAAAAAAATGGTTCCAGGTTCCAGGGGGGCTACCAAAAATAAACATTTTTTGGAAAATTTGTTTCAACCATTACCTAGCTTTACCTAAATGAAATTTTTTGATTTTTTTTTTTAATCTGTGGGACAGTTTTTGAGAAAAAAAATATTTATTAAATTTCGAAAAAAAATCGTATGGCAGGAACCGTTATTTTTGGTATTTAAAAAAGAAAAAAAACGTGTGGGGGGGGGGAAATTAAAAATGATATCTACCAACTTTAAAGAAAATTGGCCGATCGGCTTAGGCTGCGTCGAATAGACACATAGACAGACAGACAGACAGAATTGTGAGACCTACTTTTTTGGTCTTCGTTATCATTGTAATGTCAACTGTCTCAAAATCTCGAGTTCGATTTTTCCTCCGAATGCATATCTTGGCTTATAGTACCTATAAGTCGCAAGCAAAAAAGAAGAAGATACCTCTCAGGTCAAGGAGATCGAAGATGCTCTCGCGTTGGTTTTAAGACTAAAACGCGGGCTCTTGGCATCAAGTCTCCAATTCCAGCAGTTTCTTAATAGAGACCAGATTGATCGATTTATAGAGCAAGAAGACATACCACTTCCAATCAATGAAGAACTTGTTCCACCATCAAGTAAAGAACAGGTAGTCTAAATATAAAACAGTTTAAAATCAAACAAGGTATGAGCTGATGGCTAAGTCGCAGAGGTCTTTAAATACAGAATTGATGTTTTGCTATGTATCAAATCTTCAACTAGACTATCAACCCTATGTCCCTCATCTTCAGAAAAGGAAATTCTATATCCTTTCAGAACTACTAAGGCATATAATATATAGGATCCTATTTAACGTGCTATGTGAGAGTCTTTAACCATTCAAAAATATTTGGTGAGCAAGTAAAAAAATATGTGGCTTCCGGCCCGACATATATGTAGAACAAATTTTCACATTGAGAAAAATTCTGGAAAAGACCAATGAATTTGCTGAGATTCACCATCTTATCGGCGAATTCAAAGTGAATATCATATTATTCATCGTCAGGAGGTTTATATGACAATGGCCAAACTGGGGATCTCGGTAAAACTGCTCCAGCTATTTCGGGTGTCATTTGAAACTACGCAGTGCAATGTGCAACTAGGGAAAAGCTCCTCCGTATTCCAAAGAATCACAGGATAATGTTAATGTTTCTTCTTGACTATCGTTCTAGAACAACAAATTTGTCCATCTATTTTTGAATTCGTATATGTTAAATCGACATCTACGGCCCTTTCCAAAGACCTGTAATAGTCCTTCACAGTGATTAAAGATCGAACGGGACTTGTTGATCGTGAAGTGAAGACCAAGTAAATGCTATGAGCAAATAAAAATATCAATCTTTCCACGAAACTTTACTATTTATTTAGGTACTAACAACTTGGAAGTAGCTTAAAGTTCATCTACCTCGGAGTAAATATTAAACTGATGAATGACACCTTAGTGGTACTTCGGTTTAACCAAATTTCAAAATTTCTCACGCGTAATTCGAAGTGAACGCCCTAAGAAACCATTATACTACCTTTCCGACACCGAGTGTAGGATGATATTTAGAAATGGAGAGCAGATTCAGGAAGAAAAACAATTTGACTGATATTTTTTGGTCATGTGTGTTATGAGGGTGAATGGATGAAGAGATACAACCGCAAAATTTATGAGCTGTAACAAGATGTGGCTGTGATCTGGAAATTCAAGATTCAATACACATACAAATTCGATAGGCTACATTAAACTAATGTATTTATAACAGTGCTCCAACCAAGAGATTCTTCAAATCCATCAATACTCGAGGGAACAAAGTAGACCGAATTTCCGGTTTAGAGATCAGCACATCGCGGATGCCAGAGTGTTTGATCTAGATGACTGGATGCAGTATGCTCGGGGTCATAGAAGATGGAAAGCAGCCGCCAGTACCGAATTCTTAAGCTTATGGGAAGGCGGTTAAGGAGGTAATTATGTAGATATCTAGTAAACAAAACTGACCTATAAGAAATTTGTTATCAAGCTGTACGTATACATACTCTTTTATTTTTCTGGATAAAAATCCGTTTTAAATGCGTTTCTTAAAGTTGAAGTCGAAATAAAGAAACAAAATGAATTCTATAGATCTTGCAAGAAAATCGTAAGAATTGTCAATAATATTTCAAAGCGAGGAATTGATCTAATCTCTCTAATCTTTGAGCTTATTTTACAAGCAAACTTAACATGGAAATGAATTTCAAGGAGACACTGGTCAAGGCCAAGAATGTCATTGATGTAACATGGAAAGAATGTTTCGCCAACAAATACATTGCCCATAATAGTAAATTTCGTGTTTTTGAATCAGTATCGGAATTAATCATGCTCTACAGATCTCTAGTATGGGGCTATAAGCTTTATGAAACTTTTAGGGGTTTTATATTAAAAGAATATTTCGCCTACCTTCGAGTATCCGTAACTACATGGTGATGTTGAAAATAAGACTCTCCCCGCTCTTTATTCGCACACTTAAGCTACACATTGATTATGTATATATTTAAAATTCTTGAACATATCCAATGGGATGCTACCAAGAAAAAAAATAATTTTGTAACAGTCATACTAAAACACTTAAATTCACTCACTTGTAATTTTTGTTCATATAAAATCATTTTTAAGAAAGCACATTTTTTTTTGGGGGGTGGCCGTGGCGCGATGGATGTGTGCTCGCCTGTCAACCTCATGATGACAGGTTTGATCCCTGCCGTAGTCTATGTCGCTTTAATTCCATTAAAAACTGTTGAAAAAGTATTGCATTATTTGAATAATTTGACTTCACGGCAACACTTTTCTTATTATGTATAATTAACTTCTCTTTTATAAAAGCATACATACACATAGCATTTAAATCGTTATGTAACCAATGATTATTATCTGTTATATTATCTTCTAATAAATCAGTCTTCTTTCTGCTCTACAATAAACCGGTTTTATTTAACAGGTTATGGGCCCAGTCCCTCTTAGAATCAAATATAAGAGTATCATTAAGTTTCTAGAAAGTCCAACGGTAGTTTTTTGTCTTAAACTTTTTTATAAATTTAACTTTGCGTTTTTTTTTTACCAATTCATTATAATGGAGGGTGATCATTTTAAAATCGAAAAGCTAGAAAAATCTGATCAATACGCACTCTGGAAGTTTCAGGTTAATATACTTTTAAATGCATCTGGGTTAAGTGAGCACGTGGAAGGGGATATGATTCCTATAAAAGGTGAAATAGAAATACAAACCGCATACGATGCTCGCTTAGTGGTTTGGAAAAAAGCAGATAGTAAGGCTCAGAGAATTATCGCAACGAGCATAGGCTCATCACCACTGAGGCACATTATCAATTATTGCAAAACGGCATTTGAAATGTGGAAAAAATTGAAGGCTGTATATGAGCAAACGTCAAAGACAAATGTTCACATGCTCCTGCAACGTTTTTACAGCTTCGAAAAAAATCCTGAGGACGATGTTGCAACCCATATAAGTAGGCTCACGGGAGAAAAGGCCGATAAAGATGACAGTTGGTACTTAGATTCCGGAGCAAGTGACCACATGTCTTTTAGGAGAGAGTGGTTTGTCCGTTATAAGGAATTTCGTCAACCGATAGATATTCGTATTGGCAGTGGAGACAAAATAGAGGCGCTAGGTGTTGGGGACATAAATGTAATCGCATTTAACGGAAAGTTTTTTTTGGAAAAACATCTGGCAGACGTTCTATATGTACCTCGAATTTCGGTAAATTTGTTTTCTCAAAGCCGTGCACTAGACAAGGGCACACGTTTTATTTCGGACAAAGACATTTGTAAATTTGTGAGCCTGAATGATGGTACTGTAGTTGCAGTGGGAGAACGCCAGGAACAACTGTTCAAAATGTGCTTTAGGGTTCAGGTTGCTGTAAATGCTGTTGCTAATTTGGCAAAAAGGCAGGTTACGTCACTCAAAGTATGGCATGAGCGCATGGCTCACCAAAATGTCATCCAAGTGCGTAATCAACTTAAGAAACAAGGTCTTGAATTCAAAGATGTTGAGAATTTTAGATGTGATGCGTGTTGCTTTGGGAAAATGCATAGGCTTCCATTTCCTCAAAGTAGTTTTAAAGCTCAATATCCAGGTGAACTAGTGCATGCTGATGTTTGTGGTCCCATGGAGGAACCTTCGATTGGTGGGGCCAGATATTTTGTGATTTTTAAGGACCATTATTCGCACTATAATACGGTGTTCTTTATGAAACAAAAATCAGAAGTTTGTTCTGCGATGCAACGGTTTTTCAATGAAGCTGAAAGGGAAAGTGGGCATTCTGTCAAGGTCTTGCGGTCGGACAATGGTCTCGAATTTGTTAATGAAGGAGTTAAGGCACTTCTTGAAAAAAAAAGCAGTTCGTCATGAAACAACAGTAGCGTACACCCCTGAACAAAACGGGAGTGCGGAGCGAGAGAATCGCACGCTTGTTGAAGCTTCTCGGACGATGCTTGCAGGTGCGAATTTACCAAAGAAGTTTTGGGCCGAGGCATTAAATACGGCTGTGCATGTTTTAAACAGAACTGGGACTAGCTCAATCAAAAATAGAAATCCAATTGAACTGTGGAAGAATCTTGATTTCAAAGTGAACGATTTAAAGGTGTTTGGCGCGGAGGTGTTTGTCCATGTGCCAAACCAAAAGCGTAGAAAATGGGATCGTAAGGCTGAGAAAGGCATTTTCATGGGATATGCAGAGAATTCTAAGGGATTTAAGGTATGGATACCTACATCGAGGAAAATGAAAATTAGTAGGGATATAGAGTTTAGGGAAAACTTGAGTCCACAGAAAGAAAAAGAAGATGTTCATTTGGCTGCATGTTCGGAACGTCCAGTTGAGTTAACTTTTCGTGAGTCAGATGGCAATGATGGGAGCAATGGAGATGAAGCAATGGCTGCAACTGATGAAGTACAGGTGGAAAAATCTTGTGAAATTGTAGATCAAGGATTACCCGATGATGTTTTCCAGTCAGCAGATGAAGAAAGCTCTGAAAATTATGAAAATGATGGCAGCGACGGTGCAGCAGTAGAAAGTGGGTCTGGAAGATACTCTATTCCATTAAAGGACAGATTGCGCAGCAATCTAAATAAACCTCAGTTGAGTGATTGTGTGAATGCTAGAAAACATGCATTTTTGGTACAAGGTGAACCAAAGAACTTCAATGATGCTCTGAGTTGCGCCAACGCAAACCAATGGAAGAAAGCAATGGACGAGGAGATGCACTGTCTCTTAAAGAACAAAACCTGGGATATAGTTCCATGTCCAGAAAACCGAAAAATTATCGATAATAAGTGGGTATACAAATTAAAGGATTTAGATTCAAAAGGAACCCAAAAATATAAAGCTAGGTTGGTTGTTCGTGGTTTTACCCAAGAGTATGGTGTGGATTATGAGGAGACATTTAGTCCTGTGGTTAAATTCACCTCTATTAGGTCAATTCTTGCAATTGCTGCAAATGAAGGTCTTAATCTCACACAATTCGACGTAAAAACTGCGTTTTTAAATGGTGATTTGAACGAGGAAATATATATGCGACAGCCACTTGGATATGAAAATGGTACGAAGGGTGTTTGTAGGCTGAGGAAAAGCTTGTATGGTCTCAAACAAGCTTCTCGCTGCTGGAACCAAACGCTGACACGAGTGCTGAAGAAATTCAATCTTGAATCGACACAAATGGATCCGTGTGTTTTCACTTCTAAAGGAAGCGGCAGGCGAATAATAGTCGCGGTCTATATTGATGATGGATTGGTGGCAGCTCAGGAAAAAACTGATGCTCTTGAATTACTGGAGTTCCTGAAAAAGTCTTTTGAAATCTCAATCTTGGATGGAAGTTTGTTTTTGGGAATGCAGATATCGATCAATGCAGTGGGAGACATTTATGTGAACCAAGCACTTTATACAAAACGAGTGTTAAAACGTTTCAATATGGAAAATTCTAAACCAGTGGCAACGCCAGCTGAAATTGGTGGAATCGAAAGTGTTATGTCGTCCGGTGAAACAAAATTTCCGTACCGTGAAGCTGTAGGTAGTTTGATGTACCTTGCAATAGCTACACGCCCAGATATCTCCTATGCAGTGGGAGTGGTTTCTCGATTTTTGGATTCACCAGATCAATCACATATCAACTTCGTTAAAAGAATAATGAAGTATTTAAATGGAACAATAACAATGGGTATAGTTTTAAAAAAAAACCTTAAATTTCAATTTAAATTGTTTTAGCGATGCTGATTACGCTGGGGATGTCACTACAAGGCGATCTACAGCAGGCTTTATTTTTTGTCTCTCTAATGGGCCTGTTTCATGGTCATCTCAAAGACAGAAATGCATTTCATTATCAACCACAGAATCGGAATACGTGGCGGCTTCCCAGGCTGTGAAGGAACTGATATGGGTGCAAAGACTTTTAGCTGAAATTTGTCCAAACATTTCCATTAAAGCAACCCTCAATATGGACAACCAAGGAGCAATTCGGTTGGTCAAAAATCCCGAATTCCATAAAAGGACCAAGCACATTGATGTGCGATATCATTTCATCAGGGAAAGGTATGAAAGTGGTGATTTCGAGATAAACTATGTTCCATCTGAAATTCAAAAAGCTGATATTTTTACAAAAGCACTTTGCAAAGAAAAGTTTAAAAAATTTAGAGAGTTAATAGGAGTAAATTTTGTATGAAGTAGGTAAATTTAAATTTTGAAATCATAAACTATTAAATTTGAAATTATGTTTTAAAGTAAATTTTTGTTATGAATGCAAATTTTGAATTGTTAATTAAATCTTGAATTGCTAAACTTAAATTATTCAAAAGTGGGAGTGTTGAAAAAGTATTGCATTATTTGAATAATTTGACTTCACGGCAACACTTTTCTTATTATGTATAATTAACTTCTCTTTTATAAAAGCATACATACACATAGCATTTAAATCGTTATGTAACCAATGATTATTATCTGTTATATTATCTTCTAATAAATCAGTCTTCTTTCTGCTCTACAATAAACCGGTTTTATTTAACAAAAACCTTCTAAAAATTGTCATCAATGGGTTGCCGGTTTATTCATTACATGTTGTTCAGGCATAACACTAACAACATGTAATTGAGTTAAACTAGTATGCCCAACAAGGATGAACACGAATAAAATAATGTAAATTATAAGCGACATAGAAATAAGACACGGCATTTCTCCGCTTTAGTTCAGCCGCCATCCCTGGAGATAAAAATATCTGAGACAACCACCAACAGTCTCAGAACATCGTGCCACACATCTTTCATATCCTTCTTTCTCTTCATTAACTTCACGCCCGCGCTGTGTTCAAACATTTAAAGGGTAATCATAATCATAATCCCTTAAGCGCGGGTAGATTATAAAAAAGGCCGCAGCAAATCACAAGTAGTCACAGCCTGTTCAATAAAGTCTATTTTTAGCAAACAACTAAAAGTTGGAGCAATTGTTTTTATTGACTGATTTTATTCTACTGTAGACAACCTGAACAAATTTTGGTCGCGGTAATCGTTGGTGGATAATTTTTGGAAAAAGAAGAGAAGGAAGAAGAAGCTCCACGCTTCAATTTGAATTTTAGTAAATTTATAACACCTTTCCCTTAAAGCCTAGTACTCAGTGCAAGTAAAAATGAAAATTTCATATAAATGTCGCGGCTGGTTCACTCGCATGAAATCCCCAACGAGAGGTGAGTACCAAAATGTGGATTGGAAAAACAATTATGTTCCACAATTTTTTCCACGCCAAATTTTCATTTCTCAATGTACAACCATCAGGAAAAAGGTTAAGGCAGCGTGGAAAAGTGTGACATTTATCAGTTAATTAAAATATTTTGTTTCAAAATAAAAAATTGAAAATTTATAAACAGAAATTAAGGAATAAATAACGAATTTTTTGATACTTCTCTCGAGAGTTTACGTAATGAAAGCAAAAAATGAGTAGGTATTCAGTATTTCAGGTGAGTATCAAAAATTCAGGTGGAAAAGTTTATTCTATTTCCATTTTTATTCTCCGCGTGTAATTTGAAACGTATTTATTTTTCATTTCACACTAAGTGAGTACTAGGCTTAAGGTAGAAATATATGTTTTTGATAATATACATAGTAATTCACAAAAAGTACCTTATATTATATGAAAGATGTCCATACCTGCAAAAAAAGAAAATTTTCTTGATCTTAACTTATTTTTAATTTTATGTTTTTCTACAATAACAAAAATATGAAACAAATTGTTATTTAATGTAAATGCATAATGTATCTATGTACATAATATGTATGTATGAATATTATTTTCTGAGAAACTCACAGTAAATAAATTGGAATACATTAAAAGTTCAACAGATAGCAACATATCTACTTTTACAGATCATCTTTTGAGCCTTTTATATTATACACACTCTCTCCCCAAGAAAATAATGGCATTCCCTTGCAAAATATAATGATATTCAGTAAAATAATATAAATCCAATTTATCCCATGCTATTACAGGGAATCGCATACAAGCAAATTCCATCCCAATAATAATACCCCAGGCACTCAATCAGATACCAATAATCGAAACACCACATCCAGTGAATACTGAATTTAAATTGCAAAATAGAAATACACATAACTGCAGCCAGCCGAATTTTCATTTTCATTTTCATTCAATCGGGAAAAGTCGAAAATACCTAAGGCTAGAATGCTAGGCTCTCTCACACACACACACTCATACATTAACCCACGAAAGTAGATACAAAGAAGTTAATACGACCAATTTTTATATCTTCGTATAGTAGGAAAAGAGGAATAGTAATCCTTGAATGGAAATTCGAAAAGACGATGCTCGATGCTCCTTGAACGTGACACATAACTGAACAAGAACTCCCCAGCTCCTCCACGAAAAAGAAAAATCCTTAATAGGACTCGGGTGTGCTCCATTAAATTATCGAGCGCTGCGAGAGAAGTAAAATGTGATATAATAAAGTATATCCGCAGAGGAAACACAAGGATATCATTTTCTACTTTTTATAATTCTTAAATACTATCGTTCTGACATCCTTCAGAGGCAAAAATTGTTTTGCGTTTTTTTTTTCTTAATATAAATGTAGGTATCCTGATTCCTGCAAAAAAATTTGTATTCCACGCCACACATTCCGCATAGAGATTTCCAGTAAAACATAAGAGAACGTAATATAAAAGGCAAACAAGCTGAAATTGTTAAAGGATTTCCAGCAGGATTATTAGCATTTCTAAAATTTGAATGCACAAAGGAAGAAAGGATAAATGTGAATTCGAAAAATTATTATTTTAAATGTATTTGAAATTCTATACAATCAATTTATGGCACTGAAGGAGAAGGTTAGGTTAGGTTGGAGTGGCTGTCTAGTTGTTGTTGACTCACTTAGACCTCAAGGATCCGTTGTGATACCACTAAAGAAGTTACTCATGGGAGAGTAATGAATTTAAACAAACCATTTCGTGCTTTTAATAAAGTTAGAGAGACATTTTGTGTCGATTGTTGCCAGTTCACTGGTATTATCGAAGAAGGGATTACCGAGATAATTATTCCTTCTATTGGAGAGTGCTGGACATGTACATAGAAGGTGTTGGACTGTTTCCTCTTCCTCCTCGTCCATGCAGCTTCTACAGAAGTCATTTGTGTAGACTCCTAGCCTCAAGGCATGTCTACCTATGAGGCAGTGTCCTGTTATAACTCCTATTGTAGAGCTTATATTTTGTCTGCTCAGGGAGATCAAGCCCTTTGACCGTTTTAGGTCTATGCTTGGCCATATTTGTTTAGTTGCCAGGCAGGTGGTACCCTGTGACCATCTAGCATTTGTTGATTCTAGAGCATATTGTTTGAGAAGATGTTTGCATGTAGCAAGTGGTGTTCCTATGTTATGTTTTTGTCTAACAGTAGGCAGAAGTGTTCCGTTTTTGGCGAGCTCATCGGCCTTGCAATTTCCCGGAATGTCTCTGTGGCCCGGCACCCAAATAAGGTGAATATTAAACTGTTCTGTCATCTCATTCAGAGATGATCGACAATCGTGGACCAAATGAGAGTTAGTGGAGACAGACGCGAGAGATTTGAGGGCGGCTTGGCTGTCCGAGAAGATCCGTATATCCTTGCAAGATATAACGTTTTCTTTGAGCCAGGATAGTGCCTCTTTAATCGCCATTACTTCTGCCTGGAATACACTACATTGATTGGGAAGTCTATATGAAAGACTGAGATTCAGTTGTTTTGAATAGATGCCACTTCCAACGCCGTAATCGGTCTTAGAACCGTCTGTATAGAAGTGTACAGCATTGTCTTCCAGGGGTCTCTCTTCTTCCCAAGACGATCTTGAAGGGATGGAAACCAGGAAGTTGTTATCGAATACCATTTTTGGGGTGGTATAGTCTAAGCGATCTGGGATAGATCTGAAGTTGTCTAAGATGGTTGTATGACCAGTATTGTTACTGATCCATTGAGAGGTGGCTCTAAGTCTCACGCATGAGTTGGCTGCCACCATTTTGGAGAAGATGTCAAGAGGTGTTAGGTTTAAAAGCACTTCCAGGGCTGCAGTTGGTGTCGAGCGAAGTGCTCCTGTGATGCACATACCTGCTGACCGCTGGACTTTGATGAGTTTATTTAGATTTACCATCTTGTCCAGTGCGGTCCACCATACGACAACTCCATAAATGAGTATCGGTCTAATAACCGAGGTGTATAGCCAATGGGTTATTTTTGGGGAGAAGCCCCATTTCGATCCTATTGCCTTTTTACAAGTGAAAAGCGCTACGGTAGCCTTTTTTACTCTTTCATCAATATTTGCCTTCCAATTTAGTTTTTTGTCTAAAATGAGGCCTAAATATTTGGCTTGGTCGGAAAAGCTTAATGGTATTCCTTTAATCTTGGGTGGGTTAATCTGAGGAATTTTGTACCTTCTCGTAAAGAGTACTAATTCTGTTTTATGTGGATTGACGTCCAAGCCACACTGCTTAGCCCACTTTGTTAGCCTGTTTAAGGCATTTTGTAGGAGTTCTGAGAGAACTTGGGGATGTTTCCCAGATACAGATATTGCAACATCGTCAGCATAGGCAATCACCTTGAAACCCTCTGCTTCCATTGATGTTAGCAGTTCGTTTACCACCATGTTCCATAAGAGAGGCGAAAGGACCCCACCTTGGGGGGTACCTCGATTCACCGATCTGGTGGTAGTAAAACTTCTCATGCTGGAAGTTATTGTCCTGCTTTTGAGCATGAGACTTATAAGATCAATGAGTGGTTTCTCTAATTCCAGCTTGTTCATTGCTGTTGTGATCGCCTGGTAGCTGACGTTGTTGAAAGCTCCTTCGATATCTAGGAAAGCTACTAGATTGTATTCTTTGTATTTGAGGGAATATTCAATACCACGTACCAGCGAATGAAGTGCTGTTTCTACTGATTTTCCCTTAGAGTACGCATGTTGAGCTGTGGAAATGAGACATGGTTTTAAGTTATGTCTGATGTGAATTTCAATCAATCTTTCCAAGGTTTTAAGAAGGAAGGATGATAGGCTGATTGGTCGTAGATCTTTAGGGCTAACGTGAGAGGGTTTCCCTGCTTTAGGAATGAAGACTACTTTTGCCATTCTCCAGGCTTTAGGAATATATCTCAACCTTACGCAGCTCGTCAGAATGATTTCCAATGGTGGAATGATCATGTCAGAGCATTTTTGTAGTTCGGCCGGAATGATTCCGTCTGGTCCTGGAGATTTATATGGATCAAAGCTGTCTACAGCCCATTGCAGTTTTTCCCGCGTTATTAGATCAACTGTGTCGCTTGTAGCGGTTTGAGACTCTGATGTTGAGTTGTAAAGTATATTAGAGCTACCTGGAAAGTGGGTGTCTAATAACAGATTAAGAGATTCTTCATCTGTGGTAGTCCATGTGCCCGCATCTGTCGTTAAAGCACTGGGTATAGTTGGACTTTTTGAGAGAATTTTCCTGAGTCTTGAGGCTTCTGAAGTATTGTCTATTTTTCCACAGAAGTTTCTCCAAGAAGACCTCTTGCTCTTCCTTAATTCTTTTTTATATTGCCTTAGAGCTTGTTTATATAAGTCCCAATCAGAGGGGGATCTAGTGTATTTAGATCTATTGAAGAGTTTGCGACAGCTCTTCCTGAATGGTTCTAGATCTTTGTGCCACCAATGAGGTTTCTTTTTACCCTTTACAATGGTAACAGGGCATGAAGTCCTCATTGATTCGTTAAGGGCTTCGGTGAGATGATTTACCGCGAGGTCTAGTTCATCTTTGGTGGAGGAGCTTTTAAGAAGGTTGTGGTCAAGCAGTTGTGCTAGTACCTCCCTATATCGTTCCCAGTTAGTGTTACGGTGATTGCGAAATCCCGTAGATATATTTGCCACATCACTGAGATCAAACTGAATGTATCGGTGATCAGAGTAGGAATTCTCTTTTGAGACATGCCAGTTTGAAATCAGGTTATGGATCGAGTCAGAGGTAAGTGTAATATCAAGTACCTCTTTCCTGTTCTTGGTTACAAATGTAGGTTCATTACCAATATTATTAATGAGTAGATTAGTGCTTAGTATGTAATCAAATAAGGACTCACCTCTCTCATTTATGTCAGAGCTACCCCATACCGTGTGATGGGCGTTAGCGTCCATTCCAATTAGGAGACCCACTTTCTTCGATTGCGCGTCCGCAATTGCCTTCCTTAAGGTGTCTCCTGGAACTGGGCTGTCGTGGCCAAGGTAGGAGGATATGAGCCAGTAGGTGGCTTTATCCGTTGTTATAACAGCGGTGGTAGTGTCCTTGTCGCTGTAATTGGGGAGTAAAAATACATGTAAGTCTTTTTTTACTAATATGCATGACCTTGGTTCACCTTTCTCCGATGCATACAACAGATTATAACCAGGAGTCCTGAGGCCTCTGATGATGGATTTTGAGACCCACGGCTCCTGTATCAAGACAACGTCTTCTTTGTTCTTATGCAGTCGGAGTACCAGGTTGTTCGTGGCCATGATGGCGTGATGGAGATTAATCTGAACTAATCGCAGCATTGCTACTTTTAGCCAGATCAACCTCCACCACTGTTTTATCGGCGTTTTCATCGTCTGAGGAGGAATGAAGTAGGGTTTCCTCACTCAGAGTGATGCCTAAGGTGGAGTCTTCAGTATCCATGTCGGAATTGCTGTCGACTATAGAATTAGCATCCACGTCGGATGGCTTGTTCGGGGCTTTGGAGGTCGGTGGTTCCTCGTGTGGTGTTGCATCGACCTCCATTATTTGGGGTTGTGAAGCGTTTCCTTCCGCTGAAGGGGCTTCTGTGGGGGGCGCGTTTAGCGAATCTTCATCTTTTTTGTAGATACGTACTATGATTTCATCAAAACCATACCTAATCACGCCTTCGGTCGCGGCCAGTGGAGCTAGTGATTCCCTATTGATCACCAAGAGAGCTGATCTATAGCGACCCACTGTCTCCTTCTCAACCTTTGGGACTTTCCAGTCGTGAGTAGGCAGGTTTGGATTGCTTGTTTTGATTAATTTCATAATCATATCTGGGCAGTTGTGTAGAGCCGGGACCATTATACGTGCTCTTGGTCGGCAAGGAATATTCTCCCTTGTAACAACTTCGAGCTTGGCACCCGGCCAGACTTCTGGCAAGCCATTGACAGCAACCCTGTACAGATCGAAAGATCTCTGATCACCACAGGCGATGAGTTTGATACGATTTTGGTACCATCCTGCATCGACTGTGTCTGGGAGAGGCCCCGGATTTTCCTCGATGACAGATAGAAATCTGAAACCAAGGTGAGCCTTGACGTCTGCCCATTGATCATGAGAGATGTTACCATCCACATGACTCCTGTCAATGACCGCGACTATGATCTTGCCTTTGAGCGCGTCTCTAAAAGAAAGATCTTTATTGAAGGCTGTTGTGCTGCTGGAATGCACTTTCTGCCTTTTCGCTTCGGGCTTGTCGCCCTCCAGAGACCTATTGCGCTTTGACGTTGAGTCGCTGCAGGTCGATTTGTTATTACTGCTAAGGAAGCCACTAGCCCACTCGAGTTTTCGCGTTTGCTCCGGGGTTCTCTCCTCCGCCGGTATGACACCGACTGCGGCCAGAATCCGTGCAGCATTACGCTGATCTCGACTGGCCTGTGCCTTCATGGACCTCTTTCTGGTCAACCCAGAACTATGTCCGTGTGACACAGTTGTGGATCCACCTCCAGATTTAATCGCTATCGATGCCAATCGGGGTGCGCCCTCATCCTTCGAGTCATTTCCACATGTCGTAGATTTTGCCTCTCCGGATGGAGTGTCCCTTCTTGGGGTCGCTTGCGACGTCCTAGCAGGAGCGGGGATGGGGTGTGATCTGGAATCACCGCCCTTGGGACAGCCGAGCGTCACAGCTGTACCACTGACGGGTAGTTCCTTTTTGTAGAGGTTGCGGCTAGTAGAGGGAAAAGGATTCCCGCCACTAGTAGCAACCACAGGGTTGACAACCCGTTCGCACCTCTGAGTTGACTCGACAGCCTTTTCAGGAGATGTGACCGCGTTGTCAGCCCTGGCTCGATTTATTTTTCTCATTATTTTTCTGTTTGTTTCTTTTTTCTTCATTTTTTTTCCCACGAGTAGTGCGGAAAGACGGTCAGCCCCGGCAGAGCCGCTTACCGGGGCAAGGCAAAAATATGACGGACCTTGCCACAGCATCCGAAAGAGCTCGTTAGTGGCTGGTTTATCCCCCAGCCTTTCATTCTTCGGCACGGTTTTCGTACAAAGTACGCTCACACCACCACTGAAATTAGGAACCTCTAAACTATGATTGAATTGGGTTTCCGACGTTGCACTATTGAGGAGTTACAACAATTCGGCGACCCAACTCAACCTTAGCTAATCACCATTCTGCCAAAAACGCACAGGACTACTGTGGTGATCATTGCCCACCTGGCACCCACTTGGAGGGTTTGAATGAGGATTTTTGCCAGGCACTGAAGGAGAAACAATATTATATTAAACTACTTAAAGGATATGCTATTTTGTACTCACAGTAGGTAAAGGTGGGTGTAGGTCAGGTCAAGGTATGAATGAATATTGAGTTTGGTTAAATTGTTCCAGAAATCTATCTGATGCAACATTTGGGATTTTGTTTATAATTAAAGAGGTTAGGAATAAGCCAAGATAATTTTATAGTTATTGCATTTACCTTCAAGAATTTCTACGAATAAATTGCATAATAATACAATTTTGAGCTTGGGGCAGACTCATAGGGTAATATTTCAAAATTGAATTATATACACGACCGGGTTGCATGTGCTAGCTCTTAGGTTCGAGTAAAACCTATCGATCTTAGATGTTATTGTTCAGGAATCAATCAACATAACTGTCATACAAAAAAAAAACTAAACATTCATTCAACTCATTGAAATATTTAACCTCATTCAAGTTTAATTTATTTTTGGATTTACAATCATTCATAATCTCAATCAAACATTATATCATTAATTATTATTGTTCTAACTTGCCAAACATTCAAATCATTCACTATGTTTTTTAATACATAAAATTGCAGTTAATAATTTTTTGTTATCTACTAAACTCTCAGTTTTCACTCAATTGTTGAATTTCTTTTGTGTCTATTTTCTTTGGCTTGCTAATAAGAATTTTTGTAAGCATCGATCTCTTTTAATTCGATCGTCAAGCGCAGCAGACCTGGGTAACAAAAGTGTATCATTTATTTATATTGATAAATACATATTTAATTTTTATTATAAGATCTATTCTCTTATTTATTTTTTTTATTGGCAAATAACCTGGCAAATTAAAGAACTTACAGTCCATTCATTCCGTAACATAATTTGGTCCTTTCGAAGCCGAATAGTTTAGACACGAAAATTGAAGAACGAATTTTATTGGAAGTGTTTTATTTTATTAAAGAGTTCGAAGTTACGTATATTGATTGTATGATATCTATATGTATACATTCGGAGCTCATCATGTGATATAAGTGAACTGTTATAAAGCTCGGAAGAGTTTTTTTTGTTAATAACTATTCATTTCATAATTTGAAATCGGTACAGTTTGATCAAAATAACTTACAAATTATAAGATATACTGGGTCAATTTCGGCAACGAATATACACATATATACATACACTTTTTAAACATAAAGTTTTTGATATTATCATTAAATACAATTAATTGTGCGATGTCTGGTGCATTGAAAATCAAATGTGGTAACGCGAAAGGGCGTTTAACTCGGGCGGCAGCATTTATGGAAGCAATTGACGATTCTACAACTCTCGAAATGTTAGAAGTTCGGTTGAATAAGTTAGAGACCGCGTGGTCAGAATTTTCCGCTCTTCATAACGAGATTCTAGAACATTCTCAAGAAGAAGAGGTCGATGAAATCGAAAATGAATTTTCGGCATACGAAACAAAGTATTTTGTTACTAATGCCCAAATAATCAAAGCTATCCGCGACAGGGTAAACGCCAATGAACTTTCCGTTAAAACATCAGCTATCGACCGGTTAGCTGATCAGCAATCAGTTTTTTTAGAAAAATTAAACTCGTCTGCGTCGTCACCGTCTAGTAATTCGAATACTACTCAGCTTCCATCTATTATTGTGCCACCATTCAGCGGAAGCTACAAAGATTGGCCTTCCTTTCGAGATCTTTTTCTGGGGTCGGTTGATACTAAGAAAAATCTTAGTCCAACCCATAAGTTTCATTATTTGAAATCCTATCTACGGGATGATGCAGCTAATTTAATTAAGCACATAAGTATAAGCGATGCTAATTATTCCGAAGCATGGGATCGCCTAGAAAGGCGCTACGACCGTAGCCAACTTATCGTTCAATCATTTATTGAAACATTTTTGTCGCTTCCTACGGCCAGTGTGTCCAATGCGCAAACTTTACGTAAAATTTCGGACGGTGCCGATGAAGTCGTGCGTGGGCTTAGTGCGTTGAACAAATCGAGTCGTGACCCGTGGCTTATTTATTTGTTATTGAACAAACTTGATCCCAACACAAAACAATCATGGGCAGAACATATCGGTTCTCGAGACGACTGTACTATAATACAACTTTTAGAATTCCTAGAACAGCGTTGTGATGCTCTTGAGGCATGTCAATCCGTTAGCAGTCGTTCGGTCACGTCGCGGACAAAACAACCAAGCAATATTCGTGCTCATTTAGCTGGGCCTTCAGATTCAGTTTCGTCATCCAAATGCCCAATGTGTCAGGGTAGTCATATCCTTCCTCAGTGTGCAAAATTCGTCGCGTTAGACATTAATTCTCGTCGAGGCTTTGCAAAAAACAATTCTTTATGCTTCAACTGTCTTCGTGCAGGGCATTCGTCGCATAAGTGCCATTCCTCGTTTCGTTGTCGGGTGTGCAAATCACGCCATCATTCGCTGGTACATCCCGAGGATGCAACCACCAAGCCTCAATCTTCTCCTTCGGACTCTTCGAATAAATCTCAACCTCCGTTCTCAAATACCGCTACTGCTTCAGCTCCCACTCCACTTATAAGTAATCATTCGCTTGAATTTGGTTGTCGGAAGAAAACACTTCTACCAACACTCTTGGCTAAAATTCAAGACATTCAAGGAAATCTTATAGACTGTCGTGTGCTTCTTGATTCCGGGTCACAATCTACATTCGTTGTTGAATCTTTCGCTCAAAGACTCGGTTATCATCGAAACCATTCAAGAATTCCTATCCTCGGTTTATCGTCTACGGAAATAGGATATACGAAGGGTCGCATATCGTTAAATCTTCATTCGCGCATCAATTGTTCACATTTGTTTGTTGATGCCTATATACTTAATAAATTGACTTCAAATTTACCATCGAAATCTATCGACGTTTCTTCCTGGTCTCATATTTTGAATCTTGAACTCGCTGATCCCTACTTTAATATCGCTGCTCCCATTGATGTTCTTCTTGGTGGTGATAAGCTTTGGAGCATTCTAAAGGAGGGTCAAATTCGTGGTTCTGATGGATGCCCAATCGCTCAAAATACTTCATTTGGTTGGGTTATTACGGGACAATTCCTTGAACCAGAAGAATCGAATCACTTCACCTCTTTTCACTCTATTGTCGACATAGACTCATCGTTACAACGGTTTTGGGAACTCGAAGAGGTTCTTCCAGCTAATCATTCAGTTTTAGTCGATAAGGCAGAAGAGCACTTCTGCAAGACATTTTCTCGGTCACCAGATTGGAAGTATGTAGTAAAACTTCCGTTTAAAACACAAAATCCTTCGTTCGAAAACACTCTTTCCCTAGCTGTTTCTCGTCTTTTTGCAATGGAACGTCGATTTTCTCAAAACTCAAAACTGCGAGAATTATATTATAATTTCATGCAAGAATATATTAACTTAGGCCACATGAAGCGAATTCCTCGTGAAGAAATTGACACGCCTGATGGCCGGTGTTTTTATCTTCCCCACCACGCAGTGTTGAAGCCGGACAGCTCTTCCACAAAATTGCGTGTCGTGTTTGATGGCTCAGCCAAGGACAAAACTGGAAAGTCTTTGAATAGTACTTTATTGATAGGCCCTCCGATTCAACGCGATTTGATTGGTGTTTGTCTACGTTTTCGACAACATCCTTTTGTATTCACTGCGGATGTTGTTAAGATGTTTCGCCAGATTTGGATAGATGATTCAGATACTGACTATCAGCGTATTGTTTGGCGCGACTCTCCTTCAAAGGAAATCGAACACTATCGCTTACGTACTGTGACTTACGGTACAGCACCGGCTCCATTTTTGTCCGTTCGAATCTTAAAACAGCTAGCGGAAGACTATAAACCAGAATATCCTCGTGCAGCCCGTGTTCTTTTGGAAGATGTTTACGTCGATGACGTGATGACAGGGGCAAAATCAACCAAGGAACTCATCGAATTGCAGATGGAATTAGTTGCTCTTCTTTCCATGGCCAAACTACAGCTTCGAAAATGGAGCTCCAATTGTTGGCCCCTTATAGCCTCTCTTCCAAAAGAAGAATGTGAATACTCGTTCTATGATACAGAACGCTCAAAGTCATTCGTAAAAGTGCTGGGGATGCATTGGAATCCTTCAAGCGACGAGTATTCTTTTCGCATGGCAAAATGTCTTCCAACTATTTCGTTGACAAGGCGTTCACTATTGTCAGAAGTTTCCCGGATATTTGATCCATTAGGACTACTTGCACCATCGGTCATACTTTTTAAAATCCTTTTTCAGGAACTCTGGTCATCCAACTTGAAACTAGGCTGGGACGATCCGCTGCCTTCGCAGCTAGCTGATCGATGGGCAAAATATCGAGAAGAAATCCCATTTTTTGAGCAAGTTCGAATCCCAAGAAAGTTGTTTGAATCTTCATTTGACGACGTTGAGCTTCATGGATTCTGCGACGCCTCCTCACTCGCATATGGTGCTGTTCTCTACACTCGTTGTAAGATAGCTGAAGGAAAGTATAAGGTAACCATAATAGCAGCCAAGACAAAAGTTGCTCCGTTAAAACCGGTTTCAATCCCTCGCTTGGAGCTTTGTGGGGCATTACTATTGACTCGCCTATTCAATCTAATAAAATCGTCGTTTTCGTATACATTTTCAAGAACCGTGGCATGGTGTGACTCTGAGATTGTTTTACACTGGCTTTCCTCGCCCCCTCGTCGCTGGACTACTTTCGTCGCCAACAGAACAGCTGCTATACTGGAAACCACTTCAAGGAATTGCTGGAATCACATTTCATCAGAGTCAAATCCAGCTGATTGCGCGTCACGCGGTATTCTTCCTTCAAATCTTCCAAACCATCATCTATGGTGGACTGGTCCACTCTGGTTATCGATGGACGAAAGCGAATGGCCAAAACCGAAGTTTGCGACCATGAAATTGGAAGATAACGAACCTTTACTCGAAAAACGACAGTGTCGGCCGCAGGTGCTTCTTACTTCATCTAACAGTTTCGATGTCATCGATCATATAATCAGAAAAACTTCGTCGTGGTTTCGTATGCAAAGGATACTCGCTTACGTTATTCGATTTATATTCAATTCCCTAAGTAAAAAATCTAATCGTCGTACCTCATACCTAACCCTAAAAGAAATTCAAGTCGCGAAAACAACCATATTAAAATCTGTGCAACAAAAATCATTCAGTGAAGATATTCGCGCGCTAATTAACAAACACCAATTACCCCCTAAATCAAAACTTCTTAAATACTCTCCATTTCTTGATAGTCAAGGTCTTCTCAGAGTAGGAGGACGAATTAGTAATGCTAACATATCTTTTGATATAAAACATCCTTATATTCTCGAAAATAATAGTTTTTCTTCTCTCCTTATAGAAGAGATTCACAAAAATTACCTTCATCCAGGAGTTTCCGCCACATTTGCCATTGTAAGACAGCAGTTTTGGATTTTGGGATGTCGTAATCGTATCCGCAATGTTGTTTTCCGATGCAACAAATGCTTCAAGCTGCGAAAGGATACCACCTCACAATTAATGGGTGATTTACCCTCGCAAAGGATCTTGCAAAGTCGCCCCTTTTCGCATACTGGCTGTGATTATGCTGGCCCTTTTAATATCAAGTTTTCACGAGGCCGTAACCCAAAAACATCAAAGGCTTACATATGTCTTTTTGTGTGCATGGTGACAAAAGCTATACACTTAGAGCTTGTAAGTGACCTCACATCAGAAGCATTTCTCGCCGCCTTTCGTCGATTTGTTTCAAGACGTGGACTATGTTCTAACGTCTATTCGGATAATGGAACCAACTTTCAAGGTGCGCGTCGAGGTCTTAATGAGATGCATAAGTTGGTAATATCAGAAGCGCACAATGAAGCTGTTGCTACATCACTTGCCAAGGACAACGTCGCATGGCACTTTATCCCTCCATCGTCTCCTCACTTTGGTGGTCTGTGGGAGGCTGGTGTCAAGTCCGTCAAGTATCACTTACGACGAGTAATTGGTGCAACTATTCTTACGTTCGAAGAACTTTACACGGTTCTTACTCAAATCGAAGCTGTTCTCAACTCTCGTCCCCTTTGCGTTATATCAGATCATGATTTAAACCCTTTAACCCCAGCTCATTTCATTATAGGTGAACCGTTTACTGCTGTTCCGGAGCCAACCACTTTAAATACACCAGTTAACCGACTATCCCACTGGAATCACCTACAGAATATGGTACAAGGGTTTTGGAAACGATGGCATATCGAGTACTTAACCACACTTCAGGAACGTCCCAAGTGGAAGAAGCCCACCCCAAACCTAAAACCAGGAGATCTTGTTATAATAAAGGAGCCAAATCTTCCGCCAACAAAGTGGCTGCTCGGTAAAATTGAAGCTACAAACCAAGGTACTGATGGTCGAGTACGAGTCGCAACAGTAAAGACGACTGCTGGAACCTTTGTCCGTCCAATCACCAAGCTGGCACCGGTTCCCATATCCTGAAACTCGTTCCAGGGGGGCCGGAATGTTCAGGAATCAATCAACATAACTGTCATACAAAAAAAAAACTAAACATTCATTCAACTCATTGAAATATTTAACCTCATTCAAGTTTAATTTATTTTTGGATTTACAATCATTCATAATCTCAATCAAACATTATATCATTAATTATTATTGTTCTAACTTGCCAAACATTCAAATCATTCACTATGTTTTTTAATACATAAAATTGCAGTTAATAATTTTTTGTTATCTACTAAACTCTCAGTTTTCACTCAATTGTTGAATTTCTTTTGTGTCTATTTTCTTTGGCTTGCTAATAAGAATTTTTGTAAGCATCGATCTCTTTTAATTCGATCGTCAAGCGCAGCAGACCTGGGTAACAAAAGTGTATCATTTATTTATATTGATAAATACATATTTAATTTTTATTATAAGATCTATTCTCTTATTTATTTTTTTTATTGGCAAATAACCTGGCAAATTAAAGAACTTACAGTCCATTCATTCCGTAACAGTTATAAAAATTTGTTCAAAAGTACGAAATTCACCTTTTAAACTGCTAAAGTAACACATTATTTTTTTTTGCAAAAAGGGGTATAAACTACCCTAAAAATACTAAAAAAATATGTAATCGTTAAGAAAATAGGAAAGGATTTAAGAGAAAAGATATCGATGCACATGAGTTCTGGGACATCGAAATCAGAGATGAGTAAAGCATTTTACATTCGTGTAGTGTTCCTTGGAAAAGAATCTCTAAATATAAGTTTTACTGTTGAGCTATTTTAGGTGATGAATTCTACTCACTAAAAATAATGGTACTCATGCGATGTTCTGTTGTTATATCACTCATCATGTTTAAAGCTCTTTTTGGTATTCTTTCTAAAAGGTCCAAGTAAGTTATAGAAGCAGCAAGACATATGTGAAAATTATTTTCAAGCTTTTCTAGTTCCATGTATGATAATTATTTTTATATATTTTATTTAGTATTGAAAAGTAATACCCCTTGGCATAATGATAAGTGATACTTCTACTTTCAAAACGATCGGAGAACTACAGTTTCATCGGGTGCAAAGAAGAAAATTTGGTAAACGCCCTATCATCGCCGAGCGAAACGGGTCCAGATCTTTGTAAGTTACGAAACACGGTAGCCCACTTTAGTGCTGAGGTGTGCCATTTTGTAACAATAACTCGCTTGGACCATGTGGATAGAGTTAAGTACATATTTGGAATTGTGACAATATTTTCACGGATTCGTCTAGTTTGAGTTGAATTAAAAAGGAAAAGATGTAGAAGGTTTTGATGTGTCTTATTGTTGTGGTATGTTCATTTTGTATAATCATCAGGGATCGCTCACCCCATCCGAATCATCTACACTGTACCAAACATATCAACTGCCACCTGACCAACCGGTGGGTCAGGAAAATTTATGTTTTTTTTTTAAATTAATTTCTTATTTTGAATTCAACTTATAACTATCTTAGAGCTTAACAAAAAAAAACCATATGGGGGCGCTCTAAGCTAAACTGTACCATAATTCTAATACCCTTTGGCATAAAAACTATTTTTATATTAAATTATGTCATTTTATAAATCTAATTAAAACTACTTGAAGCTACTTAAAATAAGCAGCAGGTTTTTTTGTTTCTTTTTTCTGCCACCCTGACTGTCCCTACTTTAAACTTAAACCTCTACCTACATGTAAGTCGGCCAAGACACGAAATCGAGTCGACTTTAATTGTCGAGTAAAGCCGGATTGAGCTACCAAAACTGGTTCTCTTGTTTCCACATATCTCTTCGGTCCCGATCGGACAGAGTCCTACTTAACCGAATATGCTCAGCGCTGCTTTGTTCGAGCACGTCTCGATCATACAGAATTCGAATACTGCTTTAAGGCCGAGGTGGTAGATAAGTGGAACTGCCTCTCTATCCTTGATCAGCCCTCGAATTTCTAAATAGAGGAATGCATTTGGTGGAATATAACCTTTTAAGCGCACACTCTCGAACTATTCATTGTTGGATCAGTAAGCCCCAACGATTAGGCTATTTGCTGAGGGCATCGCTCTTGAAACGTGACCCCGGATCAGATTCAGTAAGAAAATATCTATTCTGTTGCCAATATATTCTGGATCCAATATAGCTCCGTTGTATAGAGCTCTGTTGGAATAATAATATTTGTACTGCGACTCTGGTGTCCTGTGTAATCCAACGTAGGCACTGCCTCTTAAACACCCGAATCTTTTCCATTTGTGATGGAGCATCGTTGAACCGTACCGGGCATCCATAGGTCATCATTGGGGCTCCAGCCAACGGTGGCCTAGCAAAATAGTTTCTGGTTTCTGAAAGTTGATTTTCAACTTCCAGTCATCACAATATCGCTGAATCTTGTGGAAGTCACGTTGCAAAAGGATTCTGATGACCTTAACTTTTGGAACTGTTCTGTACGCAATAAGATTCTCGACATATGCAATTACCTGAGTAAGACTACCTATCAGATCGCTTGTGTAAATGCTGAATAGAATTGGAGAGCTAACCGCTTCCTGCTGAAGACCATTTTCCATGTTGAATGCTGTGTTAAAAGTCACATTGCCACTCTTGACAACAAAATTTCTACCATTGAGCATGTCATATAGCATATGCATAAACAGAACTGGTAGGTATGGTATATTACGTTTACCCACTGGGATCAGAAAGTTTGTCAGCTTTCACACCATTCTTATGGGACTTTCCTTTATCATACTGGCGATACTGTAGTCTCCCATGCCAGGGAATCATTTCCGTGATGTCACTTAACCAGGAAGTGAATTTTCCAAACACAAAAAGTATCAAATCATCTCTATATCCAATCGCATTCACGCCACATCTTTCCAAATTCAACGAGTGATTATAGAATGTATTTGTTAAGGACATTGTTGAAAGACCCTCTACATCTTGAAGGTAGTAAGAGTATATTCTCTCCAACGTTGTACTAAAGCATCTATCTTAGGAATCAGTTGAGATTTAAATCACAATGTTTAATAATGCTGCGACAATGGGCGGTACCAACAATCAAATTTAGAGACGACTTTAATATTTGAGCAAAATGAAGCATTATTTAATGGTCTCTATATAATTAACCATATATGCTACATTTTATTTTTTAGGTTCAGTACAAAAAATGGTTTATAATTTAGAGTTCACATAAATATTAAGTTCATAACATGTATGGCTAACTTTCTAGAGCTCTTTACATAATGGTCCATTTCACTCAAATATTAAAGTCGTCGCTTAATTTGATTGTTGGTAAGGCCCATTGTGTATTAACCATTTCGGGTGCAGCCGGATAAGATACAAAAGTGGAACCAATTCAAAAATATACATGAAAATTTTGGAAACAATATTGAACAACTTGATCATGAAATAGAACCATTTATTGCTAATGTGGAACAGGCTGTAGAAGAAAGTCCTTCAAAAAGTTTCGAACTGTAGGAAAACTAAAATAACATATTCTGTCGAAAAAAAATTGATATTGGATAAAATAAGAACTCGAAAAAAGTCTACTAGGAAGTATTTAAACGTCTAAGCAATGAAATTAAAAAACAAAAACCAGTGACTTCAAAAGTGATTCACTTAAAAGATTCCTAAAAAGTTTGACGGCGGATTCTTATACCGAATGCTCTTTATGGAAAAGGGTCACAAAACTCAGCAATATAAACTCAAATGGATATTAAATCGAAAACCTGAAACAGAAGGCTGAAATCTTCCCGGCAAATGGAAATCAGACCAAAAAACATAAATGTTAAAAAAAGAGCCAAGTTCTTCTATACAAAAACCTTTGTGTAACAAGTCGGCCGTGAAAAGTACTGAGATCTAAAAGTACGCCAAGTTCTTATTACTTCATGAAGGTTTAACACCGAATATTTAAAGTAGAATAATATTGAAACAGCTACAATGTAATAGAGAAATTTTATTATTTAATGACTACTGACTAAAATTTGATGGACTTACTGGTCAAGTTTTCAAAACCTTTTGAATTGGGCATAAGAAAAAACTTGCCAAGTAAGCCCATCAAATTTTAGTCAGTAGTCATTAAATAATAAAATTTCTCTATTACATTGTAGCTGTTTCAATATTATTCTACTTTAAATATTCGGTGTTAAACCTTCATGAAGTAATAAGAACTTGGCGTACTTTTAGATCTCAGTACTTTTCACGGCCGACTTGTTACACAAAGGTTTTTGTATAGAAGAACTTGGCTCTTTTTTTAACATTTATGTTTTTTGGTCTGATCTCACTCCTTTTTGCAAAGATTTTAATATTTTGCCATGTCAAAATCTCGAAAGATACGGAAGGATAGAAGGGTGGACCCTACCTACTAAAATCAACTTAGTTTATAGCTTCCTATTTCTTTTGGTATATTTTCTTTTTTTTAATGGTTGTTTTGATTTGCGCTTCAATTATTTCTTCTTATCCTGGCAAGTTACCTAACACTAACAAACCTACCTTAATTACAGCAATCGGAAGTGTTCCATATAAATTAAACATTTTCTCAGTAAGTGGGCGGATATCACGCCCTTGCATGGAAAACCTCGATTTTTATTTTTGGTCCTTTATATGCGATTTAAGCCCTACCGTTCTACCAAATTTCATTGGTCTACTCCAATCGGAAGTGCGCCATATATAATTTACATCAGCTCTAAGGAACTGGGCGGATACCACGCCCCTGAATGGAAAACCGCTACTTTTATATTTTTTTCTTTGCATGCAATTTAAGCCCTACCACTTTACCAAATTTCATCGTTTTACAGCAGTCGAAAGTGCTCCGTTCAACCAACACCAATTCGGAGAAAGTGGGCGGATCCCACGCCCCCTGAAAGGAAAATTTCAAATTTTCTATTTTTTCCTCTGGTTGCATGACAAGACCTACCGTTGTGCAAAATTACAAGGTTCTACGATGTCGGGAAGTGCTCCATAATTTTGATGATCTGTCAGTCAGTCAGTTACGGTTTTTGTGATTTTTGAGGCCTTATATCTCAGGAACTGCTTATGATAGAAAATTGAAATTTGGTGAGGCGCCTGTGCCTGACGAGCTTAGCAAATATTCGGAATTTGAAGTTTCTGACTTTAGTGGTACTGAAGATAGGGAGGGGTCAAAAATCGCCTGAGTTTGTTCCTGTAAAAAAGGGTGTAGTGCCAGAACTTGGCTGGGCACTACCGTGCCCTTTGATTCCCATTGCCACACTCAAAGTAGCATGTGCCGACACAAATGATCTAACAAAAAATAACCAGGGTACAATTTAATAACTGTTCAGGTTTTGATAGAAATAACTTCAACAGCTTTCAAAAATCAACAATTCATTATAAACACATTCCTTAAACTTAAATTTGTGTCTTATCGTTGGAAACTTTGAGAACTAATTGTTATACCTAAACAAGGAAAGCCACCAACATAAGTAACATCTTCTAGGACTACATATCGCTTATACTAATCATTGAAAAACAGCTCTTGAAAAGCATTAGAAAAATAAAAAAAAATAAAAGTAAAATCTCGAACCATGGGTTTGGATTTGGCAACAAACAGTGCTTCGAATTATGGATATTGAAGAAAAGACACTTCATATCTATTCTTAGATATTGCTCAAAAGCCTTTGGCAATTGGAACTGCATAGCAACCTTCCGGGCAGTAGTACGAAATATTGAAGCCCTACGTTACGAACCAACTCTTTAGAGTACGAAACGATCAAAATTACTCGCAACTTAAGAGAATTAAAGTCAGTGTACCCCAAGGAAGTGTCCTAGGACCAAATTTGTATTTGTTATATACTTGGGATATTCTATTGGACATCAACGTTATCACGGTCACGTTAGCTGGAGATACTTGAATATTGGTTCCTTATAAATCCGAACCTTATCTTGCAGAACAATTTCAAAATGAAGTCGATAAATTCAGAAATTGGACGGAACAACATAAAATTTGGTAGTGCAACAACTCGAAGTGAACCAGGACCTAGTGACTTACAACTCTCAACCATTGCTGTGTGCGTGTTACCAGGAACGGAGGGGACCTACAAATTTCTGCCGATTTCGAACGGCTAATGAGTAGCACTTTCCATGACAAGAGATATACTCTTAGAGGATTTGCCAATTCCTCGCAAGAGGCAGTACAACAGCATTACCACTTCCGGAAAAAAAGTCGAAGTAGATTTGAAGAAAAAAATGAAGTAAATTAAGAAAAATCGAAGTAGATTTCAAAATGACTTTTTACTTGCTTTTAGAAAAAATAATGTATACAAAATTTTTTTTCCTTAAATTAATATTAATAAATATTTAAAATTGTCAATGCATTTCTTTTAATTTTAAGGAAATTTCGTATAAAATTACTCATTTGTGTATTTGTACTGTATTGACGTTCTTTTATTTAATGGTAATTATGGTGTTACATACGACTACTTAAAGTGAAATAGAGAAAAAGAAGCAGATTTGGGCTTTATTGAAGTAGGTTGAAACAGAGATTTTTAAAATGAAGTAGATTTCAGTATTTTACTGATGGTGCGAAGTAGGAAGTACGTTTTAAAATATTTTGGAAAAAAGAAGTAGATCTACTTCAATTGAAGTAAGGTGGTACCAGTGGCGTACACCCCTGAAAGACTTTTTGCAGCGACTGAGAATCGAAATCGAGACCTTCCGCATGAGAGTCCAACGCATGAACCATTATGCCAAGGGGTACCACAACGGACGGAACAATATGGCGTATCAAATTGAACGAAAAAAAAAATATTAAAAATGTCCCAATTTTATCAACACTTATGCTGCATTTTTACCCAATACAGCCAAAAACCTTGGAATGACTTTAGAAACACCTTTAAATAAAATGCACGACTGGGTCGCGCAAACTTGCTCCTATGTAATATGACTAAGTATTTCAAAAATGAATGTTATTAGAGAAAAACTGTTAAGTTTTTAAATGACTAAAACAACTTCTTTAGTTGTTGGAGGTAAAAATAGGATGCCACGTGATCCAAGTAAAAATAGATTTATGCAAGAATAAAAATTATAAGTCTTTTTAGTGGTTTCTTAAAAAAATAAACTTTTATATAAAAAAAATTTAAAACATTTTTAAGAAAAATTTTGGTACACCAATTTAAAGTATCTATTATTGTTCGAATAAAAATGAAATTTCCAAAAAAAAATATTGACCGTTTTCGAGATATTGAATTTTCCAAAAAAAAAAAAAATAGTATTTTTTCAAAATTCAAAAAACAAATATTTTTCTTAAAGTTTTAAAATGCAATGTTCTTTTAAACTTTTTAGAAGCTTCTCTCTAAAAAATTTCATTAAAATCTGTTATGCCGATAATGAGAAATTCAAAGTTTTAAAAACTCGTTCTATGGTAGGTACAGTCACTAATATCTTGTTTTCAATTTTTTTTCTTAAATTATAGATCTTAAAATTAATCGAAAGAAAAAAAATTTAAGCAAAATTCTTGGACCGTTTTCTTGAAAAATACGATTTTCGAAAACAATTTTTTAACATTTGTATGGAGGGCACCGTTATTTTTAGGTAAAATAATTTTTTTTCTCATATTTTGCAGATTATTTGAAAAAACTTTTATTTATCAAGTTTTAAAAAAAATCGAGCGTGGGGGTTTTCGAAATATTGAGTTTTCAAAAAAAAATTGAAATTTTTCTTAAAAATCCAAACAAAAATTTGTTCGAAAATTTGAATACACAAAAATATTGAAACTACTGGTGAGCCTTAACATACAAAAAATGATCAAAATCGGTGGTATCATTTTTGAGAAAACCAAAAACAAAAAAAATAGTACCAAGGAGAGTACCAAAGATAATAATTTTTTGGAAATTTTTTTCAACCATTACCTAGGTTTAATTTTTTGATTTTTTTTTTTAAGAAAATCTGTGAGACAGTTTTTGAGAAAAAGAAATATTTATATAATTTCGAAAAAAATTCGTATGGCAGATACCGTTATTATTGGTCTTAAAATAAAAAAAAAATAAAACCGATATCTACCAAGTTTGAAGAAAATCGTCCCAGCCTAAACGGCTGTAGTCAAACAGACAGGCAGACAGACAGAATTGCGAGACCCACTTTTTTGGCCTTCGCTATCATCGTAATGCCAACTTTGATCAAAATCTCGAGTTCGATTTTTTTACGAATGCATAACTTGCCTTCTAGTACCTATAAGTCGCAAGTAAAAACAAAATCTTAAACCATCCGAAAATTCCAAATCTAAGTTTTTTGTAGTATGCACATAAAAAATAGCGAATTACATCAAGACCTTCCAATAGAAATAGTTTCAGAACGTCTAAAAACACGATGCACTACACAATCAGCAACCGCAAACTCATACCAACTACGGAACGAGATTTCGATGTTCTAAACAAATTTTTGTTTCAAAGTTATATTTTTATCTGTTGAATCTAATCTAAAACAAAAAAGTAAATCCTTTTGGTCTTATATCAAAAACAAAAAAAAATCTTGTGGCATTCCAAGCTGTATGAATTACCTTGGTTCAACATTTTCTGATCTATCAAGTATTTGTGATTCCTTCGCAAACTATTTTGAATCTAATTACACTAAACCTAATGTAAATTCATCCTGGACAGCTGAATATTTATCTCATAAATGTAATGTAAATATCGGTTGTTTAGAGTTAAATATTTCAGAAATTGAAGAAGGTCTCTTGAGTTTAAATGATGACAGCAATCCAGGTCCAGATGAAATCCCACCGATTGTTCTTAAAAAATGTGCTGCTTCTCTTTCTGAACCGCTTTTCTTTATTTTTAAGAGCTCTCTCGAGAACGGTGAATTTCTTTCTGTATGGAAGAAATCATTCTTAAACCCAATTCACAAATCTGGGTCTAAACATCAAATATCCCACTACCGTCCGATTTGTAAATTATCATGTATACCAAAACTCTTCGAGAAATTGATATATGAAAAACTGACATTTTTAGTTAAAGAATACATTTCACCGCTTCAACATGGTTTTGTTGCGGGAAGATCAACAACCACCAATCTATCTATCTTTACCAATTTCATTTTAAATAATCTCGAAAATGGTCATCAAATTGATGTAATTTATACCGATTTTGCAAAGGCATTTGACAGAGTAAGTCATTTTATTTTAATAAAGAAGTTGAAAAACTTTGGTATTCATTCAAAGCTCTTGAAATGGTTGGAATCATATCTCACGGGTCGAATTCAACTTGTTTGCATTGACGAAGTTATCTCGAAACCAGTTTTGGTCTCATCTGGTGTGCCCCAAGGTAGCCATCTTGGACCCCTTCTTTTCCTAATTTTTATAAATGGCTTACCTAGTATTTTCCTTAAATCTAGTCAACTTCTTTTCGCTGATGACTTAAAGTTATTTCGGTGCATAAAATCTATTGGTGACTGCCATCTTTTACAAGACGATATTTTAAAATTGTCCCAGTGGTGCACGAAAAACCAATTATATTTAAATATTTCTAAATGTCAATGTTTTTCATTTTGTCGCAACTTTTCTGAAATTACTTTTGATTATATAATTGATAACCAAGTTCTTGAAAGAGTTAGTGAGAAGAAAGATCTAGGTGTAATTTTTGACCCCAAGCTGAACTTTTCGAAACACATTGAATTTAGTGTATCCAAAGCAAATTCCATGCTAGGTTTTATTAAACGTAATAGTAAGGAATTCACAGACCCTTTTGCGCTTAAACCGCTTTATACGTCTTACGTAAGACCAATATTGGAATACTGCCGTGTAATTTGGAACCCTTGTTATAACAGCCATTCTAAGAGAATTGAAATTGTCCAAAAAAAGTTTACACGGTTTACTATTCAGAAATTTGGCTGGAACATCGATACTCCATCGTATAATATTAGATGTCAACTTTTAGGAATTCAATCACTTGAAAACAGACGCAAAATTTATTCTGTGATGTTTATTAGTGATATTTTATCTTATCATATCAAATGCCCTTATCTGCTGTCTTTAATCAACTTATATGCTCCATCACGTCAGCTTCGTGTACGTTGTTTGTTTCGAGAAGATGAACACAGAGTTAACTATGCGAAAAATGAACCAATAACTCGTTGTGTCAAAGAAACAAACCTGATATTAAATCTTGTTGATTTTGATTTTCAATTAAGTAGATCTTCTTTGAGAAATAATTTAATAATGCATTTTCATTTTAATTGATAATCAATCAAATTTAGATTATGATTTTAAAACAATTTTTGTTTTTCATACTTTTAATTATAGGTATTTTAAGTATTTATATTTAAGTTAAGAATTATTTAATAAAATGTACACATATATTTATATTTATCTAGTAATCTAATTGTAGATTTTAAATCTCATATTGATGAAATAAATCTATACTATTATATAAAAGCGAAACCATTTTAAACCTTGATACGCACGATCTCAGAAAGTAGTCAACCGATTTATTTGAAATAAATTTTATTATTTTCTATATTGTTATAAGAGTGTTTATGGCTATAATGTTTTTTCATTAATAATTTGTCAAACTTAAATATTATTAATTTTACATTTTTGTCCATTTTTTTTCATTAGTTGACTTATACAACCACTCATATCTTAAAACCTATACAATAATCAACAAAGATTAGCATTGCTTCATAAAGTCAATATTGTTGCGCAAATTTTAAGCCCAAAATCACTTCTTAGTTAAACATACAACCTGAGAAATAAATAAAAACAAATTATAAAATTATAAACTTTTTGAATTTATTTTATCCAGGAATTAGATTTCATCACAATCGTGAGGTCGCTGCTTTGTTTCATTTCATTATCATTCCAACAATTTTAATTTTCTTTTCTTCCCGCTCCCATACACTCTCTCACTCTCTTAATATCTGTTCCATTCAATAGTTACGTTTTTTCTCTTACCTACCTAGACCTACCTATGTACATATATTCAATTTTTCTGTATTGTATAGTTTATCTAATTAATCGACACACACACACATTTTTTTTGTTTCTCTAATTCTATCGTCACATCGCTGATCAATGTGGGGGTGGGCTCTTTTTACTTGCGATATAAGTAGGTAATAGGTACTAACTATAGAGCAAGTTCTGCATTTGGAAAAAAAATCGAACTCGAGATTTTGATCAAAGTTGACATTACGATGATAGCGAAGACGAATAAAGTGGGTGCGACGATTCCGTCTGTTTGTCTATATGCCTGTATGTCCGTATATCTGTATGTCTGTACCTCGATCTAGAGCCTAAGCCACTGGAGCTATTTTCTTTAAACTCGGTACTTGAGGGTCTTCGGTGATTCCCTAGAGGAGAAAATTGAAATTTTTTTTTTTAGCTCTAAAACTAACAGTACCATCCCATACACCCGTAATGCATAATCTTACTTATGTCGAAAATGGCTCTAACGATTTTGATAAAAAAAAATAGGTGTGATGTTATGGACACGGACTACATTTTGGTAAAAAAATGTTTGGGGGAAATGTTATTAACGGTACCTGTCATAGAACGGTTTTTTTTGATTTACGAATTTCTCATCAACAGCTCTAACGATTTTAACCAAGGTTTTTATGCGTGAGCTTCTGTACACTCGAAAAAAGATAATCTAAAATTTTTTTCGAAAAAATAGTTTTTTGATTTTTATAAAACTAATATAATTTTTTTTTGAAAATTCAATATCTAGAAAACGAATACACGAATAAATTTTTAAATTACGTTATAAAATGTATTTTATTGAATACTAATAACTTGCATATCATTTTTGTTTATACAAATTTTAAGGACGATTTAGTACACAAAAAACATTTATCAGTGCGTCTGTATGTCTGTACCTCTCTCTACAGCCTTACCCACTAGACATATGTTCTTCAATCTCGGTAGTTAAGGGACTTCAGTGATTCCCTAGAGGAGAACTTGAAATTTGTTTTAGCTTCAAAACTAACGGTACCCCCCATACACCCGTAATGCATAATCTTATTTATCTCGAAACGGTTCTAACAATTTTGATAAAAAAAAATTAGGTGTGATATCATGGACATTGTACATGGATTACATTTTGGTCAACAAAAATTTTGGGCAAAATGTTAATAACGGTATCTGTCATAGAACGGTTTTTTGACTTTCTCATCAACAGCTCTAACGATTTTAACCAAAAATTTTCAGCAGGAGCCCCCTTAAGTTTAAAATAATATTGTATATAAAAATATTCGGAAAAAAAAACTACATATTTCTAAAATTTATACTACCTAATACTTAAAATTTGGCATCCCAAATTTTGTTCCAGAAAAATTTTAAGGAAATTTGTCATATGAAAAATTACTTAAATATTAAAAAGATTAATCAGACGGCAATTCCATACATTTGAACATTTTTATCTCATTAAATCTATGTTATATATTTATAAAATGTATTTTAAATTCCAAAGTACTTTTACATAAGAGCAAGTTTGTGCGATCCAGTCGTGCATTTTATTTTTTAAGTTACTTGAATACACTCAATAGCATTTTGGGTGACAAAAATGGACATTCAATTGACTACAGTGCCGTGCACATGAACTATTCTATAAAAGCGAAACCATTTTAAAGTTTGGGTTGAATGATTTCAGAAAGTAGGCAACCCGTTTATTTGAAATAATTTTTATTATTTTCTATATTGTTATATTTATAATATGCACAAACATGAACAAGCTCTTTTTTTTCAAGTGTGAAAGAGAATCTAATTCGATACGGTATGTTATACATATAAACTAAAATTAATATTATTGTAGCAAATATGCTCAGTCCCATTGAGAAATGTTTTAATATGCTAATATTAATATTAAGAAAATATTCGTGGTTACAATTTGCGAAGCAACGCGAGCACGGGTCGGCTAGTAAATAAATAAATGGAAAACGTCTTAATTGTACGAGACAATGTTTGGAGATATAGAGGAACCAAAAGCATCATGCACTGATGTTCTAAAAGCTGTCCGTGCAAAGTATTAAAAATTTCAACTTCATCGAATGTGGTTTTCAATCTTTGACAAAGAAAAATACATTCATAGATTGGTCCTGATTTTGGTTAACTTCGTGCGCTCAGAGTCCGACATTACTTGGTACCTACCAAATATTGCGAAGTGGCTTTTGAATTATTCAACAGAAAAAAAATTTATTTAAACTTTTATCTGTAATTTTCTCTGCAGGATAAACTGAATGGCCTTCCCTGGAGCGCAAGTAATACGGTTGAATTAGCGTGGAGAAATGCATTTGGCTATTTCACTAGAACTAGAACATTGTTTATAAAAATAACGATAAAAAGAGGAAACACAAGAAATATTGCGGTTTCAAATGTTTCATTATGTTTCATTAAGATGCAGTTCTTTCATTTTCCATCGCCGAAGGAAACCTAAAAACTATACGACGAAAACATTGCGAAGATATTTCAGAGATTCAAATGTTTCTGTTTAACTAATATCACCTATCATTTTAAAGCCTCAAGAGCCTAAAATGTATTATTGGAGCTGTTGCCCAAATATGGGAATTGTTTTCTAACTTTGGACGAATATAAGCCTCATAGATCAATAGATCACATCTAGATCAGAAGGGGTAACAAATTTCTTGCAACGTCGAAGGAAACCTAAACACTTAGCAGCGTTTTTGACGACGCCGAATATGTGGTCATTCCACACAAGGTGGTCTGTGATGTACAAACCTAGAACTCAGAGCTGCTCAGTTTTCTTAATGCAAGTGCCGATCATGGATAGTGACAGAGGTTGGTTGCACTTTAACGAAAGAAGACAGCATTGAGTTCTTGAAGCATTAAATTCTTCGTGGTTTTTCATTCTATGAAATGCTTTTGAAATATCAAGTGGAAAATCGTGCTTTCTCCAAAACTATGTAAAGATTTATGTAAATGTTTCCGTAATAGTTCTGTCACCTTTCATTTATAAAGCTCGTGCCCAATTATTGCAATTGTAGATACTAAAATTTTGAATGAATATAGCCTTTGTAGATTTCAGCCAAATCAGAAGGAGTGAATCATTTCTTGCAACTTTTAAGGAGACCTTTATTAAGCTCGTGCTAGATTTTAAAAGACTGCTTCCATACAAATATCTCATTTCAAAGTTGCTAATCAGCACACACCAGTGTGAACGAAATATCAATTGTTTTTTGTTTCCAATTTCCGTCAATGATGACACTTAAATTTTTAACATCATCGATTTGGGTTAATTTTGATTCATGTGAAATACGTGCAAGTCATTCTAACTTCTATTCACAGCACACACAAGGCTCAATATCATCTATTGCTGATGAAGCAATATCGACTCTCAAGGACAGAAGAACAACAAAACTGATACTATAATCTCATACAATCAAATAGGATAAATAGGTCATTGCCAATTTAATCGACTGTAGTAAAATCAGAGATCTAAAATGGAAGTTGTGAAGGCTGTGTGTGCAGAAAAAAATTGAAACCTATTACTTGTATAATAAATTTATTCATCATGAGTCCCTGTTGCCTTTGTTGGTTGAATAATCGTTTAAGTAAAGGGAATCCTTTTTTGATGCGTATTTATGGTCGTAAGTATCCCTTTAACTAGCTTCGTAAAGGTCACTCTAACCGAATGGGTTATGTTTAGATCAAATTTTTGTATGAAATGAGAAAAGAATCAAAGGCTTACCTATTTCTTTTTATCCTTGATGGAATGTGGTTTTTTGGGGGGACAATGTTAGGTATTTGGAATTTTGTTTTGTAGTCCTGATAGGAATTTGTTCAGGGTGTTGTTATTTCTTGTCTATGACAGGGGCAACTAGAAAATTGTTGTGTTGGCATATTTCTGGATTATTTTTTGTTTTGTTAAATTTTTATTTGAAATTTTAATGCCGGCAAGCGCAAAAAATATTTAGGTTAACAAAAATATTTCAGACAAAGTTAAGGTTTTTTTTTTATATTTGATTGAGTGGGTTTCAAAGAAAATATGTTGACTGGATTAAAATTTTTTGTTGGTATGGCGGTTAGGTAAACTCGCATGCTATAATGGTTACGAGTGTATCTATCTCTATTAAATCGGAGCTTCTTAAAAAGTTGCTGGGTATGATCTGCCCAGACAAGCAGTAATATTTAAGCTCGGTCATAATACTTATTAATCTACCCTTTCGGGTGAGTGCTCAACTACCACATAAAGTCTTATTGTGTTCGCTTCTTTTCTCATTCAGTTAAATTGGTTTTCTTTGATGTGTAGAAAAGGAGTGGGCTTAAGTAGTACTTAGCTAACGACGTGTACAGATACACGTATTAAACAAGATATTCCCCAGCCATGAGATCCATTTAAGAAGAAAATAAGAGACGATTTATTGGCTAAGACTTTAATAAGAAAACAGCCAAAAGTATGAGACATGATTAAAATAATCAACTGAAGTCTTTCTTTTTACTTGTAAAATAAATCGAAATGCGGATTTTGATCAGACTTAACATAACGATGATAGAGAAGACGAAAAAAGTAAGTCTCCTAATTCTGTCTATCTACTTATTCGACAACAGCCTAAGCGACTCGGGCGATTTTCCGCAAACTTTATGGATAGCATTTTTAAAATTTTTTTCCCCCACCAGTTTTTATCTTTTTTTTATGGCCAAAAATAACGGTACCTGCCAAACGAATTTTTTTAGAAATTTTATAAATATTTTTTTTTTCTCAAAAACTGTTCGACAGATTTCAAAAATAAAACCACAAAAAAGTTTCATCTAGTTAAAGCTAGGTAATGGTTTAAAAAAAATTTACGAAAAATGGTTATTGAGGGTACCCCGCATGGAACATTGTTTTTTCTTTTTTTGGTTTTCTAAAAACGGTACAACCGATTTTGATCATTTTGTTTTGCTAAAGCTCCCCAAAAACTCAAATAGAATTTTGTATTCAAATTTTCAAAAAGTTTTTTTGGACTTTTGAAAAAAAACTTCAAAATTGTTTTTTTTTTTAAACTCAGTAATTCGAAAACCCCATGCTAGATTTTTTTTAAACTTTATAAATAAAAGTTTCTTTATACATATAATCTACAAGATGTGAGAACAAACATTTTATTTTAACTAAAAATAAAGGTACCCACCATACAAATGTTAAAAAAAATTTAAAAAAAATGGTTTTCACAAATCGTATTTTTCTCGAAAATGGTACCTAGAATTTTGATAATTTTTTTTTGTTTGAATTAATTCTTATGATCTTTAATTTAATAAAAAAAATTAAATTAAGATATTACAGCCTGTACCTACCAGAACCATTTTTTCGAATTTTGAATTTCACATTATCCACATAACGGATCTCAATAATAAATTTTATATAGAAGCTTCTAAAAAGTATAAAACATGTTGCATTTCAAAACTTTAAAATAAATATTTTTTGAATTTTTGAAAAAAAAAATCTATTTTTTCTTTTTTTTTTGAAAATTCGATATCTCAGAAACGGCTCAATATTTTTTTTTGTAAATTTAATTTTTATTCGAAAAATAATAAAAACTTTAAATTGGCGTACCGAAATTTTTTCTTAAAATTCTTTTAAAAAGTTTGCATATAAAAGCTTTTTTTTAAGAAACCGCTACAAGGACTTATAATTTTTGTTCTTGCATAAATTCATATTTTCATAGCATTCTGTTTTTATCTCTTACCACTAAAAGAATTTAAAAAAATTAATTTTATCCTCATTAACAGTTTTCTCTAATAACATTCGTTTTTTAAAATTCCTAGTCTATTACATAGGAGCAAGTTCGTACGACCCAGTAGTGCATTTTATTTGTTGGATTTAAAAAAAAAATTTGTTTAAAACTCAATATTTCGAAAATCTCACAAGATGTGTAAAGAAAATTTATTTTATCTAAAAATAAAGGTACTCACCATACAAATGTTAAAAAATGGTTTTCGAAAATCGAATTTTTCCCAAAAACGGCACATAGAATTTTGATAAAATTGGAACTAATATATTAATGACTATACCTACCATAGAACCATTTTTTCGAATATTGAATTTCTCATTATCGGCATACTGGATCTTAATGAAATTTTTTATATAGAAAAGACATTGCATTTCAAAACTGAAAAAAGAAATATTTTTTTGAATTTTCGAAAATTCAACATCTCAAAAACGGGCCAGTAATGTAGAAACTATTTATTAAGGAATGGTTAAAATTAGGAAGAAGTTAGAACTGCTTATAACTTAGCAAATTGGAAAGAAGTATCTTACCTTAACACAAGGCCCTTTTAAATTTTTATATCGGGTTTTCAAGGACACTTTTAACTTGCGAAGTTTTAGTTTGTATCAGTCGTGCAGTGTGGCTTACATTTTTTTTTATGTTTGAATATTAGAGTTAACTCATGGAAGCGTACAAATTTTAGAAATTATAAAAGTGGTGATTTTGGAAATTTATTTTTTTTAAACACAACGCAAAATACTTTATATGCTTTTTATTAGATTTTCGACAGAAATATTATGACCGTTTTCGAGAAAATTGAAAATGAAATTGCTCTTATGTTTAAACGACTTCAAATTTTAAAAAATGATATTAGAAGAGAAAAATATTCATTAGTTTAAATTAATTTTTTCAAATGATCAAAGGAACTCTTTTTGTAGTCTGAGCCAAGAAGAGCATGACATCCTCTAACTTGAAAATCATTAATTATTGTACTGGTATTATTATAAAATAAGTTTTTATATTATATAAAATTTTTAAAACACTCTAAAAAACTGTATAATGCTAATTTTAAGTTTTAATGATCGAGTAAATAAAACTTTAGTTTTAAAATAAAATCATGGACCGTTTTTTAAAACATCGAATTTTGAAAAAATTTAAATATTTTTGTGTTTCAAGAACAACAATTTGCTTAAGTTTTAATACGCATGTTTTTTATACTTTTTAGCAGTTCTTGTATACAAAATTGTATTTGAATTCCTTTTGCCAATAATGAGGAAGTTAAATCTAAGAAAAAAAAATGATTCTAAGGTAGTCACTGTAAGTAATGTCTTTATTAAAAATTCTTTGCATTCAATAATAGATCGTAAGAATTAAGGAACACAGAAGAAAAAAGTATCAATATTTTGGGTGCCGTTTTCGAGAAGCAATTTGATTTTGGAAAACCATTTTTAAAATCTGTTTAATCTGTACTGATATTTTTCGATAAATTATCAATTATTTTACATCTTGAAGATGGTACTAAAAACTGTTTGTGTCAATTCTTAGAAAAAATTTAATATTTCGAAATATTTAGTTTTCAAAAAATAAATTGATTTTTTTTAGTCCCCACAAGTTTTTTTTGAAAATGCGAAAATGTTCAAACTTTTTAGTACAGTTATACAGTCTTGGAGAAAATGGAAAAAAATGCACACGATTGGGTTGCACGAACTTGGCTTATAAAAAAGACTAAGAATTTTAAAAATGAATGTTTTACGAGAAAAGTATTTATAAACATACAATTCATTTGTTAAACTCTTTCAGTAGTAAGAAAAAATAAAATCCACGACTGGATCGCATGTATTTGTTCTTATGTAAAAGTACTTTGGAATTTTAAATACATTTTATATATAATATTTTATTATTAAAATCGTTTTATTATTAAAGTAAATTTTTATATAAGAAATTTCTTTAAAATGTTTTCAAGAACAAAATTTGGGATATCAATCTTAAGTATTTAGTAGTATAGAATTTAGGAAATAGTTTCAAAACAAAGGTTGTGTGTACTGACGTACGCGCGGTAGAAGTAAAACTTTTTTTTTCTCAAGCAAAGCATCTGTAAGATTCTAACCTATAAAGGTACAAATATTTTGTATTCTAAAACTATGTCGCTGTCTTTGCTGTCTTTGGACATGTCACTGACAGCTGCACAAACAGTTTTTTACCCCTAACGCCGGAAAAGATGTTTTACTTCAAAAATAATCGTTCACACGTTTTGAAGTACTGATTTTTCAAAAAAAAAAAAATAACTTAAGACTCAAAAAATATACAATATTATTTTAAACTTAATGGGGCTCCTGCTAAAAATTTTTAGTTAGAATCGTTTGAGTCGTTAAAATGCACAATTGGGTAGCACGAACTTGCTCTTATATAAAAGACTAAGAATTGCAAAAATTAATGTTATTAGAGTTATTATTATTAGTTATTATTTTAAAAAACTATTATTTATCAAGCTTAAAAAATCGAGCATGGGGTTTTCGAAATATTGAGTTTCCAAGAAAAAATTTTGAAATTTTTATTAAAAATCCAAAAAAAAAATTTTTAATTTGAATACGCAATAATATTTAAACCTTGGAGGGGCTTCATAATGATTAAAATCGGTTTTACTGTTTTCAAGAAAATCAAAAACCAAAAAAATGGTTCCAAGGGGCCTCCAAGAATTTTTTGGAATAATTTTTTCAACCATTACCTAGTTTGAAATAAATGAAATTTTAAGAATTTTTTTTTAAATTCTGTGGGACAGTTTTTGAGAAAAAAATATTTGTAGAATTTTGAAAAAATTCAAATTTTGAAAAAAATTGAAATTTGAAAAAAAAAATTCGTATGGCAGGTACCGTTATTTTTGGTCTTAAAAAAGGAAAAAACGTGTCCTCCCTACACGATATCTACCAAGTTTAACGAAAATCGGTCCAGTCTTTTAGGCCGTAGTCGAACAAACAGAAACAGACAGACAAACAGAATTTTGGGACCCACTTTTTTCGTCTTCGCTATCATCGTAATGTCAACTTTGATAAAAATCTTGAGTTCGATGTTTTTTACGAATGCATTACTTGGGTTAGAATACCCATAAGTCGTAAGAAAAAAATGAACCCTTATTTTTTTTTTTGTTTCGGGGGGGTCGGGGTGGTTTGAAACTTTAAGACCCCCACCTGCGTTCGCCCCTGGTCTAGATCGAGTTACAGACATACAGACGCAAATGCGGAACTTGCCCTATAGTACCTACATATATCGCAAGTAAAAACTTAATGCCATGCGATTTCTGAATTTAATATGAATTTATGCAAGAACAAAAATTATAAGTTGTGTAGCGGTTTCTTAAAAAAGAGCTTTTAGATAAAAAAATTTTTAAAATATTTTGGTACGCAATTTTTAAGTCTTTATTATTGTACGAATAAAAATTTAATTTTAAATTTTGAAATGCAATATTTTTCTGTTTTAACTGTCAAGTATAAAAAAAATCGAGCATGGGGTCTTGGAAACATTGAGTTTTGACAATTTTGAATCTATTTTTTACAGATCCGAAAATTCTTTTCTTTTTTTTTTTAATTTAAATATACAGTAATATTCAAGCTTTCTTGGAGCTTTAGCATATAAAAAATGACCAAAATCGGTGGCCATTAATAACCATTTTTCGAAAATTTTTGATCCTATCTTTATCTTAATGATTTTTTTTTAAATCTATGGAACAATTTTTGAGAAAAAAAAATTATTTATAAAATTTCGAATAATATTCGTATGATAGGAGTTCTGGTTGAAAAAAAAAACTATCAAGGGACAAATTTAAAAATGCTATCTACGAGTACGTAGTGTAAAGAAAATCAGTCGACCGTTAAAGCTGTAGTCCAACAGACAGACAGGCAGACAGACATAATTGCGAAACCGACTTTTTTCTGTGGAACAGTTTTTGTGGGAAAAAACTTATTTTCTGGAATTTCCAAAAAAAAATATATGACAGGTACCATTAATTTTGAACGTGTCAGGGAAACATTTTAAAATACTTTCTTTTTACTTTAAAGGAAAAGCCACTTAGGCTTGAATCGAACAGGCAAAGTTCTGAGACTTGTCTTACCTCACCTAAATGTCAAAACTGATCAAAATCTGGAGTTCGATTTTATGAATGTACGAGTATTATTTTCAACACAGTACCTACGAGTATAGGTATATCACGTTAATAACAAAAGGCTTATCTATTCTATTGATATAAAAATATCGTGGCTATACAAAAAAGGACAACCCACTAACCACTTCCAATCACAATATTTAATAATATTTTGTTAATGAAAATTTGAGAAGAAAGGTAATAGGTACTACATTAATAATAATAACACTAATAATAATAATAGATAATATATTAATGGGATTTTGTTCCTTATTCAAGGATAAATCATCCAACGAAGGGTTTGACCAGCAGAATGCTCCGAGAGTGAACTCAGTCGAACGAAATCTAATCAAGTCTCATCTCATCTCGCAAAACTATAAATAGAAAAGATTTATCACAAGAAAATGTGTCATCAAGTTGATTTATTAAGTTGTCCTTCCGTCGTCGTCGCCGTTGTGTCGGTCGGTTCTATTTTTTGCCTTCGTTCATATTTTCCACTCCAAATTTAACGTCTTTCGCCTAACGGAGAAAACAGAAGTGTATTAAATGAAATAAAATTATATCAACTTGTTCGTTCCTATATTTTATAGTATAAGCTTCCTTGTCTTAGAAAATCGACTCATCGACTCGTGTAGTCAGTAGTTGCATTTGTTGCGTTCCGCAAGGATATCTTCCACATCCTTGAAGATCTATTGTTATGCCATCATAAAGTCGACAACTTTATTAAATCCAATTTGCTGTATTTCAAGATTTTTCGTCGTTGTTGTTATTGTTGTCCATCCATAGGAATACATCGTTAGATTCTTTTTGGCACGACGACGACGAGGAAGACGAAGACGATCGTTACGGACAGTGGACTTGCGAACATGTTGTATATTGAAGAATGTAGATTGTCTCCTTTAATTTCCACTCAACAAACAAGCAAGGATTCCATTATTGTTATCAACATTTTTCATTGCCTCATCTAGTTTGTAGTATAGGTTCATTCGGTATTATTTGTGTGTCAGTCCAGTGCCAGTTACTGTGTGTATCTTGCCGTTTCAGACAGCACTCAAAAGCACTTGGGTGCATAAAATGATGCCTTTTCCCAGAGATACGAGAACAAGGGGAATGAGGAATTAAGACGCAAGTTTTGTTATAACTTTGCACTGATTGCCCTATGCAGAAGGTTTTAAGGACTATTTTGTGTTTAATGAAACCCGTTTTCCTGCTTAAATTATTGAAGCACATTTTACATGATAGCCATATTCGTATATTTAGTCAAGGGGCTTTGAACTTTACTTTGTAATGAAAAAGGTTATAAAAATATTGAAAATATAGCTAATTACGAATAGCAACTTTTGACATTTCCCAGACATTTAGAACTGCACAAAAATCTGAATATTGGACACTTAGAGGATACGGATAGCAATTACAGACATATTCTCTGAGTATAGTCCAGAATGCTATGCAAATATGAATTATTTATGCAAAAACGAAGATTGAACTCGTTGCAGTAGTTTCTCAAAAAATAAGCTTTTATATACAAAATCCTTAAAAAATATTTAAGAAAATTTGGTACGCAAACTTAATGTTTTTATTATTGTACGTATAAAAATTAAATTATCGAAAACAATATTGAGCCGATTTTGAGATATCGAGTTTTCCAAAAAAAAAAAATGATTTTTCTTTTAAATTTTTTTTTTTAAGATTTGAAATGCAATATTTTTCAAGCTTTTTAGAAACTTCTCTATAAAAAAATTTCATTGAAATCCGTTATGCCGATAAATAAGAAATTCAAAATTCAAAAATGGTTCTATGGTAGGTGAAGTCAGTAGATAATATCTTTATTTCAATTTTTACTTGCGACTTATAGGTATACTTTCGTATAAGGCAAGTTATGCATTCGTAAAAAAAATCGAACTCGAGATTTTGATCAAAGTTGACATTACGATGATAGCGAACACTAAAAAAGTGGGTCTGGCAATTCTGTCTGTCTGTCGCTGCGACTACAGCCTAAACGGCTCGGCCGATTTTCTTTAAACTTGGTAGATATTGGTTTTGATTTTTCACCCCCCCCACGTTTTTTTCTTTTTTTTTTAAGACCAAAAATAACGGTACATACGAAATTTTTTCGAAATTTTATAAATATTTTTTTTTCTCAAAAACTGCTGAACAGATTTAAAAACTAAAAAGACAAAAAAATTCATTTAGTTAAAGCTAAGTAATGCTTGAAAAAATTTTTCCGAAAAATGGTTATTGAGGGTACCCCCCAGGGAACCATTTTTTTCTGTTTTTGATTTTCTCAAAAACTGTACCACCGATTTTGATCATTTTTTTTTTGCGAAGGCTCTTCAAAAATTTTAATAGAATTGTTTATTCAAATTTTCAAAAAAAATTATTTTGGATTTTTAAAAAAAAACTTCAAAATTTTTTTTTCAAAACTCAATATTTCGAAAACCCCATGCTTGATTTTTTTTAAACTTGATAAATAAAAGTTTCTCAATATAATCTACAAGACGTAATAAAAAAAATTTCATTTTACTTTAAAATAAAGGTACCCACCATACAAATTAATGTTAAAAAATTTAAAATAATGGTTTTCAAAAATCGTATTTTTCTCGAAAACGGCGCCTAGAATTTTGATAAATTTTTTTTCTTTCAATTAATTTTTACGATCTTTAATTTAATAAAAAAAATTTTGAAATTAAGATATTACAGCTTGTACCTACCATTTTTTCCAATTTTGAATTTCTCATTAATCACATAACGGATCTTAATGAAAATTTTTATAGAGAAGCTTCTAAAAAGTCTAAAACACATTGCATTTCAAAACTTTAAAATAAATATTTTTTGAATTTTTGAAAAAAAAAAATCAATTTTTTCTTTTTTTGAAAATTCGATATCTCAGAAACGGGCCAATATTTCTTTTAATTCTCTAATTTCTCTAATAACATTCGTTTTTAAAATTCCTAGTCGAATACATAGGACCAAGTTCGTGCGACCCAGTCGTGCATTTTATTTTTCATTACATTATAGATCGTACAAATTAATTGAAAAGAAAAATTATCAAAGTTCTCGGAACCGTTTTCGTGAAAAATACGATTTTCAAAAACCATTTTTTAACATTTGTATGGTGGGTACCGTTATTTTTAGGTAAAACGAAAATTTTTTTTCTGACATCTTGTAGATTATATTGAGAAACTTTTATATGTCAAGTTCAAAAAAAATCTAGAATGAGGTTTTCGAAATATTGAGTTTTGAAAAAAAAAATTGAAACTTTTTTTAAAATCCGAAAAAAAATTTTTTTGAAAATTTGAATACACAATTCAAATTTTTGGGGTGCTTTAGCATACAAAAAATGATCAGAAAAAAAATGATGAGAAAATCAAAATCAAAATAAATGGTTCCAGGGGGTACCATTAATAACCATTTTTCGGGAATTTCTTTTTCAACCATTATCTAGTTTTATTTAAATGATTATTTTTTTATTTTTATTTTTGAAATCTGTCGAACAGTTTTTGAGACAAGAAATATTTATAAAATTTCGAAAAAAAAATTCGTATGACAGGTGCCGTTATTTTTGGTCTTAAAAAAAGGTGGGGGGAAAAATTAAAAATACTATCTACCAAGCTTAAAGAAAATCGGACGGGCCGTTTAGGGTGTAGTCGAAAAGACAGACAGACAGAATTGCGAGACCCACTTTTTTGGTCTTCAATATCATCAATATTTCATACTGCATACACTTTTTGCTGAGGATGTGGAGAATTTACTTCAGATATAGGTTGAAGTCTAGTTTGGCTCATGGCCTAGGCCTAGACAAGCAAGCTCTTCCAATCATCTTGTTCTTATCTGCCTTTAATTGCGCAGACCAAGTTGGTTGAAACCGATGTCCATTTTTTGTGCGGTACCTAGTAATTGAGGTTGATTTAAGGACTCGTCGTCGGTTTAATTGTCCCTGTCTTCTGAATGGATGATTTTTCAGCTCTACATGATCGCCATTTAACAGCTGAAAATACAACTTGTAAACATCCCCCATTCCCGGTGCTTAGCATAATTTCGTTATTTGGAAGAGGGTTTTGCTTCGATCGTGAGACTATGATGTACGGCCCTACTTATTTCCTTTTATCCAGCGAAGGATCTTCATTTCGAGCATATTCGATTATATTTTTATAGTTCAACGCATTCATGATCATACCACTGGTCATAACAATAAGCTGCTAGTTTCGTGTTTCTCTTTTATATTAATATGGCAACACTGAGACCACCAACTTTTGGTTTCTGAATTTGAAATAGGCAAATGCATTGCAAGAACTTCTCACTCGAGTTCTGTCTATAGTTATGCCAAACCGATTCGAGGCAAACCGATACATTTGTTACTTGCCACTGGAGCAAGATAAAAGTAGAATTTACCAGAATTTCCTTTGGGGTGGATGCAGACGTCAAATCTGTTCGAAATCTATGGCCGAATATTTTAAGGAAAAAATCAGAATATTATCTTAAGTAGGCCTCAATTATCCATTCTAATTGTGTCCATAACGGGCCACAACTTAATTGGGACCCACATCATCAGAATTTTGTAGGGCTGCCAGGATGAAAGGTAGTGCAGGGATCGTCCCACTACCTTTTGTGAATGCCGAAGTCTAGCAAGATCAAAGAAAATAACGTTGGGATTTCTTTCTGGGCGGTTCGTTATTTCTTTTTGTTCCAAAAGTTAATTTCGATTAATGAAAATGTTCTGAGTCCAGGTTTACCGATAAAAATATACGCACATCTAAATTGTCGGATACGCACCTTGTGTCTATTAAAACATGGTCCAATTTCACTGACGTCCATTCATTCCCAGGCCATGGAAATGCTGCTAAATTATCAGCTCAAGAAATATCTTGAAGAACGAAAACTACTGAATAACCGGCAGTATTATATGGTTTCGCAGCAATAGGCTCACTGGTTAGAGCTGTGTCAATCAGGACCGATTCGATTTTTTTGATCCGATCATCAAAAAGTATTGATGATCGAAATCACAAATTTTCATTTTAATCCATCCCAATCACAATCATTTAGATGATTCTATTTAAATCTCAATCATTTCAATGAGTCTCGTTTTCGATATCAGTTAACTCGATTAACCATGATTTACTCGATTCCATTTTTTTCGATTCAATCAATGTGGATCATGAACGCCAAACGGACGGTGGACTGGAATTTCTGGGTTGAACTCGGCATTGAAGAACATGATTGATCGATTTGGTTGTTGATGTTGTGGGCCGCAAAAACAATTGTTGGGTTGAACTGGTGTTATTGAACCCAGCTTGTACCTGGCTAGTTGAATATTCACTATTAATGGGAATTATCGAATAAGAACTATCGACTTACCTAGTTATTCAGTAACTATATTAGTCCTAAAATTGCTCTTTTCTGGAGCAATAAGTAAAATCTCTTTTTTTGGCATTTTTAGACGTTTCTTAATCCATCGACATCGTAGCCATCCTTTGATGAAATTTGACATTTTATGGCTTGACAACTAGAGGACGAATTCAGTTATGACCCACATAAAGTATTTAGTTCCAAATATCACCCGAAAGCCCTAAAATTGTTCTTTTCCGGAGCAACAAACACATATTTTTTCTTGAATTTTTTGACACCCGTAGCTATCATTCGATGTCATTTGGCAACTTATGGCTTACAATAAAGAGTGTTTTGTGAGAACTATCAAATTCTCAAGTCAATCTTATCATCGAAATCGAAATGAAAATCGAATCGGAAAAGTATTGAATCATTTGAGTGAAATGAAAATAATCGAATGATCGATCGATTGAAATGATCGAATCATTTTCGTAATCGATTGTTGAACAATTCGATCATTTGGAAATAAACGATTTACACAGCTCTACCACTGGTGATGTGATGGTTTGTTTCACCGACCAGTGATACCAATCTTTAAACAGTTTTGGAGGAAATAAGATTATTGAACTTAATAGAGTTTGGCATCAAGCTCTCTTTCAAAAATGCTTCCATTTGGTATTGATCAATATATTTTTCGTTGGAATATAAATTATATTTCGAACCGCTCAGTATAAGTTGTATTGGATGGCTTTAAGTCTAAGGGTCACAAAATGAACACTGGTGCGCCAAAGAGCTCTTATTTGTCTCCGACTCTCTTTCTCATATTTATCAATGATATTTTGTCTAAAACTTCTAATCCGTTAAATTATTTTGCTGACGACAGTACCTACTCTCAGCTTCTTAAATTCGTTTTCAGATTCAAGCTCCTGTCCTTTGTGTGTGGATTTAGAAAGGTGCAGAGTACGATAAGGTCATGAAACTCTGATCTTGACAGTAAATTGGGAATTGCGTAAAATTTAATGCATGGAAAACTCGATGCTGTCCTTTAGTGACAATTGTATTGAGGAAACTGAACAACTCTTAGTTCTCGGTATGTGCATTACAGACAGACCACCTTGTGTGGAGTTACCAAATTTTCAACTTCGCCAAAAACTCTGCTAAGAACTTTGGTTTCCTTCGAAGTTGCAAGAAATTTTTAACTCCTTCTGATCTGGCTGTAATCTAAAAGACCTAAATTCAGGAGCTCCAATAGCTCTGTACAATAGATCTTAAGGCTCTTCTTTGATAGGTTTTAAGCTTTAGCAGAGGAATTTTTGGGCATTTAAGACTAATGTATTAAAAAGTGGCATTGATTTGGATAACGCCCAGGCGATCACTTATCGGCTTTAAGTCAATAACTTTGCTTCGCAGCCCATTTCTCATGACGAATCCCTATCCTTATTTTTTATCGCGCTTGTAATAAAAGTCACAATAATAAATAATAAATCTGAAGTCTTATTTGAATGTAAACTAATTGTCAAATAATTGTTAACAGTAATCAGATTTCCGTCTTTAAAATTGTATATTGTATTATCACTGCGAGAATTCTATTATTTCTTTCAAAGTTTTCATTACGCTCCATCAGAGTCACAAAAGGGGGATTCCCAAATTGGAGCACTCATGCACTAATTGAATAAAAGTTCACGGTTCCGAATAATACCTAAACCTTCAACACTTGAAAAACATTTAAAACCTGCTAAGCCCCAACAAAATTCCTTCTATACCGATATCCTTAAATAAAGCTGTCAAAAGGTAATCAAAGAGCACTTTTACGACCTAGCGACATTAGTTTTGGGACTCTTGGAATTTCCGTTCTAAATTCTAATTGTTTCAACCCAAGTGTATCTTTTTGACCCTAAAAATTCCTAACAAAAAAAAAAAAAAAAAAACCCAACACACAAACGAAACAAAAACTTTCTCGTGCCTACTTCGCATTAGTAGGACTAGTTATCTCCTATTACGTGTCCCTTTCAATTTTACTCTCATTGAAATAAAATCCTAACAAATTGTCCTTTTGGCACCCCCCAAAACCATTAAGGATAACGACTGTGACCATTAGCTTTAACAATGCTTATTCCCTATTCACACGTTTTTCGTGTGTTAAAATGTGTGTGACTGTGTGCCTGCGTGGGTTTGAGAGTGTGCAACAGAAGGTTCTTCCGATTCCAATTTTTTTTTTTTTTAAATATAAACACCAAATGTGTTCGACACATTTTACTGTTTTATCCTGTGAAGTTTTGTAGGTATTTACGAACAAAAAAATGTAGATAAAGATATGCACATGAAATCTCCACACACACACTTACATATGTCCTGAAAAATAAGTGCAAATCAAAGGAACGAAAATTGCCAGCACGTCCTATAGCCCATCGATATGGGTAGAAAATCTGAATTCAGGAAAATGGAATGCTTAAGCACTTTTCCGCTTTTTATGGCTTTTTGACAAAAAGGCTCAAATTACTTGATTTACACTTCTCATCATGGCGAAATGCGACCAGAAAGGATGCGTGTTTGGAACAGAGGACTCTGACTTTTAACGATTTTCCATCCTGTAGGTCCTCGGGAAAAAAAAATTAAAAGTACAAAATATATGTAAATATAATTCAAATATTTTCTTCTCGAAACGCAGTATAATGATAAAACAAGGACGAACTTACGCACCGATGGAAATCAGAGAGAACCGCAATATGCATACATCAATGGGAACATGAATGGGAAGAGCACCAGAGGATAGAGGATACCTGTAAAATGTTTGCATAATGTTCTGCCATTATCCTTAAGGGGATTGTAACAAAAAAAAAATTATTTCCCAAAAGGATTGTCGCTTTAATCCTTTTTCTTTTTTTTTCTCCTCCACAATATCGATTCTTTTCTGGACAAAAAAAAAGAGAATCCATTTTTCTGCCAGGATTCCCGTGTGACTGTTTTTATATTCATTTTATTTTGCTTTTACGTACGAGTATAAGATCGCAAGGAAATAATAGTATATCTTTTTTTCGATTTCACCTCAATTTACGAATTTACAAATCCTTTTTCCTTTTTCGTCCTTTTTTTTGGGGCTTCAAGGGTGCAAACTTTACATTCCAAATTACATTACCGAATTGAATTCTCGAGCGAATGCGTTACATTTTTTCGTCTTTATTCCTTTTCTTTATTTATTTCTTCTTCTTAAAGAGGAAGTATTTGGTTCGAAGAAATAAATATTTTAAAGGAAATTGAGAGTAAGCAGGAACGGTAGAGCGATTTTCAAGTATAGATACATTATTCAGGTAATAAACTTACGTATTACAAAGTAAGCTGACATTAAAACAAAATTATTTTTAAGCTCAAAATAGGGTATTTAAAAGATTGAAAATCCAGATCAGATAATTTTAACAGCGAAATTACAAATGACAATCAAAGCAACGCCTTTCAGTTTGCGGTTCCCAACCGTCAAAACAACATTTTGGATAAATAAACACTTAATTTGCTGAAGTTGAAACTGCACTCAGGGATTAAAAAATTATAAGGGATGGTATTCCTATGGAGTTTTTTTTTTTTTGTTTTAATTTAGCACTTCAGAATTTATTGTGAAACTTACAGCTGCTCTTAAGTGGTTATTTGATTCCGTCTTGGTTCCTTCATATTTTATTAAGATCCCTACTTAACCATCATTATAAAAAAGTTAAATATAGCTATCGAGCCACCTACAGAGGCATTTCAGTACTGAACGCATCAATGAAAATCCTCACCAAAATTCTTTGCAAGAGTTTGTACAGTGAGGGCCATCTAGTGGTTTCTTTTTAAATCATAGGTTGTCTTGACACTGACAGCTGAAATGTTGACAGTCTGTGCCATACCTCTGCGGAATGCAGTGAGTCGCTATACGCTTGAACAACGTTGTGAAATATTGAAAACTTATTTCCAAAGTGAGTGCTGTATAGCTCAAAACAGTGCGTTTTTTTAAAAGAATTTTTGGCCGAAATGAAGCACACACCGCGCCTGCTGTACGCAAGTTTGTGCCAAAAGTTCGTGAGGCTGGTATGCAGTTGGCAACACTCATAGTCTCCGGCGTACTATGGTGCGCACATATGTGAATGTGGCTGCTGTAGCCGATAGTGTGAGACTCAATTCACGAATATCAACTCACTAACGATTTTAACAGGTCAACATTTCACGAACTAGCTTGAGGAGAATTATGCACAAAGATCTGGGATTATTCGCATACAAGGTCCAATTTGCTCAGCAATTGAAGGCGCAAAACCATACGCTTCGTTATCGCTCCGCAGTTTGGGCCTTAGAACAGCTTGAATTGGACAACGATTTTGGGCGAAAAATTATCTTTTCTGACGACGCGTATTTTTATATCGGCGGCTACGATAACAAATAAAATTGCCACTTCTGGGGCAAGAAGTCAATGCTAGGCGTTACAGAGCCATGTAAACGGCTTTTTTTACGGAAATTGAAAACATCGACTTTTTTTAACAACTTCTTGGAAAATTGTAGTGACAGAAGCGAAGCCTGTCGAGGCAGTCACTTGAACAACGTTGTATTCCATGATCAATGGGAATGTTTGTTTTTACTAAATAATAAATAATACATAGACAAAATTTAATTTTGTTTATTTTATTACAGCTTTAAAAAGAAACTTGTATTTGGCCCACAATGTATTGCAACAATTTTATGGGTTCTATATAATTGGAAACAAATTAAGCGGCCCTTCAAACTCTCCCTTTTGTTTTGTTGAAAAAATTTACTGCCAACTTAGCCCAGCCACTTGCTGCACTCTTCCAAAAGTCCATTTCAACAGGAATTTTTCCCCAGCTTTGGAAAGATGCTTTTATTATACCTGTTCATAAGAAAGGACCTAAAAATGATATACATAGTTAACTACAGACCTATTGCAAAGCTTTCTTACATACCGAAACTCTTTGAAAGTATTATATACACATACTCCAAAAAGTCTCCGTACAGTAGTAAATTTTCTTTTTAATCTGTGATACGAGTAAACTATTAAATTTGAACAAATATAACTAAAAACTACTAGAAATTGAATAAATGATAACAACTGTAAAACATTCAGTAAAAAAACAACACTTTATTGAAAATACTTAAAATGAAGTATAATTCAGAGCACAAAGTATGAAAAAAGTAACAAAAAGTCCCCGTACATTTAATTCTTTTTGGTGATTTCTTTTAAAAAAAAAGTAAAATATTTAACTTAACGTAACAAAAAAAAAACAAGACTTCAATGACTTTCTTTAGTCGGTTTTTCATAAAATGGGTAAGTTTTTAAGTCGTATGTTTTATCTTGAAGTAGGATTGTTTTCAGGTTTGTTTTACTGCTAATTGTGTGCTTCCGAATTTTATTTTCCCAGTGGTCCCACAGATGCTCTATTTAATTGAGATCTGAAGATTGAGCGGGATGTTTAACCTTTGTTTTAACGTTGTTTAACAATCATTCCTTAATCAGCATCGAAGTGTTTTATGGATCGTCGTCTTGTTGGAAGACAAAATTGATGGCAAGACCCAGTTTTCCAGTACTTACATAGAGATTTTCTAGAAGTATTTCCAAGTATCCATATGTCCTAGGTATTTTCTATAAAAACCAGGTTTCCAATGCCCGAAGAAGCCATTACACCCTTACACTATATGGATGCTGCCGCCATGCTTTATAGTAGGGATTACATTTTTGTAATACAGAGCAGTGCCAAGCAGAGCCAAAGATGATAAATTTTATTTTGATCCGTAAATATAATGTGATCCCAGAACGAATTGTGCTTACCCAAGTGTTCCATAGCGTAATGCAGCCTGGCATTCTTATTCGCTTTTCGAATGTATGGCTTCTTCCGGCTTACACGACCATACTCGTAAAACCCATTTCTGGTCAACAGATTTCGTAATGTCTGGGGAGGGGGACACACATCAGTTCCTTCGAGCTTTTATAATTTACCTGCAAGAACGGGTGCTCTATGCTTGGGATCCTCTGCAACACTCCTAAGTATTTTTACTTGCGACTTATAGGTACTATAAGGCAAGTTATGCATTCGTAAAAAAAATCGAACTCGAGATTTTGATCAAAGTTGACATTACGATGATAGCGGAGACCAAAAAAGTGGGTCTCGCAATTCTGTCTGTCTGTCTGTCTGTCTGTCTGTCTGTCTGTCTGTCTGTCTGTCTGTCTGTCTGTCTGTCGGTTCGACTACAGCCTAAACGGCTCGGCCGATTTTCTTCAAACTTGGTAGATATGGGTTTTAATTTTTTACCCCCGGACGTTTTTTTTTTTTTTTTTTAAGACCAAAAATAACGGTACCTGCCATACGATTTTTTTTCGAAATTTTATAAATATTTTTTTTTCTCAAAAACTGTCCCACAGAATTTTTTAAAAAAAATTTGAAAAATTTCATTTGGTTAAAACTAGCTAATGGTTGAAAAAAATTTTACAAAAAATTGTTATTTTTGGTAGACCCCCTGGGTCCATTTTTTTTGTTTTTGATTTTCTCGAAAACAGTACAGCCGATTTAAATAATTTTTTTTATGCCAAAGCTCCTCCAAAGTTTGAATATTATTGCATATTCAAATTTTCAATTTTTATTTGTTTGGATTTTAAAAAAAAAAATCAAAATTTTTTTTTGGAAACTCAATATTTCGAAAACCCCATGCTCGATTTTTTTCAAACTTGACAAAAAAAAGTTTTTTAACATAATCTACAAGATTTGAGAAAAAAAATTTTGTTTCATCTAAAACTAACGGTACCTTCCATACAAATTTTAAAAAATGGTTTTCGAAAATCGTATTTTTCTCGAAAACGGTTCCGAGAATTTTGCTAAAATTTTTTTTCTTTTGATTAATCTTTACGATCTATAATTTAATAAAAAAAAATTTTAAATCTAGATATTACTGACTGTACCTACCATAGAACGATTTTTTCGAATTTTGAATTTCTCATTATCGACATAACGGATTTTAATGAAATTTTTTATAAAAAAGCTCCAAAAAAGTTTAAAAAACATTGCATTTAAAAACTTAAGAAAAAATATTTTTTCAATTTTTAGAAAAAAAAAGTCTTTTTTTTTTTTGAAAAATTCGATATCTCAAGAACGGCTTATTATTTTTTTTTGGAAATTAGACCTTTATTCGTACAATAATAAAAGCTTAAGGTTGGCGTACCAAAATTTTTTCTTAAAAATGTTTTAAAAATTTTGTACATAAAAGCTTATTTTTTTAAGGAACCACTACAACGACTTATAATTTTTGTTTTTGAATAAATTCATATTTGCATAGCATTCTGTTTTTATCTCTTACTACTAAAAGAATTTAAAAAATTAATTTTATCCTTATGGACAGTTTTCTTTAATAACATTCGTTTTTAAAATTGCTAGTCTATTACATAGGAGCAAGTTCGTGCGACCCAGTCGTGCATTTTATTTTCCATACGACGATCAATTTTTTTGGCCGTCCAGATATTTTTTGTTTGCAATTGTTATTGTTTTGAAGAATGCGGTCTTTTCACAATTTTCGCGATTTCACCCAGAGACTTTCCTTTATTCCTCAAGTCGATAGTAATTTTCGTGTTAGTCAAGAAAGTTTGCTTATTTCCTTGAGACAAAAGAATGTTTTTAACTAAAATATTATTAAAAACACTTAAACTTACAAAAACACAACGCAATTCCTAATGACACCCTCTACATTTGCCAACTTTTGCAAAAAGTGTGGCCTGTACGGAAATTTTTTTTGTCGCCATTTGACAGACTTGCCCCATCATAATGATCATAACGGTATCCTTCAAGAATAAAAATTCTTGGGATTTCGTAAAAAGATGCTGGGAGAAAACATATTCTCGTTCTGTGTTCCCACTTCATCTATTCTATTACTCATTATCTACTATTTTCTTTGCAAATAAATACAAAATTATTCTACTGTAGGGAGACTTTTTGAAGTATGTGTATGATAATAGCCGTGTTTTATGGTAAATTGATAGCCACTCAGTAACGAAAATTGAAAAAAAAAACGATTATAGTCACTTTTATATTCACTTTCCTTAAATCTCAAAGTTTGAAACGAATTTTAGAGTAATTTCAAATTTATTTTGAGGTATTTAGAATATGTCTTTCCATATTCTTGCTAGCCCCCAAATAACAATTTTAATGAGCAAAAAAATCGATTTTTCGTTAAATTAAATTCAGATTCTGTAGATGTTTTTTAATCCATCGAGATCTCATCCATCCTAAAATGGAATTTGACAGTTTATGGCTTGGTTCCTGGGTAATATACTATATTTTGACCTATTAAGAGTATTTTTTTTTACATAGATGCTTTCCAAAAGCCCTAAAATCGCAATTTTCCTGAACAAAACAGAAATCCAAGAAATTTCGATTTTTGGTGAAAAAATTAAGATTTTTCAGAAGTTTTTCAATCAATTGACATTTGAGATTTTTTGAACGTCTTTTAAAAAATAGACATGAAGCTTTATTTCCGAATGTCTTGACATAATAAAAACCTCTGATAATAAAAAGATGCATTCCAGAACACATCCCAGTACAAATCTTTCCGAAGCAAATGTTTTTCTGCACTCGATTTAAGCGCCATCTACATCTTAATTTATCAACAATTTTTATTCATTCTTTATTCACTCTGATTGCTGACCAAATTATATTCACTCTTGATGTTTTTATTGTTTTACATGTAAAATTTTGCTAACTTGGCTATTCACTCTTTCAAAAAACACGGCTAATATGTTCTTTTCATGTAAACCGTTGTTTCCAACTAAACAACATGGTTTCCTAAAAGGCAGGTCAACTACCACTAATCTGGTAGATTTTGTATCTCCTACCCTGAGTGCCTTAGAAGTAAGGAAAGAAGTCGATGCGATAGCTACTGACTTTAGCAAAGCTTTCGACAAAATATCCCATAAAATATAATATTATTTAAGTTAAAACAACTTGGCTTTCCGCCTTCAATAATTTTATGAATTCGATCATATTTATCGAAACGACAATACAACGTTATATTCAGGTCGTGTATATCTACATTCATCCGTGCAACGCAACGTCTAGAGTTCCACAAGGTAGCCACCTAGGACCATTTATTTTCATTTCAACCACTAATGACGTTGAACAAATATTTTCGAACTCTGTTCTGTTAAATTACGCAGATGACATGAGAATATGCCGAAAGATCTCTTGTACCGAAGATTCCAAATCTCTGCAAATCTACTTGTTCAAAGACAATATTTTATAAATGACGAACCCATTCCCATTGTTACTTCGATCCGTGATTTAGTTTTATTATGCGACTCCCAACTGAACTTTCGCTCTCATATTGATAACATTATAAATAATGCTAACTTTTCTCTTGTAAACGCTGGTAGAAAAAATTCTCCGATCCCTTTGTTACAAACTTCCTCTATATGACTTTTGTCCGACCACTTTTGGAATATGCATCTCAGGTCTGGTCGCCATATTATCAAGTTCACATTAATCGTATTGAAGCCGTCCAACGAAGATTTTCATACGTTTTGCCTTGCGTGGACTTTGCTGGGACGATCCTTTTAACCTCCCTTCATATGAAGAACGTCTAAAGCTTCTAAGTTTACAATCTTTATATGCGCGCCGTAACACTTCTGATATTATCTTCGTTCATCAGTTATTAACATGTAACATCAGGTTGTCGTTGAGTTTTATTTTTATTATTGTTGCATACATTAAAAAAAAATGTAAAACGGTATATTATTACGCATACATATGTAGTCTGGAGAAAATTGAATTAAAAAATTAGTATGGGCAGGAAAAACGGATATCTCAAGACCGGCATTAGACATCAAATTTAATTGAACGCAATTACAAAGGCTGGTGTTTCTTCTAAAAATAAAGGCCTAAATGAAGTTCCTATCATTAGTACTTACTAACAGTGCAACTACCGTAAACATGGGTCAAGGTACACCAAAATAGGCCTATTCTTAAATGATATAAAAACTGAAGATGGGCCCTTACTGTAAAACGGCTTTTTTTTTTAGAATATACACAGAATCACACCCTAAAATATTATGTACGAATTAAAGGACACCCTGTATAAATAATATAAAATTAGTAGCTTGAGGTATTCAAAGGAATTTTTCCATTCTGTTACCTAAACAAATTTTTATTCAGGACCCAATACTTACATACTCGTACTCTTGGCTGTCGAAAAAAAGGCTAAAACATAAATTTCATGAAGGGAATATTTATTGCGAAAAGATTTACATTTTAGATTGAATGTGATGTTTTGGAAAATAAAATATCAAAGAAAAAAACGACTTAATCCTTTCAATTATAAGTGGTTGTTCGTGACTTGTTTACAAGCAACAAGACGAACAAAAAAAAAAAAAGATAGAACTTGGCCAACTTGGTTGTCACTGTGGGTGGAAAGAAATTCCAAATGACGAACAGACACAGAGATAGACTTTTTTCGATAAATGGACTGGCTTAGTTGTTGATGTATTGGAGAAGCCGAAGACATATGGCGCCACATATCATTTGATTATATTTTATTGCTCTTCTAGGATTGAATAAAATCTTTTGAATGATTTCGAGAGCCGTAGGATTAACTGTGTAACCAATTGTTTTGGGCTTAAGATTTATTGAAGACGTAATGCACATAATGTATGTAAGGTGGGTTATTCAATTCTTACTTGCGACATATGGGCAAGTTATCCATTCGTAAGAAAAAAAAAACGGACTCGAGATTTCGATCAGACTTCCCATTATGCTGGATCGCAAATCTTTCTGTCTTCAGAAACAGCCTTAAGGGCTGGGATGATTTTTCTTAGACTTAATAGATAGCATTTTTAAATTTTCCAATTTTCCCCCACACGTTTTTTTTTTTCTTTTTTTGAAGACCAAAAATAACGGTACCTGCCATACGATTTTTTTCTAAATTAAATATTTTTTTAAATTGTTCCACAAATATTTAAAAATCATAAAAGTTCATTAAGTTTAGGCTAGATAATGTTTGAAAAAAAAATCCGAAAAATGGTTATTAATCGTACATTCCTAGGAACCATTCTTTTATTTTTGATTTTCTCAAAAACAAAAGCTTCAATAGTATTGTGCATTTAAATTTTACAAATCAAAATTTTTCTTGCATTCAAAAAAAAATTCAATATTTTTTTTCCAAACTCAAGACTTCGATTTGTTGCCTAGATAATTAAAAGCTTCTTATTACAATCTACAATATATGAGAAAATAACATTTTTTTTTAAGTCAATTTTGGATTCTTTTTATTTTTTGAGCTGTGGCGTTCCAAGTGTGATTACAACCCCCTTCAATTTTATTTGTATTTGTACAGTAATACAAATTTAAAGTTGGCGTTCCAAAATTTGTTCTCTGCGTTTTTCTTACGACTTATAGGTACTATAAGGCAAGTAATGCATTTGTAAAAAATAAATCGAACTCAAGATTTGTATCAAAGTTGACATTACGATGATAGCGAAGAAAAAGTGGGTCTCGAAATTCTGTCTGTCTGTCTCTTCGACTACGGCCTAAAAGCATGGGCCGATTTTCGTTAAATTCTCCTTTTTTTAAGACCAAAAATAACGGTACAAATCATATTATTGGAAGCCGTCTTGAAACCATTTTATTTTGCTTGTTTTTGATTTTCTCGAAAACAGTACAACCGATTTTAATCATTATGAAGCTCCTCCAAGTTTTAAATATTGGGCGTTTTTCTTTTTTAGTTCAGAGTAGTACCTGAACTGTCAAACAAAATATCGTGTTTCTTTTTTAGCTCAGAGTGTATAACAGTTCAAAGATTGTGTTTCTTTTTTCGTTGAGAGCGTGTTCAGAGATTGTTCAGAGCGCACTCTATGAGCTCGGTATAAAATAGCTGAGTAGACAGAGTTAAATGCTGAAATCATTCTGACAGACAGAAAATAAACTCAAAAACTCAGAGCTCTTAGAACACACTCGATTCGGAGAAAGTTCAGAGCATGTTTGACATGCTCATGCTCTATTCAGTGCTCTACTCTGAATGAAAAAAGAAAAACACCAATTATTTTTTTTGGAAACTCAATACTCCGAAAACTTCTGCTCGATTTTTAAACTTGAATAAATAAAAGTTTCTTAATATAATCTGCAAGATCTGAGGGAAAAAAATTGTGGTAATTAAAAATTAAGGTACCCACCACGCAAGTGTTAAAAACTCTCTCGAAAATCGTATTTTTCTCAAAAATGGCTCCGAGAATTTTGATAAATTTTAATTTTAATTTAATAAAAAAAATTAAATTAAGACATTACTGAGTGTACCTACCATAAAACCAGTTTTTCGAATTTTGAATTTGTCATTATAGGCAGAACGGATTTCAATGAAATTGGCGTACCAAAATTTTTTCTTAAATACCTATGTTTTAAAAATCTTTTATAAAACATATTATGTGTTTAGCTCCAACTACTAAACTACTTTTTATAAAATAATAACTTAAGGAGTTGTTTTAGTCATTTAAAAAATGAATTTTATACTTATGAACATTTTTTCTCTAGAAATATTAACTTTTGAACTTCTTAATCTTTTACATAAAAACAAGTTCGTGCGACCCAGTCGTGCATTTTATTTTATGTGTCTTCGTATTTTAACGAAACTGTCCTATTTTGAATTGATTATTAACAAAAAGACACACGAAGCCAGCAGCAATTGCGTTTTTGATGATTGACATTATATGTTTCATTGGGCCTTGTGAATAAAAAAAAAGCTAAAGCTAAAACTTGGATTTTTAAGTAAAAGCTTGATTTTTAGTGAATAAAAATAAGCTTAAGCTAGCTAGTTAAAGATGTTTTCTAGTAATAGCTATTTTAAAATAGCCAAAGCTAAATTCATTTAGCTTTAGCTTGTTTTCCTAGCTTAAGCTTCAATTTGTGTGAATAAAAATAGCTTAAACTAGAATATTATAGTTAAAGCTACAAAAATTTCAAGATTTTTTCGACCTGTCTAGAAAGCTTTGACTAGGTCTTATTTTCAGTATTAACTTGTGCGAGTTGTTAATTAAACATAAGGGAAATCTCAAAAAATAGGACTGTGAACCAATAGACCCAGAAACTGACATACGAAATGTTAAAAACATTTTTTAGCCGAAACCAATACTTGCCCTGTAGAACAGATAATAAATTGAGGCAAAAAAACTTTCCTTTCGGTCATACATGTACCACTTTTAGCTAAAGCTACCTAGTCGAAACCTGTGAATAAAAAAACGAACAGCTTAAATTACGAAGCTTAAGCTAGAATTTTCTAGCATAAGCTATTTAGCGTTATCATTTTTTTATTCACATAAAACAAAGCTTAAGCTAGAACTGTCTAGCTTTAGCTGCTAGTAAAAGCTATGACTAGTTGGCTTTAGCTTCCTCCAAAAAAAGCTTTAACTTTTTTTTTATTCACAAGGCCCATTATATGGGCAGTCACGGAGCAAGTTTGAGTTTTTGATGGCTCCAAGGTCGGAGTGTGTTGTATTGCAGCAAAAAAAAAAACTATGTAACTCATTTCGTTTGTTCGACGCACCTTCTTAAAGCGTTGTGGTTATAAATTATGTAGTATGTATAGTAGTTAACGTAGGTACCAGTTGAGTGTCCTTATGTTTTCGGATAACTCTTTTTCGTATGATCGCAAAAGTACAACAAGATATGATTTCACGTATTAATAAATTCCAGAAATAATTTATTCATGAAAATCTCATATTTTTTTGAAACCTAGAAATTATTTTCTGCGTCCGCCCCTGCCACAGATATACATATAATAATAAATAACATTTTTCTATTAATAAACATAAATCTTTCCCGTCTTTATCACTCTATAAGCATGTCAATACGACAGGTACAGAGTGTCTCTCGCTTAAATGGATGAGTTATTGTGAACTTATAATTAAAAATTAATTTAACACTAAAACTGTAGTTTTTCCACAGACCTGACGTCCCAACTTTTATCTGGAAAAAACTACACTGTAACGCTTCGTATTTAAAATAGCTTAATTACGAAATTTCAGTTTTCTGGGTATTTTTAATAAGGATAAAATAAAAATGCAAGAAAAGTGGACTTTATAGTAATCGAATTCTGCTTAAATTACTTTTGAAAGCTTTTTGTCGAACAAACAATGAACTTTTCCACGAAATGAATTCAGTTAAAGTTGTAAAGAATTCATTTTCAAACAAATGATGTGTTACAGAAGTAATCTTACTTCTTTTAAATTAAGTAAAAAAAATAGCAATTATTAACATAAAGTGTTTTATTGCAAAATTTATAGAAATCAAAGCTTATAAGGAATCTTGTCCAACAAACTTTAAGTCTTTAGTGTTAAATGAGTGACTTATTAAATAATAAAAACAATTTGATTAAATATATGGCGCCCAACGTAAAAAACTAGAATCCCAAAAAGTTTAATACAGACTTCTTACGATATCCCCAAACAATTCTTTATAAACTGCATAAATTGATTGGGAAACTTATCCATATTGTAAAAAAAAAACCTAAACTTGAGATTTTGATCAAACTGTCTGTCTGTTTGTTCGGTTAAAATCTTAAAGACTGGATTGCGATTTTCTTTGAACTTGACACCTAATGTTTTTATTGATTTTATACCAATTCGATTCTTAAAGGTTTGTTTAGAACTAAATAATGGTAATAAATCTGGTAAATGGTAATAAATCTTTTGGAAAAGCTCACATTCCTCTAAAACCGTTCTTACTGTTTAAATAAGAAAACAACAAAATATAGGCCAAGCCCAAAAACTTTATATTCGGTCTACTTTTTGGTGTTTTCTTTAACAATCAATTACGGTTTGTCACAAAGAATCCTTTTTTTCGACTTTTTGAGAACGCTTTAACTGAAAGACAGCCAAATTCAATGTTCTTTTTTTTAATTCTTGTAATATTGAAATTATTGAACCCAAAATTATGGCAACTACCGCAATATGTAAAACAGTTCTAGTTTTTCGCCAAAACATACCCAAACTAATTTGATCAATATTGTCGTGAGTGAATTTAAGAGGTTTTTTTAGAGGAAGGGTTAATTTCAATCTAACCTGACTTAGCTTGGTTATACAATCGGAGAATGGATTGCATTTCGTTTCCGGCAAAATCACTTCTGAAAGAGATTATCTTTTCACCGATCGATTATTGGAATCTGGTCTTTTTCAGTTTAGTGAGACAGCTTGACCTTATTTTCTCATCAAGCCCATTGCAACTAAAATGTTACTGAAAGTTTCCACCATCTCTCCACTTTTAAACTATATCACCCCTTCTTTTCACTTATGATCAAGTATTCCCACTTGTGATTCAGAGGTCTTACTTCCAATTTACTTTCGTAAAGCTGACTTTAATTTACTTAATATCCTTTTAAACAATATGAATTTCAGCTTTTTTCTGAATTTTCACACTCCTATTGACATTGCTCTTAAATTTTCTATACACCGGTATTTTAATGCATTATACAATGTGGTTTTCACAGTATCTAAGTCTTACAATGATGCTATTAATAATCCCAACCTAGAATATTTTAGTTATCTGTCAAGCAGTCCGCACACTTATCTGGGTTCCCTTGATATAAGTCGAATCTCGGTTTCTGAAAAAATAATTTTACTTAAAGATGACTTTTCTCCTGGTAATAATAGTATTCCAGCGATATTTCTTAAAAAAATGTGCTAACGCACTGTGTGAACCACTTACAACTCTTTTTTGACTCTCTTTTTGACAAGCACCTTTTCCAACTTTATGAAAAAAACTAATTTATTTTCCAGATTCACAATAAAGGCAGTAAGAATAAAATCTCAAATTTGCTGCCGATAGCAAAACTCTCCTCAAAACCCAAGCTTTTTAAAAGCATTGTTCATGGCTCCCTTTTTGTCACTGCAAGTCAATTGTTTCTCCACTATAGCATGGTTTTACTTGCGATATAGGTACTATAGGGCAAGTTCTGCATTTGGAAAAAAAATCGAACTCGAGATTTTGATCAAAGTTGACACTACGATGATAGCGAAGACGAAAAAAGTGGGTCCGGCAATTCCGTCTGTCTATCTGTATGTCTGTATGTCTGTACCTCGATCTAGAGCCTAAGCCACTGGACCTATTTTTTTCAAACTCGGTATTATGGGTCTTCGGTGATTCCCTAGAGGGGAAATTGAAATTTTTTTTTAAGCTCTAAAACTAACGGTAACCCCCATACACCCGTAATGCAAAATCTTATTTATCTCGAAAACGGCTATAACGATTTTGATAAAAAAAATTAGGTGTTATATTATGGACATGGACTACGTTTTGGTAAAAAAAAAATTTGTGGCAAAATGTTATTAGGGCTACCTGTCATAGAACCGTTTTTTTATTTACGACTTTCTCATTAACGGCTCTAACGATTTTAACCAAAAATTTTCAGCAGTTTAAAATAATATTGTATTAAAAATATTCGAAAAATTATTTGTTGGGTTTTTTTGAAAAATCAATATCTTCAAAACCTACATATGAACGATTATTTTTTTAAATTATTTCCTAAAATCAATATTATTAAATACTCGTGCATAAAATTCGCATCCCACATTTTTTTCTTGAAATTTTTTTAAGAAATTTCTTATTTAAAAAATTTATTTATTTAATAATAAAACGATTTTTTAAAGTTTGTTTGCATAAATTCATACTTTTCTAGAAATCAGACGGCAATTTCATTTTAAATTCATGTTTTATATTTATAAAATGTATCTTAAATTCCAAAGTACTTTTACATAAGAGCAAGTTCGTGCCATCCAGTCGTGCATTTTATTTTCAAAAGCAACTAACCTTTCGTTTCTATGACTTTACACGCACTTGAAAAAGGCTACCACTTCGATGTAATCCCTACCGACTTCAGTAAGGCATTTGATAAGATCTCTGACGACAATATTTATGTTAAAATTTAAGCTTTTGGTTTTCCACAATTGTTCATCTGCGATAATATTTGAAAAGCCACCTTTACAGTGCTCAGAGGATAAGTGTCTGATGGTCCCATCTATACCAACTCGCGCATTCTTCAGGGTAGCCATCTTGGCCCTCGCCATAAATATGAAAACATTATATCTTTGTCTAACCTTCCTACATTATGTCGATGATATAAAATTACTAACGTAATATCTATAGGTACTTCTTCAGATCCTTTCCTGCTTCAACAAGATTTTATTTCTTTTCATCTTTCATGTAGTTATAATATTCTTGAACTAAACATTAGCAAATGTCAATCCATGATTTTTATAACTTATAACTTTTACAATATTCCGGTTCGCGTATTGCCAAACTGTATATCAGCACAGATTTCCATAGTCTGGGCTCAGCCATTTGCTGCTCACCGAATTTGAAAGTATTGTAGAGCAAAGTGTATGCTACCACAGAGAGCTCTGTGGTTACAATCATGCAGTGTGCTTATAAAATATTAAAAAATCCGAAGGAAACTAATTGGTGATTTTGTTGCTATTTTCTTTTTGGCAACACTAGTTTCGACAGCTCAAGCACGTTTCGTGTTTTGTGTCACTGTCAAACATCTTCAGTTTGTTCTATAATTTAACCATGAATCGTCTTACAAACGAACAACGCTTGCAAATATTATTGAATTTTATTATCAAAATGCGTGCTCTGTTAAGAAAGTTCATCGCGCGCTTCTTCCATTTTATGGTCAGTTTAATCGACCTACTGAGGCGGCTATTCGGGCTATAGTGACTAAATTTCTCACCAAATTTACATTGTTTGACATTAAACCACCAACACGCTTACGTAGAGTGCGAACTGATGAAAATATCGCAGCTGTATCGGCCAGTGTTAGTGATGACCGTGAATTTTATCGATTCGGCGCTGTTCGCAGCACTTGGGCGCTTGGGCCTCTATTAACTCCACTACGTGGAAAAATTTGCTGAAGGATTTAGGTGTGAAGCCTTTCAAAATACAGCTGGTGCAAGAATTGAAGCCGAACGACCTACCACAACGCTCTTGAAAAGATGGTCGAACATCCACTTTTTATCGAAAAATTGTGTTCGGCGACGAAGCTCATTTCTGGTTGAATGGATACGTGAACAAGCAAAATTGCCGTATTTGGAGTGTAGAGCAGCCAGAAGCATAACAAGAGCTACCAATGCATCCAGAAAAAGTCACTGTTTGGTGCGGATTATGGGCTGGCGGAATCATTGGGCCGTATTTTTTCAAAGATGCGTTACCGTTGCCGTGCGATGATAACAAAGTTTTTTTTGCGAAAAATGGAAGAGCTTACTAGCGATTCAATTAAAGATTTGTATTTTTAATTTCCGATAACTCTTAAAAAATCACTCGTTATATGCTAGTTCAGACCGAGCAAAGTACCTGCGATTACAGAGCCATCGTTCACGTTGATATAGGTATTGTGTGTGGTGAGTTCTGGGTTGGTATACATTTTGCTCAGGAAACTAAGAGCAAAGTACCTTATTTTTATTGAAAATAAAATAAAAAAAACTTGTCGCTATGCTTACCTCTGCGAATTATTTTCAATCTGTCATTGTCATTGTCATCCGGAGAATTTTTGGACGAATGGAAATCCTTTTTTGTGATTTTTAAATCGGGCTACAAAAAAAAATTTAGAAAGCTTAGTAAAATATAAGCTAAGTTTTCTGGTAAAAGAACGTATAAGCAGAGGCGTATTCAAGGATTTGGCGCCCCGGGCTGATAAATTTTGCCGCCCTTTAGAACAATGAAAATAAAGTAATAAATAATAATAAAAAAAACACAAAATGCATAATACACGTATTTCATGTTTTCAAATTTTTTTCTGTTTGTATAGATATTGATTACAAAATTCATTAACAATAGATTCGTTATCTAAATTTTTTGTCAGTTCGGCTTCTATATTTAATAAAGCTAAACTATTAAGGCGTTCTTCTAGTGCGAGATCTTAAATAGGGTTTTATTCGTTTCAATACGGAAAACGATGTTTCTGCACTACAATTTGTCACTGCAGTGCACAAGGCAACCTCAACATTTATGGAAATGCTTCCTTCAATTTTTTTTTCTTATATGAAGGCTAAGCTGCCTTAAACTCATATATTCTAGAAAATGTTTAAATAAGACATACTCTTCTTGAAAATCTTCCCCAAGATCAACCGGGTATAATATCTGAAGAGTGGTTGCATTTTTTTCGAATTGCTTCTTCACTCATGTGATCAAGCTTAGATAAAAAATAAAACCATTTGTTATTGACTCATAGGATGAATTTCTTCTCTTCAGCGCACTCAATAACTTGTCGCAAATAGGAATGAATGTATTTATTTTGTAATTTTCACGACCACAAAAAAGAACCTCCCCTTCGCGACAATCATCATCTCGTTTCCTCCTCTTGAATATTCTTTTTTGGTCCATTTTGTAATTTTCAGAGGTTTTGCTTTTTCCCATCTCTTCAAAAACATCAAAGTATTCTCGTTTTTCTCTCACAAACGATATGAGTGCCTCGTAGAGCCTGGACACAGTTTCAACGTCTGTATCAACACCTTGAATTTTTTTTGATACAATATTTAATTGCTTGAGTATAGAACCCCAAAATTGAGACAATATTGCTGTCTCAAGGGACTTCAATTGGGACAATAAACCGCTAGCTTCAGTTTTCACTAAAGCTTTCTGGTGGGCATCATTGTTAATGGCAATAAGAGAGAGTCGATATTATTTGGTCCCAATCTCTGTTTTAGCTCGTACAGGCATCGTCTTGGGCTGACCAATGGGTAAGTGATAAATTTTTTAATATGATATTTTCGGAACCATTAAAAATGAATTAAGAATCTTTGCTCGCTCTGTTGATGCCGTAAAAAAAAACATACATATATGTTTTGTAATAAGCCGAAAAATTTTACAGCTTCTGAGCGTATGGTACATTATGTTGTATACTTACATTTTTCTTTAATTTTTGATTGCTTGCAACATGTCTTCTGCTTTATGGCAGTAGACATGTTGCAAGCAACATGTCAGAAAGTACAGAAATCGTTCTACGGGTTCTGCGTTCTCTTGAACATACCTTAAATTTAATGAAAGCTGGTCTACATTGCTTATGTCAGGAGTCAAATCAACACTCAACGAGAAGTATTTAGACCTTTGAAGCTGTTCCATAATCGTCTTTGTGACTCTAGCTGAAATAATTTTTATAATCTTTTCATAGGTGGCAAAAGACAAATATGACGTGTTTGCTTTTCCTGGATTGCCAAAACTTTGTGTATGTTTTGAAAGAAATAGATCAAATTCCGATATTGCTTCTAAGATCATCATGAAATTCCCGTTATGTATAAATCCAAATTTATCTATCTCGCCACGAAAACAAAGACCACGGGTTGCCAAGGATTTAACAGCTACGACGACTCTGAGCATCACATTACGCCAGTATTTTCTTTGATCTTGTAAGTTTTCATTTTGAGAACACAATTTTTGTGTCGCAAGCTTGATTCATGTGTATGTAATGTTTCATTTGCACGTTTCCAATCGCAAAAGCCTTGACTCGAAGCAAGCTGACATTTTCCATTATCAAAAAGGCGAACTGATTCACAAAATACAGACCCAAGTGACTTTCAATAAATTAAGTAAACTCGAAAAACATGTTCACCATTCTTCAATATTTTGCTTGAAACCATTTCTTGAGAAAAAATCTATCAAAAAAATCTAACCACAGAGCTGGATCGTTTTCCACCTCAAAAGAACTCGTCATAAGAGGAGAAAGTAAAGGAGCTGTATTTGAATTTCTTGAGGGTATTGAGGTAGTCGAAACATCAGATATTGTATCTTAAATAAAATTTCAATCTTGAATTGAATTTGTATCATTAATTGATTTTGTAGTTTGATTTTGTAGTGACCTTATATCTAGAATCCGACTTGATGGATTTTTATATTTTTTAAGTAAAAAAAGGACTCTTTGTAGATGGTTTAGAAACAAAATAAGATCCGTCCAGCCAAAGTTTTTCTAGCCCATTCTTTTAGAGCTACATAGCAACAACTGTTTTTTTATTAATGTTTTCGTTTCATTGGAATTTGTTCCAAAGAATAGGTACCTGTCTGTAAATTTATCATGAATTTTCATTATAAAAAATCGTTTATAAAAAATTAGAATAGTAAATGGTGAAAAAATTTGAGTGACATGTTGCAGTGAACTATCTCAAAGCCGGACACTCACGGCACTGAAAAAATTGTCATGCTTGAAAAACTCAAAAAATCGAATTTTTTAAATCTTTGTATTTTTTCTTTATCCTTCAAAAATATTGTAAATTAGACACTTGTTAGGGGCGGCTTGCCCTCTTTTGCTTGTATGTTTTCAAAGTTCAATCGTTTCAAAAAAATATTATAAATTGGCCAATTGCTAGGGGCGGCTTGCGCACTTTTGCTTGCGCCGCCCCTAGCAGCCTTGCCGCCCCCGGCTGTAGCCCTTTTAGCCCTAGGGTAAATACGCCCTTGCGTATAAGTGATGCCCAGCATGGGTTTATCTCGGGAAGATCAACCATAACTAATTTAGCTTGTTTCTCTTACTTTTTTCAGGATACTATAAAAATCAAGGCGATCCCATATTTAACAAGGCTTTAGATTCAGTTTAACATAACATATTACTTCGTAAGCGTGAAGTATTTGTAATTTATTGAAGATTACTTTAGTGGATTTACTCCTTCTCAACCCGTAGGATTACAAAAATACAACTTGATGAATGTTCCTTCAGGACAATTAAGTGTACGTCAGGTGTTCCTCAAGGCAGCCATCATGGTCCGTTGCTTTTTATTATAAATATTTATGATATTGTGAACTTGATTAATTTCAGCCAATGTCTCATATACTCGTATGCTGAAGATCTCAGGACATTTTTGAAAGTAGCGAGCGATGATGAATACTTTAAGCTTCAAATGGATCTTGATAACTTATATCTCTGGTGTCAACTAAATCACTTAAGACTTAATGTTACAAAAATGTTTTTTTATTTCAATTTTTAGAAAACTGTTTATGTACGAGTTTCCATACTTTTTAGATCCAGATAGCAGTCATCTACAGAGAACTGTAAAAGTCATAGACTTGGGTGTTACTTTTAACTCCAAATTTTCATTTGCTCTATATTTTGATGCTACTGTCGCCAAAGCGAACTCAATGTTAGGATTTATAAAAAGAAATTCAACAGATTTCTCCGATCTTTATATTCTAACTACTGAGTAAGTTTTAACGTCGAATATGCAGATGTCATCTGAAAGCCTCACCAAAAATCGATTTCACATAGAATTTGGGATTGCAGCCGCTCAAGTCCTTATAGAACTATTTATGATCTCGTTTATGTGCGATAATTTTTTGTTATCAAATAAAAAGTACTACTTTGCTGTCCTTACTTTCCATACACGCTCCTACAAGACCCCTGATGGAAAGACACCTCGTTTTCCAGCCTAGGGGCAGAACCAGTTATGGTATGATGGAAGGAAGGTCAAGGACAGTTAGAGAGTTCAATGAAATTAATGGTCATATATTGATGTGGAATGTTTCAGAGATACATACATTTAAAAATGATTTTAATAACTTATTTTTATGAATTGTTGTATCTTTGATAGTTAGTTTCAATAATTGATATTTTAAATTAGCTTTTAAGTAATCTGTCTGAGCTTAAAAGTCGTAGATGAATAAATAAATAAATACTATTTGGTAACAATAACCGTTACCAACAGTACCTTCTATACAATTTCTTTTTAATTCTGCACACACAGCTAATAATATCTTCCTTACGACTCAGTTGTGGGTTTTATTTCGTATTTTGCTTGATTCTTGAGTCCCAAATTAACTTTTATTTAAATATGTAATACACCATTTTGTTGTTTATGATGTTAATCTTTAGGCTAAGCCTTAATTGAAAAATGCCTTAGATATAGCTTTTTAATGATGAAATGAAATCCCCTAAGAATTCAATCAAGAAATATTTAATCTTGACCCTTAGAAATTTTAAGGCAATAATTAATCAAGAAATTATTATTACGTTTGGTAAGTGGACCGAAATTCAGAGCCTTCAATCTAACAAATGCTTCATATTACGTTCGCTTCAACCATTTTCCTCACTAAAAGCCTAAACACAAAAACATCAAAATCCTTTCTCGTGCGATACTAAAATATGACTACATATTATAGTATGTAAGCACATAAATACCTTACCTATTCATACAAGACTTATTGTGCCCTTTATGGAAAACGCACCACGCAATCTTTTCGTTAGTTTATCGTGTGTCGTCGTCTGCCTTGGGTCGTTACGCAAGCTCATCCAAATCCTCTATGCATGTGCTATAATATGCTCTTATATGAATATTTATGGATTAAAATTTTCCAAATTGATGGATTTTTGAACTCGAAAGAAGCAAGGTGGCCTCTAAAACAAGATTTTGAAACCCTCTCTAATGCTCTCACCGAAATGGTGGCTGTTCTATTTCCTAACCGCATTTAATCCACCGTGAAATGAAAATTTGTCCTCATCTTCTTCTATAAGTCGTTGCTTTTGGTAGAAGGTTGCTATAGCCTTATGCCTAGATATGTACTATGGACTCAAACGTATATCGTTCTCCCAACTGTTTTCGTTGGTGTTTATTCGAATTTCTGGCATCGAGTGGCAAATGTTTATGTAAATTGCTCTACGATGACGAAGACCATGAAGGGCACATCCACTCATGTATCAACCAAGATATAGTCTCGCATAGAATTTCTACACTATCGAAATTTTATCCTAGGACCACCTCATGCCTCTATCAAATCTTTTGCTCCCAAAAAGCAGAAGGAGGAGGTAATACATTTTGTCTGCTTCCTATTTTTGAATATCCTTATATCCGTAAAGTTCGTTACACGTTAACTATCAGCCAGGCAAGCTGTATAATCGTAAACAACATTTTTTTTCGTTCGCTTAGTATAGATATGTAAGCCTAGAGAGCCACATCATTACAGACATGGTTTTTCTAGATTGGAAGTTTATAGAGATACCTTCGTGACTAGATTGCCAACTTGCATAAAACTCAGACTTAGGAGAGACTCATGAGCAGATGAAAGGGTAACATGGTTAGGTTATATGATGGAATACTTGGGCATAATCCAGTGTTAAGCCTAAGAGGCTTAAGCTTTTTCGAAAAAATCTCAATATCAACTCAAAGAATAATTAGAAAACCTTAGTTCAAGAAGATTAAAGTTGATTTTTAACAAACTCAATTAAGAAGTCTGTGAAGTTCGCTTAGGAAATTTCACCTTATCTAATCGGATCATGGATTTAGAGATTTTTTGGAAATTTCTTGGACTTTGTACCGCATTTCATTTAAAGACTCTTGAGTGTGTCTATTTAATACCTCAGCGATGTTTGAAGAGTTTCATGCAAGATCACTCAGGAAAGGAGTCTCTTGAACAAGATTTGAAGATTGAATTTTAAAACATTGGTTTTTGTCTTACAGATCGTGTCGGTTAATGTATTATTGTAAATTAAGCATAAATATAATGATGTGGATCATTTCTATGCAATTTCTATCATAAAGTAAGAAATACAAATGCAAATTCTGGTCGAAATTGACTCTGACAATTTTGATTTAACTTCCTACCTGTGCCGAGTGATTGCGAAAAATCTGGGTTTCGGGTTTATCTGAGTTCTTGCAATTTTTGTGGTAGGTACGATTGATCGTATTTCGAAATCTCCCTATTTAAAAATATCTCATATCGAAATCTTACTAAACGAGTGTAGTAGGATTTTAAAATCCTGCAGTTGTATTAAGGCAAGCTATAGAAATCGAGAATTTGATTAGTCTTGATATTAATATGAAGGGGAAACCAAAAAATTGGGGTCTCACAATTCCGTTTGTCCTCAACGGCTCAGACGTTTTTCTTTAAACTTAGTAGATTTTTTCTTTCTTAAATAAAATAATGGTGGAAAATTTTTGTTTCCGAAAATGATTTATAAACGGTCCCTCATATGGAAGCATTTTTTCCTTGCGATATACGTACATACGAGTACATAGGTACTATATAAGACAAGTTCTGCATTTAAAATTTTGATCAAAGTTGACATTACGATGATGGCGACGACGGCTAAAAAAGTGGGTCTCGCAATTCTGTCTGTCTGTCTGTTCGACTATAGCTATACGGCTCGGCCGATTTTCTTCAAACTTGGTAGATATGGGTTTTAATTTTTTCCCCCGAATGATTTTTTCTTTTTTTTTAAGACCAAAAATAATGGTATCTGCCATACGAATTTTTTTTTCGAGATTTTATAAATATTTTTTTTCTCAAAAACTGTCCAAAACATTTTTAAAAAACAAATCAAACAATTCCATATAGGTAAAGCTAGGTAATGGTTGAAAAAAAAATTCAGAAAACTTATTATTTTTGGTACCCCCCTTAGAACTACTTTTTTTGTTTTTGATTTTCTTAAAAACGGTACAACCGATTTTGATCATTTTTTTTTCGCTAAGGCTCTCCAGCAGTTAAAATATTATTATTTGAATACAAATTTTCACAAACAATTATTTTGGAGTTTTAAAAAAATTTTCAAATTTTATTTTGAAAACTTAATATTTCGAAAACCCTATGCTCGATTTTTTGAAACATGATAAATAAAAGTTTCCTAAAATAGTCTACAAGATATGAGAAAAAAAAATATTATTTTACTTAAAAATAACGGTATCCTCGATACAAATGTTAAAAAATAATTTTCGAAAATCGTACTTTGCTCGAAAACAGTTCCGAGAATTTTGCTTAAATTTTCTTTCTTTGGATTAATTTTTAAGATCTATAATTTAATATTTTTAGGTAAAATACATTTTTTTTTCTCATATCTTGTAGACTATTTTAAGATATTTTTATTAATGAAGTTAAAAAAAAATCTAGCATCGAGTTTTCGAAATATTGAGTTTTCAAAAAAAAAAATTGAAATTTTTTTTTTGGAAATTTGAATACACAATAATTTTGAAACTGCTGGGTAGCCTTAACAGAAAAAAAATGATCAAAATCGGTTGTATTGTTTTTGAGAAAATCAAAAACAAAAAAAATGGTTCCAAAATAATAATTTTTTTTCATTCATTACCTAGGTTTAACTAAATGAAATTTTATGAATTTTTTCTAAAAAAATCTATGGGACAGTTTTTGAGAAAAAAAAATTATTTATTAAATTTCAAAAAAATCGTATATGGCAGGTAGATACCGTTATTTTTGGTCTTAAAAAAAACAAATAAGGAAACATCCGGGGGAAAAAAATAAAACCTATATCTACCAAGTTTTAAGAAAATCGGCCGAGCCGTTTAGTTGTAGTCGAACAGACAGACAGACAGAATTGCGAGACCCACTCTCGGATTTCGTAGCCAAAGCCATCTTTTCATCTTTAATACGGAGCTACGTAATTATTGGTTATTATGTGGATGTAGTTTTAGAAAACATAGTTTGAAAAAAAATTTAAAAACGAATTTCCGAAGATCTGTTATTATCAACAATAATAGTTTTTTTTTTTAAATGAATACATTTTAAATATACTAATTATATCAGCACTTATTCTGAAATTTCGTTTCGACTCTAACAATCTAACAATGTGTTTGGGTGGCGATATCTCAAAAACCAAGCCTTGTAAGAGATTGCGATTTTTACAATATCTCCTTAACTTATCAAGAGCTATCCGCACATGAAAACTAAAACCTTCTGCGAGGCCTGGTTCTCGAAATAGTCTATCCATAGTAAATTTACTGAATATTGATCCATAGCTAAAATAAATGTTCGACTGGGTCGCACGAACTTGCTCCCATGTAACAGACAAATATGATTTTATGCAAGAACAAAAATTATAAGTCGTTGTAGTGGTTTCTTAAGAAAAATCTTTTATATAAAAACTTTTTAAAAGGTTTTTAAGAAAAAATTTTGGCACGCCAATTTAAAGTTTTTATTATTGTTCGATTAAAAATTAAATTTACAAAAAAAACATATTGAGCCGTTTTGGAAATATCGAATTTTCAAAAAACCAAAAACTAGAACTTTTTTTTTCAAAAATTCAAAAAATATTAATTTTAAAGTTTTTAAATGCAATGTATTTTAGACTTTTTGGAAGCTTCTCTATAAAAAATTTCATTAAGATCCGTTATGTGGATAATGAGAAATTCAAAATTCGAAAAAATGGTTCTATGGCAGGTACAAGCTGTAATATATTAATTTCAATTTTTTTTTATTAAATTAAAGATCGTAAAAATTAATTGGAAGAAAAACAAATTTATCAAAATTCCAGGCGCCGTTTTCGAGAAAAATACGAAAACCATTTTTTTTTAAATTTTTTAGCATTTGTATGGTAGGTACCTTTATTTTTAGGTAAAATAATTTCTTTTTTCTCACATCTTGTAGATTATATTGAGAAACTTTTATTTATCAAGTTTAAAAAAAATCTAGCATGGGATTTTCGAAATATTGAGTTTTGAAAAAAAAAAATTTGAAGTTTTTTTTTAAAATCCAAAAAACTTTTTTTTGGAAATTTGAGTACACAATTCTATTAAAATTTTCGGGGAGCCTTAGCAAAAAAATAATGATCAAAATCAGTTGTACCGTTTTTGAGAAAATCAAAAACCAAAAAAAAGGTTCCATGGGGGGTACCCTCAATAACCATTTTTCGTAAAATTTTTTCAACCATTACCTAGACTAACTAAATGAAATTTTTTTGTATTTTTATTTTTAAAATCTGTCGAACAGTTTTTGAGAAAAAAAAATATTTATAAAATTTCGAAAAAAAATTTTTGGTCTTAAAAAAAAAAACGTGTGGTGGGAAAAATTAAAAGCGATATCTACCAAGCTTAAAGAAAATCGGCCGAGTCGTTTAGCCTGTAGTCGAACAGACAGACAGAATTGCGAGACCCACTTTTTACTTGCGATATACATAGGTAGAGGTACTATAGGGCAAGTTCTGCATTTGAAAAAAAAATCGAACTCGAGATTTTGATCAAAGTTGACCTTACGATGATAGCGAAGATGAATAAAGTGGATCCGGCAATTCCGTCTGTCTGTCTGTATGTCTGTACCTCGAACTACAGCCTAAACTAGTGGAGGTATTTTCTTCAAACTCGGTAGTTAAGGGTCTTCGGTGATTCCCTAGAGGGGAAAATGAAATTTTTTTTTAGCTCTAAAACTAACGGAATCCTCTATACACCCATAATGCAAAATCTTATTTATCTCGAAAAGGGCTCCAATGATTTTGATAAAAAAAAATTAGGTGTGATATTATGGACATGGACTACGTTTTGGTAAAAAAAAATGTGGGGCAAAATGTTATTAAGGGTACCTGTCATAGAACCGTTTTTTTGATTTTCGACTTTCTCATTAACCGCTCTAAGGATTTTAACCAAAAATTTTCAGCAGGAGTCCCCCTAAGTTTAAAATAATATTGTACATAAAAATATTCGAAAAATTATTTGTTGGGTTTTTTTGAAAAAATTTTTTTTTGAAAAATCAATATCTTCAAAACCTATGAACGATTATTTTTTGAAATTATTTCCTAAAATCAACATTTTTTTCTTGAAAAATTTTAAAGAAATTTCTTATATTAAAAATTTATTTATTTAATAATAAAACGATTTTTTAAATTTTGTTTGCATAAATTCATACTTTTCTAGAAATCAGACGGCAATTTCATTTTAAATTCATGTTTTATATTTATAAAATGTATCTTAAATTCTAAAGTACTTTTACATAAGAGCAAGTTCGTGCGATCCAGTCGTGCATTTTATTTAGTCTTCGCTATCATCGTAATGTCAACTTTGATCAAAATCTCGAGTTCGATTTCTTTTACGAATGCATAACTTGCCTTATAGTAGCTATAAATCGCAAGTAAAAAAAAGTGTTAGAAAAGTTTGGAAATATTTCCGCAACCAAGGCTTCTAAAACATTGCAGGGTTAAATTCTTAGTAGAAAATTAGCAAACCTTTCTATGAATGCAAAAAATTGATGTGTCCAAAGGTCTTGGATTTGAATTCAGCCAGTTTGGCTCAGTTTGTGCCATGGAATGAACCAAAAATTGGCCATTTATGTATGGGAGGTATCAAAGCAAGACTTCGGCTGAACCTCCGGAACACGATCTGCTCGAATATGTAAGCAGTTGAAACCTTGAAACTCTATGAACAAATTTGTACAATAAGTGTTAAGCCTAAACTTAGTTTTAAACAAAAAAACAGCTTCTGGTTAATGACAAGTCACAATGGCAAGCATATATTTTTCCTTCTCGTGGTATATGTGTGATTCCAGGTGATTGAGGTTTTGAAAATTATTGCTTTGTTTTAAATTTTGGAAACGCTTCGAATTGAAAAGTTGTTGAGCAAGTTTTGGGGAATTTTATAGAGTTTTCTTTTAAAAATAGGAATAATTTTGGATTCGGATGGATGAAGAATAAGTTCATTTAGGGTCTTGGAAAAGTCATGCATCGAGCACAAGTCAGCATTTATTTTAAGCGAAGCTTGTTCTATGTTTTTACGGGAAAATTTAGGTAAAGATGCCTTTCGTAGGCGTAAATATGAAAATAAAAATTGCGGCAAATTATTAAAGTAGGAAAACAAGAGAGGGCCAAAGATAGATCCTTAAAGAATGCCATTATAGACAACCACGTCGGTCGGTTTGGTGATATCTGTCAAATCGCTGGCCTACGTTTAAAAGAGAACACAAATTTTCACCGAAAAATCGTTTTTAGCGACAAGGTGCATTTTGGATAAATGGCTGTAATAAGAAGCAAAATTGCTATCATATATTCGAAAACGACGATCGTGAAGCGGTGACTTTGAATGCCAATTTGACTAATTGCTTATGGCCCAAATTGAGCCACATGGATCTAGACATAATGTAGTTTCAGCAGAACGGTACTAAGTACCACACGGTGGATGACATGAGTAGCATTCTGAACAGTCCATCGCTCAAATTCAGCCGGATCTATGCGGAACAGTCATTGAAAATTAGATCACTGGGGTTTGTGCTACCGTAAGAAGCCGAAATAGGCATTTGAGGGATGTCATAATCTATAGTAAAATGAATGGGCATTTCAAATTAAAAAGGAATTTTGTAAATTCCTCACACACAGCTTTTCTCATTCCATTTCAACATCTACCTGCCCTTATTGAAAAACCCTCTACATAACGTTATAAAAAACCAACAATTTACGAAACCTGATGCACATTTATTTAGTGTTATAAATCTCCATCAATTGTTGAGTAGAAGTTTTGGTTAAAATTCTCTCATAAAAAATTGTTACATAAATTTTAAAATTTCATAACTCTTGGTTGGCAACTATGACCAACAGGAATATTCCAACAAAATTACTAACATAATTCCCTTCTTCATTTCTGATGGCGCAGCGGGTGGTGGCGGCAGCAGCGCTGCCACATTGCCTCCATTTTCCTGCTTTGCTTTTATGTTGTTTGCTGTTGCAGTAACCTCCGCATCCCCATCTCCTTCGCATCCTCCTGTCCCGCCGCCATGATTCATCTTCATGTCGTCGTCCGTCGTGTCGTGCAGCAGGAGAAACTTTTATCGCTGGCACTCTGCTGCAGAACCGCAAAGCCATTAAAATAGTATTTGCTGCGAGATAAACATACAATTTTGGAACGGTAGCATTTTTGGGCCTGCCCCCCACCCTTCTACCACACATCGAAAAAGCAACTCTAACTTTTTGCAAGGCGCTTTAGTTCGCCCGCCCGTCTTTGCAACACCCGAACTTATACATATCGCACATGCTGCATGCAGTATGCATGCATATGGTGTCGGAGTATTAGGTGATGAACTTATCTTCGCCAGGATGGGTGCAGGATGCTGAATTCAGGAATATTGTGATATTGGGATGCTTGTTCCGTGTACAAGGATGTTGCTCCTTTTTGGGTTGTCTTCGCAAACATTTTCTGCAAATGCAATCCGCATAATATGTATTTTGGCAAAATGAAATGCAATGAAGGGACTTATAGTTCCTATATATGTAATGTTAGAGGGGGCTTTAAGGTTTGCCTTCGCACTGTGAGTGGTGGTTGAGTGTGAAATTGATATCTTTATGTTGTTTGCCGTATACTTTTAGACATAAAAGCGTACAACGCAACACACTATAGGGCACATTAATGTGCAGCTTGAAGCTATAGGTATGCATGAGTAGAATTCCTACAAATTGCATATTCTGCTAGTTTGTGTTTTGTTTTGGTTTGTTTTTTGTGTAAACGATATTGGGAGGAACCTAATATAAATCCTTACCTGCCTGGATTAAAAATAAGACCAACATTTGGGATGAAGGCATTACAACACCACAAGTGCAATATTTATGAGTATCTAGCTAAGTGTAGAGATATCAATATTGGCAAGCGTTCATGTTTTTTTAACTTATTTACCAGCTAACACATGTCTTACAGTTTGTGAGCTCGTACAGTAAGAACATAGATAAAATCAGAAGTAAAATAATTGAAAGAAGCTAAGAGAAATGATTTACTCAGCAATATTTTTAAAATATTGAATTTACAAAAAAATAATTAGTTATTTCTTACTAACAGACCAGTCCTCGCGTTGCTTCACAATTTGTTTTGTCACATATAGAGAAAATAGTCTAATATTTTGAAATGTCTTTAGCCTACCACTTTAGCAGTCGTATAAAAGCTGATGAAGAAAAATATACCAGTACCTATAATAAGTCATACTTCCTTTGAGAATTTAATATTTCATTGAGGAAGAGAGTTCTTGTTTGCTATACTCTTATACTAAAAGGCAAAGATTTTTTTTTGTAAAAAAGTTTAATATAGAGGGTGTTTTTTAAGAAGCTGAAAACTTTGTTTTGAAATAAGAGACATACAAATCTTTTTTAATATCCATGATATTGGCTTTATTTGTCATTAAGGTTTTAATATAAATTCAGGCTTGTGGACTCCGCAGCAGGCACGTACATGGTGTTATCTGGAGGTTCAATTTTTAAATGCTTCTCGTAGTTAATCATTAGGCTCTACTTCGGCAATAAGGCCTCGAATGGTGGCTTCCAAGTGATCACTTGTTTCTGGTTTATTGCCGAAGACATGAGACTTTACATATCCCCAAGGAAAGTAATCTAATCGATGATATGAAGGATTTGGAACACCATAAAACTCAAGTAACGCCCAATATGTTTCTCGAATGAAATTATGTTTTCCGAAATAAATTTGAACTTTTTTTACTTGTGACTTATAGGTAGGTAGGTATATAAGGCAAGTTATGCATTTGTAAAAAAAATCGAACTCGAGATTTTGATAAAAAATTTGTCTGTCTGTCTGTTCGAATGCAGCTAAGCGGCTCGGCCGATTTTCTTCAATCTTGGTAGATATGGGTTTTAATTTTCGCCCCGGATGTTTTTTTCGTTTGTTTTTTAAGACCAAAAATAACAATACCTGCCATACGAATTTTTTTCGAAATTTTATAAATATTTTTTTTTTTTTTTTCAAAAACTCACAGATTTAAAAAAAAACATAAAATTTCTTTTTGCTAAAACCTAGGTAATGGTTGAAAAAAATTTCCAAAAAATGGTTATTTTTGGTACCCCCCTTGGAACCATTTTTTTTTTATTTTTGATTTTCTCAAAAACTATAGGACCGATTTTGATCTTTTTTTTATGTTAAGGCTCCCCAGAAGTTTCAATATTACTGTATATTCAAATTTTAAAAAACTTTTTTCTTGACTTTTAAAAAAAATTTCAATTTTTTTTGAAAAATCAATATTTCGAAAACCCCATGCTCGATTTTTTTAAAACTTGAGAGATAAAATTTTCTTAAAATAATCTACAAGATATAAGAAAAATTTTTTTTTTTACCTAAAAATAACGGTACCCTCCATACAAATGTTAAAAAATGGTTTTCGAAAATCGTATTTTTCTCGAAAACGGTTGCGAGAATTTTTCGTAGATTGTTTTTCTTTCAATTAATTCTTAAGATCTATAATTTAATTAAAAACAATTTAAAAAACAAGATATTACTGACTGTACCTACCATAGAACGATTTTCTTAAATTTTGAATTTCTCATTATCGGCATAACGGATTGTAATGAAATTCTTTAGAGATAGCTTCTAAACATTTTTTTTAAATTTCAAAAAAAAACAAATCAATTTTTTTTTGAAAATTCAAAATCTAGAAAACGGCTCAATATTTTTTTTTTTGAAGTTTAATTTTTATTTAAACAATAATAAAAACTTTAAATTGGCGTACCAACCTTTTTTTCTTAAAAAGTTTGAAAATTTTTTATATAAAAGCTTATTTTTTTAAGAAACCACTACTAAGACTAATAATTTTTGTTCTTGCATGAACCTTTATTTGCTTGAATCACATGGCATCCTTTTTATACCTCCGACTACTAAAGAAGTTGTTTTACTCGTTTAAATAATTGAACCGCTGAGAAGAAAAAGGAAAACATTCCACAAAAATTGGAAATTGAAGTAATGATGCAAAAGCGTAGCTATTTTTATAGCGCACATTTTAAGCCTAAAAACGAAAAAATTCCGTGTAAACCTTCTTTTTAAATGCGATTATAAAATATCATTGAGTGGAAAAAGGAAAAGATTCCAGGAATATTTTCCTTTTTCCTTTCCATTTTGGGGTAAAATGTTATTAACGGTACCTCTCATAGAACCGTTTTTTGATTTTTTGCCTTTCCCATCAACGGCTTTAACGATTTTAACCAAAAATTTTCAGCAGGAGGCCCCTTGAGTTTAAAATAATATTGTATATAAAAATATTCGAAAAAATTTGTTTTGGAATTAGAAATAAAAAATTCCAAGTTTTTTTTGAAAAACCAATATCTTTAAAACCTGTGAACGATTATTTTTTGAAACTATTTCTAACATCTATACCACTAAATACTTAAAATTTGGCACCCCAAATTTTGTTCTCGAAAAATATGAAGAAAATGTGTTATATAAAAATTACTTTAATTTTAAAAGGATTAATCACGGCAATTCCATACATTTGAACATTTTTATCTCATTAAATCCATGTTTTATATTTATAAAATGGATTTTAAATTCCAAAGTACTTTAACATAAAAGCAAGTTCGTGCGATCCAGTCGTGCATTTTATTTCTGTTTATTTTTATTTCCTTGAATTATTATTAAAATATTGTTTTAGTTTTTATTTTGCAGAATTATTTAATATTAAATAAATAAAATGTTTTGAACCCATTATTTATATTATTTGAATAAAAAAACTTAATTTAAAATAATTTATTTGATTTTTTTTTTCAATTAGTAGAAAAAGGAAAACATTCCACTCACTTATTAAGCCAGAGCTTAAAGTTTTTAATTTCAATTGTTTGGTATGTCACTCTTCTTTACTAGCTTTACATTTGTCCTTCAGAATGTTTTGAAGAATAACTTTCAGTTTCAGAAATAAACAGTTTTCTTCGATTTCCCAAAAACTATGATTAGTGGAATGTTTTCCTTTTTCTTCTCAGCGGTTCAATTAATTTTTATGCTTGAACAGTTTTTCTCTAATAACATTCATTTTTTAAATTCTTAGTCGTTTACATAAGAGCAAGTTTGTGCGACCCAGTCGTGCATTTTATTTATGACGACGTGAGTTTTCATTACGATTTCCCAAACCGAACTAACCTCAAAGAAACCGACAATTTACAAATCCACTGTCACAGAAAACAGTGTTGCCAATTCAAAGTTATGCACCTCTAAAAAAAACGCCTTTTATATTAAAAAAAAATTATACAGGCATTTTAAATTCCATAACGAGAAAAAAGACATTTGGGGAATAATTTCCCATAAATCAATATGTTTGATGGGGGTGAACAACCGTCTGAGAACACTATTTATTCTTTGGCGCCAAATTTTGCAGAACACGTTCAAATCAACTCTTTCAAGAGATAAGAGAGAGTGTTGCTAAAAACCCACGTTTGTCGTATCGCTTTGCATTTATTTTCCCATACTGTGCAACTCACTCAATGAATTTTTCCGACAGACCAAACAAGTCGAATGCATGAAGAATGCAGGATTCTTAAAACCAAAATCAAGTATTTTATAATGAAAATAAACAATAATGGACCCAAAGTGACTGCCTTGTGGAACTCAGGAATTATACAATAAAAGCGTTTCGGAGCACTCGTTACCAAAGGCTAAACAATAACTTCCATTTTCTCAATAAGACAATGTGGTTATCACTATTATTAAATCCCAAAATCTTCAATATACTCGTACTAATTAAGGTTTTTGTGACACAACTTTTCAAAAACTTAGGAACTTCAAATCGACACCTAGACTATTTTGATCTATTTCAAAGCCTGGAATGATAGTCCGATACGCCGACGATATGGACATATGAAAGAAAACAGCGTGATGTGATTGTCGTGTTTTTGATTATTTAGACGGAAGCGAAGAAGATGAACTTACGGGTCAGCAAGAGCAAGACCTGTTATCAATAAATAACATCCTAATAAGCCGAACGACAACTGTCAGCGTATAGACGACTAAAACTTTGATTTTATATTCCAAGCCACCGCTATTAAGTGAGATAATGACAGCAGCACTGAGATCAAACGTAGAAGAATAAACTCTTACAAGTCGTTGTTTTCTTGACTCAGAAGGCAATTAAGGTTATGTTTCTATCAAGAAATGAATGGGATGATGACGTCGTGAAGAAAGACTTCCACAGAAATATCTTTACTGATGGCTCAAGGAAAAAGTGCGGTATTGGTTTAGGAATCTTCCCTGTGACCTTGGATCTATCTAGGTCGCTTTGGGTGCCCGACTTTGCTTGTCTTTTTCATGCTGAATTAATGGCTATAAGGGAAGCGTGAAAGGTACTCAAACAAGATCTAAGCCAGAATCAGAATATGGGTGGTATCACAGACAGTCACTCTTTGCTGGGTTACAGGTCATTGTAGCATTAATGGGATTCAACGGACGGATGAGCTGGCCAGGCAAGGATCAGCCTCAGCCCTTCATAACTCGCTTGCGCAAAGAGTCAATAATCCGCTCAAAGTTATGAAGGGCAAAATTCTCTCAATTTTTTTTTTTAGCGAATCGAACCGTAGGTGGAGCAGTTTAACTAACTGCATTATATCTAGAAAGATGTGGGTCTTCAAAAATAAATTCCGAACACTTGATCTAATATGCAAACCCAGGCAAGACATAACGAAGATCGTATAGGGAACACTGGTCATTAGCAGAGTTATAGGTATTACTCACAACACTCACTGTCATATAGCTGTGGCGACAATAGGGAAAAGGAAACAGTCCCAAACTTTCTCTGCAAATTCCCTGCTCTGGCCAAAGTTAGAGCATAATTATTAGGAAGGGTATTTTTTGAGGACTTTGACGAACTTTCGTATTATGAAGATCAAAGACTTGATCTCTTTTCTCAACGTGACGAAATTGCTCTAGGATGAACTTCGGTTACTTCTATGCCGTGCTCTTCGTTTGACTCCTTAGATCAAGAGCTAGCGGACTGAAGGCTTTGACTGAGGCCTACGTTGAGGGGGCCCGAATAGTCACTCAATCAAATTGACTACTTTTTCAGTACCAGGCAACAAGCTGCCTAGCTTGGCACAGTTTAGATGGGGTCAGATGAGTGTGGCGGTCCTGCTGAGTGAGGGATGCAATTTCAGTATGATTGTGCAAAATCAAACAATAAGAGACATCAACACCTACTAGAGCTCAATTTTTGAACTTAATTTTAACTGGATTATTCTGTGAGAATGTCCACAGTTCCCCATATTAATCCCATCCACAGGGACATATCATACGAATTATGGTATCAAAATGGCGCACTTCAGCGCTAATTGGGCCACAGAGCTAGACTGCCGGTAGTCGCCATTTTTAACTATTAACTAAATAAAACTCTTATCATTCATGCCCATGTATGTGGTGCAGAAACATCGACCTTGTAAAAAGTGGATGAGAAGTCTTTAGGATGTTTAGAGAGGAAATTTCTTCGGGTGAGTTTCGGTTCCGTCTGCATAAATGGAGAGTGGAGGATAAGATAAGTGTACGGCCAATATAATGAAATCAACCTATTCAAGCGAATTAATGTCCAACGACTGAGATGGTTCGGTCAGGTATAACGAATGGACCTAAATGCTCCGGCCCGAAAAGCTCAGTAGAGGAAAAACCGTGATTTAAGGGGTGCACTAACTTGGGAGAGAACTCAGCTAACTTGGCTTCCGAAACTGGAGACAGCTAGCTTACAACCGATTTGGCTGCATAAGCCCTGGTGCTTGTATGTTATAGACTTAGAATTCATAACTATAAAATTAATTTTTTAAATGGCTAATACCATGGCAGAATACCTTTTGCCATGTAATTTCTTAAGTAAATATGCAAATGTTTTTGTTTAAGTTTATTTTAAGTTTTTATAAATAAAATTTGTAGAACAAATCTAATAAAAAATTTGAAACGCCAACTAAAAATTTAATTTTTTTTTACAAATTTATGAGAATTTTACAAAAAAAAATTTTGTTTCAAAATCCAAAAAATATTTTTTTGAAGTTTTAATATGCAATAATTTTCAAACTTTTAAAAATCTTTTGCACACAAGATTTTATTAAAATCCGTTATGCCAATAATGACAACCTCGAAATTCGTAAAAATAGTTCTATGGTACGAACTGCCAGTAATGTCACAATTTAATTTTTTTATCAAATCATATATATGTATGTATTGTAAGAATTAAGAAAAACAGAATTTTTTTTTTTTTAATTTTGTGCTGTTTCGAGAAAACTTACGTTACGAAACCCATTTTTTAATATTTGTATGGTGAGTACCTACCATTATTTTTAGACAAAATAAAAATGTGTTCCCCCATTTTGTAGATAGTACTAAAAAACTGCTAATTGTCAAGATTCAAAAGCATTCGGCGTGTGTTTTCGAAACATCGAGTTTTCAAAAAATAACCTATAATTTTTTTAAGTATCCAAATAAATTTTGTTTTAAAAATTTGTGTACATAATCCAACATCTTAAGAAAAGTGGCATGAAAAAATTTATAAAAACCAAATGTACCGTTTTTGAAAAATTTAAAAACAAAAAGAATGATTTCATGGGGAAACCACATTTTTTTGGAAGTTCTTGCGATCAAAAGCTAGGTTTACTTAAGAAAAATTTTTGAGAAAAAAAAATAACTTCTAAAATTACTATCAAAATTTGTATGACAGGTACCGCTATTAGGGTATAAAAAAAAACAAATGGGTGGGATTAAAAATTAAAAAATGCTATCTTCCAAATTTGAAGATAATCGGCCGCGTCGTTTTAGGAAGTCGAACAGACAGGCAGTCAGAATTGCGATACCCACTTTTTCATCTTCTCTTTCATCATAATGCCGAGTCAAATCAAAATTTAGAAATAGATTTTTTTACGAGTGCATAACTCTTTTTGCCAATTTTTTTTTTGTTTTCACAAAAAAACATGCCCTATATAGAAAAACATAACAAAGTTATCACTTTCAAAAACCTTTGTATCGTTCCGTTGGAAGTAAGTTAATTCAGCCTTGACGGATTTCGAAGTTTAACACAAACTGTTGGCCCTTAAAATATTTCCCCTTTAATAAAAACTATCCTTGAACTTAAAAAAAAAGAAGATTTTCAAACCAACAAACGAGTTTTTGAATTTTTCAAGTACCTAAACAATTTCATAACAAAAAAACAACACTCTCAAGCATTCAACAAATTTTACTAATTAAACACTTTTTTTAAAGCAAAATTCCTTTGCCTATTGAAAGCAATAAAAGTAAATACAAGTCCAAAGGAACACCAAGCTCATTATTATTGGCATTACAAAAACAAAAAAATAAAAGCCCCCCAAAACAACAAAATAGATTTGGCCTTTAATTAGCCATTTTATAGCCTCGGCTGCATACAAAGTAGAAATCATTTGCCAACAGAAAAGAAAATACAAGTCTCTTCAGCTCACTTATCCTTACACAGGATATTCCTGGCGAAAAATCCAATTAATGAAACTGCATTGTTTAAAAAAAAAAAAAAAAAACTAAAAACGGCATTAGCTACCCGTCAGTGAATTGCAGGGCTACACTTGCGAATTTATAAGGCAAATAAATATAAAAATGCAACCGACTGTGAGCGTGCAATTGCATTCCAAATTATCTCAAGCTGCTGCTATGCTGTCCCTTTCGGGGCTGCACAAGAAGCTTCGACGGCGTCGGCATCATCATCTTGTAGGCAAAAAGTGCTTGCACGCCATGGAATTTGCTCTTTTTCTAAAAAATTTCGGTCACTAGATACGAAATATTTTCATTTCAGAGCAATCCAGAAATACAAAAATTGTGTCGAGGATTCAAAGTTGACCGCTTGGCGAGTGGTGTGTTACAGCCTGCGGAACGAAAAATGTTAATTGGTTTAGTTTTTTTACTAATTCAAGCTCCCTTTTTCCCAACCAAATGTATTTAAGATTCTAACATGAAGCTAAAAAAAAAATAAAATACTAAAAGCATTGATTCAGATTCAAGTAGATCCAAATGAAACTTTGTTTTAAATAAATTGACACTCAATGGTTTTTGATATTCCATAAAAAAGTTTCCGACAAAATTGCCGCCCTTAAACTAGGAAAATAAGCATAACCGGGAGCTTCAGTGAGGAACTTTCGAAATTAAAACAAAAAAAAAAGAACCCTTCACTTTTCCAGGAAATAAACTAAAAGGATGTGGAGCACCAAACTTTGCCAACAGGAACTTAAAATAAAAACTGCTGAAAATAGTTCAAACTATGCCATGCAGTTGCACTCTAAATACCGCATAAAGGCACACATCCTGAAGTAAAACCAACAAAAAAAAAGATTCCTTTGTATGGGTGAAGGGCTATACTGCACTCGATTGCCAAACCAAAAGAATGGTATTTTTAGAAGAAATAACGAACACACAACTTTAACGACTTCCGATTTCTGTTTGCTGTAAATCACTACCACCAAACCCATCAATTCGTCTATGTCTACTTCAATTTTACAAGCAGGAGAAAAAATTCGGCAAGAAAACCAAGAGCCAATGTGTGGGCGTAATGATTTATCAAAAAGGGGAAAAAAAAACTTTCGACAGTTTCAAAAGTTTTCTTAGCAAGACAAACAAATTAATGCCAAAGCATCAAGGAAGCAAAGAGAACTAGTGGAAGTCTTTTTATTTTCTTAAGCTAGTAAATATTTATCTTTGAGTTTGAGCCAAATTTCAAAGTAAGATCGGATCGTTCTCGACTTTTTTCTGAGCCTTTTTTTAACTGCTAGCGGTGTCAAGTTAAGCATTCTAGGTGGACAAAATTATTGCAACTGCAATGTGATAAGCTTCTAATACTTCATTATTGACTTTGTTCTGTATCAAAGTCTTCTGGGCCCGACAGATCTGACGAAGTCTTCTATTTTTAATAATTCACACGTGCTCAAGAGTTTCTTGAAAGACACTCATAATGTTTAACACTGCTCGTGGGATGGGGAAATTAAGAAGGGATAGGAAGGAACTTGTCGATGAACATTTGTCTTAAATGAATTGAAGTGAAGTGAAGGGAAAACCGTTCCGCGAAAAGTATGTCATAATCGTGTTGACCGACTAAAAACCGATTCTCTGTATTTGACGGTACGTATAAATTTAGGCTTGAGGGTGAACTGATAAGCATTCCTAGCGAAACGGGTATAATGGGTGAACTGGTTGAGGGGGGGAATGCAACTGGTTACTTCGAGTGAGCATTTCCTGTGAAAGAAACGATAAAACGAAGAAATACATGAAACATTCCGACGCACTTTGCTCTAGAAATGGGATCAATGATAGCTCTGTTTCCTATCAGTTTTAGCTCTGTTCTGAATTCTATCCAAAATAATTGGAGAGAAGTTTGAGTTGCACCTGCCTAAATCTTTAAGTTATATTCGCATCTTGGACGTATAAACACCTTTTAAATTGTAGCCAGATCAAAGGGAGTGAACAATTTCTTACATCGATATGTAGAAATCCCAGGCATTTAGCAGAATTTTTGGCGGTCTCGAGAATGTGATAATTCCAACGCAGATCGTAAAGATCGGAGTTTAATGAACTTATCATACGATATCGTTGCAATTCCACTTCCGAAGGAGGTGGACGTGAATTTGAGAACGAGTATGAGAAGCTGAGGGTAGAGCCGTCGTCGGTAAAACAATGAAGTGCATTAGATGTTTCAGACAAAGGATCATTTATAAAAATGAGGAAGAGACTCGAGGACAAAACGGAGCCCGCGGGAACACCAGCATTTAATTTGTGAAAATCAAATTAAAACAGTCCAATATTTTACGTATTGAACGATCTAGAATGCAATTTCTAATCCAAAGAATAAGGGTTGCCTAGTGGCCTAGTGCAAAACTCAATTAAATGCCTTAGAAACATCAAGCTCAATAATCTTACTTTCTCCAAAACAATGTTAACATCTGTTTCACTCTTCGGTGAGATATGCCATCATATCACCAGTGGAACAATTGGTGCGAAAACCGTATTGCCGGTCATTAAGAAGCTTTCAATCTGCGAGATATTTCTTGAGTTGATGATTTATCAGCGATTCTCTTTGAAAAGAAGAGACGCAAGAGCAATTGATCGATAGGAATAGGGGGAGGAAGGGTCGCCTTTTTTAGGAATAGACTGGATACATGCTGTTTTTCACCTTCTATGGAACATTCCAGAACAGTAGAACAGTGTTTTGCCAGCGATAAAGAACACCTCTTCAAAAGAATGGGGAGTATAAGTATACCGTCTTGATGGTATACTTATACTCCCCATTCCAGCGGATTTGTTTATATCAAGATCTTGAAGGGCTCTTGCAACTGTACGAGTGCGGAAATATACCTGTCCCATTGAATGATTTACGTTCTCAAGTACAGGAGGAGCAATGTTGCTAACAGGCAACGTGGATCTAGCATCGAAATGAGCTGCAAATACATTTGCCTTCTCTTAAGTTGGTTGTCATTTTAGATGAGCGTTGGAACCAAAGATGAATTTGACTTTTTTTTTCGTTCTTGACAAATGACCCGGAATTTCTACTGCCTTTGGGACATTTCAGGATTTTTTGCCTTATTTTCTGGTCATGTAAGAATTTGGTTCGTTTTATAACAGAGTTGCATTGGTTTCTGAGTTGTTTATACTTTTTCCGATTCTCTTCAGTTGGGTTGGCTTTTTAAGAACGGAAACTTACTTCTCTCAACGTGATAGCTTTTTTACAGCTTGTATCGAACGAAGACTTTTCTTTAGGATTTATACTCTTAATTCACTCAACATTATTATCTTCCTTGGGGTGTCATCTGTTCTGAATAGCGGAGCCATCTTGAATTGTGTACATTGAAGTCGCCCGCAATATCGACTTCAGTGTGAGGGTACTAGAAAAAAAATTCCTGAAATGGAATCAGCAAGCACTTCAAACTCATTCAGAGTTGAATTGCTGTCAACATTTGGACTCCTATAAATGAAACAATAATGGTTGATGTGCTTGCGGATAATGAGTTTAAGCCACATTAAGTTAAAGTTCGTATTAGAACAATATCTTTATTGAAGAAGGCTCTGGCAAGCATCATCATATCTCACATAAACTAAAAGGCCGCGTTATGGCGAAAGAGTAATGACATTAGGTATTATCCAAACATATATGATGTTTAATAGAAATAATTTCACGTCTAAAATAACTCCTGTAGTTAAAGGATGCTTTCTTTCTAAGAGAAGTTGATACTTGACATTTGACTCCATAAATATTAAGGCAGTTAATTTTAGACCATTGTGCTAGCATTATAAAATCAACTTGTAACAGCATGCAATCTTGAATTAATTCGATGTATCTGTATAGTTTTTAAAGAAGACATTAAGAATAAATGAAAACTTCAAATATATCATCAATAAATGAAAGAAAGAGCAATGGTCCAATATGACGTCCCTGAGGTACGACGGATGGAACAACAATTTTAACAATTTGAGCACGGTCATTTAGATAAGATTTAATCGATTTAAGTAAATTAAAATGAAAACTAAGGCATGCTAATTTATGTAGAAGAATAGTTAGATTAACTCTAATGCTTTTTCTTAATCGGTGAAAATAATATCAGTTTAAAAATTCTTTTCGAAATTAGATAAGTAAGTAAGTAATTAGATAGTAATTGATAAATAATGAAAGATTAGTAGCTGTTGACCTGAGTAACTGATATTTTGCAGGTTGGTCTACGAGTATAATTAGAGATTAATTGCCTGGATCTCGCTTTAAATATAGGGCTAAGGTAGAAAACTTTAAACTCACTTAAAAATGTCCCGCAACGAAAGGTTAAATAAAAACATAAGAAATTCAGCTAAAGCTTCAGCTGCAGTTATTTTAAATATTGGTAAGAAACCATCTGGTCCAGATGATTTGGATGTATCAACTTTGGGCCATGTAGTGGTTTCTTTGTAAATCATAGGTGGTTTTGCCATTGACAGCTGTTTCCCGCTCGAAATCTTGACAGAAGGTCTGCATTATACATCCGTAGAACGAAATGAGTTGCTTTACCCTTGAAAAACTTTGGGAAATATTGAAAAGTTATTTCCAAAGTGAGTGCTATGTAGCATAAACAGTGGGTTTTTTTTAAAGAAGTTTTGGCCGAAATGCAGTACCCACCGCACCTGCTGCAGGTAAATTTGTGCAAAATGTTCTTGGGAAAAACACTCATGGTCTCCATTAAGAGCGCACAGACGAGAATGTGGCTGCTGTATCCAACACGATCTCGAACATCAACTCCTCTTCGATCTCAATAGCGCAATATTTCACGCACTAGCCTGAAGAGAATTCCGAACAAAGATTTCGGATTATTCGGTTATAATGTTCAGATAATTGAAGGGGCACGACCATTAGCTTGAATGATGTTATGTTCTATAATTAATGGGAATGTTTGCTCTTACTAATAAATCCATAATACTTGGACAAAATTTAGTTTTATTAATTTTATTGCATTTTTGAAAAGAAACTTGTATTCGGAGCCTTAGCATAAACAAAATTGATAAAAATTAGTTGTACGGGTACGAGCTGTAATATATTAATTTCAAATTTTTTTTTATTAAATTAAAGATCGTTTAAATTAATTGAAAGAAAAAAAATTTTATCAAAATTCTAGGCGCCGTTTTCGAGAAAAATACGATTTTCTCTTTTTAGGTAAAATAAATTTTTTTTCTCACATCTTGTTGATTATATTGAGAAACTTTTATTTATCAAGTTTAAAAAAAATCTAGCATAATACACAATTCTATTTAAGTTTTTGGGGAGCCTTAGCAAAAAAAAATGATGGAAATCGGTTGTACCGTTTTTGAGAAAATCAAAAACAAAAAAAATGTTTCCATGGGGGGTACCCTCAATAAACATTTTTCGGAAAATTTTTTTCAACCATTACCTAACTTTAACTAAATGAAATTTTTTTTCTGATTTTATTTTTTAAATCTGTCGAACAGTTTTTGAGAAAAACAAATAATTTTAAAATTTCGAAAAAAATTCGTATGGCAGGTACCGTTATTTTTGGTCTTAAAAAAAAGAAAAAAACGTGTATGGGTCTACAAAGTTTAAAGAAAATCAACCAAACTGTTTAGGCTGTAGTCGAACCAACAGACAGACAGACAGAATTGCAAGATCCACTTTTTTAGTCTTCGGTGTCATCGTAATGTCAACTTTGATCAAAATCTCGAGTTCGATTTTTTTTACGAATGCATAACTTGCCTTATAGTACCTATAAGTCGCAAGTAAAAAGGTTCTGGTAAGCATTTCTGGAATTTTTACAACCTTTAGCAGACGGGTTTTAGTAAATGAATTTTTTTGATTTTTACTTGCGGCATATAGCTAGCTGCGAGCAAAAAATAGAAGTTCAACGGAAAATGATTTTTTTTAAATCAAACTGTTATTTACTGATCATTAGTTTAACTATAATACAAATCAAAATTGGTTTGAAAATAAAGGGAGGAAATTAATAGCAGTGTTTCTCCTCTTTTGCGTAATTTGATTAAAAAAGAGTTACAAAAAAGCTAAATTCAATGCCATTTTTGGCCAATGAAGATGTAGTATTTGGCATGACCAGTATTTTATATTACGGCATCGCAATAACGCTTTATAGTGTGAACAAGCCTCTCACATCTTTGTGGTGTTATTGACTTTCAAGCCTTGTCAACTACGCCTTATAACTGTTTGTTGTTTTTTTGGTTTTACATTCTTCTTCCGATTTCTTTTTAATGTCCACCCAAATATTCTCAATAGGATTGTGGTACGGGGACTGAGCAGGCCACTCCATAACCTCAATCTTGTTGTTCTGCTGGTGTGCTTTGGATCATTATCCTTCTGAAAGACCCATTCAAGTGGGATTTTGAAGTCGGCATATGGCAGCATAATGTTTTGCAAAATTTTGTCTGCTGGTTCGTTATACTTTTTACCAAAATATTTGACCAATTCCAATTTGTACGAGAAGTATCCCCATACCATGATACTAGATGCTCCATGTTTAAGCGCTTTTATGGTGTATCTAGGATAATATTTAGTATTTGGATTTCGTCTTACATATGGCTGAGATCCTTTACTTTCGTCAGGCCAAAAAATATTCCTCCACTTTTAAAGAGCCGCGCAAGATTAATTGTGTTTTTTTTAGAAGTGGGACTTTCCGTGGACTCTGGGAATTTAAATTGTGTCCCATCAATCGTCTTCTTAAAGGGTGGGCGGTCCGATAAGGACTTAGCCTACAAAAGAAAAACAAAAATTTTGGAAAAGTGGCGATTTATATTTCTCAACATAGTCTTTTACTTTTACTTCTTTTACCCATCCGAAAAATGGGTTTTCTTGGGGTCTGCAGAGTAGGCCTCCGTGGTGGCGATGACCTCCTCATTCGACTCAAATTTCTGTCCGGTCAGTGACTTTTTCAAGTTTGCAAACAGAAAGAAGTCACACGGGGCAGCAGTTCGTAGTGCAATTCGATCAATTTGGCCGAGGCGACGGCGTAGGTGTGAGCCGGTGCTTTAGCCAAATGGGGCTGTTTTTTCTTCAATAATTCGGTATAGTAGAGCCCTGTGATCGTTTTGCCCTTCTCCAGGTAGTCGATGTGGCAATCACCTTTCCGGCCGATTGGACAGTCTTCGCCATCTTTGGAGCACGTTCGCCAGGTGAAGTCCACTATTTCGAATGTTCCTTGGTCTTTGGTGTGTACCAGTAGATCCTTGTTTCATCGACAATCACGACACGACGCAGAAACTCCTTCGGATTGCGCTTAAACAGCTTCAAACACTGCTCTGAAATGGTCTCACAGATGCGCTTGTTGTTGCGTGGTAGCCTTTTTCGGACACCTGGGCGAGGCTCATTAAAAACCGATGTGCCACCACGTTCAAATTCCGTATACCATTTTTTTTGATGGTTGCCATCGAAGGAGAAGAGTCACCGTACAAAGCTCTTTGATTTCGGTGCGCGATTTCCATTCCAACAATAAGAATCGAATCACCGACCAATATTGCTCTTTTTCCATTTTTCAAAAATTTTGCAGACAAGCTGGCTTCAACACTTGGTCAAAACAAAACTACGACTCCGATTCGGCTGAAGTTTTGACAGTTGCCGTCTAAGAGAATGTATCACTAAATACTTATCGGGCCGCCCTCGTACTGCATCATGCATGGTGAATCAAGTTCACCCACTGTTTCCGCATACACCTATAGGAGGTCATTTAGAAAACCCAATAACTCGTTTAATGTAGAGGCTTTAGAACTTCCTTATGCCCTCGGTGTTCCAACTTTGTCTTCAAATTTTATGCCGTTTCTTACCATTTTTACTGAACAATCAACAAGAACCTGAACTTCCTTACAAAGTTTGTCATCTATAATAGTAAGCGTTTGAAAAAGTTTGAGTCTTTCTGGTGTGCAGCACGACCCACATCAAAGGAACAAATTCAACGGTTTTGAAACTAACTCGGTGGAAATATAAAATAAAAGTATAGGACTTACTTTTTACTAAATCAATTTATATATTCGTAAAAAAAATCGAGATTTTGATCAGACTTGACATTACGATGATAGCAAAAACCGAAAAAGTTCAATTCTCTCGGTTTTATGTTCCAATACATGCATAAGCGGCTGAGCTGAATTTATTAAAACTTGGCAGATAGCATTTTCCAAACTTTTTTATTTAAACTGTTTTAAAAAATGTATATAAAAAATTATTTTTTCAAGAAACCGCTACAACGATTTATAACTTTTCTTGCATAAATTCATATTTGCTTCTGACTTCTAAAAGAGTTTGAAAAATTAATTTTATGGTTATGAATAGTTTTCTCTCAAAAAATTTATTTTTTAAAATTCTCAGTCTATAACATATGTAAGAGAAAGTTCGTGGGAACCTGTGCATTTTATTTATTTTAATTTCCCGAAAAGATTCCTTCGATAAAATTAATTTTTAGCAAAAATGCCAAATACGCTAAGATATGTGGGTAAGCCATGTTTTGTTATTCGAGGTTGATTCCCGTATATATTTATACATATGTATGTACATATATAAGAAACCGCTTAGGGTTGTAAACTTCAAGGCAGATCTTTCCTCACATTGGATTAAAACCCTAACAGCGAACAAACATCCTCAAGAATCCCCTTTTATTATTTATGTTTTGATTAAAATTTGAAGGTCCTACAGACAAATTATTTTTCATTGTTAATCCTTAGTGAAACCAGCTTCCTTGCTTCATTTAATAACGTCGTCGTCGTCGTCGGTCGACGGTGGCGTCGTGATGTGAAAAAAAAAAAATTATTTCAAAATAAATGTGTCAAGGATACATCATGCAGTGTAGTTTTAATAATAATAATGTGACTCTGAAAACTGTCGCCTTTGTTTGTCTTTTCTTATGTATTTTCAAATATTAAAAAAAAAATATTCAAGAAACTTGAATCCTGAGTCCTGATAGAGCTTATGGGTGATTTATCAAAAAAAAAAATGTGTGTGTATGTTCTTTTGTGTATTTTTGTTTCAGCAAAATAAGGCAACAAACTTTGAAGAAACCATCAGTCGCAACAGCCATGATGAAGATGAAAAGGCGAATAAATTTTCTTATAATTTCCTTTTCGCCTCGATTAGCATACTTAATCACTTTGCATATTCACCATCAAGTCAGCTATATATTTAATGAAGACGTTTTGATGAATATGGCCAAAGCAAAGGATATTTTTAGTTTGTTTGTGTTTGCACAACATACAAACTAATAAAGTACATTCACACACATACACATGTAAAAATAATATAAACGTAGAATACTTACGGAAGAAGTATCTCAAATGTGTGGAAAGTATAAAATAAACATTGAATTTTTATCAAGTGTATTTAAATTTTCGGGCTGGTTTTGGGATTTCGGATTGCGGTAGAGAAGGGGTATTGTTTATCTCAACTTAAAAGTCAATATGTTTTGCGCTTTAATTAAAAACGAATATTCACAGGATATTAAATTTTGTACAAAAAATTGATAATCTCAGTGAACATGAGAGGAATTAAAATTTTAACAAATATCTTAAATTGGAAACACATACAGTTATCAAAAACAATACGACCTATATCCAAAATAGTTACTCCAGACTTCTATCGGCTCAAAAAATTTGGCTCAAAAATAAAAACTGGTATTTACGACTGAGTGACGTCACCTTTTTAATAACGGACGTTATTCGACTTGGTATGCCAGGATTCAGAGAAATTTCATGATACATGATGAAATGAAATGATGCACCATCTTGCTGAAAAGTAAAACAGTCATCTTCTGATTGCAGCCTTGGAATTGGGGGCAAAAGTTGATGCACCAAGATATCTTGATACCTACTGGCATTCGCAGTGCCATCGATGAAGCATAAATTGCTCACTCCTTGTGCTGACATGCATCCTCACACCATTACTGAAGCTGTAAACTTTGTTTTCCTACGAAAGCAATCTGGGTGAAATGCTTCAGCTGGCGTTCACAAATCTCAATACCCTTATCCGGGAGGCTTCAACACGAAGCTCAAATCGAGACTCATCGCTCCATATCACACTCCTCCATTGCCTCATCGTTCGTTCAGTTTTGATGAGCCCGAACCCACTCTAAGCGCTTCTTATTCAGCAAAGGAGTTAAAAGCCGTTTTTCTTTTGCCTGAGTGATGCGTTTTGAAAAAAAAAATTAATTTTCTAGGAAATCGTATAAATTTACTAAAAATGATAAAATTACCTTAAACAATTTATATCCCATTTTCTGCATTTCGCGAGTGCAGGTGTCTCTTGAAACTTTTTTGTATGGCATTTTTCCACTCTAATGTGATATTGCTCGTTGTAGCACGACGATCTTTCTTGAGAATTTTTTTCAAAGATTTTCTATCTTGACAGGTAGCAATTTCCGTTCTTCTTGCATAAATTTATTATATTTCTAACTGAAGACTGTGTTATTTCCAATATCATATGCACACACATTTTTTGGTAATATTTTAGTATTCTGTTGAGCATGTCCTCCGATAAGCATTTGCCATGCGCCATTGTGAGCTTTGACTAAAATAATAATCAGTGCTTGCTGTGCAACAGAACAACCAGTGGTACAACTTTACTTCAATTGAAGCAGATCTACTTCTTTTTTTTCAAAATATTTTAAAATCTACTTCCTACTTCGCACCATCAGCAAAATACTGAAATCTACTTCATTTTAAAAATATCTGTTTCAACCTACTTCAATTTTACAAAAAAAAGGCAAATCTATTAATTTTTCTATATTTCACTCTAGGTAGTATGTAACCCCAGAATTACCATAAAACAATAAAAACAAAAAAAAATGTGTTGACAATACAAATACACAAATGAATAATTTTAAAAAGATAAAAACTCACAACACTCATGTGTTTTTATAAAAATTTAGCTTGTATCTGTGTTTTTATTTTCCAATAAATTATAGTAATTTTTATGTTATTATTTATATTTAAGTTTTATTAATAAATTAATTATTTATATATGAAATTTCTTTAAAATTAAAAGATATGAATTGAAAATTAAGTATTTAACAAAAATTCATTTCAAATCAAAGAAGCTCCGATATAAAATGTGTTATCGAAATCGGTAGAGTTGGAAATGAGAAAAAATGTTGACCGCATTGTTGGTATGGTCTACACATAATTTTTTGTATCTAAATAATTAGAATCGTTCTCGGAATAAACATGATATTTCATGATGGATGGATGTATGGAAAGAAACGTGCTAAAAAACAAACCATTTCAATTTCTCTTCTAGGGTGCAGGTTGAGGTACAGACCTACAGACATATACATAGATAGACGGAATCACTAGTTTTTCTTGTTGTAATGTCAAAGCAAGTAAAAAGTCATTTAAAAATCTACTTCGATTTTTTTCAATTTATTTCACTTTTTTCTTCAAATCTACTTCGACTTTTTTTCCGGAAGTGGTAACGCTGAGAACAACTCATCAATTAACGGTACATGTCATGAAAGAGGTAAGAGACAAATAAATAACGGCATAGACCAACTTTCTTGCGGCGAAAAGCTAACGGGCCCAGTATTTTGCAACAAAAAAATTTGTATTCATTCAAATGTTTGAAAACAATTATTAATTTTGCTTAGTTGTCAATTGTAATGATATGAAATATATAATGATAAACACATGTTCCCGAATCAACAATTATTGCCATATTAATTCAGCATACGAAAAACTCCGAAAAATATTATGTTATGCGCTTTAACGAAAGAAGACAGCATTAAGTTTTTCAAGCATTAAATTCTGCGCGGTTTATGGTTCCCCATTTGACAATGCTATTGAGATCAGAATTTAAAGAGCTTATCGTACGCCGCCATTCTAGATTCACAAGTATAATGTATCGGGAAACGAATATGAGAAGCTGAGAATACTGTCGTCAGCAAAACAATTATTGGATTAGAAGTTTCAGACAAAAGGTCATTGATGAACGTGAAATCATCCAATACAACTTGTAGTTTCTAATCCAATGAAGAAGAGATTCAGCAATACCAAATGCACAAATTTTCGATAAGAGAGCTTGATGCCAAACTCTATCAAATGCTTTTGAAATATAAAGTGCAATAATCTTAAACTTTCTCCAAAACGATGTTAAGATTTGTGCCACAATTCGGTGAAATATACCATTAGATTTTAGATCACCAGTGGACCTTTTGCTACGAAAGCCATATAGCTAGTCTACAAGAAGATATTTCTTAAGTTGAAAATTTATTAGCGTTTCCATGACCTTGACTTTGGAAAGAAGGGATGTAAGCACTATTAAGCGATAGTTAGAGGGGAGGAGGACTCGCCTTTTTTAGGCACAGGCTGGGTAAATGCTGTTTTCCATCCACTCGGAAAGAGACCAGTACACAAGGACAGATGGAAAGAAGCTTACGCAGTGGTCTTGCAAGCTTTGAAATAAACATCTTCAGAACAATTGGAGGAATACTATCCGGGCCATGGGATTTGTGAATGTCAAGATCTTTTAGTACTCTAGCAACTGCACGAGTGCGAAAGATGATTCGTCCCATAAAATCGCTTACGCTAGCTCTCAAGTACAGAGGTGTCATGTGTCACTTTTTGGTAGCATCGAATGAACATCAAACTGTGCTGCAAGTAAATTATCTATTGAGCTTACAACAGGATTGTCATTGAAGACGAGCGTTGAAACTGAGGATGTTGTCCATATCTCTACAGAAATGATGATAGTTAAAACGAATCATTCAAGGGTGAGCGGTAGAGAAATAACAATATTAACTTTTCCGTGCCCCAATTAGATGGCATTTATGTAGCAGAGCTGTAGTTTCAGCAGGACAGCACAACATGCCACACAGCGCAAGATTTGACGAACGATTTATTTCAGGAAATATACTCTTCCGGCGATTTGGGGCCATTAAATTTCAGGTAACCATCACTTCTAGAGATATCTGGAAGGATGTGGCATTCCTGAAAGATGATCCAATCCATTTTTACACTCATGGATCAAAAACTAGCAGTATGGCGTATTCCAAATGGAACTTTTTTCAATTAAAGAAGTCCTGTCTTGGCTAAAAAAAAAGGTGCTAAGAAAATCCCGTAACAAGAAAAGAAAATACAAAAATAAAGGAAGAAAGCAAAAGTCCTTAAAGATACCCGCATCTTCTCTGACAGCTAAGCAGTAATTGCTCAACAACAACAAACCCTTAACTGCCGTTCTTCTCTGATGGAAATGGTGCAGCAGTTTACCATTCACCTCTGCCGGGTGCCAGACCACAGGGGCATTTCAGGTAATTGTAAAGCTGATGAACTTACAAAAGTGGAACAAGATACCTTCATTGCCAGATAAGGCAAATATAGGTATTCCCATCGCTCCGCGTAAACTTATAATAAAGCAAGATGCTATACAGAGAACAAACGTCAGGTGAAACAATATCATCACCTGCTTGGCAAAGAAACAAGACCAATACTAAATCTGAAGCGCTCCAAATATTTAATAGTTTTTAGCAGATCACACATGAGATCAAAAGGACAATACGCATTTGATAGAAGAGCACGCATCATGGCTTCGAGTTCATTCTAACGATTTCCTCGCCTTCTCTGTACATGTCCTGCCTTATCCCAAATACGTAGACTCCATCTGTGAGATTTCTAGTATAGTGATCTTAGTGATCTGACAAATAAAGATATAGGCAACCTCACTCTTTTCATAATTTGCTCCAATTGTTCTAATGATTATGGAGAAAGTCTCCAAATCGGCTCTCCTGCTGCAGCCACGTCAACTTAACCTTACCTTAGACCAGATAAAGTAGAAACAATTGAGCACTTTTAAGTCAACATTTGACGCCATCTTGCCGAAATACTTTCTTAATTGCCGATTTAAGGTTGTGCTACAGGGACTTAATCAACAAGCCGTCGCACGTCAAGTTGTTTGGGGTCCTATCCCACCTGTGAGCGCCACCTGAGCCATGAACTTCCTCAAGCGTGCAATTCCTCGGTATTGGATTCAAAAAGTTTCCGGGCCTGAGCATTCGGGTCCATTCGCACTTTAGGACCAAGCCACCTAAGCTGTTGGACTATGTCGGTTTCGTTACACAGCCCGTACTGTCCGTTGTTATATCTTCCATCTATAGGACTAAAAATAAAAAATACAAATGCCGAAATAGAGCTCCTAGTTCACTTCGACTGAAAAACGCCCGAAATAATATTTAATCATTAATGCCAGACAATTTTTTGTCAAAGAAAGCAAAATTCATGAATTTGAAAATTTTAAAGTTTCCCGCCTTTAAAAAAACACCCTTTACAATGACTCTTGTTTGTAGTTTGGTCTGGCTATGACATATGTGGGTTCCTATATTTTTGATCTCAAAGCAAATACTCGGTCAATTCAAGTGCAATATTTAGAATTTTGCACAATTTATTCTTACTTTTATGTATTCCAAAAATTCCAATGACAACTTCAATTTATATTAAATTCGTAAGCATTGAGAATTACTATCTGATTGGGTCTTTCCTTAGTTATACAAATAGCTCCATAGTCTTGTATATTATGCAAGATATTTGTCCATTTTAACCCTACTTTAATGCAACCTCAAAAACCTATGTTCAAATTTTGTGTGCGAAAACAATTCATAAAGCTTCTCTTCTTCTGTCAGGATTACAATTTGTTATTCAGGCGGCAATTCCGAAACATGAATCTTCTCTACTGTAAAAGATTTCTGGCTAAAGAGGATCCAGCTGTTCTTAGTATACCTAAGTGTAACCCATTAACTAATACCTGTAATTCTGCCTTATTGAAACATAATCTTTATGTTTTCTGGAGAAGGACTTTAGCTTACGACTGAATTCGTGTTCTTGCTCTGTTATCCAATTAATGGATGATTCTATCAGGTGCAGGTGCAGGCTTCCATAACATAATTATTATTGTTTTGTGTGTAAATTTATACAACAGATGAAGGGAATGAATATGGAATACTAATGTTCAGGTTACACTATTATGCTAAGCCGAATGAGGTTCGAGTGCTTCCAAGTATCATTCATGTTAAAAGCAATATCGTGTCTTATGTATATGAGTGTACTTTATGGGTGAGTATTGATCTTAATTGCGCATTTATGTTTCAAATCTAACTTAAATATTTTAAATTAGCACTGTTACATAAGTTGAGTTACAAAACCTCACAGGGTGTATAACATTTGAGAAGAGTTTTTTTTTTTTAAAGAAGATATTTATAAAAAGAATTTAATTTTTAAAACTAAATTATTGATTATATAAATAATTAAAAGGGTTTCGACCACCCTTTAAATTAGGAATGTCAATATAGCACCGTGACCAAGGAAATTAAGAGATATAATGAAGCAGGAATTTCGTAATGCAAACTTGACTGAGCATTTAAATTCCTTGCTCTTTATAATTGTTGCCAAAAAAACCTAAAGATTATTGGACCATGACAAAAAAAAAGTGGTATCAAATTAAGGTCTGCTCGAGTGCTTTTCAAAAAGGCAAATTTCAACTTCTAACTCTTCCACTTCTTCATGCCCAAACAAGCTTGTGGAATTTCAACCAAGCACTACCTAAGCGGAAATTCATAATATTAATGATACTCGTAGTTCAAGTATGCTGCTAGTAAGGTGCTAATTTATAGGGCTGTAAAATTAAATATAGTGCTCTATGATTTTATTTATTTATTTATTTATTTATTATCTACGAGTTTTAGGCTCAACAGATTACTACAAATATATACAAAAATTATTAAATTATCTTAAAAAATAAGGAATAATAAGATTAACTTCTTAAGAATAAGTAATATATGTCTTTTTTGAACTTATTTCTCGACAGTGTTAGATCAATATTAGCATCAATTTCATTAAACTCTCTAAATGACCTTGAAATTGGCTCGTTCATACCGTAGTTAGTTCTGTGCCTAGGCTGAAAAAGAAGGTGTTTTTCCCTCAACGGTCTCGATGGAGCATAGATAAAAATTATGGAGAGTAAGTTAGGACACTTAATGTGGTAGCACAAAATATCACGCACAAAGACTATTATCATGAATAGTTCTTCTAGATTTGAGCATCTGCAAGCCCAAAAGGTTTTGCCTGGCTATGGAGTTTGGACAGAAATTCCAATGCATTTTATGAAAAACGAACCTTGTAAAGCGATTCTGGACCTTTTGAATTCTATCGGAGAAAAGAAGCTGGTGAGGGTTCCAGATAACATCCGCGTATTCAAGTATAGATCTAACTAAAGTATTATAAAGCGCAACATGGGTGTATGGATCAGAAAAGTCTATAGAATTTCTTTTTATGAATCCTAGCATTGAATTAGCTTTAGCAACAATAGCATCAACATGAGGAGCAAATGAAAACTTGGAATCGAAAGTTACTCCTAAATCTTTCACTTTTGCAGTTCTCTGAAGAAGATTGCAATCTAGAGAATATGGATATTCGTACACAAAGTTTTTCCTGGAGATAGAAATAACGAAACATTTTTTAATGTTGAGGCTCAGGTAGTTTAGTTTACACCAGCACGATAAGTTATCCAAGTCCATTTGAAGTTTAAGGCAGTCACTATTGCTTGTTACTTTCAAAAATAATTTGAGGTCATCAGCATATACAAGACATTGGCTAAAATTGATATGGTTGACAATGTCATCAATAAATATTATAAACAGTAATGGACCGAGGTGGCTGCCCTGTGGAACACCAGAGGAACAACTAATAGGTCGTGAAGTATATTCATTAATTTTTACTTGTTCGATTCTACCCATTAAAAATGAACCGATCCATTGAAGTAGGCTTGAGTGAAAACCGAATATTTCAAGTTTACGAAGCAATATAGTGTGACAAACTGAATCGAAAGCCTTACTGAAGTCCGTATAGATAGTATCAACTTGGCTTTGGTTTTCAAGAGATTCAACCACAAAAGAGGAAAAGCATGCTAAATTTGTAACAGTTGACCTACCTGAAATAAATCCATGTTGGTGAATACTAACGTGTTCCTTGACTAGAAAATCAAGCTTATTTTTAATTAAGCTTTCAAAAAGTTTAGGAATCGCAGATAATTTACAAATTCCCCTGTAGTTCGCAATATTGTTTTTTGAGCCCGATTTAAAAATTGCTATCAGGTAAGATGATTTCCATTCATCCAAGAACATTCCAGTAGACAAGGAAAGATTGAAAATAATTAGCAAAGGAAGGCAAAGGGAATTTGAACATCTTTTTAATATAAGTGCAGGAATGCCGTCAGCGCCAGGATTTGCATTCTGTTTAAGACTTTGCAGTCCCTCTAAGACATCGATGAAGTCAAGTTCCATGGACCCAATATCTACCTTAGGTAGGTCATTGGAAGGAATTACAGCATTTCTTTGAGAGTTACAATATACAGATTCGAAAAATTTAGCAAAAAGTTCAAGGGTCTGATTAACATCGGTAGATTCCACCCCATTGAAATTCATAGACTTAGGAATCCCAAGTGATTTGCGTTTTGAATTAATAAAGGCCCAGAATTACTTTGGATCATTTTTTAAGTTTTATTCAACGTTCATGATGTAGTTTCTGTGTGAGAATTTACTAAGAGTAATGAATTCTTTACGGAGTTTACAAAACTGTATCTTATCATACAAATGATTAGATTTTTTGAATTTGGCAAAAGATTTGTTTTTTAAATTTTTCAGGTGACTCAACCTTTTATTATACCATGGGGGCTTACGACATTCTTTTTCAGTCGAGTTGGCACAAATAAATCAAACGCATTTTTTATAATACCCGCAAAATGATTAAATGCATGTTTTAAATTTAAATTAAGAAATTCAGTTTTCCAATCGATATTACCAAGGTATTTATCAAGTTCAATGAAATTGGTCTTTAAAAAGTTATAAGATTTTAAGTTGGTAGAACTAGTTTTTAAATAATTATATAATTCAATTTCAATGTATAATTCTTTGTGGTGAACTGAGTTTTTTAACAATGTATAAGGAACAGTTTCATTTACTGAAGCTTTAAAGTCATCTAATGGTAAAAATATAAGATCTAGAATTTTGTTTAGATTATTAACAATATTATTGGCTTGATATAAATTAAGAGCGAACAAGTGATCAATGAACGTTATTTCAATATCTCTTTTTAAATTGCAAGGCAAAAGCATATTATCTGAAGAAGAATGCAACCAAGTTACATCAGTTAAATTAAAATCACCAATTACGAAGACTTTTTGCGGACTATTGTTTAGATTATTCACAAAATCAATATTAGCTAGGTGCTTTTCATAAATTTCAATGTTACTTTTCGGAGGAATATAACTTATAATAATGTACACAATAATACCTGGTCCAAGATTAATTGAGACGCACAATTGTTCAACTTCGATGATAGGCAATGGTATTAATTTACATGAGGTACAGGAACGAGCAGCTAAAAGTAGACCACCACCGCGATCCTCGGCTGTTATACATCGATCCTTACGGAAGATGATAAAGGAGTTTCCATCGAAGATTTCTGTATCAGAGATTCCGCTCCAAAGCCAAGATTCCACAATAATATTGAAGTCATAGTCAGCATGGATAGTAGCAAGGAAAAAATCAGGCAGCTTAGTGCGGATTCCACTGGCATTATGATAGTACATCTTGAGGCAATCAGCGTTAATGGTATTGGATGGAGAAGCATTATTTATAGTTTTTGTGGCTCCTCCATCTTTGACTCGTTTTTTGGGATGTAATCAAATTTTCGAATTTTAATACCGCATGGCCAGAATGATGAGATGAATACATCTTTAACAAATTCAGCAGGAATTCCAATTTTGAAGCATATAAATCTTAAGCTTGAATCGGATCCATTTTTTATCAGTTTAAAGCATTTAAAAAGTGAGGGACTCACATTTAATTTAGATGATAAGAAGTTTACGATTGATTCAGCAGTTGTAGAAGAAGTGAATTTTGATAAATGAAACCATTTTAAGTTATTGTAAACAACAAAATCAATATCAGCCATTTGTGTGCTTGTTCCAGAAATAATACGATGATTAATGGATTTATCATTATTCGATTTACTTCCTTTCGAAGATAATTTACCACCAACAACAGAACTAACACCTTTAGCAGCAACAGCATTAACCGTACCAACAGGGGTTACGACGCCTGCAGCACCTTTCGTATTAATAATTCTATTATCAGCGGTATCATTGACATCATCAACAACGAAACTAGCAGCTCCAATATTATTAATACTTTCGTTAACCACTGTATCAACAACAACAGTATCACCATCCCCAGTATCCACAACATCTGCGGCACCATCAACAACAGCATTCTCAGCAACAACATCGACAGTATTCTTAACAGCAGATTCAACAACACCTACAGTACCCTTTATAGAATCACCTTCACAACATATCTCATTGTCAATAATATTCTTTGGTTTAGCCACATTACCAATTGTAGAGAGTATGTTAACATCTGAAACTCTCTTAGAATCGTGACCAATTTCCTTCTCTTGTTTGGAGAGATTAGCAGGATTATTATTTTTTGCTAATGACGATGACGAAAGCAACGACAACGACGACGACATTTCTGGTGTTATTTTATTCCCTGTTAATTTTTTAATCGAGGAATTGTTATTGTTTTTCAATGGAACACGCGACAACGCCGGTGACTGTGAACGTGAAGCAGATTTGGTACGGCAAAGGGAAACAGATGCATTTTTATTCAAAGTTCTTTGGCAGCGAGTAGTTTGTCTTATGTCTCCTCTACTTGCATTGAGAGAATTATTTGTATTTTGTTTTGACGAGTTTTCGTTGTCGTCACTGCACAGAGAGATATTTGAATTCAGCGCACTCAAGTTGTCATTGAGAAAGGAGTGAACTTTGTTCAATTTGGCAATGCATTCAAATGGAGAAATATTAATGCAATTTACGCATTTAAAGAAAATATTATCATTTGATAAAATCAATAAATATTCACTTTTTTTCAGTTTAGCACATTTAATGTCAAGATTCGCGCCACAAAAACTGCATTGAACGAATTCATCAGCAATTAACTTGTTGCACTTAGAACAACTTGAAGACATTATAAATAAGCAAATTGGCGACCTTTAAATTCGATGGTATATTTGAATGTGACTTGTAGACTTCTTTCATTCAACCCTTTATTTTATAAATTTAAAGAGAAAATTGAAAGTTGTTCCAAAAGGATTCACATTTAATTTTTATGCTTCAAGAATTAACTTATTTCAGGCCATAAAGCACTTCTAAGAAGGCGTCTTCGTCGATTTACAGCCCTTTAAACCATTTCAACAAAAAAAATATATTTTTTTTGTTTCCCTATTTTTGCACTCATTTCTGTAAATAATTTTACCAATCATCTTTTCAGACAGCCGCATATTTATTTTTTTCATAAAACCGCCTTAGATTATGCTTTATAGTGAAAAGACAACAAACACATTCAAACATAATGTAATTACAGCACACTTTTGAGTTTCTTAGGAATACTTCAATGTACGATTGGATTTCTATTTAAGCTCCGCCTCTGGCATGGCTTTAGTAGGTCTAGACCTTTTAAGAGAGAGTTAATCTGCACTTGTACTTAGCAAAATTTGTATAGAAAAATATTGCATACCCTTACGTTGGATTAAGGTTTAAAAATATGTTGAATAATATATTTTTAAACAGTAAACAAAATGTCGTTATGATTCATTAGGTTTTTGAATTGTTTTTATATGACAGTGATAGCTTGATAGACCAAGAGCCCACAGCAATTTTTGGGTGTGATTGATAACAAATAAAATGCACGACTGGGTCGCACGAACTTGCTCCTATGTAATAGACTAGGAATTTTAAAAACGAATGTTATTAGAAAAAACTGTTTATAAGGATAAAATTAATTTTTTAAATTCTTTGAGTAGTAAGAAACGAAAACAGAATGATATGTAAACATGAATTTATGCAAGAACAAAAAATATAAGTCGTTGTAGTGGTTTCTTAAAAAAAAGCTTTTGTAAACAAACTTTTTAAAAGATTTATAAGAAAAAAATTTTGTTTTTTTTTTTTTTTTTTTTTTATAATCTACACGCGCTCAAGGGATTATGATTACCCTTTAAATGTTTGAACACAGCGCGGGCGTGAAGTTAAGGAAGAGAAAGAAGGATAGGAAAGATGTGTGGCACGATGTTCTGAGACTGAAGGTTGTTGTCTCAGATATTTTATCTCCAGGGATGGCGGCTGAACTAAAGCGGAGAATGCCGTGTCTTATTTCTATGTCGCTTATAATTCACATTATTTTATTCGTGTTCATCCTTGTTGGGCATACTAGTTTAACTCAATTACATGTTGTTAGTGTTATGCCTGAACAACATTGTAATGAGTAAACCAGCAACCCATTGATGACAATTTTAGAAGGTTTTTAATGGAATTAAAACTACATAGACGACGACAGGGATCGAACCTGTGATCATGAGGTTCACAGGCGAGCACACATCCATCGCGCCACGGCCATGCCACCCCGGCAGAAAAGGCTGCTTTAGATGAGTAGCTGAGTAGTTGCGTCGGCGTGCCGCGGTGGGTGAAGTATGTGACTTCGTTACAGATCTTGGTGGCCAATTCACGTCACCTCTGCGAAAGACAGCCTAATTCTCAAGTCGTTGTTGCAAAATGTTAATAGTGGCGTCCTCTGTGTGGCACGTAGCACCATCCTGCTGAAACCAAATGTCGCCTATGTCCATATGGTTCAATGTGAGCTATACAAAATTAGTAGTCATCGTTTTCTAGCGCTCGCCATCTACTGTGACCACCTCATCAACGTCATTTTCATAAAAGTACGAACTAATGACGTGGGCAAATTTTTTAAGAATGCATTGTCATCTGCTGAACATCGTGTGTTTTGGTGCCGTCCCATACACGGCAGTTTAGCACCTCTTCGTTAAAGACAATTTTGGTCTTGTTCCAAACGCTCCGAAGCCCCGTCAGCGAATAAATGGCGTTTTAAATGTACATGAAGTTTGAGCTCCTGCATCAGTTTGATCTTATACGAGTGTAGGCCCAAGTCCCGAAGCAAAATTCGTCAAGGTGAAGTCTGCGAAAGACTTAAATAAGTAGGCTTATACACTTCATAAGGACCTATGATGTGAAGAGTCAGGAAAAGCTTTCTCAGATCCCTATATGGTATCGCAATGTTCCAACATTTAGTGAGTCGTTACCCTATCGCCGACATCCACTTTAACCAAACCTTACCGTTTCGGTCGGCTTAATGTACGTAGTTTTACATGGTTTAAGTTAATTTTCGAAGGAGATAACTTGTCTAAGTCCTATTAGGCAAGACCGCGAGCAACAATTCGGATAAATCTACGCTGAACACATTCAATTGATTGGATATGGACGTGGTTTAATGGAGACCAAAACTCGGTGGGATATACAAGAAGAGACTTAACAAAGCTAATAATGATGAGGGCTAAAGTGAAAATTCTTGACAAATTGTAATGTGTAAGGTTCTTGAAATTATTTTATGGATTTGTATATGGATATGGGAGATCCGGTCAGGATTACATAATAACCCTAGTGGATATCCGTAACAATATGTTCCATTTTGTATTGCCAAGCTCCACAATAATCGCATCAGCTCTTGAAAGAGATGTTTCAAATTAAAATGACAAATTCAACAAAACCAATTCGGAAGTCGTTGATCTACAAATTGTTTGATTCACAACAATCGACTTAAAAGAATTTATTTTGTATAAAATTTCGATTAAATTTTGCTCAAGTTAACTTTTATAATCCCAAAAATATTAATGCTGACGAAGAAGCTTCTTTCAACTGGGATTGTTGGAAAAGTTTGAATTGAGATTTTCCATTAAAAATCTTACCGCCCCTCCCCCCTCAAAACATGTTAAACCAAATATTGATTTTCATTATTATTTCAAAAAGATATTACGTTCGCTCTTGAATATGAGCTCCGGTATTGACAGACACACTCAAATTCTGCCGAACCCCGACCTCTGGGGCATAATAGAATTGTTGCTGGAAAGTACTTATACTTTTGAGCTTAATAATGAAGGCTCTGTCATTCGAAGGAAATGATGCGTATAAATTGGCTGTTGATACCGGGAATGAGATATTTATGATTTTTCTTCTTTTTTTTTTTTTTGATTTTTATCTATTATACTTCCTGATGTATCGATCTAGCTAAAGGCATGTAAAGTACAGATGCTGGTGTCGAAACAGGAAACAATTCTAGGCGCTTTTTGTACCAAGGGTGGCATGTTGAAGGAAAATGTTACTTAAACTCAACTTTAAGCATATTTTAGGTTTCGAATTTTCATTATGTTAATCTGTTTTCTAAGAATTTATAAGAAGAGATAATTTTCTTAGTAAATACTTATCAAAACCAAAAAAAGAAGCGTTCGGTAATAGGATTTCCATTTGGAATATTTATTCATTTTTTTTTAATCTGAATTTAAAAAATTGAAATACTCGTAACAGTCTGTATACCGGGGATTTAAGAAAAGGCTTACTTTGGTGTTAATTGCACTGTTAGTATCTACTAATGATAGAAACTTTATTAAAGCCCTTATTTTTAGAAAATTACCAGCGTTTGATATCGTATCTCAAGCTTGAGGTGTGCAATTTCTAGCATGTTCCATTTTTTCTGCCTGTGCTAATTTATTGACTTTGGGCTCAATTTTCTCCAGAAAATGCGTTATAAACATAAGGTTTTACTGTTTTTTTTTTACAATGAACGCAATAATAATAAAAATAAAACTTAGTAACAAGTTTGCGGAAAAATCCATAGAATAGATATAGATTATTTACGTTGGAAAACCTGGAACAGGTAAAATGAAAAAAGGTTTTTTTTTCTTTTCTGGTTTTTTTTTGGGAAAACCTGCAGCAGGTAAAAAAGGGGTTTCAGATTCTGGATACGTTTCTAACAACAGTCATCCCCAAGAATATACACAAGAATCACACACACAAATATTATGCACGCATTGAGGGACACATTGTATACATACTTAAAATAAATCAAAACAATGGAGAACTATACAGCGAATATTTGGAAAAAAAAAATAAACTTTGAAGCTGGCAACAAAATCATGCTGTCAACAACAACTTCGGGGAAGCGAAAACGAAAAAAGTGGGTCTCACTATTCTGTCTAACTGTCTGCCTAAACGGTTCGGCCGTTAGTTGTAGCTAGATAGTAGGGGAGAGTGGGGCAAATTTAAACACTTTTTGCTTTCCAGTCTGATAAAACCTAAAATATTTGAGCAATTAGCCTGATATTTCACTCAGATGGAACAGTAGTATTGACGTTCAATTTAGAAAAAATATTTGGTCCATTAATATTTACATTGAATTTTTTTCTCGAACCAGTATAGGTTCTTATGTTCAAAAGTGCCCCATGTATGGGTATGTAATTTTTACTTGCGACTTATATGTACTATAAGGCAAGTTATGCACTCGTAAAAAAAAATCGAACTCGAGATTTTGATCAAAGTTGGCATTACGATAATAGCGAAGACCAAAAAAGTGGGTCTCGCAATTCTGTCTGTCTGTCTGTTCGACTATAGCTAAACGGCTCGGCCGATTTTCTTTAAACTTGGTAGATATAGGGTTTTGTTTTTATCCCCCCGGATGTTTTTTGATTTGATTTTTTAAGACCAAAAATAACGGTACCTGCCATACGATTTTTTTTTCGAAATTAAAAAAAAAAAAATTTTTCTTAAAAACTGTCCCACAGATTTTTTTAAAAAATTTCAAAAAATTTATATTAGTTAGAGCTCCAAAATTCTCCAAAAAAATTGTTATTTTTGGTACCCCCCTTGGAAAAAAAAATTTGAAAATTTTGAAATTTAGATATTACTGACTGTATCTACCATATAACGATTTTTTCGAATTTTGAATTTCTCATTATCGGCATAACGGATTTTTATAAAATTTTTTATAGACAAGCTTCTAAAAAGTTTAAGAAACATTGCATTTCAAAACTTAAAAAAAAATATTTTTCTGAATTTATAAAATATATTTTAAATTCCAAAGTAGTCTTACATAAGACCAACTTCGTGCGATCCAGTCGCGCATTTTATTTAATAAAGACTTATCAATTAAACTCAAAATTAATACTTTTGTTATATCATATTCATGTATTTGTAGAAGAAAAAAAAAACAAAAATCCGCAAAGATTAATAAGAAAAAAAAAGCTAAATCTAAAACTTGGATTTTTAATTAAAAGCTGGATTTTTAGTGAATAAGAATAAGCTTAAGCTAGCTAGTTTAAGATGTTTTCTAGTAATAGCTATTTTAAAATAGCCAACGCTAAGTTCAATTAGTTTTAGCTTGTTTTCCAAGCCTAATTTTTGTGAATGAAACTAGAATATTTTAGATAAAGCTACAAAATTTCAAGATTTGTTTGACCTGTCTATAAAGCTTTAACTAGGACTTATTTTCAGTATTCAATAGCTGAAAAATGAGACAGAAAACCTCATGATCACAGGTTCTATCCCTGCCGTCGTTTATGTCGTTTTAATTTCATTATAAAAACCTTCTAAAATTGTCATCAATGGGTTGCTGGTTTACTCATTGCATGTTGTTCAGGCATAACACTAACAACATGCAATTGAGTTAAAATAGTATGCCCAACAAGGATAAACAAGAATAAAATAATGTGAATTATAAGCGACATAGAAATAAGACACAGCATTCTCCGCTTTAGTTCAGCCGCCATCCCTGGAGATAAAATATCTGAGACAACAACCTTCAGTCTCAGAACATCGTGCCACACATCTTTCCTATCCTTCTTTCTCTTCCGTAACTTCACGTCCGCGTTGTGTTGAAACATTTAAAGGGTAATCATAATCCCTTGAGCGCGGGTAGATTATAAAAACAAAAAAAAAAAAATAGACGCAGATACGGACGGACGATATGACAAAAATAGTTTTTACCTGAAACCAATACAAATTTGTTCCTGTTTTAAAATCGTGCCATAATTTTTTTTTAACCTCTTACAACTAAAAAACGAAAACAAAACACTTTCACTAGCAAACGGACCTTTCACCTCTAAGTCCGAGAGACAACTGAGAGAATCAAGGAAAGTCAATGTGCCTTACCAATAAACAAATTTAGAGACGACTTTAATATCTGAGCAAAATTAACCATTATTTAATGGACTCTATATAACTGACCATACATGTTAAATTTTAGTTTTTTAGTTCCGTATAATAAATGGTTCATAATTTAGAGTCCAATTAAATATTAAGTTCACAATATGTATGGCTAACTATATAGAGCTCATTACATATTGGTTCATTTCACTCAAATATTAAAGTCGTCTCTAAATTTGATTATTGGTAAGGCCCAATGACGTTTATGGATATGGTATTGACAGGTTAAAATTTAAAAATACTTTTAAAAAAGAGTAATAAAGTAAAATTTTATAAGCATTGTTCAAATGTGCCCCACTCTCCCCTACCTCTTGACATAATGGTTAGTGCGTTGGACTGTCATGCAGAAGATCTCGAGTTTGATGCTCAGCCGCTGCAAGAAAGTTTTTTCAGTGCTGTACTGACTCTTGCGAGGAATTGAAAAATTCTCCAAGAGTATCTCTTTTGTCATGGAAAGTGCTGCTCATTTAGCCGTTCGGAATCGGCGGAAAATTGTAGGTCCTCTCCGTTCAATTCAAAATTTTTTCTTCAAAACTCAATATTTCGAAGACCCCATGTTCGATTTTTTTAAACTTGACAGATAAAAGTGTCTTAATAAAATCTACAATATGTGAGCAGCCGAAATTTATTTTACCTATAATTTACAGTAGCCATCATACAAATGTTAAGAAATTGTTTTCGAAATTCGTATTTTTCTCGAAAACGACATTTAGAGTTCTGATAATTTTTTTTTTCGATTAATTATAAAAAGGAAACTAAGATATTACTGACTGTGCCTACCATAAAACCTTTTTTCAAAATTTTGAATTTCTCGTTATCCGCGTAATGGATTTTAATGAAATTTTTAATAGAGAAGCTGCTAAAAAGTTTGAAAAACATTGCATGTCAAAACTTAAAAAATATATTTTTTGAATTAAAAAAAAATCAATTTTTGTTTGGAAAATTCGATGTCTCAAAAACAGCGCAATAATGTCATAACTAGGGCACTGCTCGTATGTTTTGTCCAGAATATGTCTTTGGTGTCTTCATCTTTTTCCTCTATTGGAGCATGCACGCAAATCAGGGTAATGCTGGCGCATTTGGCTTTGATGCGCATTGTATTGTGGTGCTCGTTCACACAGTTGAAACTCAAGACTTTTTGCCTGAGGCTAGTTCCAAAAACAATTCCACATCCAAATAATCGCTGCTTTTGTTCTCAATAGCAGTCGCCGTAGTAGATATCGCAGTCTTTTAATTGTCGTCTCACAGATCCGTCCCATCGCATCTCTTGGATGGCGGTAATATCTGCTTTGTGTCGATGGTCTATTAAGGGACCTAACATTCCACGTTCAGATCCGAAGGTCGTTGTCCTTATTTCGTTTGCATGTTTCATCATCAGTGAATCCATCCGTATCCGAGGCTTGTTGTTGCTTCGCAACTAAGAATTATTTTATGTGGTCGAAAAGTCACCCCGACGGCATATCCCCCAAGTCCTAAGTCCTTATTATGAGTCCAAGAACAGGGAGCCGGATGAACCGCTCCTTACAGGCCTGAGCTCCGAACATGTCGGAGTAGCCCTGTAAGGTGTTCACTAAATAGTTCAGCCTCACTGGAACTGTAGACGCCACCGTTGTTTCCATCTGTGTAGTTCCTCCGCTGTCACCTGGATGAAAGGTGAGATGCTTTAGTGGGAACACCTTTCCCCCCTCTCTCGTTTGCTACCACCAACAACCTTCCACTGGGGTTGTGACCCAATCTCTAGTTGAGGAACTAGGCACCCGATGTTCACTGCGAGATATTCACATTTATATATGCCTAAGCTCTCATGGAATCTCTAAAAAATTTGAGAAACAGCAGTTTGGGATGGATCCTCACAATACTTTGATACTGACACTGGTGTTAAAAAAGGATGCCCTTTGAGTGCTTTGCTGATTGCGTTGTTTATTAAGGATTTTGGGATAAATCTTCCCAGTGATAGTCGGATCGCTAATAATGACTTCTTTCATAGTCAATAGAAAATTCATGGTATTCACAAGATAGTTGGTTCTTTAATGGTTATCGCCTTGAAATCACTAAAGATAGGAGACAAGCTGAACTTTCCGATGAATTTCAAAAATCATCTAATTGAAAAGGCCAAGTATTCATAAAGTTTGCTGAACGTGGAGGAATATTTTTTCAAATCAAAACATAAAATAATGTAAAAACATGTCTTTGAAGAAGCAGAAATACCCTCAAATGAAATTTCATAAAGAAAACCTTTTTAATCTGAAAAAATGGAACTCCTAACTAGGCAATTTACTTGGAAACGGGACTTGCAAAACTGTTTACACGCATCAGCACCCCTAAGCTACAGGTAAGGTAGACTATCTATAAAGCTTCTCCATATTCAGATGCTCACAATAAGGACTGGTGGATCATAAAGTGGCAAAATATTGGCGATAATTGTGGAGAAGTTATTCAATTTGATTTAAACAACCTAGTAGCCATTCTTACGTACTTATTCCCAAAGAAGGCGGCGAAATAATTGTTATAGATAAAAATCGCCGCCGCCATCTGTGTATATGTATAGGAACCAGAACAATACCTGTGACGGAGGGTTATTAATCGAATATTGGAAAATATAGGGTGGTTAAATTTTAAGGGCCGCCATTGATTTTGAATACAACACAAATTATTAAGGAAATTATTGTCATTTCTTTTTAGTATGATAATATGGTATGGTTCAATTATGTATGGGACGAAATATAGGCCAAATGGCCGCCGCTACCTCGGCGGTACACCTCTACGGTTGGTCCAAATTTTCGATGACGCTGAGGCATAATTGAGGTTTTCAATGATCTCATCTTTTAGCTCTTGAATTGTTACTGGCTTATCGACGTACACCTTTTCTTTCAAATAACCCCAAAGAAAGAAGTCCAACGGTGTCAAATCACATGATCTTGGCGGCCAATTGACATCGCCACCACGTGAGATAACACGGCCTTTGCATTTGTCGCGCAAAAGAGCCACTGTTTCGTTAGCTGTGTCGCAAGTGGCACCAATTCGGGCCATAAAAAGTTCGTTATCATCTTACGATAGCGAACACCATTCACAGTAACTGCCTGACTGGCCTCATTTTGGAAACAATACGGCCCGATTGTCCGCCAGCCCATAAACCGCACCAAACAGTCACTTTTTGTGGGTGCATTTGTTTATCGACAATCACTCTTAGATTATCATTCGCCCAAATGCGGCAATTCTGCTTATTGACGAATCCACTGAGGTTAAAATGTGCCTCATCACTGAAGCTGATTTTCTTCGAAAATTGATCATCCACTATTGCAATTTCTTGCTGACCATTGACGACACTTGAAATGGTCAAGAAGATTTAGTTCTTGAGTCAATTGCACCTTGTAAGCGTGTAAATTCAAGTCTTTATGCATAATGTTCATCAACGACGAGCGTGAGAGGTGCAATTAATGGGCACGACGACGCGACGACGAGTTGAGGTGGGCGGCTCTCCAGCCACACTATCGCGAACAGCGCAGCAATATTTTCTGCAGTACGAGCTATACGAGCATGCACTGGTATTTTGACATCTCCTACAGACCCGGTTTGCTCAAATTTTTGCACGATTTTTCCGATTGTACGCACATTTGTACGATTGAATTGACCGAAAAAATCACGAAATGCACGATATGCATTTTGATTTGAATGCCCATTTTCATAATAAGCCTGAAAAACTCTTACGCGTTTCTCGATTGTGTATCTTTCCATGGTTCAAATTGAGTTAGCCTGAAATTGAGAAATGTCAAATGAAATGCAGAAAAAAACTTGACGTTTAGGTGTGGTTTACATTCAACATCGGCCCTTAAAATTTAACCACCCTTTATAACGAGGAGAAAAGGAAACTTATAGAGTGATGTAGCATAGATGACTTCGTTACAAGGGATGTCTACCAAAATATTCCTTAACGGGGGGAAGGGGCGGTGAAGAACCAATTATTATTTTGTCCATATTTTATAAAATACAAATTTAAGTACTAAAAGGGGAGAAAACTCAGTTTGATAATTCCAACAAGACTCATCTTACAAGCCAATTACGACATGACAAATATGTACCTCTTATATCGTTCCTTCTTTGCTGGTAAAAGGGTAAACCCACCCCAACATAGAAATGAAAACCGCTGACACACAAAATTGAATACCTACTTTCAAAACATGACAGCCATTCTGTGTTCGAATATTATAATAATTAAGACTTTAAACAGTCGAAAGTCAGAAATACACCCCCTTTAGGAGATGGCATTAACTATAAATACGCTTCACCCCCATACGCAATATTAATATCCCTTTGCCCCTTTCAGAAATGCTTCAATTTTCAAAAAAGGGTACATTCCGACAAACAAAATGAGTTTCATAAATATATCGTTTTATGGATTTAATTAAAAAATAATTGGTCTTAATGTTTTTTTTTTTTTTTTTTCACAACACCACCATGCCTGAATGCTGTTGTGTAATACATTGTGTATCTGTATAGGTAAGGCAGGAAAAAATGTGGGACAAAACATTAATCCAAATACCAAGGGATAACATTTCACCATCGAAGGAATTTAGCCACCTAGCTACGAGAAATCACCGAACGATAGGTTAGGACAGGAGACTTTTCCTCCTAAGGAGGTTGGTTTACTTTTTAATTGCTCCTTTGTGCTCCTGCAGCTTGGCAGCTAAAAGGATAGTATCATCATTTGCAAGAAGAAAGGTTCTTCAGGTGGCAAAGTGTAGTAGTACCTATATAGTAATATTAATGCCTTCACACAGATACGAGCCAAAAGCATAAAAGGTTTCTTCTCAAGTGCGTGATGTGAGCGCTTCATACCTTGCCATGGCCGCTGATATGTCCTGATGGGAATATTGTTTTGCTGAGAAAATTTTTAAATGCGCTTCGTGTGCGAGTAATTTTCGTAAGTCAACAGCTTTATGTTGCAACATTAAACCTTCCTACAAATACAAATGAAAGCGGAGCGAATGGTGATTGGATTAGCAGAGCAAACACAAAGAAAAAAAAAACCTCCTCCATGTAAGATTTTTTCCTTGGAGAGGAAAATAAGCTTCATACACTACAGGGGTGTCATTAACCGACATAGAACGCATGGAGAGAATTTCTTAAGGTTTAATTGCATTACCAGGTGGTTATATTTCTCATTAAGAGGTGTCACTCTTATTGAATGAGCTTTTTAAAAGGACCTCTCGCCTCTCGGTGCTGAGCTGAATTAATGGAAAACGTTTTCTTTATGCAATTGAGGTTTTCTATTGCAAATTGGGACTTGAAGTAGTTAGATGCACTTAATTGGCACATTTATGTGTATTAATTTAATTTGTTTTGAACTTCAGTGGTTGGTATTGAGAGTTATAGTTTTTGTAATTGTATTCTGACTTATTAAATTAGAGTAAGCAATTACAAGGAGAGAAATGAGAGAACTGAATTATTTCCTTAAGATGTCTAACCATTAAATAAGGGCTGTGGGTAGTCTATTTGAAGATATGAATCTAGATTAGGTAAGAAACTCTTACCTCGAAATATGTTGGTGTTTAGATCAAGTTCCGACATTGAATTTTGGCAGTGAATGTTGTTATAATTTTTAATTTAATTTATTTTTATTTTTGGTAAGGGAAATACCCCCATTTACTCGGATTAATACGTAATCTAACTTAGATATATGGTAGCTCTTATTATAATTGAAAACTAAAGCCGCTGCAAAAAAAAAAGTTTTTCAGGGGTCTACTGCCTCCTGCGAGGAATTGACAGATCCTCTAAAAGTATTTCTTGTCATGAAAAGTACTGCTCATTAGCCGTTGAGAATCGACAGAAAATTGTAGGTCCCCTCCATTCCTGGTAACACGCAAACAGGAATGGTAGAGAGATGTAAGTCACTAGGTTTTGGTTCTCCTCGAACTGTTGCACCACCTAATATTATATTTATTTATTTAAAAAGGCGGAGTTTTATTCATGTGAGTAATAGGTTGGTTGGAGCCATTTTAGGAAGGTAGGTAGAAATGGCTGCAGGCAGTCAGATCTGTGGATTTAATGAGATATGATGATGTGTTCATGACCTCTTTTCTACCTGAAATTCGATAGCTTGCGATCTTTATATCACGAAATACTCCTAACAGAATTCGTTTTTCTTTTTTGCTTCAAAAAGAGCTCTGAACAGACTCCTAGCATATTCGAAGACCTGAACACTCTGAACTAAAAAAAAACACAATTTATTTTTTGACAACTCGCAGGCTCTGCTCTGAACAAAGAAAAAAGAACGTCAAGTTATTGATCTTTTTCAGTTCATATAGCGAATAGTTTGGGCTATCATTCTGGCCAGAGCAGGACATTTACAGAGGAAATCAGTGACTCTAAGGAATTTCCTTTTTCGCTAAATATCAGTGCCCAGAGCATTTTTAAACTACTAAAAATTAAGAAGATTTTGTTCTTCGTACGACCAAGAGGAAGTAAGCTATGAAGGGCTGATCCTGGCTAGCTTGTCAGTCGGTTCTTATCCCTCCATTCCACTATGGAATGAAACCCTGATAAGAGTGACACTGAGGTTAATGTTCAGGCTTGCAAGCTCATTCCGACAGTGTTGTACCAATTGAGAGGGTGAAGAAACCGAATCAATGGCTTTAACAGCCGTCTGGATGTCTTTAAAAATGGCCGTATTCAGGTTTTAATGTCGATCTATTTTGAGTATTTTGCATGCTTCTTTTATTGCCAGTAACTTAGTTATACAAGGAGACGAGGATTTCTTAGAGTTCAGGAATCAGTGTTGAAAGAGTCAGCAGAAAGCAGATCCTGAAAGTTGTCGATGAATGAAGAAAATGCTCTTCGTTCTTTTAGCGTATTCAAGTTAATCAATTGAAGCCGGTTTCGATACGAAGGTAAATCCCAAGAGAGACCACTCCGGGCAAATGACGTAGGAAATGATGTTGAATGCTTGCGATATATGACTTTGTTGACAAGGGCAGCCATACTCGACAGGTGTATTCAAGAAGCGGCCGAACAAGAGTTATGTGAAGGGACCGGTTCACGTAGGGGTCACAGAACTCTTCGGATCATAAATTTTGCAAAGTTTGGTGCTGTACGCAGTTTAAAACTTTGCTAAATACAAAACTAAAACAATATTCGGTTAAATAAATAAAAGGTCTTTCCTCGTCAACAGATCTACAACAACTGATCATATCTTTATTCTCTCAGTATATTCTTCAACCTAACCGGCAGTCTCTTTCTATTAAATAATCATTACACCTTTCTTTCATTTTATCTTCTTTCTGAACATTCATTTATTCATTTGTTTTTCCCTCTCCTGGAAGTGTTGCCACAGTGCTTAATTTTCTTTAAGAATAGCGTTAATATGTGTTAGAAAGTTGTTCTCTGTATCACATAAAACAACAAAGTCGCCAATCGACTCAGCGGTGGATATTGGTTGATAATGGAGAAGGTAGAGACGAGGAGGGAGTAGGGTAATTGATTGACATTTGGCAATATATAGTTCTCAGCAATTTTTCAGGCACCAGACACATAAATTGTCGAGATGATGTTAAAGAAAAGTAGCTGAAAGAAATGGTTTTCTAAAAATTGGTAACGTGTCGGCGGAAAGTGAGATATGGGAATCTTTTATGACAATTTTCATATCGTTAGTAGTAAAAATAAAAGAAGAGCACCTAAGTAGGGCTGGACTTCTGAGTTAGCTAAGAACTCATTAGACGAAGTAGATCTGTAAAGACTAATAATTTCTGTATTTATTAGGTCGCTTGTATCATTATATCAAAACTCTTCTAAATGGATCCTACATCTTTGAAATAGAGCAGGAAATGTATACAGAGAAAATGAGGAATCGATTCTTCTTCTTCCTCGTGCAAACAGCTTCTTCAGAAATCAATCGTTTGAGAACTCTCCGAGTCATATTGCATGATTAGCTATTAGACATTTTCCGATGAAACCTCTATCACGAAGCTGGTGTGTAATATGCACAGAGGTAACAATCACTTAGACTCTAAGTCTTAGAGTGTTTGACATCCAGATGTGGCCGAAATGCTTTGTCGTCAAACAAGTGCTGATGTTGTTCCATCTATACGTTTTGTTTTCTCATTCATCTCGCATCTTGCTTCAGCAAAAATTTGCGTACGACTATGGGAATAATTATATTTGCTCTGTATAAGCTAAGAAGGTAGTGTTGTTTCATTTTTGGCGATTTCATTAGATTTCCTATTTCCAGGAATATGCTTATTGTTTGGTACTAAACATAGGTGAACCATGAGAGATGAAAATGAATCGATTCATGTTCTCGGAATGTCCAGTCCTCCTAGATGGATCTGTGCCGAAAAGACACTTGAAAAACTTCATCAATCTAAAAATATCATTGTCTCACCGACGCTACCATCATAACTACAGAATGCCTTCACTAGTTCCCCAGCTGTGTGACAGCAAAGAAGACTAGAATAAATCAACATATTCTACATTTAAATAAAATGAAAAATCAGAAAATTATTGGTCGGCCATTTTGTAAAAAAAAATCGAAAAGTTTTAATATAAAGGGTGGTCCAACCATAATGCACGATGTAAATTGTGAGTCACACCTTAACGTAGAGATTTTTGTCCAACTTAATTTGACATTTCCTTGTTTCAGTATTTGACAAATTTAACCATGGACAGGTACACAATTTAGCAGCACGTTAAGATTGTTGAAGCCTTTTACGAAAATGGGCGTTTAAATCAAAATGCATTTCGTGCACTTCGTAGAATTGTGCCCAAATTTCAGCAAACCGGGTCTGTCTGTAGGAAATGTGAAAACACCTGTGCATGCTCACCTAGGTCGTTGACTCGTCGTGCCCAACAATTGAACATCTCACGAACAACACTGATGAGAATTTTGAATAAAGATTTGAATTTACACCCTTACAAGGTTCAATTGTCTCAAGATCTGAAGCCTACTGAGTATTTTAGGTGTCTTCAATACGCCGAATGGTTGGTTGAAAAGACCGAAGTGAATGATGACTTTACAAATAAAATCATCTTCAGCGACGAGCACACTTTCACCTCAGTGGATTCGTTAAATAGCAGAATTACTGCATTGGGCAAATGAGAATCCACGAGTGATTGTTGGAAAGCCGATGCATCCACAAAGAGTGACTGTTTGGTGCGGCTTAAGGGCTGGCGGTGTCATCGGATCGAACTTCTTCGAAAATGAGGTCGGCCAAGCAGTTACCGTGAATGGTGTTCGCTATCGCGAGATTATAACGGACTTCTTCTTGCTAGAAATTTAGGATATGTATCTGGATGATATGTGCTTCCAGCAGTATTGTGCCACTTGCCACACAGCCAACAAAACAACGGCTATTTTGCCCGAGAAATTCAATGGCCGTGTTACCTCACGTCCGTCGTGGCGATGTTTTTTGTACGATCGTGTGATTTGACACCGTTGGACTTCTTTCTTTAGAGATATTTTTAAAAGAAAAGTGTACGTTTATAAAACAATGACAATTCAGTAGCTAAAGGATGAGATAATTCGGCACATTAAAGACATTGAACCTCAATTATGTCCCAGAGTCATTGAAAATATGGATCTTCGGATAGAGGTATGTCACCGAAGCCGTGGCGAGCATTTTGCCGATATTTTACTGCACACATAATTGTCATAGATTCTTTTATTACAATCAAAAATAATAAGATTATTCTCTAAAAACTTTTTGTTTTATTTACAATTAACTTCGTGTGTTTTCGTTGGACCACCCTTTGTTTTGACATTTCCATAGAATCTATCAATAACAACGTGGAGATTCGCTATTGCAAAAGTCATAGTAAGTTCCGAAAATAATTGTCGTTGTTGCATTTAATGTGTAAGTTTCTTAACAAAAAAATAGTCATAGTGTGACGTAGGTTTTTCAGTCCAATTTCCTTACGGGTTGAGAAAAAACACTTCTAAAACTTCTTAAATAATTATTAACTTACAGCATTTTAAGGAGTTCCATTGATTTCGAATCTTCTTACCTAAAAATAGAAATGAGAAAAAATTGTAATAAGAACAAAAACAAATCTACGATATAATTTTTTTATTTTTCAAATCCTCTCATATGAAATCTCAAAAAATGAATTTAAATTCTTTTTCTATTTTCTTTTATTTTGAACTTGGATTATGTTCCCTACTTGATTATATTATTAATTTTTGATTTTTCGGGAGACATCGATACACAAAATTGGCATTTTACTAACAGAAACATTTGAATTTCTCGTCTTTCCTCGCTTTACCATTATTTTTTGAAGCCGCGTTCTAGTGAAATAGCTAGTGGCATTCATCCCCTTAAACAACTCAACTGTAATCCTCGACCTTCAGGGAATGCCCATCAGTTTATCCAACCCAAACCCAATTTCGCACGTACTGTTAAATTCTGTGCTTTTCTACTTGCGGTATAGGTAGGTACTACAGGACAAGTTCTGCATTTGGAAAAAAAAATCGAGCTTGAGATTTTGATCAAAGATGACATTACGATGATAGCGAACACGAAAAAAGTGCGTCCGGCAATTCCGTCCACCTGTCTATATGTCTGTATGTCTGTACCTCGATCTAGAGCCAAAGCCACTGGACCTATTTTCTTTAAACCCGGTACTTAAGAGTCTTCGTTGATTCCCTGGACGATGAATTGAAATTTGTTTTGCCTCAAAACTAAAGGTACCCCCCATACACCAGTAATTCTAAATCTTATTTATCTCAAAAACGGCTCTTACGATTTTGATGAGAATAAAATGCACGACTGGGTCGCACGAACTTGCTCTTATGTAAAAGACTAAGAATTTCAAAAATTAATGCTATTAGAGAAAAACTGTTCATAAGCATAAAATTCATTTTTAAATGATTAACACAACTCCTTTGGTAGTTGGAGCCAAAAACAGGATACCATGTGACTCAAGCAAATATTATTTTATGCAAGAACAAGAATTATAAGTCGTTGTAGTGGTTTCTGAAAAATATAAGCTTTGTATGAAAAATGTTTAAGAACAAACTTTGGTACGCCAACTTAAAGTTTTTATTACTGTACGAATAAAAATTAAATTTTCAAACAAAAACAAAATACTGAGCCGTGTTTGAGATACCGAATTTAAAAAAAAAAAATGATTTTTTTTAAATTCAAAAAAAAAAAAATATTTTAAAGTCTTGAAGTGCAATATAGTATTTGAAACTTTTTAGAAGCTTCTCTATGAAAAATTTCATTAAAATCGGTTATGCCGATAATGAGTGATTCAAAATTCGAAAGTTATGGTTCTATGGTGAGTAGAATCATTTATAACTTAATTTCAATTTTTTTATTATATTATAGTTAGATCGTAAGAATTAATCGGATTTTAAAAAATGTTATCAAAATTCTCGGAATCGTTCACGAGAAAAATATGATTTTCGAAAACTATTTCTTAACATTTGTATGGTAGGTACCTTATTTTTAGGTAAAACAAATTTTTTTCTCAAATCTGGTAGATTATGCTAATAAGTTTTTAAATGCTAAGGGGAATATTCGTGAAGAGTGGAAAATAGTTGATAACATTTTAGGTAAAAATACTGATTCAATCAAAATTGATTCTATTGAAATTGAAGGAGTACATATATCTGATTCTCGAATTATATCCAATAAATTTAACGAATATTTTACTGAAATTTCAGTCAAATTAAAACCTACTATTAAATCTTGTATAAGTTGTAACTGTTCCATTTCTTCAGAAATTTGCTCAGATGATATGCAACCAAATAGTTTTGTTTTTAGTGCGATAACATCAAGAGAAGTATTCAATGTTATTATGTCTTTAAAAAACAAACATTCATGTACTAGTGATGGTGTATCTAGCCATTTGTTGAAAAATGTTGCTTGGTATGTTATGGACCTACTAGCGGTTGTATTTAACAAATGTGTTGAAACTGGTTGTTTTCCGGATCATCTTAAATGTGCTGAAGTTATACCGCTCTTTAAAAAAGGAAATAGAAAACTTATATCAAATTATAGACCAATTTCACTACTTTCAACTTTTTCAAAAATCTTTGAGAAGTTAATCAAAGTCCGAATTATGTCCTTCTTGGAAAAGACTAAATTCTTCTGTAATAATCAAATTGGTTTCAGAGCTGGTTTATCAACAGAAGATGCTATTTTAAGGGTATGTAGTCAACTTTATGGAAGTTTGAATAGTAATAAAATAACTATGGGCCTGTTCATAGATATGACTAAAGCTTTTGATCTAGTCAATCACGATCTGTTGCTTAACAAACTTTATAATGCAAGTTTTCGCGGTAATTTTTTTAATTTGCTCAATTCTTATTTAAAAATTAGAAAACAAAGAGTCAACAACAATGGAATCTTTAGTGAACCAAGACTGCTTAAAAATGGCGTTCCTCAGGGATCAGTGCTTGGCCCTTTGTTTTTCTTAATTTATATAAACTCCATTTTCAAACTTAAACTAAATGGTATTTCGACAGCTTTTGTTGACGATATAGTATTCACATACTCTTCAAATACTGTCTTTGAAAGTATTGCAAACATTGGAAACGATCTTGAAATCTTAAGGCAGTGGTTTACTTATCACAAATTAATTATAAGTGAAAAAACTAAATTGATGTGTTTAGAGGTGTCTGGTAATAGCGTTTATGACTTTACTAGTATCTTACTGTTCCATGCTCACGATTGTAATCAGTATTCTTTACCTATTCACAAGTGTGGAATAAGTAATTTTAAATCCGAATATCAATGTTCAAAAAATTGTTTTAAAGTTGAAGTAGTTCATCAATTTAAATACTTAGGAGTTATAATTGATAACAACCTGAATTGGAAAGCTCATATTCAAATGATCAAAAATTATTTGTTAACGGTCACACGAAAAATGTATTTGAAAAAACCCTTTTGCTCTCAAAAAGTTTTGAAAATGATCTATTTTGGTCTTGCAAACTCGAAGTTACAATACGGTATTACTAGTTGGGGTGGATCTTATGCTAATAGCTTTATACCTTTATTAACAGCACAAAAACATTTAGTTAGAATTATTTTAAATAAAAATAGGATGGCCGAAAGTTTGTTTTTATTTAGAGAATTGCAAATTCTTCCAATGAGACATTTATATGTTTTCAAAGTCTTAAGAGAATTTTTAAACAAAGCGGAAACATCCCTAGTAGGAATTATCAAATGTATAACTTACGTGTAAACAATATGACTTTAGTCAATGTACCTTTTGCTTACAAGACACATTTCAATAATTTTTTCACATACACAGCTCCAAATATTTTTAATAAATTGCCCTTATCAATAAGAGAAACGCTTCGATTTTCAACTTTTATTAAAAAGATTAAAGACTGGTTATTCACTTTGAATTTTGATAACATTGAATCATTAATTTAGTTCTTAATTAAATAATCGAAAAATAATAAAATTTTGTAAACATACCTATTGTTATTAAGTGTATGAATGTTCAAGAATTATAAGTTCTATCTATACTATATTTTTTCTATATTGTTGCTAGCAAGCTTTTCCTTCTATTATTATCATTATTTTTTTTTCTTGTTTACTTAAATTACTGATTGTCACCCCACATCAGTTATTATTAAATATTTCAATTAGATGTGTCATTCGTCGCTAACTGCCCAGTTAAAGAATGTACACTGTTGAAGCATATTATATCAAAATTAATTTATTAAAAATTATTCAAACATACTTACATGTATTCAATTAAAAATCTTATCTTTCGAATTATATAATATCGTATATTTATTTTAAATTTAAATCTCGCGCCTAGTTTATACCATTCGCCATAATTTTTGTATTTTTTAATTCGCCTGAGAAACTTTTGTTAAAAATTATGTAAATTTTCTCTCAATTTTGTAAATTTTCTCTCAATTGAAATGTATAAATAGGAGCTTAAAATTTGAAATAAACCTCTTTTCGTGTACTAAAATTCTAAAAGTTAATTCTCGCCATTCTTCTCGTCGCTAACTTCAATTTTGTCGTTTAATTCGCTATTTTCGAAAATATTTTAGACGTTTTAGTTTAGACGAACTATTCAGTATCTAAAAAATATAGTTTCGATACAAGTTCGCTTAAAATATCTTAAAAAGCTATCAACCAGGAGCGCACTATCTTTTTATATTGAAAAAGCCATAATAGAGCTCCCGGGTTGGCGGTCCATGATCGTTCATTTTGGCGCCCAACGTGCATAAGTGCGAAAATCCATTAAAAATCGCTCAAAAATCATTTTAAAAAGTGTAAAAATCATAAAAAATTCATTTAAAAACATATACAAATGTACCTCGTGACAATTATTTTCGGTATATATATATGTACAATATAAATTGCACTTAGTGACTTAAAAAACTAAAACTATAATATAAAGTGCATTGAACAATATATCCCCGCGCTTTCGGTTTCGCGAGTGCATGGTGCTGGTGAAAAATCAAAAATCCAGAAAAATCGAACCACTGAAGTCCAGAGAAAAATATTCATCGCTCAACATCCAGATCATCACCTAAAATCGCAACGAAATAGGAAAAGCATACATTGGAATTTGTGGGAGATAAGTATAACATCACCCACCCAGGTACTCTTGGTCTAATTTTTATTCAAATGTGCGTTAATGTGTTCAAATAAATCAATTAATTAACATTTCAAGTAAAAAATATAATATACAACGCACCTTCGATATAAGAAAAAGACAAATAATCTAAATCATTTATAAGATTGACAAAATTTACGAATATTGAACAACATATCATAGGATATTGTATATAAAATTAATTCGAATCGCCAGAACATACAAGATAATAATTTCATACATCAATCGCTGAACATAAAAATTATTCGATTAGCCTATAGTCATTGGTGTTGTCGCCTCAAAATTTGTTTCATAATCCACAAAAGAGAGTTTTTACGTTCCACATTTGTATCAATCATACACATTCACACACACATATAAACGCTTAACAAATCTTATCGAAGTTACTCATTTTCGAACATAGAACCACACCATTGCATTTTCGTTTTTTCGCTCTAATCGCTCTTACACATATTTCTCATCTCTCACGATCATCATCAACACCCACATATTGAAGCCACTGCATACATACCTTAGTTCGTTTTCAGTGCTCAGATCTTCATTTCGCCCACATACCATTGTTTTTTATGGAAATCGTCATCGTCGTCGTCGCGGGAGATCTTGCTGCATGATCGTTGCACTGAAAAGCTTTTGCCGAATTTGATTTTTTTGCTATTGAATCCCAAAAACAATATCGTTGAAATTTGTGGATTAAAAGCTTATATCAATTATTCATTTTCATCGATACAATATTGCTTCACTTTGTTTTGAAATAACTACCAATTAACTCCCAAAAAACTAATCGTTGGCTTATGGTTGCCAACTACAATTTTCAATAATTTCTATTGTTTGTTTGTCGCATATTATTTTAACATTTATAAATTTAAAAAATGAATATGGAAACCCTAGCCGAGTTAAAACAACAACGAGCTTCAACTAAAGGAAGTATAACCCGAATAAAAAATGTAGTGGAATCGAGTTCAAGTACGCTACAAGCGAGTGAGCTCGAATGCAGATTAGGGATTTTAGAATCCTATTTCAAACAAATTCTTGTATATCAAACAAAAATAGAGGTGCTGTGTCCTACAGATACCAGTCGAAGTGAAATAGAAGATTTATATATTACGGCAAAAACAAAAATTCTATCGCTGTTAGGACCTGGTAGGCGAACCAGTGTCGCAGATATGTCAATATCACTTCCGCATTCAAATAATCATCTCCCAAAGCAACGTTTGCCGAGATTTAGTGGAAAATATTCCGATTATAAAAATTTTATAAATTCATTCAATAATCTCATTGAAAATGATTTAACTCTAACAAAAATAGAAAAATTTAATTATCTTCTTGATTGCTTAAGCAATCAAGCCCTCGGTACAGTAAAGGCTTTTCAAGTAACTGAAGCCAATTACCCCAAGGCACTTCAAAGTCTGAAAGAGCGCTATGACAATGATACTTTAATATTTTTAGAAAATATCTCACAGCTTATCGATCTGCCCAAAGTTAACAAAGCTTCATCATCGGATTTAAGAAGTCTCGTTGACAATGTGTCTGCTTTGTTTAGTTCATTACTATCGATAGGTTCTTATGAGAACATTTGTAATGCAATTATAATACACATTGCCATATCAAAAGTTGATCTGGAAACGCAATCCAAATGGGATGAACAACTAGATTACAGCAAGTTACCTGAATGGAAAGACTGCACAAGTATCCTGAATAAACGATGTCAATTTCTCGAAGCAAGAGATAGTAAGCAGATTATTCGGTCGGAAACAAGCATCAAACCATCGCATAAATCGAAAACAATTTTAGGAAATCATAGTCGTTCTCAAACTTCGCTCGCTATTAATCAAAGGTCTTGTGTTTTGTGTCGAGACTCTTCGCATTCAATTGCAAGTTGCAAAACTTTTCTCGATCTCGCTGTTATGGATAGATTTTGGAAATCAAAAAGATTAGGCCTGTGTTTGAATTGTTTAGGGAAAGGTCATAGTGTCTCGAATTGCTCATCTGCGTACAAATGCAAATTCTGCAAACAACCTCATCATAGCCTTTTGCACAGACCACAAGCCACAGATACAAATACGACCCCATCTACAACTGAAGCTAAAAAAGACGATTCTCATCCAAGCTCATCGGCCGCAGCGCATTCTGCATTAGAAAAAGAACGCGTTCCAACGCAAGTAATTCTGGCAACTGCTTTAGTTCTTGTGAAAGATTCATCTGGAGGCTTTCAGTTAGGTAGAGTTCTGCTAGATTCTGGCTCTCAAGTCAATTTTATGAATGAAAAGTTCGCCAATTTCCTCGGTCTTAAAAAATTTAGAAAAAACGTTGACATTGTTGGTATAGGAATTACTGAAACGCAGACAAAATATCAAACTCAATCGACAATTCGCTCGAGGTATAACAACTTTGAAGTCTCCTTGGAATTTTTAGTCGCACCCTCCATCACTGGCTATCAGCCTGATTCTGCACTTAACGTTAGTACCTGGAACCTGCCTTCGAATTTAGAACTCGCTGATGAGAATTTTCATCATCCGTCGCAGATTGATTTGTTGTTAGGTGCTGAAGCATTCTTTGATTTAATGCAAACAGGTCAAATAAAATTGGGTGAAGGGTTACCATCGCTACAAGAAACTGCTTTAGGATGGATAGTATCTGGAAGATACAAATCACAAGGCATCAACAAGAAGACATCATTCATAGCTAAGGCAACAAACAATCAATTGGAGGAATATGTAGAGAAGTTTTGGGAGTTAGAGGAAGTTCAAGGTCATCAATTGCAGTGGTCTGAGGAGCAGTCTGAGTGTGAAAAACACTTCACAAATACAATCAAAATTCTTGACAGTGGTCGGCTAATGGTCCAACTCCCTTTGAAAAAGGATCCTAGCTGTCTTGGAGCCTCCTATGATATCGCTTTTAGAAGATTGGTTTCACTTGAACGTAGGTTGTCCAGAAATGCTCCGTTAAAATCGCAATATGTACAATTTATGAAAGAATATGAACTTCTAGGTCATATGTCGTTAGTTTCTAACCCCAACCTGCATGAAGATCATTACTATCTGCCGCATCAATGCGTAGTTAGGCCAGACAGCGTGTCTACAAAATTGCGGGTAGTCTTTGACGCATCATGTCGCACCTCCTCTCAAATTTCATTGAATGGAATCTTAATGGTCGGGCCAACAATACAGGACGATCTCATCATCACTTTGCTTCGGTTCCGACTCCATAGATATGCGTTGACTGCAGATATCGTTAAGATGTATCGGCAGATATTGATGCATCCATCACACAGAAAATTGCAATACATCTTATGGAGAGAAAACGAACATATTCCGATACAAACTTACCAACTAAATACAATAACATATGGAACATCTTCTGCACCGTTTTTGGCAATTCGATGTCTTCAGTACTTGGCTGAGAAAAATCAAGATAAATATACATTAGGGGCTTCAGTTCTTAAGTCAGACTTTTATGTAGACGATATGTTGACTGGAGCAGACAACCTAGAAACACTTAATCAGAAACGAAACGAAGTCGTTTCAATTTTGAGATCAGCTGGTATGGAATTGTCAAAATGGAACAGCAATAAAACTTCTTTAATTGAAGAAGCTAGACAACAGGAAATAAAATTGTCAGAATCAAATCTTACGAGTACATTGGGGATTGCTTGGAATCCTCAAACTGATGAGTTTAGTTTCTCGTACAAGCCTAATCGAATTTATACAAAGTTCACAAAACGATCTATTCTTTCGCTTTCGTCGTCGCTTTTCGATCCAATGGGATTGCTTAGTCCCATTATCATTCGAGCTAAGATCATTTTGCAGCAGCTTTGGATTGACAAATTCGACTGGGATGCGCCAATTACAGAAACCATCGACACTGAGTGGCGTCAATTCATGACAGATCTTCATTCACTTCAGAATCTTTCTATTCCTCGACATGTTTTTCTCGAAAACAAGAACGCATTTCAAATTCATGGATTCGCAGACGCTTCCATGAAAGCGTATGGATGTTGCTTTTATTTGAGAAGCATCGATTCTCGTGGTTTAGTAGAAGTAAAGCTTTTGGTCGCAAAATCCAGGGTGGCTCCTGCGAAGAAAAAACAACTTCCCCGCTTAGAGCTTTGTGCTGCTCACCTTTTATCCAAACTTTGGGTTAAAATTAAAAAGGTTTTTGACAACAGCTATTCTAGCGTTTATTTTTGGACCGATTCCGCCATTGTTTTGCACTGGATATCGACACATTCGTCAAAATTGAATACTTTCGTCGGAAACAGAGTAGCGGAAATTCAGGAAACAACAAAAAGTGTGATTTGGAAACATGTTCCGACATTTGTTAACCCGGCAGATTTGGTCTCTCGAGGATGTACAGTTGAGGAGTTAAAGACGTCGATTTGGTTTAAGGGCCCAAAATTCTTAACAGAAGATGAAGAATGCTGGCCGCCTTCATTTGAAAACCTTCCGTCCCCAGAAGAATTGTCGCTGGAGATAAAAAAGACAGTTGGAGTCTGTCAAATGAGGAACCAAGACTATTATCTAAGAATTATAGAAGGAATAAGTTCATATATTAAAACAATTCGAATTTTTGCATACGTTGATCGTTTTCTCAATTTGATACGGAAAATTCCAACCCCAAATGATCACCTCACTGTAGATGAACTCGATCGCTCATTAACAATCATCGTAAATATCATCCAATCAAAATATTTCGCCAAGGAAATCGAAGTAATCCAATCTAAATCCAAGAAGCTTCAGGGACCCACAAAATGGTTAAGCCCGTTCATGGAAGAGAAGTATGGTATCCCTTTACTGAGAGTCGGAGGAAGATTGAAGCATGCCAACATTCCAGAGGAATGCAAACATCCTTTGTTACTTCCAAAGGAATCAAATTTTAGTAGGGAAATCATTCGTCATTTACACCTTTCAAACTACCATGCTGGACCAAAAGCTCTTGTCGCGCTGATCAGACAACAGTTCTGGATTATTAATGCTCAATCCTTAGCAAAAAGCGTAGTTCGAAGGTGTCCCCACTGCGCTAGGTATCGACCGAAACTGTATGAACAGGTTATGGGAAATCTGCCTGCTAATAGATTAACACCATCGTCGCGTCCATTTGAATGTTGTGGGGTTGATTTTTGTGGTCCCATATACACATACTATAAAATTCGAGGCAAAGCTCCTTACAAAACTTATGTGGCGGTATTCGTCTGTTTTACTTCAAAAGCAGTTCATTTAGAAGCAGTGTCAGATCTTTCATCCAATGCATTCATAGGAGCCCTGAAAAGGATGATAGGTCGTAGAGGTCTTCCTAGAGATATACACTGTGACAACGCCACAAATTTTGTTGGGGCACAGTCGAAACTAAAAGAGCTTCGCGATATGTTGTTCAAAAAATCAAATCATGATAACATTATTAATTTTTGTTCTAATCAAAATTTAAATTTTCATTTTATACCCCCCAGAGCACCCCACTTTGGTGGAATTTGGGAAGCTGCTGTCAAAGTCGCCAAGGGTCATTTATATCGCAGCCTCGGCAACGCTAAACTAACATTTGAAGAGCTTTCAACTGCACTAGTCGAGATTGAAGCAATTATGAACTCGAGGCCAATTACTCCAACGTCAACCGATCCGAACGACTTCGAAGTCCTTACACCAGCTCATTTGCTTATCGGCTCATCATTGAAATCGATCCCGGAACCAGTTACTGAGGTCTGTAACATAAGCTATCTCGAAAGGTGGCGACGAATCAATGCCGTAAAAAATCACTTCTGGAATCGCTGGTCTAAAGAGTACGTCACACAACTCCAAGGTCGTGGAAAATGGACGTCAACAAACCCAAATCTCGCTATCGGCAGCTTAGTCATCATTCACGAGGACAATTTACCTCCTCAAAAGTGGCTCTTAGGAAGAGTCGTTAACGTCATCAAAGGACCTGATGGGCGAGTTAGAGTCGCCGATGTTAAAACTCAACGAGGAGAATTTCGAAGACCCATTCGCAAACTGGCTGCGATTCCGTCTTGAAAGGGATCCTTTCAAAGGAGGCGGAATGTTGAAGCATATTATATCAAAATTAATTTATTAAAAATTATTCAAACATACTTACATGTATTCAATTAAAAATCTTATCTTTCGAATTATATAATATCGTATATTTATTTTAAATTTAAATCTCGCGCCTAGTTTATACCATTCGCCATAATTTTTGTATTTTTTAATTCGCCTGAGAAACTTTTGTTAAAAATTATGTAAATTTTCTCTCAATTTTGTAAATTTTCTCTCAATTGAAATGTATAAATAGGAGCTTAAAATTTGAAATAAACCTCTTTTCGTGTACTAAAATTCTAAAAGTTAATTCTCGCCATTCTTCTCGTCGCTAACTTCAATTTTGTCGTTTAATTCGCTATTTTCGAAAATATTTTAGACGTTTTAGTTTAGACGAACTATTCAGTATCTAAAAAATATAGTTTCGATACAAGTTCGCTTAAAATATCTTAAAAAGCTATCAACCAGGAGCGCACTATCTTTTTATATTGAAAAAGCCATAATAGAGCTCCCGGGTTGGCGGTCCATGATCGTTCAGTACACTATTATTCAATTTTATTAATGAATTGTATATCTCTAGTTTTAAGTTATTGAATGAATAAAAATCAAATACAAATACAAATACAAACTTTTATTTATCAAGTTTGAAAAAATCAAACATGGGGTCTTAGACCCCAAGGAGTCTAAACAAACATTCCAAGGGGGCTACCAAAAATAACCCTTTTTGTTGGAAATTTTTTTTCAACCATTACCTAGCTTTAACTAAATAAAGTTTTTTTGAAATTTTCTCAAAAAATTCTGTGGGACAGTTTTTGAGAAAAAAAATATTAACAAAATTTTGAAAAAAATCGTATGGCAGGTACCGTTTATTTTTGGTCTTAAAAAAATGTGGGTGGGGAGAAATAGAATTGTCTTCGCTATCATCGTAATCTCAACTTTGATCAAAATGTCGAGTTAAATTTTTTTACGAATGCATAACTTGCCTTATAGCACCTACATATAAGTCGCAAGTAAACATTAGTTGTGCTATTATGGACATGGACTACATTTTGCTCAAACAAGATTTAAGGAAGAAGTGTTACTAACGGTAGGTACATACCTCTTTCTTGAAATAATTTTCTAAAATCTATATTACAAAATACTTAAAATGAGCTTCCCAAAACTTTTCCTTTAAGAATTTTAAAGAATTTTCTTATATAAAAAATTAATTTAATAATAAAACGATTCTTAAGCTTTGCTGGCATAAATTCGTATTTTTCTAGAAATCAGACGACAATTTTGTGCATTTTTACCTCATTAAATCCATGTTTTATATTCATTTATACATAATTTTAAACTTTTACACAAAAGCAAGTACGTGCGATCCAATCATGCATTTTACATATTTCTTAAGCCAAGAAACACGAATGTGCAATGCTTTACTCGACTCCTATTTTGATTTTTAAACATTAAAACCCAATTTCGTCGATATCTCCATTTAAAGCCTTTCCAAATTTATGTGACGCTCGCATTGTTCTCAAACATTTTAAGGGTAATCATAAACCTTTAAGTGTGAGCAAAATATAAAAAAAAAACTTCTGTTGCATAATACTAATAAGTAGTTGTGAATAGGTCCCTGGATATTTGTTTGCTCTTTTTGGAACCTGTTAATCATTTGGACAAAAGAAAATCCTAACCTATATGTACATATATAAATACCTATCGACTTCAGTTCATAAATAGAATGGAGAATAACTTTACAAATACACCCAACAATATATTTACCTACAATGTCTAAAAAAAAACGAATTTTAAATTGAAACCCCGGAAGAAAATAAAATTCCAATTCACACTTCTTGCGTTCAAGTGAAACGATAGAGAAACCACAAAAGGAAATTATAATATTTTACATTTTTTTATCCGTGCATCACCCGAATCAGTCCAAATCTAGGACCAAAAATAAAACCACAGAAATAGCAAAAGAAGCCCCTGTGCAACTTTTATTCACAAGGATAAGGAATTTATTTTGAGAGAGAGACATTCCTCTCATGCCATCTACATAATTTGAATTCGAAAATTGACAGGGATCTGAAGTGGAATCCTTTCATGAAAATTAGAGAGAATAGATTTCCGGGCTTGGTTTATTTTTTGTTTGTCTCTGAACACCAAACCAATGATGACAGCAGTAATAAACTTAGGAAAATTAGGAAGCTATCGAGAGAAACAGAGATGAATTGAATAAATTATCTGTGGTGTTTTAGGCTTCAGATTTGCATACCGAAAAGGACATTCAAAGACCAAAAGAATTCTAAATTAAAGGAACATGAAAACTCAGAAGGTGTCAATCTGCATTAGACACAGAGTAAAGGCCTCCTTGTCGCCTCGGTTTTATGGCCAAATCTTTGGTGAAATTAAACGAGTAGGACGACATCAAGGACAACGTCGTTTCACTCCGAAGCGGTTTCATTTTGGTATTAAAACTTTTTTTCCGACTAATCAATGAGTGATTTCCATTGCCTTTGTGATGTTCATGCGTCCTTAGCCATTCATTCTCGAGAAGCCCTCTTATCCATCCTCCATAAAGGAGTGGTACCAAAAAAAAAAAAAAACTGAATTATGGTAAAAAGGATTTCGAAGACGACGTCATTGATATGAAATGAACTAAGGATTTTCATTAGGTTTTTCCGCTATCCCGCAAAATGGCCAAGCAATTGTCACCCTTGTCTGAGCCTGATATCAGAAATCAGCGCTCGGACACGTAATCAGATAAGGAAGGACAATTCTTGTATATGTCTCTTCCCTTAGGTTGTCTTTTTCTTTTCCTTTTTACTCAGACTCCAACTGTTAAAGCAAAGTGAATTATTACAACCAAGTCCTTTTCGCTGTCACTTAAAGTTCTAGGACAACCAAGAATAAAGAAGAATTTTATTGCGTAGGAGAAAGGAAACTTTTTCTCATTTTTTTTCTCCCTACACATATACATACAGACAGAATGAAAAAGATTTGACGAAGGAGCAGAGGACTCTTTATATTAAACAAATTGCATTTGTATTGTAGTTGGCCAATGAACAAAAGCAAGGATTTATTAGGATTCATTTTTCGGAAGGTGAGTATTGTATAATGCCAATGTGACGTACTCCTGTACCCACATTGTTATAGAGGGGCTTCTTAAGCCGGCTTACGAGTATATGCTATACAAATTGAATTGAGAGAAGCAGAAAAAGTTTTTTTTGTATTGTTTTTTTTTTACTTTTACGAAAAAGGGTTCATGGATTTGATAGGATTTCACTAATAGATAAAGTGAGTTACAAATTGCTTTAAGAGTATTGTTGCTTAACATAATACACTATATTTACCATAATGTTAGATACCAAAGAGGATATTTCGATTTGGAGCTTTTTATTTTCAAGGCATTGTTCAAATTGGTTGCAAATATTAAGACGGATTTGATGGAAGAAAATTGATTGAGTTAAGGTATGTTTTTATTTTTTTTTGTTGGAAATTCAACAATGGATATATGAACCTATATTAAGGACAAATTTCTGTAAGACCAAAAGGGTCAATTAAGGTGATTTGAGGATGAATAACAAAAGAAGTTGCCATAGGGGATGAGGAAAAAAGGAGCCTTGTCACTAAAATTTCTTATTAATTCATAAGACCTATATTATTCGCAGGGACAAAATTTGTAATCCTGCTGGGGGTCTGATGAATTTGTGTTTTCTATCCAACACCACTTAACTGAATTTATATAATGTACATAAATACAATTGGGTAAGAAATTGTATGAGTCAGCAAGCGGAGGCATGACAGATGTGAAGTCCATCCCACAAAAATAACTATATTAGGATTAAATTCATACTGAAACCGAAGAAGAATTCTTGGTTTGATTCGAATTGTTAAGAGATTAAAGGGGCTGATCCTACTGAGTAAAACTAGCATAAGTTCAAATCATCCAGAAAGACATGTCATAATTTTAATGGACGAACGAAATTTAGGCAAAATATATTACAATGTCCCAACGGTTGCACACATTTTTGGTCATTTATGAAAAATGTACGAAATACAAATACGTCTGCGGTTCCTAGGCTCGTCTTCAATTACACTCCTTATGTCAGCTCCAAGGAAAAATTGAATTTGCATGCAGCACAGTTTGCTGCTGATTCGAGCCTGTCAGAAAGTGTCATGACACCTCCTGTGCTTCTGAGCCTAAAAGATTTAATGGGACAAATTTTCTTTCTCATTCGTGTAGTTACAAGAGTACTGAAGGATCTCGGTGTACTTAAATCTGCTGGCCCGGAGAGTATTTCTTCCATTTTTCTTAAGAGGCGTTCTTCAATGCTGCCTTTTCGCTTAGGCCCTTTCATCTGTCCTAGTATACTGGTTTCTTTCTTAGTAGTTGGATAGCAGCACTTGTCCACCCCTGTGTCTAAATAAGGCGAATCTTCATCCTACTTTACTTACTGTCCAATTTCACTTACGTATCCTCTTTCCAAGGCCATGGTGGAAATGCTAATAAAATATCAGCTGAAGAAATATTTTGAAGAACGAAGGCTTCCCAATGACCGCCAGTATGATTTTCGTAGCAATATGTTCAATGGTGATCGGATGGTATATCTCACCCCAAACAGCCCACACAAATCCTTAAGAATAGAGTTTGACACCAAGCTCACTACTTATTGAAAATGCGTTCATTTGGACTTGATCAATCTCTTCTTCGTTTGATTAGAAACTACCTTCCGCTCCGCTCAATACAAGTTGTGTTTGACGGTTTAAGGCTTTAAAGTCAGAAGTTCATGAAATAAATGCTGGTGTGCCACAAGGCACCGTTTTGTTTCCGACTCTCTTTCTCATATTCATTAATGATCTTTTTTCTGTAACTTCTAATCATTTAAATTGTTTTGCTGACGGTAATACGAGTACTCTCAGCTTCACAAATTCATTTCCAGATTTACATCATTGGCTTCTGATGAAGATTAAAAACGGGAGCGGTGCATGATAAGCTCATTAAAGCATTGTCAAATGGGGAACCATAAACCGCGTAGAATTTAATACTTAAAAAACTTAATTGTCTTTAAAACGAAAGGCTTTCATTCTGGCAGGTACCGAAGCTCCTGGTGACAATTAGGACATTAATCTTAGCTCTGGTGGGGGGTAGTTATATTAATAAGTTGTTGGACAATATCGCGTACCTATCGTGCTTTACTATACGGAACCCCTTACCACTGAGCTGGTGGGAAGAACTATTGAGAAGCCACTAGAAATTAAACAACCAAACTGACTTTACTATCGTACTATTTGATTAAAGACCGAAAAGGTGCACTTCGTCGATCCGAGATGGGTCCTTTTATTTATTAATATATGAGCTAATCACTAGCTTTATAAAATTCATTCACAATTTGAATTAGAATTGGTTCTTTTAGTTATGAAGTTGATGTGTTGTTGAATTAAAGCTTGTCGTCGAATAGTCCACCAAGTATAAGCTTATCGCTGACACTTGACAATGATACACAATTAAAAAGTTAATAATTAAAAGAAGTAATGGAATTGTTTCTCGTAAAACACTTAGTCTAACATTTATCGACGTCAAGAAACGAACGGTTACCGACACACTATTCAAAAATCGAATAAAGGTCACAGTTCAATTCGTCACAATCACGAGTATTTGGAATAGTCTTGAAGATTGAAACATCATCTGCATAAATGAGACACTTCGAGTGCTTCAACACAAATTGTATGTACGTAAGTCATAAAAAAAAAAAAACAAAAAATTAAAAGTAAAGGTTCTTAATGGCTTCCCTGTTGTATTCCTGAGTAAACTTTAAAATTTTGGAAATGTGACCATCGAAAAGTACCAATTATGCTGTATTATATAAATAAGATTGAAGCCATTTCAAAATAAAATGCAAGACTGGGTCGCACGAACTTTTTCATTTCATTTTTTTTCATTTTCATTTATTTCATATTAAACTATTTTACATTGTACTTCGAGATTAATCTCATGAATAGTATCAAATTAAGATAACAATAAGTTATGTGCACGAGTAAATGATATAGACGTTCATATAAATTTTAACATAAATAAGTTCTAGAATTAATAAATAAATAATAAATAATTATTATAAGTTAATAATTATAATAATAGTAATAATAAAAAGAACAAACGTTGCAAAATATAATAATTTAGTTTCAGATATTAGATATTCAGATATTTGAAATTCATTCCGACATGTGTTTGAGTAGCTCCTTTCGAAATCCCCCCGACGAGATGGTTCTTTGCAATTGAGATGGAAGATTATTCCACAATCGAATTGCATTGACAAAATATGATCGCTCTTCAACATTATGTGTAAATCGTGGTAAAACTAACTTAAGGCCTCTAGGTGATTGAAGGAAACTAAGATATTCATTCAAGTACTCAGGACATTTATTATGAATTATATTATGCAGTTTCAGAACTGATCTAAACTTGTAAAAGTCATCCAACCCCATTCCCAATAACGAAGTTTTATACCGCGAAACGCTTATATACCTTGGCAAACTGTGGATATACCGCAAACAGTCATTGAATGCAACATTTATTTTACGCTTGCATTCAGAATCTAAAGAAGAGTATATAATACAATTATAAGAGAAGATGGGCAAGAGCAATGATTTTACCAGACGCATCTTCATGATAGGGCTCAACAAACTTGAAGACATTCTAAGACTCCTTAGTCCACTGTAAATTCTTCTAATGGAATCCGACGTAGCGTCACAACAACTCATTTTACTGTTTATTATAAAGCCGAGATATTTAACTCGATCAACATAAGGTAAGATAAAGCCATTCAAGTTAAGAGAGGAGACATCACATACTAATATTTCGCTTCTTGCACACACCATTCCAAATGATTTCAACGGGTTTAATCTTATTTTATTTAACTCAGCCCACCCCTGAATATGTAAAAGATCTTCATTTACTCGGGCTACGCAGTCTTCTAACAATCCGGGTTTCCTAGACAGATAAATTGTTACGTCATCTGCATAAATATGGACATTACAATTTACAATAAAATCAGGAAGATCATTTATGTAGGCACAGAAAAGAAGAGGACCTAAAACCGATCCTTGTGGGACACCTGTGTTGACAAGAAACGGGCTAGAACTTCCGATTTCAGTTTCGACACGTACTAAACGATTTCTTAAATAATAAGAGATTAGTTGAAGGGCTGAGCGTGAAAATTGAAAGTTATTTTTGAGTTTCCACAGAAGAATCGAGTGATCAATGCAATCAAAGGCTTTTGAAAAATCAAGCATCACCATTACACTGATTTCATCACGATCCATTGCTCTTCTTAAGTCAGAAGTTACTTTTAATACGGCTGATTCACAACTATGCTTCTTTCGAAACCCTGATTGCCATATTGTCTTGTATCTGTTCAGCCAATATTTTTTCTAACGTCTTCGACAGAAATGATAAAAGACTAATGGGTCTGAATTCCGAAGGGCTTTTTGGGTAAGGGTTTTTTGGGATTGGAACAACTTTGGCATTTTTCCATTGCTCAGGAAATTGACAACTGTAGATACAGTAATTGAATATATGCACCAAGAAAGGGAGGAGAACTGGAAGGATTAATTTTATAAATTTCGGTGACATATCATCGGGTCCCACTGCGTTTGACTTGACCGAGCGAACTGCTATCTCAACTTCCAAACCACTTACACTCAAAAGAGTCTTCAGAGGAGAACTCACCAAATTCAAACGATACCGCTTCAGAAGAGTCTGGCGCAAGAACCAGGCTCATTTCAGTAGGACTATAAGGGCATTTGGGTTTTTCATTATCAATAACGCCGTAACTGTTCAAATTTTTCCATAGGACCTTTGAGTTTAATTTAGGGTCAAGACGTTTCATAAGATATGAGCGCTTGACTTGCTCCTATGTAATAGACTAGGAATTTTAAAAACGAATGTTATTAGAGAAAACTGTTCATAAGGATCAAATTAATTTTTTAAATTCTTTTAGTAGTAAGAGACAAAAACAGAATGCTATGCAAATATGAATTTATGCAAGAACAAAAATTATAAGCCGTAGTGCAGTTCTTAAAAGAAGCTCTTATATACAAAATTTTTAAAAGATTTAAAAAAAAATAGGTATGCCAACTTTAGGTTTTTATTACTGTACAAATGAAAATTAAATTTCCAAAAAAAAATATTGAGCCGTTTTTGAAATGTCGAATTTTCCAAAAAAAAAAATGATTTTTTTTTTTCAAAAATTCAAAAAATATTTTTCTAAAGTTTTGAAATGCAGTGGTTTTTAGACTTTTTAGAAGCATCTCTACAAAAAATTTCATTAAAATCCTTTTCGTCGATAATGATAATGAGTAATTCAAAAGTTAAAAAAATGGTTCTATGGTAGATACAAGTTGTAATATCTTAATTTCAATTTTTTTTATTAAATTAAAGATCGTCAAAATTAATTGAAAGAAAAAAATTTTATCAAAATTCTAGGTGCCATTTTCGAGAAAAATACGATTTTGAAAACTATTTTTAAACATTTGTATAGTGGGTACCTACTACTTTTAGTTTTAGGTAAAATAAAACTTTTTTTTTCTATACATCTTATAGATAACATTTATCATGTTTAAAAAAATCCATGTGGCTTTCGGAATATTGAGTTTTGAAAAAAAAAATTAATTTTTTTCTTAAATCCAAACAAAAAATTTCTGAAAGTTTGAATACACAATTCTATTCAAGTTATAGCCAAAAAAATTATCAAAATCGGTGGTACCTTTTTCGAGAAAATCAAAAACAAAAAAAATGGTTCCATGGGGGGTACCCTCAGAACCAATTTTTCGGAAAAAAATGTTCAACCATTACATAAGTACATAGCTTTAACTAAACGAATTTTTTTTGTATTTTTATTTTTAGAATCTATCGAACAGTTTTTGAGAAAAAAAAAATATTTATAAAATTTTGAAAAAAATTCGTATATCAGGAACGTCTGGGGGGAAAATATTTGAAGTGATATCTACCAAGAAAATCCGCCAAACCGTTTAGACAGACAGACAGAATTGCGAGACCTTTTAGTCTTCGCTATCATCGTAATTTCAACTTTGATCAAAATCTCGAGTTCGGTTTTTTTTATGAATGCATAACTTGCCTTATAGTACTTATAAGTCGCAAGTAAAAATGGTCGCTAGGTAAAAGCTTTCTTGATTTAAATAGGAATATAAGATGCGAGAGTTTATCGAATGTCTTACTAAAGTCAGTTAAGACACAATGCATTTAATTCACTTGGTTTTTTCTTTTGAATGAATCAATACAATTTCCCACCGATTCCATGTTAAAAATGACTATGGAGCGCGCTTTTGTAAATCCTTATTGAATTGAAACGATAAATAATTTAACATAGAAAAATAGATTATAACAAATTATAGCCTCAAACGTTTTTAGAATTACCGATAATCTTGTAATAAGACGGTCTATGATTGTTAACTTGGTCTTTTTTTCCTTTTTTATGCAAGAATTTGAAAGAAGTTTTCAATATAGATGAAAATTAACAAGACAAAACTGGAGAGTTACAAATGAATGGACACCAGACAACAATATATGTATGGTTTACACAATTTTTCAGAATAGTGGAAGGTATAACATCAGGGCCTGGCTTATAACTTTCATCAAGGTTAGATTTAAGCTTCACAATATGGATATTAAAGTTCATATCAGTCAAGTAAAAGCAAGCCAAGGTAGTAGTTAAACTTATCATAATTTGTCAAATCTACGAGTATGACAATTTGAAGTATCACAGTTTGAATTATCATAATCGTAAGTATCACAATTAAAGTCGCTTTGAAAGAAGTCAGAAACTAGTTGTGCTATCACATGAAGACCATGATCCGAAATGTCGTTTGACTTGAGAACAAATGGATAAGGACTAGATTTTCTTTGACTCTTTATAAATTTTAAAAAATATTTCGGACTCAATTTAAGATCTCTTTTCTCCTTTCGAATAAAGTAAAGATACTTACAACTTGAAGTTCTATCAAAAATTTGTCTTTTTATTGAAAATATTTTTAAAGTTTATATCATTCGGAGATAGCTTATATTCGACCTTAGTTTATTTCTTCGATATTTTCACTTCACTATCGTACCAATCTAAAACTGATAGTCAGGTAATGAGGAACGGAATTTAGAAACCAATCGAATAAAATATTAAAGAATTCAGAAACCATTGAATTAATATTTGAACGAGACCAGTCTTCTTGTAATAACAAGGCATTGAGTTTTTCAAAGTTATTTTGACACTGACAGCTTTTTTCCGAAATCTTGACAGAAAGTCGTTCCAACGTTGGCAAATATTGAAAACTTATTTCCAAAGTAAGTGCTGTGTAGCCCAAACGGTGCGTTTTTTAAAAGGAGTTTTGGCCGAAATCAAGCACCCAGCGTCGTGCTGTACGCAAGATTGTGCAGTTTGGGTGTTCCGTCCCGGTTGTCCATTGCGGACTTAGATGTGGTTTGGTTAAGAAAAGGTTGTAATTTAACCATGGCGGTAGGCTGACCTTGTGTCAGCGTAGAAGGAAACGGCTGCTTTGTCGTTGACCGTGAAAATAGTGTCGTCCAGGGTTTAAATCACACTGAGGTACCTCGGCTTGGGATATTGTTGTTCGGTGGCCATCCTTCTCCTAAGATGATTAGAGTGATTGACGGTGTTCTGCACCAGCTTCTTTGCCGAATTAAGAAAGTATTTGTCCAGCGTTATTATCCTCGTTCCTGTTTTGTTAGCTGCCGGCCGAAGTGGAGTCCGGTGCACATTCCAAGCATCTTCATCTCGAAGACTGAGAGTTCCTTCATTGCTGTCTTTGAGATTGTGAACCAGACTGGGATACATTAACTGATAACTGGTCGCAGGAGTTGTTTGTACATGAGTACCTTCGTCTGTTGGCCTGATCTTATCCTTATCAAGGAATGTAGTCGGTGGAATGTCCATTGGGATTTTCTTAGTACACTTTTTGAGTGCGGGTTGAACCTTAGAAACTCGTTGAAGTTGATACCCAGGTATTTTAGGTTCCTTTTGGCTGCAATGGTGGATCTAAATGAAAGTTTCAAAACTGAGTTTCTGCAAGTGGTTGCTGAGCGACATCTGCCATCACGAGGTCTAATGAAGCAGACAAGCTTGCTGTATTGATTGGGATGCCCCATTTTTTGTTAAAATCGAATAATCTGTTTATATGAGCTTCTACTTTCCGGACAGTGACTAGTGGTGACATTGAGGTTGCATACGTTAGCGAGTCATCAGTATATAAAGGTTTTCACAGCCGGTTGGGATGTGTTGGTCTGATGTGATCAGGTTATAGAGGAAGGGGCCAAGTTCTGAACTTTGTGCGACTCCGACTTTGATGTTCTCCATAGTTGATGAGCAGTTTCCAAATCGCACAAAGAAGTTCCTGGAAGAAAGAAAAGAAAAAAGATTTTTTATTAGTGGCGGGGGTAGATGTAGCAGATGTATCTATCGAATACTTTCTCAACATCCAGAAAGCATTATGACGGTTACACGTTTACTGTTGAGGGCTGTGGTGGTGTCATGCTGAAACTTCAGGAGCGGGTGTAGTGTTGAGCATTCTCCCTAAAGCCAAACTGCATATCAGGTATTAAGTTGTTCTCTCTGCAAAACTTCTTAAATTTTGTTAGTATCAGTTCTTCCAAGAACTTTGTTAGGCTTGCTTAGCTGTGGCCTATAGTTAGAGATCATGTTCCTGACACCTTTAGAAGGGATCGCCACGGTCTTTGCTATTTTTAATTTTTTAAATGAATTAGTTCTTGTTGACGTAGTTGTTCAAAATGATGGTTAGAAGGATTAGAACTGTTATCTGACATCCTCTTAATGATGAAGTTGGTTATTTCATCTGGTCCATTTGACTTCTTGGGCCTGCAGCTCTTGATTATTTCAGTTATTTCTTCTTCGGTGCTCAGGTTTGGGCTATCAACTGGGTCATTCGCTGTATTGGAGTCGCTGAATATTGTTTCGTCCGTGTTAGGTGCCAGGGTTTGTTGGATGGAATCCTTCACTTCATCAAGAAAGACTGGATCTGTAGATGGGTTGGAGATGAAATTTCCTTCAAATGCCTCTGCTTTGTCCCGTGTCATTGTAACTTCTCCATTGTTGGTGATAATGATTACCGGCATCGGTGGTGTTTTCCTAATCAGTTTGTTGATGTTCTTGAAGGCGTCCGGTCCAGGTTTGATTGATTGCAGTATCTTGTTGAATTCGTTATCGTTATGGAGTTGGATGGAATAGGAATTCTGCAACATCATGTTGACACATTCAAGTTCGCTTCACACTGTTTGATAGTTGCTGTTCGTTATGTTCAGCTCATAATGGTGGATTCTTAGAAGGCGTTTCGATGAGTGTTAAAATTCTGGATATACTCGCGAAGGTATCTGTTCTTTGACGTCTTGGACTGTTTTTGTATATCCAGTGCACTTGAAACTGCCGTTTTCACACAGTTTATGGCTGTGTTAATTCCGTATTCTGAAGGATCCTGTTTTGAGGAAGCAGTGTTGTCTCTTTAGAATCTGTCTACATCCAGTCTCCACCATCAACGGTGCGCCGAGTTGGTTATGTCGTCAGGAAGATAGGTTTTTGGAGTTTGATGGTTAACTGAACAGCTTCATGTTTCGAGTTTCCAGGTATTGTTAAACAGAAGTAGTTCCTGAGTTCTGGAAGTATATACAAAAATTAGATACAGAAATGAGAAATCAAGAGTCGATGGTGTTCTGAAAAGGGTTATTTTGTGTTGTGAAACAACCACTAAAGAGTGTTGGTCGTTGTTGGCGTCTAGCCAGTCGACAATCGCCTTGCCCTCAGGTGAAATCGTAGTATTCAGCCACATGTGATGCCTGGCATTGAAATAACCGTCGATGAGACATATGTGCTTCCCTCGAGAATACCGTTGGGAACTTGGATGTCATTGTGAATATTTATCATGCTGGATTAGCACTTTAAATGTACAATGATGATGGCGATCTCTTCCAAGTTGAATGTGACGGCAGTGGCTTCGCTGGTTGTGAGCTCTATCATGGTAATTTCGGTAATGTGGGGGGCGATCTTCTTTGGTACGTACTCGTAGATCTACGACCATCAACCTTGTCCTTTCGGAAGGTTTTGAATGTCGTCATCTTCTCAAGACCTTACAATGAATTGAGATTGTACGCCAGGATGCGAAGCCTCCTCAATTGTATATTTGGGATAAGAAGGTGGCGAGCGCCACGGACTTCTCGCCTTCGTTAAGCTAAGCATCGTGCCCATGATCGTGAGTGGTCGGATCCAAAATTCATTTGAACTTCGGTGTTCAGGTTTGTTGGTGGGGCTGTCGCTGGTTTGGTTGTTTCACTCCTTGGTGTTGTTGTTCGGGGTTTGACCACCATTGCTGGTGTCGTTTTCTGTTGTTGCTGCTTGCTCCTGGAGTTGGCTTATTCCTGGGAAAATCCGCCTTTCACAATTGCCGGAATACAGAAAAAGAGAAAATTTAGCTCTTATGCTATTCGTAGTCAAGATTGAATGTTAATTGTATAAGGATAAACGAAAGGCACTGTTATTTTTAAATTTTATTTTTTTTAGTTTTCTTAAAATATGTGAAAGTTTTAGCTTCTGAGAAAGACGTAACCATTGTTCATTTAGTTACAACTTATATTAAACACAAAATTGCCTCGGGTAATGGCATCTCTACCTGAATACCAAAAAAGAAACCGAAAAACTCACGAATGAAAGGACGAGCTGAAATAAAATTGGTTTTATGGCTATCAAAATCTTCCATGTCAAAAAAAGACTTCTCAAGTGGCTTTTGTCAACCTAGCATCGACCCAGTGCTTGTGCCTATTAAGCTTCAAAAGCTGAACAAAAAAAAAACTACACATTACAGGTATCATTGCATATTTTTTGGATAAAACAGGAAATAAATTTAGGTAAAATGTTAATATGACGACGTCCTTGATGGCACAAAGACTTAACGAAATGAATATGGACACATACACATACATGTGCACACATAGCCGACACGAAAGACTGAACTAGGAGAAAAACAGTGATGGCGCAAGAATAATGGCTCCTGGAAGTATGCAAAAATGTTATTAATTTTCATGTTTTTTTTGGCCATAAAAAGATATTTATGAAACATTGAGAAGATTGTTGTGCAAAAATTATTTGCGGCCAAGTTGGCAATAAGTCAAAAAAAAAAAACAACAGAAAGTATGTTTCCTCATTTTTTTGTACTCCTAGATGTGATGGTAACGTTTCCGTCTGGGAGTCATAGTAATTTAACTCGCAAGACTGGGGTAACCTTTGGTATATAATTTATTTTAGGTTTTTATTGTATACTCTTTTTCAATTTGTGTATCATTAAAATTATTTACGTTGAGTTTTTTTTTCTTTTTTTGATTGTTGATATTTCCTTTTGATAATGCAAAATAAAAAAAATATCCTTAAGGAATCTCTTAATATGTTCGAGCTTATGATTTGTTGTTGATGTTTCCTTAATGTGCATTATGCCTTGAAATGGTAATTTAATTTGAATGACGATGTAGGTAGTATTTATCTTTGTGTACTTAACCTTCATTCTGAGGAAGGTGGCAGGCATGATATCGTAGCTTCACCAAGGTATTTAATATATATTAAAATTATTGTGCTATGGAAATGCAATTAGTTGACAATTTATTTATGACATTAAGAGTGATTGATATTTTAGAAGAATTTCCATGATGAGCCTTCCCATTTGAATAATGAATATTTGCCGACAAATTTAGTGGTTGTGGTATTTAAATTTGTAAAATAAGAAGATGAAAATTATATATTCCCAAGGAGGGAAGGAATGCGTTTAATATTAGGCAGGTTTACTACGAGTATGTACGAATATATAAATACCGTTATTTCACAATTCATTATAATACTTATAGGTAATTTAAAAATACGAAAAGAGTAATAGATGCTCTAACTCGGGGATTGTGCCATTAGGGTAGCTTCCTCGTTACGTCAGCTTATTTAGATGGACTTACTGTTGGCGAAATGAGCTTCGGAATGGTACACGAAATTCTAGTTCCTTTAATAGGCCACGTGCAACCAAATAATTAGTGGACTTCCTAGACTTCTAGAACACAAATATCACCAAGAAATGTGATATGATGGACCGACTAGAAAAAAGTCAAAAGCAACTTTTACCAAGAACAAAAGCGGAGTTTGTTTCGATGTGTATTTTTCGTTGGAGGGAGACTAAGGCAAAAAGTCTCCAACTATGTGAACCAGCGGCTCACGACAATTCGTATCAAAGCTAAGTTCACCAACATAAGTCTAACATTTGCTTATACCCCAATAGAGCAGAAAGATGATGACAAGATGATCGTTGAACTCCTGAATAGGATACATAAGCAGTAGAAGCATTACTCGCCGATCTTGAACTTTAGAACCTTATACAAAGTCTTTATTTAAAACAGATGTAATTTTGTATACAATTCACACGCACTCAAGGGATTATTTGACACCTTATAGAGTTAAACAGAGTATGACCAATGAAGAAATAAGGGAGGGAGAGAGAGAGAAATGAGGTATTGATGAACATTGGTTTTGAATGTATTGCAAACTGAAAAAGCAAGGGGAAACCGTGCTGGGTAAATAATTCCATAATCGTATTGTGCGACTTTATAACGAATGCGTATTAAACGGTACTTCCAGCATTAACCTCGAGGGTGAATAGCGAAACGGTTACCACAGGTGAATGGATTGAGGGCATAGGGGGTACATTTTGCTTGAACAACATTAAATAGCAAACATGATTTTTGTACTTAGGTGGGCTTAAGGTCATTGAATAGATATAAACTCCACACGAATCTCCAAAGTCCATTTAACAATGTTGTAAAGATCAGACTTAAATAATCTTATTATTAACAATTGCGCTTCCGACGAAGATGGCCATGAACTTGAGAATCAATATGAGAATCTTAGGGTAGAGTCCGCAAAACAATGAAGTGGGCTCGAAGTTTCAGGCAAGAGACAAATTATAAAAATCAGGGGCCAAATTACCGCATCAGTGAACGAGTGAGTGAGTCCCATCAGTAATCGAATGAAAACGTCAAATTAGAGTAATCGGTTTCTAGTTGGCGTAAGCGGTAATGCCAAAGTCACATAATTCAGTCACGTATTACGCGATAACTGATGCGGTAATTTGGCCCCAGGAAAAGTGCCCTGGGGAACACCAGCATTCATTAGTCATCGGGTAATTTGCGGTCTAAAGATTCTAAAGAACAGCAGTTACTGGAGCATTGTTGAAAATTAGGACATTTGATTTCAAACAAAAATCACTTATACCTAAAACGGGAAACCTTAGTACTTGCCTTATGTTTTTTAAACGAAAGTCTTCTCATTAAAATTCTTCAGATCCTTAAGTTGTATAGGTGCTTTTCGACTTATGGACATAAAAAAAGGTGGCAATGAGACTATCACCTATTTCGTACGTATTGTCACATGCATAGTCGTCTCTTATTGGAGATAAGATAATATATCTTCTTTAAGCTAAAATTTCTGATATCATATCATTGCATACGCATAGAGAAGTTTTTCGAAGGTAATAACAAAGAACTGATTCTTCTTTCTGCTCTGCTCAGCTTTTAAGTGTTGATTCTTGTGGTTCATTTGAAAAGCAGAACGTGGGTGAACAAGCAGAAGGCACTAAGTTAATTTTTTAGGATTTTTACATTTTAATGCAAAGTGATCAAGAATAATGATATCTTTGTACTCCAATCACTTCCTAAGTGATTATTCATCGTGAAACATGAATTATTTGAATTAAGGCACTAAGTTGACTTAGTGCCTTTTGGCTGTCATAAAAAAAGTTACAATATGCTATAATAATACAGCAAGAAGGCATTAAAGTGGCTTAGTGCGTTTTAGCTGTCATCTAAACCAGGAATCCTTCAGTTCAAATACAATTTCGCGGACAATTTTAGAAAAACGAACGTAATAAAAACTTTACAAAGAGGAAGAAATGTTGTTCAAAAGTATCTTTCTCTAACACAATGGCCTAAATTGTTTCAAGAACCTCTTAAAATAAGTGCAGCAAAAAAAAAAAAGACTTAATAGAAATGTGTCAAAAAGAAGTTTTCCATTCTTGGTTTGAATCTTTGCCCTCACAATCAAATTCCAAAAACAACTTTCCAGAACAGTACACATCAGAAGAAAGCGATGGTGATGAATAGTTCCAACCATTTCACTTATTTTTTTGTTAAATTATCCTTAATTTTTATAACTGACTTTTCTTAATTTTATAATTATAACTTACTATATCATTTAACTGTATAATATTCCTACTTGCTCTTAAAATATAAATAAAACTTTTAAATATTACATTAAGAAAAAATTGTTTTTTAATTTGTATTTTTAGCTATAATTACATAATTGCATTATCTTTTCTGCTAAACAGCACTAAGTCAGCATATTTTGTAGTTCCACATTTTTTCTTAAAAATGTCTTAAAAAAATTTTGTGTATAAAAGCTTATTTTTTTAAGAAATCACTACAAAGGCTTATAATTTTTGTTTTTGCATAAACCAATATTTGCTTGAATCATATTCTTAGCTCCAACTACTTAAGAAGTTGTTTTAGTCATTTAAAAATTAATTTTATCCTTATGGACAGTTTTCTCTATTAACATTCATTTTTGAAATTCTTAGTCTCTTACATAATAGCAATTCGTGCGACCCAGTTGTGCATTTTATTTTGTTCGGTCTTGTTGTTACGGCATCTAGATTCTAAGTGACGTGGTAGTTGAGGACCCATAGCGTTTCGAGAAACATGTCTACCAAGCAGTTAAAGAACAGTGGAGCCATTATTGAGTCTTGCGGAACGCCTCTGCTTAATCAAACACAATCCAACACAACGGCCTAGGATTGCTTTATATCAAAAACATTTATAAAGTTTTATCTGATTGACAACTTTTTAATACCCGTGACACACATCTATTATAAACACCATAGTAAACGAAAATGTCTGTCAGGGTATATAACGGTAATACCAGTCGAGCAAAATGGTATGAGCGTAGTATCTATACCAGAATTTTTTGCGTGATATAGTCTTCTCTTTTAATATTGGAGGGAAATTATCGACGGTAGAGGATATGATCTGCATTGTGTCACTTACCATGGTATTGAGACACTATAGTATACATACCATGGTGTCTATGCTAGGTGTGTGTCACTGGCATTACACACCCCCTTCATCAACAACTTTGAAGCCGAAGAATTTGAATTTGAGTGAGTATTTGGGTATAATTTGAAATGGAAACAGGAAGAGAGAAAAGGGTTTTATTGAGATCAATGTATTTGAGATTACATTTGTTTTCCTTCCCTATTAAAATATTTTATAAGCTTTTCCAGAGTTAATGTTTCAAAAAAGCGAAGAATCAAAGAAACGATGTTTTGCTTTGGGTATATCAAAACTCACTCCATTTCGGAATCCTTTTTAAATGTCACGGGTATCATCTCAACCGCATCGCATTAAGCGCTTTTGATTTTGAGAAATCTTGGCTCTCTAAAAGTTAAGTGGATAATTATAGATTATATTACTCAAAACATACATAGCCCTATATTCTTAAATATAACCGGAAGAAAGTCCAATTAATTGTCTTCAATTGATTGATTTTTGACCAGGTATTCTCGATTTGAAGACATAATGAGCAATATTATTGAAAACTACATTTAATTTCTTCCGGCTTTGGAAGTTGGGTTCTTGGAAAAGCTGATCATCATGAGTATACTGTTGGATCTATGAGTATGTTACTACCATCAATATTCTACTCGTATTACATTGATTTACAGAGAGAAGAATGTAGGACTGAGTAAGGAACGTTGTGGTACTCCATATTGTATTGATAAAAGCTGTTAACGTTTTTTTCAGCTGTGATACATTTGTGTCTTCCATTGAGATAGGGAAAAACTATTGGTCTGAATTCTGTCATATTTTTGCATTAGGATGGTCTTTATTTTATACCACTGCGATGTATACTCAAAAATGTGCTTAGCATTCTATCAAAATCATTTCATGCTTCAAGTATCATTTCATAAAATCAATTAAAAAGATTCCACAACATCTTCTTTATACACTTCTTGAAAGTGAAAAATATTGTCAATATTACTTCTGGAGGATTGCTCACAAAAAACCGCTTAATTTCTTCCACTCCATTTGCAAAATCCAAATGCAAATATAGTTTATTACAATCAATATTAACTAGGGTATTGCCTTTCTGTTCACCTATGCCGATTTGTCGACGTTGTTTCCATTAACAAGATGAGTCTAGTTTTTAGACATTTAAATGGCCAATAAAGGTCAGCTAGTTGGTCAAAAATAGATTTTTTTAAGTTAATTTAATTATAAATCTGACCTTTTATATGGAACTACATATGTTATTAGAGAAAACTGTTCATAAGGATAAAATTTATTTTTTAAACTCTTAGTGGTAAGAGATAAAAACAGAATGCTATTTGACTATGAATTTATGAAAGAACAAAAATTATAAGTCGTTGTAGTGGTTTCTTAAAAAACTGGAGCGTATCGTAATCCCGCTTTTTGAAATCCCGCTTTTCAAAAATACCGAAAAAAAAGTTTTAAAATCCCGTCTGCTAAAATACTGCTTTTTTAAAATCCCGTATTCTAAAATCCCGCTTGTTCAAAATCCCAATCTATTATAATCCCACTTTTTAAAATCCGGCCAAATCCCGCTCATCCCGTTTTTCAGAATACGTAGCTAAAACTTATTGATTTTATGTTGGTTATTTTCCAGATTCTTTAAATGCTAAAGAAACTTTGCATGCACCCGGGATTATAAGAGACGGCATTTTAAAAAGCGGGATTATATAAAGCGGGATTATATAAAGCGGGATTATAAGAAACAGGTTTATAAAAAACGGGATTATAAAAACGGGATTTCAAAAAATAAGCTTTTATATATAAAATTTTTAAAACATTTTTAAGAATAAAATTTGGTACGCCAACTTAAAATTTTTATTAATGTACGAATAAAAATTAAATTATTTAAAAAAAATATTGACCCGTTTTTGAAATATCGAATTTTCCAAAAAAAAACATGAAATGCAATATTTTTCAGACGGTTTAGAAGCTTCTCTTTAAAAAACTTCATTAAAAGCCGTTATGTCGATAGTGAGAAATTTTGACAAAAAATTAAAAAAATGGCTGTATGGTAGGTACAGTCAGTAATATCTTAATTTCAAAAAAAAAAATTTATTAAACTATGGGTCGTAAAAATTAATTGAAAAAAAAAAATGTTATTAAAATCCTATGCGCCGTTTTTGAGAAAAATAAAATTTTCGAAAACAATTTTTAGCATTTGTATGGTGGGTAGATACCGTTAATTTTAGGTAAAATACAATTATTTTTCTCACATCTTGTAAACTAAATTGAGAAGCTTTTATTTATCAATTTTTTTTTTTTAAACCAAAAAATTTTTTTTTAAATCTGAACACACATTTATTCTATTAAAATTTTTGGGGAGCTTTAGCATAGGTACCTAAATAGAAAAAACCATTATCTAATAACCAATTTTCAGAAAATTTTTTTTTCAACCATTATCTAGCTTTAACTAAATGAAATTTTTTGTATCTTTTTTTTTTAATCTGTCGAACAGTTTTTGAGAAAAAAAATATTTATAAAGTTTCGAAAAAACTTTGTATGTTATATGTTATTTTTGGTCTTAAAAAAAAGAAAAAAAATTGCGGGGGGAAAATATTAAAAATACTATCTACCACGTTTAAAGAAAATCGGAGGAGCCGTTTAAGCTGTAGTCGAAAAGACAGGCAGACAAACAGACAGACAGAAATGCGAGACCCACTTTTTTGGTCTTATCTATCATCGTAATGTCAACTTTGATCAAAGTCTCGAGTGCAACTAAAAATCTATAGCTGACCAATTAGTGAAAATAGTTGACCTTTTATAAGGATCTTAAGCCCTGATTACAAATTTTCTATGGCTGACTAATTTTCAAAACTAGTTGACCTTTTTTGACCAATTACTGCCCAATTAGATGGCGCCAAAATTGACCTAATATGTTTTATTAAACTCAAAAAAATATAGGGGATTTTTACCCCACCCTTCGTATGCTACTCGTAATTAATGTCACTTCTTGGATCTATGAGAACTTTTCCAAAATGCAATTTTCGTAAATTTCTCGTTAGCGGTAGATTTACAGATAAAACGTGCTTATTTCAAAATTCATAAAAAGCACAAAAAAACATTCTTATCCTGCCTGTCTGATAAGATCTAGGCCTTTTAATGGGAGCAACATGAAAAGGTCTTATTTTACGAAGATGGCTGGAAATCATTTTAATACACCTTCTAATATTATTATTCAAAAATTAAAAAATAACGCTTCGATAAGGTAACTTGAAATTCATCGAAATAAATCTAATCGTGTCCGCCCTTGCCAAATATTTAATAAGCCATTAAGAGAAAATCTTTAGGACCTCATTGAAATAATTAAAAATAATTGGTTTATTATCTCAAAATTATTAGCCTCTGCTTTGCTTCATACTAAAACACAAGGCATGATAGCTTCAACTTCCGAGAAAAAATAAAGTAACATTAAACTAACTTCATCCATTTGCCAAGTTATGGTTCTTATCTCGATCTTAACCTCAGAGTTAATGTTGTCATAAACTCAGTTAGAGATTATTTAGCCCGACAAGTTTATGACGGTACAGCGCCGAAAGAATATTCCATTTTAGGGCAAACAGACGCCTATTTTCACATAGAACATGTTTTTCGTTTTTTGCTAAAAGAAGGAGTTTTTTATTTTACTGTCAGGGGGAAGAATCTGCTTTCATAGGAAAACAGGATACTTTTAAGGGGTTTCACCCCACAGCATTGAGGTTGTGTTGAAAGGAAGCTAGTTGGCTTGGTAGAGAAGAGTAGGGACAACAAAAAACTACCACCCTAAGCAACTGGTTCTTTTATGTTGTATTTTGCTTTTTCCTCAAATGCATGGTTTATTTCAGAAGAGTGCGCTGTGCTTTATGAAAAGTTAGTTCGTTTAGCTGGAAAAAGTTTTGGCTAAGATACAAAGTTAGTTTTTGTAGCGCCTTGATTGTATCCTGCGGGATATTGTTTCTGCCGTGCGTCGTCGTCGATTGCAGTTACCTTTTTCTTTTCAGAGTAATTTTCGAAGGAATTTAAATTCCTTATATCTACTTAATTTGGTGGGATTTTTCTTTCTGTCGGTATGTGGGTATGGGGAACTAGAAATATGCGCATTTTTGGCAGAAACTTGAATTTAATGAAAAGTTATAAGGAAAAAAATAAAATAGAAAACGACGACTAGATTTAATTTAATACGTGCTCTCTTCTTGTTTCGGAAGTTATTTATTGCTGGTACGTGCGTGAGTTGCAGGTACGTTACGGTGCTAAAAATAAAGAAAACAATCGAGGTGAAATGTTTTGCAACACTGACATTGCTTGCGGTTTTTGCAGAAAGTGTGAGCTCGTATGGTGCCAGGGTCTATAATAAAACATGGTTTGAGGCGTAAAAAGAGGAAGGAACTACTTCAGGTAGTTGGCTTCTATTAATTTGACAAGTTTTGTTCCGGAATTTTAAATTTACAAACACAATTTAACATTGCCTTCAAGTGAGAAGGTAAAATAAATTCAAAGAAAAGTAAGACATTACTGGTAATAAGCTGTTGTGTACGAAGTTTCAAGGAGTGCACTATAATTGTCAGTTTCGACAAGTGTAGCACCTAGTTAATAATCGTGGAGATGATTTCAATTTCGAGGTAGATGCACTCGTTAGCTGCTCTGAAGTTGCTGGTCTCAATAGTGTCGCTTTGTCCTTGAAACGAGACTGAGGTTTTGGTCGCTTGAGTAAAATGGTTTCTAGGTCTTGTCTTCGTTTACTCCAAAACCAACGAAATTCGTTTGCACGTAAGGAGCTACCTAGTGTGAAGTGTAATTTATCTAAGCATATAAGATTCTATCCAGGTGTTAACACGGAAGACAATATTTTCAACTACTAGGTAGCTCCTTACGTGCAAACGAATTTCGTTGGTTTTGGAGTAAACGAAGACAAGACCTAGAAACCATTTTACTCAAGCGACCAAAACCTCAGTCTCGTTTCAAGGCTCTCTATTGCGGTTTGTGCAAGTGAAGAAAAGCAGTGATGATGTATAGAGTTTAAAATCGATTCTAGGACGGGAGCTCAATGAGTGTAATAAGGCAAGTTATGTATTCGTAAAAAAATCGAACTCGAGATTTTAATCAAAGTTAACATTATGATGATGGCGAATATTAATAAAATGCATGACTGGGTTGCACGAACTTGCTCCTACATATGTATGTAATAGACTCATTAGAGACTTATTAGAGAAAACTGTTCATAAGGATAAAATTCATTTTTTTAAATTACTAAAACAACTCCTTTAGCAGTTGGAGTTAAGCACAGAATGTCATGTGTTTTAAGCAAAAATTAGTTTATGAGAGAACAAAATTATAATTCGTTGTAGTGGTTTCTTAAGAAAATAACCTTTAATATACAGACATTTTAAAACATTTTTAAGAAAAAATTTTGGTACGCCAATTTAAAGTTTTTATTATTTTTCGAATAAAAATTAAATGAAAAAAAAAATACTGAGCCGTTTCTGAGATATCGAATTTTCAAAAAAAAAATGATTTTTTTCAAAAATTCAAAAAATATTTATTTTAATGTCTTTTAGATTTTTTAGAAACTTCTCTATAAAAAATTTCATTAAGATCCGTTTTGTCGACAATAAGAAATTCAAAATTCGAAAAATTGGTTCTATGGTAGGTACAAGCTGTAATATGTATTTTAATTTCAATTTTTTTTTTATTAAATTAAAGATCATAAAAATTAATTGACAGAAAAAAAATTATCAAAATTCTAGGCGCCGTTTTCGAGAAAAATACGATTTTTGAAAACCATTTTTAACATTTGTGTGGTGGGTACCTTTATTTTAAGGTAAAATATTTTTTTTTTCTCACGTCTTGTAGATTATATTATCAAGTTTAAAAAAAATTTAGCATGGGGTTTTCGAAATATTAACTTCTGAAAAAAAAAATGAATTTTTTTTTAATCCGAAAAATTTTTTTTTGAAAATTTGAATACACACTTCTATTTAAATTTTTGGGGAGCCTTAGCAAAAAAAAAAATAATCAGAATCGGTTGGGAAAAATTAAAAATGATATCTACCAAGTTTAAAGAAAATCGGCCGAGCCGTTTAGGGTTTAGGCTGTAGTCGAACCGACAGACATAATTGCGAGACCCACTTTTTTGGTCTTCGCTATCATCGTAATGTCAACTTTGATCAAAATCTCGGGTTCGATTTTTTTTACGAATGCATAACTTGCCTTATAGTACCTATAAGTCGGAAGTAAAAAAGTGGGTCTCGCAATTCTGTCTGTCTGTGTGAATGTCTGTCTGTTTGAATACAGCGCAAACGGCCCAGCCAATTTTATTTTATCTTCTTAAATATTATTTTTAAATTTCCCTCCCCCTCTCTTTTCTTTTCATTTTTTTTATATTATACGCGCACTCAAGGGGTTATGAATACCCTTATAATGTTAAATACACAGTGCGAGCAATTAGGAAATTAGGGTAGAACTAGAAAGGAGATACCGATGCACATTGGTTTTGAATGTCTCTCCATTGAAATTAGTGGGAAATACTGAGCCAGGTAAAGCATTCCACATTCGTGTAGTGCGACTAAAAAAAGAATCTCTGTATTTGAAAGTACGTCCGAAGTTGGGCTCAAGGGTAAACTGGTGGGCATTTCTAGAAGTACGGGTATTACGGTTGAATTGTTTAAGGGGAGGAATGCAACTGGCTATTTCACTAGAACACTGTTTATGAAAATACCGATAAAATAATGATAGGCATGAAACATTGCGGCGGTGCTCGAGAGATTCAAATGTTTGAGTTAGACAAGGGTCACCTATCATTAATATAGCTCTCTTTTGAATTTTGTCCAAGAGACTCAAGTAGGGTTTTAAAGCACCTGCCCAGATATGGGAATCGTACTCAAGGTTTGGACGAATATAGGCTTTATATATTACAGCCAGATCAGAAGGGGTAAAAAACTTCTTTAATCGGCGGAGAAAACCTAAACCTAGCGTTTTTTGGCGACATCATATATGTGATCATTCCACAAAAGGTGGCCTGTGATACACATGCCGAGTACTGAAAGCTGTTAAGTTTCCTCGATGCAAGTGTCATCCATGGATAGTGGCATTGAGGCAGAGTTATGCTTTAGCGACAGTACACAGCATTGAGTTTTCGAGGCATTAAATTCTACACGGTTTTTGATTCCCCATAGGACAATGCTGTCAAAATCAGAATTTAATGAGCTTATCATACGCTGCCGTTGGAAGTCCACATCCGAAGGACATGGATGAGAATCTAAAAACGAATATGAAAAGCTGAGGGTCCTGGCGTCAGCGAAACAATAAAGTGGATTAGAAGTTTCAGATAAAAGATCCTTTATGAATATAAGGAAGAGTGTCGGAGACAATACGGAGCCCTGGGGCACACCAGAATTTATTTTGTGGATATCAGATTTGAAACCGTCCAAAACTACCTGTGCTGAACGGTCCGAAAGGTAATTTCTAATCCAACGAAGAAGAGATTCATCGATATTAGGCTAAGATAAAGTAAAACTATTTTACATATTTATATTACACAAAATATTAAAGAAAAAAGGATTAAATACCGGTTGTAAATAGGTATTATTTGCTTATAAGTGTAGTCTTGATTTTGTTCTATTTTTGACCTAACAAAAAGTTGACAAAGTGTAAAGAAGAAGATTGATTTGTCTTAAATAATTAATAACTAAAAGTAAATATTAATGGCCTTATAATGTCTGATGAAAAAGTAACAGAGGTTGGCTTCAAAAACGAGTCACAGAAAAATTTCATTTCTGTAAGTAGTTATAAAGTTTTATTTATTAAATCGCAATTGCCAAAAATTAAAACCGCAAAATAAAAGGCAGCGATTGAAGCAGATAATCTTTATAGGACTTCGTTCGGAAATGAAAAATGAAGTTCAAGTAAAATGTGACAAAAAAATAACAGGAAACAAAAAAAAAATTATTCTAAAAGACTGGGAAAGAAATTTGTGAGTTGATGGACTCTACAGAAAATCCAGTACATTCCAAAATCGCAGGTAAGATACTATAATTATCTATCTACGTCAATTTTTCTTAATTACTTAAATCGACCTGTGTATTGCTTATATTTTATTAAGAAGAACGACCGTTGGATATTCAAGTCTAGTTGTGCCGGTTACAAATAATAAACCCATTGATTGCGACATGCCACAGAAACCACCTACCGAAAAGGGAAAGAAAATTCTGAACTTCAGCACTACGTTCTCTTGCAACAGTTGAAGTTAATTCAGCTTCCAATCCGAAAAGAAAAAGCTGCAGTAAAAACTAACTTCCAACTTGAGATGAAAGGTAAACTGGATGGAGATCTAAAACGCAGGTATTCTAGTTGGAATTGGGACTAGTTATATCACCAAAAAACACTGTTTCTAAAACCTGCTTCATAATCGCTTTGAAGAATTCATTTATTTGATGAAGCTGCTTGTTCCAACTGTTCTAGCGAAACGGTGGTGTCTTCAATTCTGCAACTCATTTAAACCTTCATTAAACGTGATCGCAATCATAAAAGCACATGTACGAGTCGATCTGAAATGTGATGAAAAATACGGATATCCGTTGCAGGTATCACGTTACCTCTAAGCCAATATAAAACTTCCCTTATCGCTAAATATTCCGCCAGCAAAACACATGAGAGACCTAAGTTTAGTCTGACTAAGTGCACCAGCATAGAAATGAACGGAACCATAGATAGGCATTGCTCCCGTAAAACAATTCAACCACAATAATAACGCTTCTGGGAATATCCATTTGCTTAGCCTTGAGCCCAACGTAAAACACGAATCGTGAATGTGTTATTTAACTGTATCAAAAAACTTCAAAACCAGTGTGAATTGATTTATATTCTCTTAAATTCTTCCCTATATTTTCCCTACGCTCGAATTGTGTTGAGCATTTTGAGGGAAGTCATCTTTTGAAATAGATCTAGATGTAATGGTAACTTGAAATGTTTTGTTAAAATGTGATAAAGGGATGGTGAAATCAATGTTACCTAAAAAGGATCTGAATCAGTAAGACTAATGGATGTGCTCGCTGCTGTTTGCATGTATGCCAAGTGGTATAAGATGAAGAAGAGTGTTCAATGCATTGGAAGAAGTAGAGTGAAGTGCCTCGCTGCTGTATTTTGGACCTTTATTAGTTTATCGGGAATTATTGCCTTAGGAAGAGCGGTCCACCATCGCATATCGGCCTTATTAACAAAATATTAAAAGCAAGGGACTTATGCAAGGTTAAAGAGCACATTTATTCAAAAAGGCTATTTAGCAGGAGATAAGAGCCATTTTGGCCTCTGTCTCTTTCTTGTAAGTTGGGTTTCCAGCTAACCGGCATATATCCGTCATTTTGTGACCTGACTAATGAGGAACTTTATTTTAATTGATCCGAAAGTCAGTTTCTTCATATATTAATACAAAAGGCCCAAATCATACAAGAAGATAATTTCTGCATTCAAAGAATTCTTGTCGCTATCAATATTTTAAGAGAACAAAGAGCAGAGCGAATTGCTTTGTTGATCAATGGGCTGCGTTGCGTGGCGTGATCGCGTGCATACAATCTCATATGCATGTTTTAATTTTTCCTCTTTATTATTTTTCGCTCAGTTTGTGGCCGAGCTCTTCTATCCAAAATTCCAAATATATAGTGTGGTGCATGAAAGACAGACGGGTTTCAAAAATCAATAAAATACAAACCGTTTAAAAATAACCAATAAGACATTTTAAGTTATACTAAATAAGATGGCAGCCTTCACACACCAAAACATTAACTTAGCCTTTTATCTAAATGTTTCATGTGCTCTTTTAAGCATTTCTACAGGAATTTGGAGAATGCGCGGTCGAATGTTTCGTTTTTGGGCTTCCAGAGTTCTGGCATGATCATTTTAACTAAGAGATTTTAGGTATCCATATAGGAACAAAATCGGAGGGGAGAAATTCAGGGGGGCTATTAATTCGCTTCTTGGAGAGATGAGGCGCTCGGAAAATCTGTTTCACAAAAAGTCCATGCAAACTCAGGCTGTATGAGCTGTGACTTCGGCTCCTTAAACCTGGCATCTTCTAGCTTTATCTTTTCCAATTTGGACAAAAAAATCTGGATAGTCGTCAGGTAACGTGAAGAAGTCACAGTAGTTGCTGGCTCATTTTCACTAAAAAAAAATAAGGACCAATAATCCGCATTCATGATACTGCAAAGCACACTGTCACTGTGTCATTTGTTAACGGCCTCTACTAGATCTTCCTGGACTGTGTCTCACTCCAGTAGTGCATATTTTGGTAATTAACGCATCTACAGAGGTAAACCTATGCCTCGTGAGCAAGTATGTTTTCACTTGCGAACTATCTGGCCTAAAGATCATGCCAGTTCGTGGACGGCAGCCATCTTTTAGGGGTATAAATGAATGTGTTCGTGAAATGGAACGTTTTGTAATGCCAAGAGAACCTACCTGTGTTGGAAGTAAACGCCTGGGAGATTGTTCAGTTCGTATCCTCTCGATATTTTCTTGGCTAGACAACGTTCTCTGAGGTCAACTTCCTATCTTAGACACATTTCCACTGTTCTGACAGCCATTAACCCACGTTAGAATTCGATTTCGCATGGAATCGTAAATGGCAGGCACGCTGCACTCGAATGCTCAAGCGGATGTTTGAAAAACAGGCTTGCATATAAACCACACGCTCTTGAACAGACCACTCCATCTAGGCGATTGAAACTACGAGTATGTACGTGCTTACGAATTCACGCCCGTTTGAAAGGAATTAATGACCGATTCAAATCCATACATCTGCCCTCATCAAACAATCCCTCATCTATTTTCCCCAAAGTCAATATCTACCAACATTAAGTCCCTTCAGAACAACAACACAATCCACAATTCTATTTCCTTATAATTCAATCACCGTCAATCAAAAGCATTTATTTTTATCAATTTATTTCCATGCTACACGAGTAAACAATAGGGCTTTTGGCAGTCAACAAATCGATTGTGTATGTACGAGTTTGTCTTTATGCATTACCATCTAAAACAGCATGTCCGCATTCAACTGATGGAAATCCGTTTCCTTCACCGATATTGTTTTTCTTCTGCATTTTTTGGAAAACAATCAGGACAACAAGAACGACAACAAGAAAAAAAAGGACGAAGAAAAAAAAATTAGGACATTTTGCTTGTTTTCTTAGCCAACATTGGGAACATACTGCAGTACAACATTCTAAGCCCTTGTATTTTTTGTAAGGAGAGTGAGAGAGAGAGAAAGAGAAGAAGAAAGTGAAGGAAAAAAAATTCTAAAATTTATCGTCTCCTGTAAACAACGCCAATGAAGTTGGCACTAATTCAAAGAGTTTTGCCTTTTTTTCTATATTTCGATCACAAGTACAAGCACTTTTCTTTTTTTAACCAGAAAGCAAGGAAAAAGAAGGACCAAAAGGAAAAACCATAACACCTCGCTATCATGTTCAAGCACAGTCGAGGAATTCATTGTTTTCCGGGCGGAGAAAAAGAAGAAGAAGGGAAACTTACCTAGGCAACTAGTGCCAACGTTAGGATGCTATCGTCGTCGTTGTAGTTGATGTCGTAGAACTGCAAACGATTGAAGGGATATATGTATTACTGTGTGTATTTCTGGGAGCATGGCCCAGATTCGCCAAAGGATCTAAATCAATTGGAGGTATCTCCGTCGAACATATAATTTCTATTGCAGATATTACACACACATACACATACACACACATGAATGTATTCTATAATAAGACCGATGAGGAAATGCAGAAGAGAACAAGTGGCGCCCAATGCGGGGCCCACCTGCTGGGAATTCTTCGTCTCCAGGATATGCATGTCATCCATACACATATGTAGAGTATATCAATATTGATAGCCAAAGTTTCATTGTTTGTCTGTGTTCATAATCTGTAGACAGGACTCGAAGCAAAACCTGAAACGACGGTCTTCCACCAGATTTATCTCTTGATCTATACCTTGCTGCACACAGATTCTCCCTTCCTCTACAAAATAATATTTGAAAATGTTCAAGGCATGTTCAAATGCTCAAATGCTGTTGTAGCTCTAGGGAAAGTAGGACTCACCCTACACCTCTTGCGATTTAGTTTTGTCATCCATTATAGTCAGGGGAATTCATTTTGTTTATCCAAATAAAGCCTCCAGGGGGCGCAACTCACTCTGCCATTTGATTTACTTTTTCTCAGCAAAACTTGCATTTCAATATTTGTTTTTGTTTTTCTTTTTAACTTACGAGAAAAATCCTCGTGTTGTCTAAGGACACATTACTTCCCAGGACCAGGAAGAATACCTATTAAGTAGAAAAATGGATTGTAAAGGGCGACTGCTATTGAACCGGACCGGAATATAAAGCTTATTATCTATTGGATTGGAAATCGATAGAACGGTGAAATCCCTTGTAACTCCTCGAGATAAAATATATCGATGGATTTTATCTATTGGAAATCTCTTATTATTAGTTTTTTTTTTTTTTTGCCGATTTTTTTCTCTTTTGCTGTCTCCTATACTTTTAAGTTGTTGCTATTTGTTTTGTTGGGTTATTTGCTTTTTAGATCAAAAACAATTTGTTAAATGGAAGAGAAAGGTAGTGATTTGTATACGTTATGAGTTTGGTGTTATCTTCTGGATAGGATTTAATTTTTTTTTTGTTTTGTTTCTTTAGGGATTTTTTCGAAGATTAAGATTTGGGGGTTGTCAACGACTTTTCGAGCGAAGTGTTTTCATTTTTCGTTTTTTTTTTTTATTTACTTACATATATATTTCTTCGTGTTGGGAGTCTATGAAGAATTAAATGATAATAGTCGAACGTTTTTGGGAGGGATTTGGATTTGATTCCAGACGTGTGTGTTAATTTGTTGAGGTTTTCTCTGTTAATTCTTATGAAAAAGAGAAAACAATTTCGCCAGATGTAGGTTTCAAGATTAAAAGAAAAACAAAACAATTCTTAAAACTAAATTTAATGTACTTGAAATTCAAAGTACCAACAAAATGTTATGTCCCATAGGGCATGTCTTGGATTTAAAAAAAAAAAACAGGGAATTAATTCAAAACAATAGATGATTTCTCCCCTGGTCCGGATGGTTTGCCCGCCATTTTACTAAAAAAAATGTGCTTATTCCTTATGTAAGCCTCTTTCAGCATTGTTTCGTCTTTGAATCTCTCAAGGCATCTTCCCAAAACTTTGGAAAGATTCCTTTATTTTTTTCTGTTCAAGAAACAATGTTATTAACTACAGGCATAAAGTCAAGTTTTCTTCGATTCCCATAAGCTCTTTGAAAGCATTGTCTATTACTCTCTGTATTTTCGTTGTAGATCTATTTTTTCTTCATAACAGCATGGCTTCTTAAAAGACGGAGCTACTACACCCAATCTTACGGAATTTGTTTCTAAGACTCTAAACGAATTAGAGGAAGAAAATGAAGCCGATGTTATCACCAATCTGTCACCAAATTTTTTGTCTAAAACTTAAATCCCTTGATTTTCCATTCTTTTTTATTTCATGGCTCAGATCATACCCTAGAGAACCTCCAATATAATTGTCTTCAAGTTTTTAATCTCCGATCCCATATTTGCAATTCGGGAGTTCCTCACAATCAACGACGTTATTAGTGTCATTAGTGATTCAACTGTCTCTACGCTGATGACATGAAAATATTAAAGGTCATTTCTATCCCCCCTGATTCAATCTTAATCCAACAAGATCTCGACTCATTTCAGACTTGGTGCGACAAAAATTTCTCAGAACTCAATGTTGCAAAATGCCAATCCTAATATTCACCCGCGACCGATTACATCTTCGCTCCCGAACTTATAGTTTCTGTCTGTTCTATTCGAGATCTAGGAGTTATTTGCGTTACTCAGTTAAATTTTCGATCCCATTTTGATCATATTATTAACAAGGTGAACTCACCCCTTCATTTCATAAAAAGTTGGTCTAAGAAATTCTCGAATATCTGTATGTCACTAAATCCCTATACACCACCTTCGTTAGACCCCTCTTTGAATACGGTAGCCAAGTCTGGTCTTCCCATCAGAACTCTCACTCTCAAATAATCTATAAAACACAAATTTTTTCGATTTGCACTCCGCGGTGTTCTTTGGTCTCATAATCTAATCTTACCACCTTATGAAGATCGTTTAAAACTAATTAATTTGCAAACCCTCCAAAAACGCCGCGAAGTCGCCGATATTCTCCTTCTGCATCTGCATTTAACAGGGACCATAGAATCACCGTTTCTTCTAGAAATGATTTCATTTTATACTAATCAGACCAAAAACATAAACGTTAAAAAAAGAGCCAAGTTCTTTTGTACAAAAACCTTTGTGTAGCAAGTCAGCCGCGAAAAGTACTGAGATCTAAAAGTACGCCAGGTTTTATATTTTTTTCTTTGTGTGCAATTTAAGCCCTACCATGGTAAAGTGCACTTTACTGAATTTCATCGTTTCACAGCAGTCGGAAGTGCTCCATTCAACCAACACCAATTCGGAGAAAGTGGGCTGATACCACGCCTTCTGAATGGAAAACCTCAAATTTTCTCCTCTGCTTGCATGACAAGACCTATCGTTGTGCAAAATTACAAGATTCTACGATAGCGGGAAGTGCTCCATAATTTTTATGATCTGTCAGTCAGTCAGTCAGTTACGGTTTTTGTGATTTTTGAGGCCTTATATCTCAGAACCACTTATGCTAGAAAATTGAAATTTGGTGAGCCGCCTGTGACTGACTAATCTAATATTCGGAATTTAAAGTTTCCGAATTCAGTGGTACTGAAGATAGGGAGGGGTCAAAAATCGCCCGAGTTTGTTCCTTTAAAAAGGGTGTAGTGCCAGAACTTGGCTGAGCACAACCGTGCCCTTTGATCCACGAAACGTAAGACATGTTCCTCTCTTTTGCCTTCCTCATCACTGTACAAATTACGGCCTCTTTGAACTTTGACCTTTGACTTTCATATCAGTACTTCCTCCCTAAGAAACAATCTCTACAACTCACTCTTAGACCCCTGAACTACCCAAATAATTAATTTAAGATTTATTGCTAATTTTTTTTTATCATTAAAAACTAGCAGGTGGGCCTTCGGGCCCAACCTAATATATTTTATAAAAAAAAAAACAGATCTAAGTTTTTTTGTTGTTAGCTTTCAATTAAGCATAATAAAAATAATATAAAAATTTTATCATAGACTTATGAAACAAACTTATGTACTCGTACGTTTCCTTTCGACTATATCCCGGCATTCGATACAGCTAATAAAAGAGTTCTATCCAATTGAGCGGAGGACAGTAATACCAGATACTTAAGATACTTAGTTCATTTAAGAAGTACATGACACAATTCATGACGTTTCAAAACTGGGGCCAAATTACCGCATCAGTTATCGAGTAATACATGACTGAATTATGTGAGTTTGGCATTACCGCTTACGTTATCGAGCAATAAATTACTCCAATTTGACATTTTCATTCGATCACTGATGGGACTCACTCACTCGTCACTGAAGCGGTAATTCGGCCCCTGGTCTCTAGCAGCAAATGGAACAATAATCCTAAAAGCAGTATACTGGAACCTGTTTGTATGGGTGACGGAAAATAATGCCAAAAATAAACAAATTTACCTTATTCCAATTTAAATCTGGATAATTTAAATTCTTACAGATCCGAAGCTTATTATTTTGTACTGTGACATATCAAAGCAGCACGTTTGAGCCTTCGTCACAAAACATTATCGACGGGCTGCATTCGACAGCGTGCACAACTTGTCTCATCCTGGCATATACGCGCATCTGTGAAACTGATCACAGTAAGTTTCGTTTGTTCACCCTGCCGAAAAGATTGTCAAACATGGGCAAAGCATTGAGTCACATATGTATGTCAAAAGTCCAAAGTTTAAAAGCATGTTCGCACACCAATTGAATCCTACCCACCAACTGACAAGCTATTCGAACACCTCAAAATCGACATAGTTTGGCCATTGCCGACCTCTCGCTGCCTGCTTACATGTGTGGATCGTTTTTCAAGATATGGTTAGATGCGATACCAATACAGCTGGCACCGTAGCTTGTGCTCTATATTATGTAGGATGGATATGCAGGTTTCTTTGGGTTCCTCTTCTAGGCAGTTCTCTGGACAGGTTCTCTCTTTAGAGTTCCACCCGTTTATTTCCCTAGATTGCGTGCAAGGGACGCTTTATTTGAAATACCGTGTTATTTAAGCTTTTTGAATATTGTACGAGTATTATATGCAATACCGTGTTATTTATTTTAAGAAAAGAAATAATATTGTAAGTAACATTATATGAAATACCGTGTTAGAAATACAAAACCACGAAATAAATTGATTCAGAGTTCAGCAGTATTAAAATACGTTATTTCATTTGGAGCTTTGGACCCTCCAAACCCAAGTTTGTTGCTTCTTTGGGAAGAACCCTGGACACCGACGTGTTTACCTCAGCCACGAAGAAGAAGCATCACAACAACTGTTTCCATAGAGCAAACACTCCCCTAGCCCTGGCAAGAGTAGCATTTATGTATCTGTCGAAATAGAAATACTGATGCCAAGGTACACTTTTATTCGTCAGTGGCTGTCCATGTGGCCCTACAATCACCACAACTACATTCGATATTCTGGATTGCTTGTATTTAAAACCGGTTTTATTATTTTTTTTTGTAATACTGAGTAACCGACCATTCCCTACAAACACCAACACGCACGATCAACTTCCTGTATCAAGGTTCAAATAATATTGATTATATTGTCCTTAATCATAACAATACACTTCTGCTTCATAAATATGAATAATTTTTAATTAAATGAAAGTAGAATGGAACAACATTTAATCCAAATAATTTTTAAACAAAAATTCTTTCCCAATTAATTCGATGTAAATAGAAATACAAAATACCTACATGCAACATCCTCCCAAGCATATCTCTTGTGTATTTGTTTTGGGTTATAACATTTTTGTTTTAACCCCATATAGATATTTGGTTTAATATACATTTTTTATCTGAATCCCTGAGAGCAAAATATCAATGCAATGAGTAGAATTTCATTTCGACTAAAAGCTGATAAATTCAATGGATTGAAAGTTTCACAAAAAAAAAAAAACTGAGAGGTAATAAATTTGAATCCAATGCCGTGTAACAAACAATGCCAAAAAAAATATGAGTAACCACATCGAGTTAAAAATATATTTTATTTCCTTCTCTCCAAGGACATAGGTAGACATGTGTTTTAAGGAGTGTTAGTAAAATCAGTACAAGCAGAACGACGAAAAATTATTTATCCATGAGTTTGATTTTATTATTTTGGCTTGCATCACTTTATTTAAATATGTATATATATATATATAAACATATAGTATGAATATGAAAAAATATATACCTTCTATTCAACGAGGTATCTAAGCGAATCTATACGAACATATTTTCTAAGCTTACTGAAATGGGGATTTGTGCCTAAAGCGTGGAAAGAAGGCAAAGTTGTATTTATTCCGATAGCTGGTACGCCTAACCAAACGGACGCTCAAGACTTCAGACCCATTAGTCTCACGTCTGTTTTCTTAAGGGCATTTGAAAGACTAATAGACATAAATATACGCAACACACTGAACCCGGAAGTCATATCTCCAGCCGAACATGCTCATACAAAAGGTAAAAGTGTTGAGTGTTGAGTAGCTGTTAGCCCACAGAAGACTGTTTACTCCTTTTTATGAACAAATGGAAATAACCAAGTTAAAAATTCCCTTAATTGAAGGGACCCATTTCAAAAACTCCGATCACACGAAATATTATGGAGTGATTCTGGATAAAAATTGAACTGGAGTCTCAACATTAAATAAAGAACGAATAAAGCCATGTTTGCTTTTTAGTGTTGCAAGAGAATATTTGGTAAGACCTGGGGGCCAAGCCCAAAAATTATCAAGTGAATGTTCAAGGCCATATTTATTAGACCTGTACTGACATACGGTAACGTAGAATGCATTGGACAAACTTGCCAACTTTGAAATCATGGCAAGGTACAAGAAATGACATGTATAAGATAACTGGGGCAATGACGTCCATCTACATAACGGGTCTGGAAGCTATAATGAACTTAAAAAAAGCCGGATCGGCAGTCAATAGCGCACTTCGACTTATCCAAGCTGGTAGCTGGAGACATAGTGCGATAGGTCATGCACAGAAACTACAGAAATACACTCGGAAATAAGGTATGTACTGACTACATAAGACCCCGCTTAGACTTTAACATGTTGTTCAAGACCAAATTTCCTAGCAAAAAGGTCTGACAAATCAACGACCAATCAACCTGCGATTATAGCATTATATACCGTCGCAACGGTTCCAAGATGGAAACTGGTGTTGATGCTGGGTTTTTGTTAGAAATATACTAAGACTAGCCAGTTCATTCAGACTTCCTGATTACAGCAGTGTCTTTCAAGCTGAGGTCCTGGCAGTGACAAAAGCTACTTGACAAGTCTCAATGCTGGAAATAGCACAAGCTGATATCACCTTTTTCATTGATAGCCAAGCGGCAATACCAGCGATTTTTTCCATTGAAATCAAATCAAAGCTTATAACTTGTTGTCGCGAAAAGATGATAAGCAGGTAAACGAGAGATGTAACTCGCTCGATCTTGGTGGAGATGGCGGTGAAGGTGTTCAACTTGTTTCTGGTGGCAGCGGCGACGACGACGTGGGAGTTGGTAGCGGTAGATGCAGTGCCAGTGGCAGTGCAAGCGTAAATATTTATACATGTCAACGATGCACTTACGAGATTTTCGCAGGCTCTTTTCATGCAAGCAAAAGATAGGAAAAAGAAAGAGGGCTACAAGTATTTATGGTTTTAAGATAGCCAAATTCTCATGAGAAAGAATGAGGGAGAAAAAGTCATCTCAATTAAATCCTTTAGTGATCTTGCACTTATTTAGTGCTAATTATCTCTTTTTATTATTATTTTCTTTTTAAATGAATTTTGTATACGAAAATGATGGATGACTATTCTTCTCTTGATCTCAGTAGCTCTAATTGTTTTAATGTTTTTTCAAATCCTAATTACTGTAATGATAAACTGTTTATTGTACACCAAAACATCAGAAGCTTGCGAGAAAATTTCGCAGTCCTTGTATCACATTTAGACTCGTTTGAATGCATTCCAGATATTATTTTTATCTCTCAAATATGGATTTATAACCTTGAAAAAAGTGACTACTATTTGCCCGGTTATAATTTTTTTGCCAAGACAAATGAAAGTTACGCGGCAGGTGGTGTTGGATGTTGCATTAAAGAGGAATTTAAGGATTGTGAAGTATATGAATTAGACTTTATGTGTGCGGATATTTTGAAAGTTTGTGTTAAATTGGGAAAAGAATCATATGTTTTTTTGGGTGTGTATAGATTGCATATGTTTAGTGTGCCTTCTTTTATTGAGGAGTTCTCTAATGTATTGGAGAGAGAAAGATCAAAAAATTTTATTATTGTAGGTGATTTTAATGTAAATATTTTAGAAAATAGTGAAATGATTGCAACTTACAGCGCCCTGTTAGCTTCCTATGGTCTTGAATGTTTTATAAATGAGCCTACTAGAATGGTTTCGGTACTTGTTTAGATGATATCTATGGACGTTTCGCTAATTTGTCGCGTTGTTGTAGAAAATTCGTTTTTGATTTTATGATAACTGATCATGCGATGACAGGTCTATTGGTCAACATTTCTAAACCGAATAAAGTTAACAATTCTCCTACCTCTATTATGATCACAAAAATTGATTTTACGAAGTTAAGACAAAATCTTTTATATGAATTTTTGGGAAGATGTTTTTAAAAAAAGTGATGCTATTTTATCCTATTCAACTTTTATCAAAATTTAAAAAAAAACATATAGAAAATAGCTCTTATGTCGTTCGCTTAAGAAAATCTAAGAAAAAACTGAAGGCCTGGATTTCTATGCAACTACTTACTAAAATTAAAAGTAAAAATAAACTTAAACTTAAGTGTGTTCGGAATCCAACCAGCATTCACCTAAAGAGCAAATATAAGAAATTGTGCATGGAGCTGAAAAAAGAAATTAAGATTTTTCGTGAGAATTACTACCGCACTAAACTAAACACAGCTAAAGGCAATTTAAAAAGTGAATGGTAAGTTGTAAATAGTATCCTCAATAAAAACTCGTCTTCAAAAAAGCCTTTTGTTATTCGTTCTGGGGTTTCTGAAGTGACGGATGGAAAAGAGATTTCTGAAGTGTTCAACAAATATTTTTCCTCGGTCGCCAGTGAATCACAAGCCCCGGATATTCAGCATTCGTGCCAAGCTTGTTCTAGTTCATGTTCTTTCAATTGTCCTGAAACTATAAGTAGAAATAGCTTTGTTTTTAGTCCTTTTACTAGTTTGGAAATATTGAAAGCGATTGGTGGTCTCAAAAATTCTAATGCTTGTGGAGTTGATGGCATTTCTAACCTTACCCTTAAGTAAATTGCTTGCTTTTTGGCAGACGTCTTAGTACATTTTTGTTTAATTGCAGTATTTTTTCTGGTGTCTTCCCCGATGAATTGAAATGTGCGGATGTTGTACCTCTCTTCAAAAAAGGGTCAGTGGAAGAGATGAAAAATTATAGACCTATCTCAGTTCTTCCCACTGTCGGAAAAGTATTCGAAAAACTTGTAAAAGAAAGGGTAGTTAAATTTTTGAATAAGACCAAGTTCCTTAACCCAATTCAATTTGGGTTTCAAAAAGGAAAATCTACCGAAGACGCCCTTTTAGAATTTTGTTCAAGAATTTTCTCTAACTTTGATGGAAATATGTTTACGTGTGGCTTATTTGTGGACATTACAAAAGCATTTGACATGGTCAACCACGAGATATTGTTGAGAAAACTTGAAAATGCTGGTTTTCGTGGCTTTATGCTGGATTGGTTTAGGTCGTATCTAGATCGTAAATAGATCGCAGAGAGTTAAAATAGAAAATACTAGAAGTAACTTAATTTTCTTTAATATTCGTGTGCCTCAGGGGTCGGTCCTAGGACCAATTCTATTTCTTATCTATATTAATTCTTTGTTTAGTTTAAAATTTAAAAGTACACTTACCGCATTTGCCGATGACATAGGGTGTTCTTATGGTTCTAATAGTGCACTAAACATAATTGCAGACATAAATTGGGATTTAAACTTATTAAGAACTTGGTTCTCTGTACACAGGTTGATTATTATCAGTTCCAAAACAAAAATCATATTTTTCAATTTGTGTTCACAAAACACGTTTGAAACTGATGTTTTCTACCATGCTCCTGAATGTCAAAAGTTTAAGATAAATTCGTGCGCATCGTGTTCATCTAAATCTTCATCTTTTACTTTCCATGACAATCTGAGTTGCAGCGATAATTGTTTTGTGGTGGAGAATGTTAATGAATTCAAGTACTTAGGACTCTTTATTGACTCTAGGATGAACTTTTTATGTCATACAGAATCCTTAAGGAAATATTTTAACTGGACATTGAGAAATTTTTTCTTCCTAAGAAGTGTTTGTTCTACTAAACTCCTAACAACTATATACTATGGTATTTTCCATTCTAAACTGCAATATGCAATTGCCTGTTGGGGGGGAGCTTATAGAAACAAAATTCAAATGTTACTTACTCTCCAGAAATATGTCATCAGAAACATATCTGGAAAACATCGCCGACATAAAAGCTTTGAACTTTTCTGCAATCTGAAAGTGCTTCCGGTTAGGCATCTCTATTGTTTTAAGGTGTTAAAGGCCTTCTTTTTGAGATCGGGAAATCTCAGTTTTAGATTAGTTTCTAGTTATAATCTTCGTGGTAACTTTTTAAATATTGTGAGTGTACCTGTCTTTCGCACCACCGCTTTTCGTAACTTTTATTCAGTCTTTTCTTGTCGTCGCTTTAATAAACTTCCCCTTTCTATCAGTTCACTTAGCACTTCTGGAATTTTTGTAAAACGTATAAAAGAATGGCTTGAACATTTTGATCAATGGTTTAATAATTATTTATTCTTTGTTTTTGGAAAAATACTGTAAAAATATATTATTTTAACTGATCTCTTCTTCCTTTTATTAGGTGTGTATATCTAACAGCTTTTTTTAACAATTATTTTCTTTATAAGTAACTACATTTCTTAATTCCTTATTTGAACTATGTTGTTGTATTGGGTCACCCCACCCTTATGAATTTTTTGAGTTTTTATGCTTATAGTTGCATTTGACACTATTTTTAGTACCTTAGTATTATAAAAATATAAAATGTCATTAATTTCCTTAAGTTACATTAATTTAATTTTTTTTTCTGATTTATTGTATAATGATTTTAAAAGGAAATAAACTTGTATCTATCTATCTATCTATCACTTCTGCTTGAGTTTTAGTAGGACTGAAGGGAACCTAAACATTTTCTACAGATTCCAAACGGCTAGTAAGCAGCTCTCTTTATGACAAAAGATACTCTTGGAGGATTTGAAACTTCCTTGCAGCGCCTGAGAATCGAACCCAAGGCCCTATGCATGACAGTCAAAAGAACTAATCATTATGTCAATTTTTACTTGCGATTTAAAGGTACTATAAGGCAAGTTATGCATTCGGAAAAAAAATCGAACTCGAGATTTTGATCAAAGTTGACATTACGATGATAGCGAAGACTAAAAAAGTGGGTCTCGCAATTCTTTCTGTCTGCCTTTCTAAACAGTCTAAACGGCTCGGCTGATTTTCGTGAAACTTATTGGATATTGTTTTTAAATTTTTCCCCCCGCACGTTTTTTTTTTTGTTAAGACCAGAAATAACGGTACTTGCCATACAATTTTGTTTCGAGATTTTATAAATATTTTTTTTCTCCAATAACTGTCCCACGGATTTAGAAAAAAAAAATAAAAAAATTCATTTAGATAAACCTGCATTATAATAATGGTTGCAAAAATTTTCCAAGAAATAATTATTTTTGGTAGCCCCCTTGGAACCATTTTTTTTTAAAGCATACATTTTATTGTGTATTCAACTTTTCAAAAAAAAATTGTATTTAAAAAAAAATCAAAATTTTTATTTTCAAAACTCAATACTTCCGCAACCCGATGCTCGATTTTTTTCAAACTTAAAAGTTAAAAAGTTTGCTCCGAGAATTTTGTTAATTTTTTTTTTTTATTTAATTTTTACGGTCTATAATTAAATAAAACAAAATTTGAAATAAAGATATTACTGACTGTGTCTACCATAGAACCATTTTTTAAAATTTTGAATTTCTCACTATCGACATAACGGATTTTAATGAAATTTTTTATAGAGAATCTTCTAAAAAGTTTTAAAAACACTGCCTTTCAAAACTTAAAAAAAAAAATATTTTTTTTTGTTAATTTGATTTTTATTCGAGAAATAATAAAAACGTTAAATTGGCGTACTAATTTTTTTTCTTAAAAATATTTTAAGAATTTTGTATACCTATAAAAGCTTATTTTTTTAAGAAACCAGTACAGACTTATAATTTTTAGTTTTTTTAGTCTATTAAAATATTAATTTTATGTTTATGAACAGTTTTTATCTAACATTCATTTTTGAAATTCTTATTCGTTTACGTAAGAGCAAGTTCGTGTGACCAAGTCGTGCATTTTATTTTTGTGACTCAAGCGTTTGAATCAATAAAGTTTCAAGCTGTTGTTCTCTAGGTGGCAGCGGCTGGGAATCGAACGCATCCTACACGGCGTGAACGTTCATTTCTCCTACCATTATAATACGAAGTCCTACCAGCTTTTACTCGCAATAAGCTCAAATAAACAAATAACAAATCACCTCCGGTACCTCTGCCTACCCGAAAAAACTTAACATTATCTACTATCATCCAATTCTCGTAGACTTTTCGTGTGTTTCGATGAAAGCTTATAGGTATCATACCAAATAGGAACTGCTTTGTTGTATTAATTTCACAAACAAATACACAAGGCTTAAAGTTCAATCTCTTCACCCCCAAAACAAACAACTTTCATTCTTAAATCCGAAAAATGATTAAGCAAAAAAGAAAAACAAATTTTACCAACCTATGCAAACCCATATCATTTACTCTGTTTGAGTTTTGTTTTTTCCTCTGGTTAAGCCCAAAAATCCCCATTTCTTTCAAATTCATTGAATACCTCCAAAGTTTACACACATCCACAATGTAAATACGAGTAGCTACAAAAAACCCCATAAAGTCTCTGGTTACATTCTGTGGTTTTAATAAATGTAGCTATACCTCCAACAACAACAAAAAAAAAATTGAACATTTCTGTAGGAAGGTAGCTTTTCATATCAAATAAACAAAATCTCAGTGTGGTTGGCTGGTTAATGGCTAAGGCATGAGTAAAAAATTAAACCAATATTATTTTTGGTTAATTTTCATCAGAAAAAGCGGAAAAAAAAGTTAAGATAACAACCCCAAGGTTAATGGAAAATGGCATAATTTATGTCTGTACGGCAAATATAATTCTTTTTTTTTTTTTTTTTGGAGCATAAATTTATGGGTATACGGTATAGGAAATAATTTTCAGATATGCCACCCAGTCAAGTCAGACAATAATTTATCGATTTGGGAACTGCGGATCTATTTCATGGGGAAGATTGGAGGTTTTTCCTTGAAGTTGATTTTGTCATTTTATTTTTTTAAGGAAAAGTATCATTTCAGAAAGAAAAAGATACTCATTGATTTCGTGCCTTATTTATATGGGAAATATAAATCCTTGGAGACTTGTGCCAATTGAGTCTCGAGGCACACGCGTTTCTAAGTCTTCATGCACAAATCCCGATTCCAGACCAATTGAATAAAGATAATCCCCACACAACCGGAATTAATAATGGAGTTTTTTAGAGAATTGGGATTTTAAGCTTTGAATGCGCATTTTAAGCTTTCTATTTATGTATTTATTTTTTGATTTCTAACTACATGGGTCTTCGTGGTACTTCTATCGCATATGCCGCATTAATGGAAGGATAATATTTTTATTCAATAGACATTCAAGAGACTAACAATTTAAGAAAATGTATTTTATAAGAGAAAATGTTCAGAAGTAAGAAACTAGTTTTTTGTTTTATATTTTACGGGCACTAAAAGGATTTTCACTAACCTTAAAATGTTTGAGCATAGTGCGAGGGTTTTAGGAAAGTTGGAGAGGATTTGAAAGGACATACCGATGCACAGTGGTTTTAAACGACCAAATATCGTATTGGGGTGCTTAATAAGCATTCCACATTCTTATAGTACGGCTAAAGAAGGAATCTCTGAAATTGACAGTATGCACGCCTGAAGTTCAGATCAAGAGTATAAGCTCTTGGGCATTTCCTTAAGTGCGAGTATTACCGTTGAATTGCTTAAGGGGAGGAACGCAACTGGCTATTTCGGTAGAACACTGTTTATAAAAATAACGGTAACATTATTAAAGACGAGAATCATTGCGTCGGTGCTCGAGAAATGCAAATGTTTCTGTTATAGTTCAGTCACCTATCATTTTTAAAGCTCTTTTTTGGATTCTATCCAAGAGACTGAAGTGGGTTATTGGAGCACCCTTCAAAATATGGGAATACTAGGTACTCGAGCTATAAACAAATGTAGGCTTTATTATACATTATAGCCAGATCAAAAAGTCTGAAAAATTTCTTGCATCTTCTAAGCACTTAACAGCGTTTTTGGCGACTTCGAATATGTGGTCATTTCACACAAGGTGATCTGTGAAGCACATACCAAAAACTGAAAGCCGCTATGTTTCCTCAACCCAAGTGCCCCTCATGGAAGACGGCATTGGGGTGGATTGCGCCTTAACGATACAGGAAATAGCATAGAGTTTTAGAAGTATTTAATTCTACGCGGATTTTCGTTCCCAATTTGACAATACTATCGAGATCAGAATTTAGGGAGCTTATCATACCTACGCTGCCGTTATAGATCCACATCCGAAGAACAACAAAGACGTGCATCTGGAAACGAATATGGGAAGCTGAGATTTCGGTCATTAGCATAACAAATTTATGCAATGGATTAGAAGTTTGAGAGAATAGATCATAGATGAATATGAGAAAAAGAGTCGGAGACAAATCGGATCCCTGTGGTACACCAGTAATTATTTTGGGAATAGCATACTTAAAACCGGCGGCGGTCAGCCATCAGATGAATAGGGGGAACAACATGTAGCATACGAAAACATGCACGTGCCGTAACTATTCGGGACTGGTGGAAGTGTGATCATAGCCTCTCCGCGGCGGCCGCTAGAAACAAGCCTTTTAAAAAAGGTTTGGCTAATATGATCAGGCTGGTTCCTCAGGTTGGCGACAGGTTAATTCCCTGTCCCGTAAAACTTAATGAATTTCGAGAACGACAACAAGCCTCGGAAACGGCCTGATTTCACGACGACAACCCACGCAAAGAAAAAGGAAAAACGATTTACGAATTTTCTTATGGAAAGTACGATCGCTCTATAGAGCTCGAGCTGCTCAGCAGCTAGCCGATGCCCTGTCAAAATATAAAGCTGACATAACAGCTCTTCAAGAAATCAGATGGACAGGGAATGGTGTTTTACAGAAGAAAGAATATGACATATATTACAGCTGTCATACAAAACACCATGTGCTCGGGGTAGGCTTCCTAGTCAGCGAAAAAATGAAGTCTACTATCATCGGCTTTAACGCTATAAGCGAAAGGCTATGCACCCTTCGCGTGCGAGGCAAATTTACGAACATCAGCCTCATTAACGTTCACGGACCTACGGAGGAGTCCTCAGACGAAGAAAAAGAGACTTACTACGAACAAGTCGAGAGGGCCATCAATGCCTGTCCAAGGTATGATGTTAAAATCATCCTTGGGGATTTGAACGCAAAAATAGCTCGGGAGCCGGTATTCAGGCATTACGCAGGCACCCATAGTTTGCATGAGAACACTAATGACAATGGACTTCGAGTCTTAGAATTGGCAGCATCGAAAAACATGGTCGTTGCGAGTACCAGGTTCCCGCGTAAAGATATCTACAAAGCCACCTGGGTATCACCTGATGGAGTCACTCGTAACCAAATAGACCACGTGTTGATAGACCGTCGCCACTACTCGAACTTGATGACGGTACGAACGTACCGAGGTGCCAATATCGACTCGGATCACTATCTTGTTGGTATGGTTTTCCGAGGGCGGATTGCCTTGCGAAGACGCATTGCATCCGCCGATCAGGTTCGAATCAACACGGCTGCCCTGCGCAATGAAAACACCAGTAACACCTTTGGTAATGCGTTAGGACTCGCCCTAGAAACACCTGATTTAGGGAGAGTAAGTCCTGGAGCCAGTATGCTGGGCGTAAATGAGAAGTGGACACGTCTTAAAAATACTGTCATTAGTACTGCCAACTCCATCTTAGGCAGCAGTCGTAAAAATCGGAACGACTGGTTTGATGATGAATGCAAGCTAGCGACTGAACGTAAGAATGTTGCGTACCGAGCAATGCAACAATCTCATAGAACGCGGGCACGCGAAGAGGAATATAAAGAGCTCAGAAGAACAGAAAAACGGCTTCACAGACAAAAGAAATCAGCCTGGGAGAAGAACCTAATCTGTGAAATAGAAAACAGCCGAGAGCGAGGTCCGCACCAGGCGCGGAAGTTCTACCAATCCGTCCGAAACATGACGCAGTACACACCACGCTGCACATACTGCAAGGACGGAGGGGGAAATCTGATCACCGATCCTGAAAGCATACTGGAGCGATGGGAAGTGTACTTTAATGAATTGCTAAATGGTCAGCTCACTGCAGAAGTGGAGGCTCCACTACTTCAAGAAGAATACTCTATGTTGCCGCCACCAAGCATAGAAGAGGTTGAGAAGGCTATAGGCCGGCTTAAACAGAACAAAGCCCCGGGAGCCGATGGCATACCAGCCGAATTATTCCATCACGGCGGGCCAGCCTTACGTCAAGCAATTCATGATATTATAGTACACGTATGGGAGCAGGAAGAAATGCCAGAAGACTGGCGAAAAGGTTTAATATGCCCCATACATAAGAAGGGAGATGTCACAACGTGCAGCAATTATAGAGGTACGAGTATCACGTTGTTGAGTACCGCCTATAAGATACTCTCCTCTATCCTACAAGACCGGATAACCCCATACGCTAAAACCGTCATCGGGCAATATCAGTGTGGTTTCATTCCAGGCAAATCAACAACTGATCAGATCTTTACCCTTAGGCAGGCGATGGAAAAATGTCTAGAATTTAACATCCTAACATACCATCTGTTTATAGACTTAAAGGCCGCCTATGATAGCATAGCTAGGATAGAACTTTACAAAGCCATGAGAGAATTCGGCATCCCAAATAAATTGACACGACTATGTAGGTTGACCATGACCAACGTAACAAGCCAAGTAAAAATAGCCGGATTGCTATCCAGACCAATCAACATCTTTAATGGACTCCGACAAGGGGACCGTCTGGCCTGCCTCCTCTTCAACCTGGCGTTGGAGAAAGCAATCCGTGACTCTGGCACGGCAACAAGAGGGACCATCGTCAACAGGTCCAGCCAGTTACTAGCTTACGCAGACGACATTGACATCATCGGAAGATCCGAACAAGCTGTACACGATTCCTTCATCCAGATCGAGCAGGCGGCACAAAATCTGGGGCTGCACATTAGTGAAGGTAAAACAAAGTACATGGTGGCGTCGAATGCGAGAGGAACAGTTGGTCAAACAATCAAGGTAGCGGAGCACGAATTTGAAGTGGTGCAATCCTTTAAATACCTTGGGTCAATAGTAGTAGCCGATAACAATATAGAAGAAGAAATACGCGGGCGGCTTCTCAAATCCAACAGAGCCTACTATATTCTGTCAAAGCTCTTCAAATCCAGAAATCTCACCATAACAACAAAACTGCTGCTGTACAGGACCATGGTCCTGCCAGTACTCACATATGGATCCGAGACTTGGGTGCTTAGCAAAAGGCACTCCGACCTCTTAACTGCGTTCGAGAGACAAGTCTTAAGGAGAATTGTTGGCCCCATATGTGAGGAAGGACGATTCCGGAGACGGTACAATCATGAATTGTACGCAATCTACCTAGAAGCAGATATCGTGACAAAAATTAAGCTCGGTAGACTCCGGTGGGCAGGGCACCTAGCTCGCATGAGCGAAGAGGAACCTGCTCGGAAAGTTCTTTGTGGTACATTCTATGATGATACTTAAAACCGTCCAACGCAACTTGTATTGAGCGATTCAAAAGGTAGTTTCTAATCCAACGAAGAAGAGATTCATCAATACAAGGAGTGGTACCCCTTATCATAATGGTAAGTGCATTGGACTGTCATGCGAAATGTCTAGAGTTCGATTCGCAGCCGCTGAAAGAAAGTTTTTTTTTCAGGGGTCTACTGCCTCTTCCGAGGAATTACAAATTATCCAAGCGTATCTCTTGTCATGGAAAGTGCTGCTCATTACCCGTTCGGAATCGGCAGAAAATTGTAGGTCCCCTCCCTTCCTGGTAGCACGTACAAAGGAATGGTTGAGAGTTGTAAGTTACTAGGTCCTGGTTCACTCCGAGCTGTTGCACCATCAAATTTATTTATTTAGTTTCTTTAAATTCTATCAAATGCAATAGTCTTACTTTCTCTAAAACAATGTTACCGAAAATTGTTCAATGACCGAAAGTATGGCTTTCGTAGCAATATTTCCACTGGTGATTTTATGTTTTATCTTACCAAACAGTGAACCTTCTTTAGCTGATAGTATATCGGTGTTTCTAGGCCCTTGGAAAGAAGGGATGCAAGTGCCATTGGACGATATTTATAAGGGGAAGAAAATTCGGCTTTTTTAGGGACAGGCTCGACAAATGTTGTTTTCCATTCACTTGGAAAGAATCCAGTAGAGTAGGACATATGGAAAAGCTAAGGCAATGGTTTTACCACCGTTGAATAACAACTCTTCAAAACAATGGAAGGAATACTATCCGAGCCATCAGATTTGTGTACATCGAGATCTTTCACTACACTTGAAACTTTACTGCGACCTATGTGCAGGGGAAACATTTGTTTGTATTGAGCCATATGAGAGAGTAATAAGACAATAGGAGAAGACTTTTTCGGAACACGGAAATGTCTTGGCTCTGGATGGGTATGGAACTACAGAAGAGAATGTTGTCAGTTAAGGAGAAAGATGATTGAAGGACATATGTCATTCATTTGGTAACGAGGAAATACTCGTCGATGTATGTATGAAACGAAAGAGTAATTTCGACTGGTAAAAGAATAATTGTTGGTCAAACAAAGCTAAATTTGTGGGTGAGATATTCATAAAGAGGGAGAAAGTATAAATTCAAGCAAATTACCTCTGCACGGGATTGGCACTTGCAGCGGTGTATTTCGAGCTATGTGCCGATTTCGCTCGGTTTTGGAAGTTGGGTCTGACCACCGAACTACGTTACCAGGTGAAGGATGTATAGTAACTTTGCTTATATTGCTATAGCAGACCAAGTATATGCTCTGCCTGTTATGAGTTCAGATATGGATAGTATTTTGGTTGCATTAAGTAGACTGATTTAGCAGACGATATAACTTCCGTTTAGTTAAGATATTTTAATTTCTCGCAGATTGATATGGACAAACTCAAAATTAAACAATTACAATATGAACTTAAAAAAAGAGGATTGTCTACTACAGGGACTAAGAGAATCCTGATTGGTAGGATACTGGGGCACGACAAAAAGAAGGGCGAACAGGTTCACAGCAATTCGAACCCAAATTGAGTGAAAACGAAACCGCTCCTGTAATGAGTTGTGCTACTGAAGATGAAAATGAAGCACTGACGTTATCTGGTACAGGCGCGGTGGATAACCATGCACTAACAGCAAGGGAATGGGACATCATCAGATGTCTGAACCTGAAAGGAACCTGTTGAAAAAAGACCAGGAAATTGCTAATAAGCTGAGACAACTGGAAGAAATGGGGGTATACACCCAGGATATAAGAAGTAGACGAAGTATCAATTGAAGCATCAAGGAGTTTGCTGATGCAATATCGATATTTTCACCAGGGAATATATCATCAATGTCGGCAGAAAATTGGGTGACTCAAGTAGAAGCGCTCTCGAAAATCTACTATTGGGATGAAAGGACACTTCTTATGGGATCCGCTTCCAGAATGAGAGGTCCAGCTCGATATTGGTGGGACACTACTCAAGGCCAATCTTGGAATCAGCTAGAAATGGGACTTACGCTCAATTTTCTACATCAACACAGTGAAGTTGAAGTTCACCAGCAGTTAGTGCGGAAGACCCGAAGGCAAAACGAGTCAATCGAAAGCTTCTGTTGCGAGATGAATATGCTGGGGAAGAGGATTCAACTCGCAGATAAGACCATTATCCAGTACATTCTTACCGGCTTGAATGATCCACAATTGAGCTCAAGCTTAGCTGCAGTGAACTTCACCAATATGGCGGAGCTCATCGAAAAAATTAAATGGTGCGAAAACATTCGTGGGAATATTCAAATTACTTCATCTTTCAGTGGTGGAATTCTACGAATCAATGCCAGTTAGCCAGCATTTAGTAGACAGACAAATCAGCGGATTCGATGACTGAATGGATGAAGGACGACAAAGACTGTCAAAATGGTCGAAACTAAAACAAACGAAGAAGACCCGATATTTTCACCACAAAATATAATATATTTCTTCAGTATAAATAGACGTGACCTACGAAAATATTCTCATAATTTATAAATAAATATTTATATCGAAAAAGAATCATCTTATAATCGTTAAACTTACTTATTAAAAATGATCCTTAAAAAAATGTGTGTGTACTGACGTACGCGCGCTAGAAGTAAAACTTCTTTTCCCAAAAGCAAAGCCTCTAAGATTCCTTTCAGTGCTTTTCGGAAACATAAAAAAAATCAATTTAAAGTAGTTTTAGTATAGTCTTGTAAATTGCAAAATGTCAAAACCACTTCCAAATACATTTTTTTAGATAATTCTTCGAATTGCAAATGATTTGCAAAATAAGTTAGGAAGTTTAAATTGGAACTCAAAACTGTTTCAATTATGCAAGTGATGCAAAATAGTTTTGGAATGACCAGTTTGGTCTATCTGCCGATTTCTTGAATTTATTGAGAAAATCAAGAAAATCATGTATAACTTGTTTGTTACCAAAGTTGAGCAAAATGTATGGCGCTATTTTTGATGCACATATGCCGCTTCTTTGACGAACAGATAGCGCTTTTTATGACGTACACATGGCGTTTTTTAACGCACATGATTGCTAAGCTGGGCGCGCATAATAAATCGTGAAAGGACACTAATAAAATACTAGGCGTTTCTTAGTTCATTTTTATCTTCGCTTAAATTTGTCAGATGTTGACATTGAAATCCAATTCAAAAAAATTTTATTCCCATTTTGAAGACAAATAAACAAACTGCAATGGCTTTAATTGATACCAAAATTAAGGCAATGAGTAGTAGAATTTGTACACTCCATAAAATACAAAATTCTGATTTGAACTTTCTTTTAAATTCCCTTTTATTATTTCACTGATAGAAATTAATCTCAATGAATAGCTGATGTTCGTTTCTTTAAGATGGAACACAATCATTCCACTGAATGTGTTCGATTCTCTTTATATTCTCAAATGTCAGTTTTCCTTTCAATGATCAACTCTAACCTAAAATGCATAGAATTTGTTGTAATCAGTAACTGACGAGATATTTTACTGAATGCTATAACTGGTTTATCAAAAAAATGAAGTCAGCATTCCACTGATTTGTTCCAATGATGCATTTCAATGAAAGCTATAACTAAGGCCTAATTATGTCCGATTGGTAATGTGAAAAAAAACACGAAACGAGACATGATTCACTGTCACCTTTTCGTTGTTATAAAATCGTTCCGCAATTTCTTAGGCCTGGAGCATAAATTCTGCTTGGTTGGTAAAGCCTATCACGCAGATCGCGCTTAATTTTATCTCCCATACGAAATTATCTCCAAAATTTAGCCAAGCTAAAATTATGTCAAGCATTTTAGCCGAGAAGTATGCTGCTCCAGCTAAAAAATCAAAATTTCTCTTCGAACTGTATATAACTTATCTGTCAAAATTTAGTACGCAGATCGGGAATCGGGAAATTTTGTCTTGTATATTTTTCCGAGCAGTTCCGCGCAAAATTCATACTTTTGTTCATTGCTGTACAAAATGTCTCCACTTAATTTTGCCAGGAAAAATAATGCAACAAGAATTATTTTGCGGGACAAATTTTGACAGCCACCGTATTTCTGAAAGTGATTTTTGTCAAACAAAACTGGTTTTATGTAAAAGGTGCTGACTCTTTTCTTGAAGATCAAGAGGAGATTCCAAAAAGATATGAACGACTTTTGTAAGGCAACCTGTTCCAGAGATACACTACAAAACACATTTAATTAGATTTTATCTCTCCAAATTCAATCTTTTATGCGAGATTTGGAGAGATTAAAATTGTAGAGATAAAATTTGTCTTATCTCGATCTGCGTACTAGGCTTTATGTTTCATTTCAGCAACCAAACAGATGTGCAGCTAAAAATTTAATGTGCGCGACTGTTCTTACTTCATTTATTAATTTCATTTAGGCTAGGCGCGCACATAAAATTTTTAGTTGCGCAACTGCTTGGTTCGAGCAACTAAAAAGTTTGTGTTTTGACACAAACTAAACGATTACCTAAAATGAGTTCGCTATTTTGTGTAACATATAAATTATATGCACCTGCGCAGACATTAAACCAAATGGTTCGTCTGTTTTCTATGGCTAGGCGCGCACATTCAATTTTTAGTTTCGCAACTGCTTGGTTCGAGCAACTAAAAAGTTCGTCTTTTGACACAAAGTAAACGATTGCCTAAAATAAATTCGCTATTTTGTGTAACATATAATTATATACGCCTGCGCGGACATTCAACCAAATAGTGCATCTGTTTTCTATAAACAACCAAACAGTTGTGCAACTAAAAATTGAATATGCGCGCCTAGCCTTAACGTGACGACTACATATGCTTTATTGCGAATATCCTTGTCTGCTTTCATAGTTTGAAACTAATCTTACAATAACGACTATGTTTTATCACGCTCACATCTCTTTTTCTGATCTCATTCATTTTGTTGGAGCCCAAGGATTTTAAAATTGTAGGCAATGCTTATTTGATTTTGACACCGAATTTAAAATTCTTCGCATATGGCAATGCTAGTTTATATTTGACAACAGAAAGGACTAAAGCAGATAGTTTATTTAAAAGTGTTTTTTTTTATATTTCGCTTTAAGTATTTTATAAATTTTAGTGCTTAGTTTTCAAGTTAAATAGCATATAATTATTCAGTATTACTAAGGTTAAAGTGTTTAATGTTTAAAATAAATAAAACTATAAAAAATATATATTTGCTTGTGTTTTTTTATACAAACGAAAGTTCGGCCACATAATTCATTGAAAAAAGCTTTTATTAACTGATATTTTAATGAAATTATGTTTTTAATTGCTTTGTAGGTTAGTTGTTGTGGTTCTTCTATTAAAAGACCATTCTTTTTCGGCGATAAAGTGTGTTTTTAAAGTGTTTTAAATGACCTCTAACAAAGTTCTAACAATAATTGTAAAAACCATGTCGCTGTAGCGTGTCGTTTTGACATGTCACTGACAACTCCATAGAAAATTTTTTACCCCCAACGCCGGAAAAGAAGTTTTACTTCAATAATAGTCATAGTTTATCGTTTAGCCAAAAGGCTACCCCTATCAGATTTTATTACTGCATAAATGGAACTCCTTTAATCTCGGTGTTATTTTCGATTCAAAATTTGTTTTCACTAAGCTCGTCGTGGCCAAAGGTAGTTCCATGTTCATTATTATGAACCAAAACTCTAAAGACTTTACGGATCCTATTACTTTAAGGTCGCTTTATTTTAGATATGTACGGTCTTTCTTGGAATACTGCTGTATCATACGGAAACCTATTTATTCCGTTCTTTCGCTTAGAATCGAAAGGACCCAGAGGAGATTTCATCTGGAACATCGATATGCCCTCTTATAATTCGTATGTACCTATGCTTATTACAATCGATCCAATCACTTCAATCCCGAAAGACTTATTTTGAGATAATTTTGCGTTATATTTTTTTTTTTTTTTAAATCTGTGTCCCCATTGGAGTACCCATCAACTTTAGAATATCTAAACACTCATAAAAGCTACTGATCTTTATGGTAAGGATTTGTTGATGCCTTTCAAATGGAGTTTTGTTGCTTTCTTACAAAAACAATAAAAGACGAAACAAGTCAAATAACTTGTAAATTCCTATTGGCCCTAAGGAGGGGCTTAATAATTTTCGCAAAAATTCCCAAAAAATCTGAATATTATCCTCCTTTTTGAGAAAATCCCTGTGCACATAATGTTTATTTATCCAGTGCTTACCAGTAAGCAATTTATAAACAACGTTTTTAACTAAGTCCAAAAGATTTTGAAAGAAAAAAATAAATATGCTACACAATTGTACGAGTCCTTCGCATAAAACAATGACAAAACAAAGAAACATTTTACTCCTGCTTCCATGCGGATTATCATCTCTTTAACGGAAAAGTGCTTCCACTTGTCATAACAAAGTGAAACAATTTGTTCAATGAAATTCAAAGCTTTCCTTGGAATTCAATTACATATTGAATGTCACATACTCGTAATGCTACAAAAACAAGGAAATAGTTTTTTTTTTTTTTTCATTTCCAGAGGAAAACATGAAAATGGGTTGCTCCTTTAGTCATGCATGTGCACCGTAATATGATTATAGTTATACAGTTTTCATTGTTTCAAGGAATGTTGTGTTTGTTCAATTTTGAAATTCAAAAGCGACCCTTTTCATTTTGTTGATAATGATGACGATGATGATGATGATAATAGTTTGGGAAAAAGTTTGAAATTCAGTTTACAATTTGTGGCTTGTGGAACATTTTCATTTTTTCTTATTCGAAAGTCACGTTGCAAGAAAGTTTTTTAGTAATTTGAGACACGTGTGCTTTAATATTAACCTTTCGGGTAGATATTAAAAAATTGCATATGTTTCATTAAAACGAAGTTAAAATGATAGATCAAATAAATGAGCTTACGAATATATTAGCTGTTTCAAAAATCTCCAATATATCTATCGACAAGTAACTTGATTTTGGTTAAAGAATCATCTCTAATAAAGAGTACTTTTTGAACAAAGATTTTGTTTTCAAATTGGCAGCACAGTTTATAAAGTGACTGTAAATTTGACAGCTGACAGCTGTGGAGCTCTCAGCCTTATATTTAAAAACTATTTTTTTTTTTTTTTTTTGGATTTGGATTTTATAGAGGAAAAAGTCTTTTTTGATTAACATAGAGTTGTTCGTTTTAAATGTCATCCGATAGACCTTTTCTGGAACATGAGTACAATCCTTATTTGAAGCAATTTCGTATGTTAACCATACCATGGATTATTGTAACCATACACTCTGGTCTTATTAAAAAAGAAACTTTTAAATACAAATTCTACTTTAATAGCAAAAACCTAAACAGACTTTTTTGACGTTTGTAAATGACAAAGAGTCATATGAAGTTAGCACGATACTAAAAAAATGAAATAGCAATTCGATGATTTTAACTTTAATAAAAGACTAGAGACAGTATGATGCCAAATTCGATAAAAAAAAAAACACCAAATCTTCGTTTGAAACTGGTTTCATACTAAAACATCTTAATTTTTCAACTTAAATGTTGCGCAAATACAGTCAACTGACTTTATCCACCAAAGTCCATTAATAAGAAATCATTGTTGAATATCAGAAAGAGAGTCGGAGACAAAACGGAGTCCTGTAATACACCAGTATTTATTTTCTCAGTAGCATACATAAAACAGTTCAACAGAACTTGTATTGAGGGGCTCGGAAGGTATTTTCTAATCCAAAGAAGATTAAGAAAAACATTCAAGCATTTTCGATAAGATTACTTGATGCCAAACTCTATCAAATGCTTTTGAAATATCCTGTGCAATAATCTTCCTTTTTTTCAAGACGATATAAAGATTTATGGAACTAGATATACGAGTAATAATAATATAATAATACAAATTTTTATTGTTTCCATTTGATGTAGTATACTAGTAGGCACTAGATATTAAGCTAAGCATTGAAGTCACTTAATTCCCAGGATGTACTTTTGATGCATCTGTTATGGATGGGGGCGCGAATATAAGCAAGACTTCTAGTATTGGCAGTGAATAGTAAATAGCCGTAAGGTGGCTTAGGTTATAGACTCCTTTTCAGCGTACAAGTCTGCAGGGCCTGCTGGGATAACCGTTTCTGGTGGAAACATTCAAACGATGTTTAAATATTTCTTATTTTCTATTTAGTTGGAGAAAAGTTAATGTCATTTTAACTCCGAAAGTTGGTAAGCCCAGTGACACTGAACCGATAGTTTTTAGACCAATTAGCCGATCTTGTTTCCATCTTAAGATCTTAGAAATGCTGACAGAAATACACATTCACCTCAAGCTAAACGATAGTGTTCTTTAGCAAGTCTAACATGCATACCTACATGAAAGGCAAATCTGTTGAGACGGATCTTTATGAAGTGGTTGGCACGCATGAGAAATCAATCCACTTTAAAGAATTTACCTTATTAGCAATCCCTAGCATAGAAGGGGCCTTCAACAACGTTAAAATTGGAACGATACAACAAGCCCTAAACTCTGTCAGCATCTACACGATGCTGTTAAACTGGATTTACTTCAAGCTTCAAACTAGAATTGTTAAAACAGAAATGAGTGACAGCAAGTTTAAAGTAAATACGTGTAGGCTAGATTTTAGTAAAATTAGAGCTAGGTGGCGTTAAAGTCGTGGAGTACGCTGTAATATTGTAATAATGGCAGCAGAGAAATTTATTCCTTACTCTATACGAACTCCTACAAACAGTCTTTTAAGCTCAATAATAATTGGCACAGTAGATGCGGATTTAATGTCAACCACCTTAAAACCGAACTGGTTAGGTTCACGAAAAAACGAAACATTCAAAATTTAAATCCCACAAGCATAAAATGCATGTTGGTCTATATTAGTGGCAAAGACAAATATCTTGTTTTAGTTGTCGATTGTAAACTAAACTGGAAAGGAAAAAAAAGCTGCAATAGCCTTCTAAATCTGCAGTAGAATATTTTTCAAGAGATGAACACCCAGCCCCAAAACCATTCATTGGATGTACACAGCCATTTCAAGGCCTATTCTGACGTACACGCATATTTGGTTTGGTGGCCAGCTTTCAATAAGGGAACCAATCTTAAGACCATGACAAAATTCAGAGTCTGGCTTATATCGGCACAAGTTCCATGAAAACCACGCCAACGCAGCCCTTAAAACTTGCCTCTTACTTGCCCCACTCGATCTATTCATGAAAGAGTTGGCGGCCTAAATTGCGCTTAAGTGCACTTAAAGAGTGTACAAATTGGAAAAGGGTCACACAACCATTGTAAACTTCATTGACATAGACATTCAAAGAGACTATAGTTCACGTTACATATATGTATGTATGTAGATTTTAACCCAGTCACACTAACAAATATTCCAACAAAGATATTTGAATGCAAGCCCGGGTCTTTATTGCAAATCTTCCTTACAGGCGGTTTCAAAACTGAAGCTGGGGTAGGGTCAGGGATCTTTTCAGACAACCCACCCATAAGAAGATAATTAAATCTATCAGATGGTCAACAATTAATACCAGTCAGATTTCAAGGAATCTTTGACAAAATAGTTACATATATCAAGAAATATATACTGAAGCTTAGCAGACCTTGATTGTCACCCTTGACTGGAATCTTTTCGGATATAAAAACTCAACCCACATAAGCAGAATGGGCATCAGCACATCTGACCTATGAAGAGGGTGTCAGGACAGTAAAAGAGGGATCATCTCGTTTCCTTTGTGAATGCCCCAGCCCAGTGGCGTAGCGTGCCATCTCGGCTCCCGGGGCGGGAGACTCATTTTGCCGCCCCCATTCAATACTAAATTAAAATTAAATTTCGAGTTTCGAGACATCATTTCACAGGCAATGAGGTATCTTTTATTGAAGGTAAAATACGATCAGCGGTTTCATAAACGGATTCTACGGGCCTTACGAATGAGGATCGTGAGACAAAGCTACATCTGCGGATTCATCGCCATGCATGCGTTTTTTCTTGCGATTTCTTCTCGTTTTGAGTTCGATTCCAAGTTTTTCACAGAGAGTCTTAGAAAAGTCGATTGCGGCTTAGACAAAACGGTCTCTGCTCTCCATTAAGAGAGCTTTTAAAGCGCAGAGTTTCTGAGCACACTTATCCACACTCAGTCCACTTTGCTGCAGGTAAGTCTGTACTTCATCTTTTTCAGGTAGCTCTGCAGCTCAGAAGCCAAGAAAAGTGAGGAAGTTGAATGACTGCATGACTGTCAGAAGAAGTCTGGCTCCCGACCCGTCAATTCTTCCAGTACCTCAAGAACTTGCATAAACTTATTCTTAAGCGTCTTTACAGCTTCATATTTTTGGCAAGACGAGGTTCACTTCTTCTGCAGGCTTGTGACTAGATGCTTGAGGTACTTCTGGTGAGTCGACTTCTTCTTGACCCTGCTCTGTGGTGGGACCAGAACGACTTCCAACTTCGACGGCAGGCACGTCTTCTTCTTCTGCCTGTAAAATAAGTCATGCATTCCCATGAATATTGGCCGGAGGACAATTCTAGGCTACTCACGATTGTAGATGGAGGAATCATACTTACATTGGAATCACTTCCGCTGCTGCTGGATGCCGCCGAAGACGGTAACGTAGCTTTCGAACCAGAACTAGAACTGAAATATTTCAGTAATGCACCTGGACTTCTTCGCATCTGCTTCTTTCTTAGCCTTTTTCTTGTGGTATTCCGTACCGCTTGCTTCAACTCTTTTCATTTCCAAAATCTAGTTCAAAGGTTGAGTGAAGTACTAAGTGTTTAGTTTAAGAAGATTCAACAGTATTTAAACTATAAACAAAACAATCAAAATAACTTTCTGTGATGCGGGAGGGAGCAAAAACATTGAGCTGGCTGAGACTGAGTTTCCGTCGAATCCTAGTTATCTTATCATATCTCGCATATGCATATCATATGTTTCGGAACGCTCCCTTTCAGTTTCGAGAGAGTTTCGGAACGTTTTGTTTTTAGTTTCGCGCGACAATACGGAATGCACTCTTATGGCCCTACTCACCGTTTACGAATTCACGGAAATCAGCCGAGAGCGTCAACGCACGAACCACAGATTAGAGCTGTGTCAATCGTGATTGATTCAGTCTTTGTGACCCGTTCACCAAAAAGATTGATTGATTGCAATCAAAGTAGACCAAATTAATCAATCCTAATGTCAATCTCTTGCCACTGAAACCGGTGAACGAAAGGAATGAAAAAAAGTTATGTTTCGTTCATTCAACTTGTTCTGAATCATTTCACAATACCAAATAAGAATGCACATGATACAGAATGAAGCAACGAAAAAAGCCAAACTTTCTTTCATTTTCACATTATTTCGGTCTCGGTCTGAACGAAACGATTGGAAAAAAAATATTTTAGTTGAATGAATGATTGAAAACATTTCGTGTCGGTCTATATCTCGTTCGGAACGAAACGGATGGATAAAAAATGATAAAAAATGATTGAATGAACGATTGATTGAAAAGACCGAATCCTTGAACCAATCAATCAATGATTGATTCGATCTTTCAAAATGAACGCTTGGCACAGCTCTACCACAGATAGGGTGGCAAATTTCAAATTTACATTATTGTTGTTTGTTGACTTGTCAAACGATTTGTCATGAAACATATGATTTCTACTCTACCCGCATCACCGGCGACATTTTGCCGCCCCCTAGGCCTGCCGCCCGGGGCGGACCGCCCCCCCGCCCCCCCTACGCTACGACACTGCCCCAGCCTAACCAGAACTAGAAAAGATGCACTTGAAGAATACTTTTTTCCATGAACTCGGCGATATCTCGGTTTTGCCACTAAGAAGAATTCTTAACTTCATTTTGGAATCAGGATGGTTCAGGAAGGCACCCCATACCTAAGACTCCCACTAAATCCTTTCTCGTAACTTTTCCATGCCTACATTCCCCAAACTCAGGGGAGCACAATGGATCGATTTAGCAAGCTGCATCATCACTCTAACTAACCCAACCTAACAGGGGCGTCTTTAGAATTTTGGGGGCCCTGGGCCCAATAGGATTTGGGGGCCAAAAAGAGTATAATGACCCATATTCCACAAGTCGTATTTTGTCTCGTACTCGTAGTCGAACTCGAACTAGTTTCGTTTCAAAATCGTTATTCTTCAAGTCGTATACGTTACCTACGAGAAGCTTAAAAAAAACAACGTATATTGTCGCCCGTAGGTAATTCTCAAAATCAATAAATTTGAATTGAAAAAGTCATTTGTTGTTTTTTTCAATTAAATTATTTTATTTATAATAAAATTCTGATCAGCTCCATTGATTTGAAGTAGCTCTTCTTCTATTTTATTTGTTTTTTGTTTGTACGAGTGGTGTTACTGGCTTGTGAATACTCGTTATATTCTTGGACTATGTCAGTTTCATCTTCAGTATTTATCGTGTCGACTATAGGAGGATTTGTCAATTTCTTGCAAGAGGCAGTACACTCCTGAAAAACTTTTTGCTGCGGCTCAGAATCGAACTCCAGACCTTCCGCATGACAGTTTAACGCCTAACCATTGTGCCAAGAGGTACCAATGTACTTACATTAACTTTTTGTCCATTTTTATCAAAGAAAAAAACAAGTCTCGTTTAGAAAAATTTAATACGAGTAATAAAGTACACAAATACGACTTCAAGTAAATCGAATACGAGATTCGGAATAACGATAAAATATGAATAGTCGTATGCGGTGTTTTGCGTACGACTCCTGGAATACCAACCTACGACTATAGTCGAATACGAGTTTCAGAATACGGGTGAATATTTTTTTTTAATTTTTTAGGTAAAAAAAATCATTTCAAAATGAATTTGTTTTTCAAAAATATTTTTACTTTTTATAAAGAACTAAAAAAACATAAAACAGGTAATTTTTTATAATTTTATAATTTTTAATTACCTTTAATAGTTTAACATATTTTCTTTGTTTTTTTTATTTTTGATAATTTGTATAGTTTTTTTGATTGATTTCTAATGTTTTCATATTTTTTTTGTTAAGATTTTTTGTAAGTTTACATATTTCTTTTTTTTTTGTTTTGGTTTTTTTTTTTTAGATAGGTATGTAAGTTTATATAATAAAATATTATTGAAGGCATACTTTTCTGGCTTTGTCAGTAGCAAAATCATGAATTAAGTCATCAAATTCAATTTCCTGCAGTAATTCATTTTCAATTGATAAAATTGACAAGCTGTTTAGTCTTTCTTGTAGCATTGTGCTTCGAAGTTCATTTTTTATTCGGTTTAATTTCGAAAATGAACGCTCTCCACTACAGTTTGAAACCATCATAGATACAAAAATAATGCAGGCAGTTTCTACATTTGGAAATGTGTTCTCAATTTCATCTACTGTAGTTAGACTGTACAATTTTGGAATTGTAATAAGATCTTCATTTACATCTTTATTGAATTCTTTTAAATACTGTACGACTACGAGGTGTAGGCATTCTACCTCAAGTTCTTCTGCATTAACATCTCTATGGTATTTTTTTGAAAATTGTTCGCAAGATTTTTGCAACTCCACTGAAGTCAAATGTTGCAATCGACAAAAAAAGCCAAACAATGCATTAATTTCTTGGTAGCAGTTGGATCGTATTTTTAATTGCAAAGTAATGTGTCAATAACTGGGAAAAAAGTTGATATTTTAAACTTTTCTTTCCCAATTAGCTGGACGGATGGTGCAGGACCATCAAAATATGTGGCACGCGAACTTCGTACTATTTTTCGTTGCATTATGTCTTTATAATTAGCATCCGGATTCTGAGTTTTGGCACACGCTTCAAATTTATCAAAATTCTCCCTTAGATCATTTATGAAAGAACATAGTGAACAAAGCAAATTAGCAGCAACTTCAATCGTTATTGTTTCTTTTTGAAGGTTCTTGCTGGTTTTATGAATTCTTTCTAATATTGTGTCCCAAATTTCTGTTAAAATAAGAAATTCTAGTTTTGATATTTTCTTAGACAGGCTTAGCGCTTCGCTTTTTGTTTCTGGAGCTTGCTCTGGATCTCTAGAGATAGATTTCAGGACTTCAGTAATTTGTTTGTAACCACGATGGAGCGCGTTAACTGCATCAGCTCGTGCAGACCATCTTGTTTCAGAAAGACTTTTAAGAACTCTATGTGAACCTAAACATTCATTCAATTTATTCCAGCGATGGGTAGAAGCAGAACAAAAATTTTATATTTTTTGAACCACTTAAAAGAAACTTGTTACCTCCTGCACACAACCAGCTGCATGAAGGCCTACTAAGTTAAGAGAATGTGCTGCACATGGTACAAAGGTAGCAAATTCGCATTTCTCCTTCAATCTTGCTTGCAAACCAGAATATTTTCCCGACATATTTGACGCATTATCATAGCTTTGCCCTCTACAATCCTCTATTGGAATATCATGATTTTCCAAAAATGTCAAGATTGTGTCAGCCAAATATATAGATTTATGCTCTTGAATAGGTATGAATTTTAAGAACCTTTCGATGGGAACACAATTTTTAACATACCGAATTACAAAAGTCAACTGGTCGATATGAGAAAGGTCGGGTGTACTATCAACGCTTATGGAAAAATATTTTGCCGATCTAATTTCACCTAAAATTTTCATTAGGACTTGTTTTCTCATTATATCAATGAACTCGTTGCAAATATTTGCTGATAAATAGGTAGTGTAATAGTGTATCTCTTTCCTGAGTTCGCACATTTTTTTAAATGATCTGCGAGGAATGAATCAAATTCACCTAGGCATCCCAAATAATTTCCATTGTTGGGTGACCCAATGGTTTCGTTCTTACCACGAAATGGAAGCCCTCTTGATGCCAAAAATTTAATAACTGCAACAATTCTTTTGAGAACATTTTTCCACCTGTGTGTGCAGGTGTATGATGAAATTAGATTCATATTGCCAGAAGTTTAAGATGTTGAGGAAGAGAATTTCAAAAGATAAGACGGTTATAAAATCGACTTATATGGACCCTTCGCCACTTGTAGGTACTCACGATGAATTTTTTGGTATTGGAACGGAGAGTACAATGAAACTCGTTTTTCTGTTATTGTCTTTTAACCTTATTTCGTTTTGTTATATAATTCTTGTATAGATTCCTTCATTTTGAGTTGGTGCAATTGGGGGCCAAATAATTGCGGGGCCCTGGGCCCTGGCCCACCGGGCCCATGCCTAAAGACGCCACTGCAACCTAAGCATTGAGTTACTGATGTATTAACGTAAGCAAGCAAAAAACCAAAAATCTTAAAAAAGAGTAGTTTTAATAATATTCAATTTTCTACAAAAGTAGAAGACATTGGTCTCTTTAAATTGTTGCTATGCAAAATTAGAAAAAATATACACGTACAGTGGGACATAAGCCCCGAAATTTTTTTTCGGGACTTATGTCCCTCCGCCATCCACACCATGTCAGCTTACAATCTCTGATCAAGAAGTGGATGGAATTCAATCATACTTTCTTAAGTCTTTTGGAGTCGTTTGTTAAGCCAGTCCAATATATCACTTAAGAGCACTTAAGATCTGTCCAACTACTATGACTTTCTGCATCGAAGGGTGGCTTCTTGAGTCTTTTTTACACAACACGATGCAAATAATATTTAGTCCTTATTTGGGAAGAAGACAACTGCTGGTTTTTGTCTGTTTCATGGGATATCAGTCGCAAGCATCTGGAGAGTTGTAAGCTTTTAACTATGCCAGTCTTGAGCAATTATTTGAAGCTAATGGATTATTGTTTCTGATCTGCCAATTTGTATGCACAAGAAACTAAAGTGTTTTTATGTGTGTATTAGCTACTGTACTCGCATGTGTCTGGATTCATATAAACTCGCGTAAATTAAATGAAACTTTTTAATAGTAAAAGTTAGTCGAAATTTATAAAAACTATATTATTCAATTTTTTTGTAAGACTTATTATTAATAAAGGTTTGTTTTTTTTTTATATCTTTTCACTAATTCCTTATAAGATGATTGAAATATCTTTCTTTACTGACCTTTATTAATTTTATAGATACTATTTGTAGATTACTGTAGGATGGTAGAAAAAAATTCTGCGTTCTTACCTGTAAAAAATATAAAATAATTTATTATTGCTAAATTTAAAGTAAGAACAGTAAGAAATAATTATGAAAACAAAAATATTTAGTTTATTCATAAACTCTTAAAAAGACATTTAGAATTGCTTAAATATTCCCTTATTTTAATTCTTATTTAAAGAAATTCGATTATGATTTTGTTTTTAATTTTTCAAACCAAATGAATTTTTCTTCTCAATATTACTGTGAAAGCCAATTATTCAGTCTTAATCTCTTGAGTTTTGATGAATTGGTATTCATATTGAGGGTTCCAAAAAGTAAAAGCACATTGTTTCCTTTGATTTTCCTACTGTACTCTCTTAAAACCGTTTACCTTTTCAACTTAGACCCTTTTGGTCATATAAGAGTTGATAAGGACAATATTATTTTTAATTTTTTTTTTTTTTTGGAAAAATAAAATTATGCCAAAAAATTAAATAAAATTAAAAATATATGAGGAAAGTCACGAAAAAGGCAACGTATTCCCTATTCAAGTATTGTGGCTAAGGAAAGAGAGTCTCTATATTTGATGGTATGCCTGAAGTCAGAATCAAGGGTAAACTGCTGAGAATACATCTAAGAATTCAAAAATAAATTGAGCAATGTTGTTAAGCGCTACTTGAAGGCTTCGCTTAACAAAACTATCCAAACAGCAAAAAATATGGCTTCCATTTAAAAGAGCTGTCAGGAGAAGAGTAAGCCACCAACAGAAGTAACATCTTACAGACCAATATCGCTTATACCAATCATGGCAAAAGTTTTTGAAAAACTGCTACTGAAAAGGCTTAGCAAAATAATTGAAGAAAGAAGACTAATTCCAAGCCATCAATTTGGATTTAGAAATAAACATTCCACGATAGACCAAGTGCATCGAATTACGGATGTTGTGGAAAAGGCACTTGAAGAAAAATAAGTATGCTCTGCTTTATTCTTAGATGTTGCTCAAGCTTTTGACAAGGTTTGGCACTTGGGACTTGAGTACAAACTGCATAGGGACCTTCCCAGGCAGTAGTACGAAATACTGAAATCTTACATTACGAACCGACTCTTTAGAGTACGGTACGACCAAAATCACTCGGAATTTAAGAAAATTGAAGCCGGTGTACCACAAGGAAGTGTCCTAGGACCAACCCTGTATCTGTTATATATACAAGGAATATTCCAGTGGACATCAACGCTATCATGGCGACCTTTGCTGATGATACTGCAATATTGGTGCCAGACAAATCCGTTACGAAGGCTACACAAAAATTGCAAAATGCAGTCGATAAAGTTAGTGATTGGACGCAGAAATGGCGTATCAAATTAAACGAAACAAAATCGACGAATATAAACTTTACAAACAAAAACATAAACAATGTTCCAATATTCATAAACAGTACAGTAGTACCTTACTCCAATACCGCCAAATACCTTGGAATGAATTTGGAAGAAAAGGTTAAATGGAAAGAGAACATCAAAAAGAAAAGAGAAGAACTAAACTTGAAGTACAGGAAAATGTACTGGTTACCAGTGGCGTAGATAGCTTTTCGCTATGGGGGGGGGGGGGGGGGATAGACCTAGTTCGCTCTTTTTTTTTAAAGTTTTAATAATAATAAAAAAAAAAAACAAATAACAAGACTTCATTGAATTCATTATGTATGCCATAAAAAAATTATATTTTTTAAAGATAATACGCATTAATTTGAATATGAACTAGAATAAATATTGATATACAGTACCTTGCATAAGTATAACCGCACCTGTAAAAATGCGTTTTGTAGAAAATTAAAATGGGAATAACACTTTACTATTTTTTTATTGAATGGCATCACTAATCAAGTAAATTGAGAAGAAAAGAAGGTTCCGTTATTTTCTCTTCTGGTGTTTAAAAATTAAAAACAAATTTTATATATTGCAAAAGTATAACCGCACAATGCAAACCTCTCTGAAGCTTCATTCAGTTATGTGCTTCGAAATGACAAGAAACAATGCCGCGTGGTAATCATTTAAGCGATACGGAAAAAGTAAAAATTCAAGCTTTTCGGTTAACTGGCCTAAGCTTAAGGGCTATTGGTAGGAAAATTTAAAGATCCGATCGTGTCGTCCGAAATTTCTTACAAGATCCAGAATCTTATGAGACGAAAATAAGACCAGGGCATCTGCAGAAGCTGACACGTCGAGATAAGAGGCGTTTAATAAATTCTGCATCCAATTCGGCGCATTCTTTGCCAGATGTTCGTGACGGTTTTTCGTACCTTAAAAAGCAGAAATATGATTGTTCGGTGCAAAATGATGCCAGCTCCAAATTTGACTAATGTCAAAGTAAAAAGTAAGAATTTGCCCAGCAAAACATGAAACGAAATTGGAAAGCATAAGTAACATTCCATTAATTTACACTTAACTCTTGTTATTCCAAATGACATTATTCAATGAATGTTTTTTTTTTTAGATTATTTGAGATTATTTTCATTGGCGAAAAAAAGTTTAATCTTGATGGGTCAGGTGGTTTTAACGGATATTGGTACGATCTGAGAAGGGAAAAGTTTGTTTTCAAGAGGAACTTTGTCGGTGGCAGTTGTAAGGTTTGGGTGGCCTTCTGCGACCGTGTTAAGGTTGCACTTGAATTCACCTCTGCAAAGATGAACAGTTCAGCTTGCACCCAGGTGCTTCAGGATAATTTGGTACCCTACTTAAGACAATTTCGTCGAGTTCAGCATGTCTTCCAGCATGATAATGCCCCAATTCACGTTAGTCGTCAAAGTTTGGGATGGTACGAATCGAATAACATACATTTTATGGTGTTCCCGGAACGTTCTCCAGATTGTAACCTTATTGAAAATCTTTGGGGAATTTTGACCCGCAAAATGTATGCCAATAATAGGCAATTATACAGTGTTACTGAGCTGCGAGATGCGATTGTGGAAGAATGAAACTGTATAGACGATTCCATATTAAATAACCTTGTCAACAGTATGTCAAAAACAATTTTTAGATTGGTCGAAAACAGGGACAGCAATGTCCTTTACTAATTTAGCCGAAAAAATTTACTTAAAATAAGAAAATAGATACAAATAAAAAAGCGGTTATACTTTTGCAATACAAAAAAAATCTGTTTTAATTTTTAACCACCAGAAGAGAAACTAACGGAACTTTTATTTCTTCTCAATTTACTTGATTAGTGATGCCATTCAATAAAAAATAGTAGGGTGTCATTCCCATTTTAATTTTCTACAAAACGCATTTTTACAGGTGCGGTTTTACTTATGCAAGGCACTGTAGTAAGTAAAGTAATATTAATTTAAAAAATAAATCACATAATAAAATCCAGTTTTCTGTTCTTTTTAGATAAAACACTTATAATCTCGTCTGCTATTATAGGTATTTCGCGATGAATAGCTAGAGCAGCCAAACCATTCAAACGATCCTGCAAATAAGTACACATCCAAAGCTTATCACACTGTTATTAAAATAGACATATTTTTAATAATCTCACTTCGTTGTATTGTTTTTATTCTCTTTACTGACTGGAGAAAGTTCTTTCGGGAGTTGAAACCGGCAGTGTAGCTAATATCTTTAATAAAATATATATAGCTGGATGGAAGCGCTTTTTCTTGCACGTTTACCTATTATCAATTGGTGAGAGACGTAAAAAAAAAATTTAGAGTGCGTTTCTTTAACTTATTTGGTTCATGACTGGTTATGTTGAAAAATTATCGATCCCAATTGGCGGGGATATATCCCCCTGATCCCCCATATCTACGCCACTGCTGGTTACTAGGAAAGAACTCTGACCTATGTATCCAGAACAAACTAATGTTGTATAAGCAAGTATTGACACCCGTTTGGACATATGGCATCCAACTATGGGGCTGTACAAAGAAAGCAAATGCTGAACCCATCCAAAAATTCCAAAGCAAGGTCCTTCGTGGAATAATAAATGCCCCTTGGTATATAAGAAATAGCGATCTACATCGTGACCTTCAAATTGAAATGGTTACAGAAGAGGTTAAGAAACACGCTGTATCACACAATCAGCGACTGCAAAGTCATACTAACTCCTAAATGGAGACTGTATTAAATGTACGAGACAATGTTCGGCGATTAAGAAGAACCAAGCCTCATGAGCTGATGGTCTAAAAGCTATGGGAAAGTGTTATTACCTTAAACTTCCCCCAATGCGATTTAAAAATTAAGAAATAAAAATCATTTGTCGATCTTTCATAGATTGGTCCTGATTCACCGGTGGTTTTAGTGCGGTAAGAGTCCCACACTACTCGGTACCGATTCTTACCGAGTGTCTTTTGAAGATTTCCATCGGATAAAAAAAAAAAAAAAAAAAAAAGGAGAAGAGTTGTAGCAATTTTCATTTTCGTCAAATCTTAACGACAGCTCCCAGAGAAGTGCAAAGCCCGGAAAGCAGCATAATTTCAGATGACAGCACGTTCCAAAGTTTGGTTGAAAATAAATCTAAGATTTTTTAATGTTTCTACGTCATTTATCGTTGTGCCATTAAGTTATAGATAGCATTGTAACTAATCACAATTGCCTGGCGTTTATTTTAATTAATGTTCAGATCATTTTCTTGAGACCACTGACTGTTGCATCTTCAACCATACCAATTTGATAACTCGAATGGATTTGAGCATCGTCTGCATATACGTGCATATGAATTTTGCAATGCGTAGGTATCGATGAATGAATAAAAGTGAATAAAAGAGGACCTACAGTTGAGCCCTGAGGCACATTACCAAGAGTAAAGAGTTTTATGACTAAGGTATTGTTCAACAAGGGACAGAGCTAAATTTGCAAAAAAGACAAATTTCTTCCGTGGGAAACAGTATCGAAGACCTTAGAGAAGACTGTCAACCTCAACACCAACGTTTATTTTAGAAACAGAACTCACGAACTATTTGTTGAACTCATTTACATTGCAATTATTTTTCTTTTTTTTTCTTCGAGATAGCAAGGAATTTGACATTTTCCCCGAGTTTTTTGGAGGACAAGTTACGGAATTTTCAAGCAAAAAATTTCCGATTTCTTTTCTTCTAACGCAAAAATAACTGTGGTAATCTAAACCTCAAACATTTTAAGTGCGTTTGCCAATAATTGTATTTGTTACGCTACTTGTTATTAGTGACTGCACATCAATATACTTGAAATTTCTAAAACAAATTTTTGAATTTGCTAGATTAGAATTTATATTTATATTTAAAAAAGACAAAAATTAAGTCGTGTTTAAGGAAATCAAGAAAATTAAGGCAGCGTATAGAAATTAACATATCTATGCTGGTCTGATGAGCAAGAACACATCGATCAACGTAGAATAGAAGAAAACCGGTTATCATTAAATTATTTTATCATATTATTTTGTTTTTTAAGAATAGATGTAACTGTTTTAAGGGTATCTGATACATATTTGCTTTTTCTGCGAGAAAAGAAATTTTATTACATTATGTAGAAGTGATGACGTACAAGAGTTTCTAATACTTTTTACAAATTACCAAAAGTTGTTATCAACTAACTTTGGAGCACTATAATATTTTTTGACTACTCGTATATTTCGGTCATATTAGACCTTTTTTTTCAATATAATGTAAGTTTGGCAGTTATTTTTCATTCATCGTTGCATCGAAAGGTTAAATTTTTGAACCTCATAACTCTTAACGATCGCAGTGTGCTCAAACATTTTAAGTGCGGTCATAAACCTCTTTACAGTCGTAGGCACAGCAAGAACTTTTTTTGAAACTTACTCCTTTAGTTCGGATAAGATTTTTAATTTCCTTGTGAATAATGCCCGTTATCATTTCAGCAATGGAAACTTTCACTTTCGAGAAATTGTTGTGACCGTCTGAACGATTTTCTCATGATCCAAAACGGTTCTTTTTGGAAGTTTTTCTTTATCTGGGTCGGCGGAATATGGCAAATTTTACAATATAGTCCGAGGGGGCTACATACCCCAATACACTTAAAAAGTCTATTTATAAGAATGATATGTAAAGAACAGATGAAGGGATAGGCGGACTTACCTTTAATATGAGGTATTGGAGCTGGTTCTTTCGAAAGCTGAGTTAAATGGCTTAACTAAGCCAAAATCTTTACACACATTTTTTCGGGTATTATTTTGACCCAGAATATAGAATCCAGGAAGATTAATGAATACTGAAATTATCCCTAATAAGGATTTCATTGCGGAGAAAAAAAGTAAGAATTCTTAGTATGAAGTCATACTGCGTAAAATCAAATTCGTTAGTAATTTTCTATCGAAACTAGGGCTCCTATAGATATATTAAGTGTTTTCAATGACAGTAATTTTATAATACATAATTTAAAAATAAATTTCGTATTTGAAGAATGACAGTGCTGTTACTAAGACTGACTAACGCTGACCAAAACATAGAGAGAACAAACTTATTTTCACTTAACACCCAAACTTTTTCTTCATTTCGATGAATCGCTTGGTCACCGAGGACAATCTTCAGTTAAGAGGAATATTTTCCAGACATTTGAAATATTTTATTAAATCAAACCGTATCAAACCCGTCTGTAAATGCAACCTCCGTGGTCACTGAAATTTTCTGCAATACATGCTATGTTAAGGTAAGCTTCCCAAATATGAAATTAAAGTTGGTTGGTACAGTGAAGGTAGCCAGATATGTCGACTTGGCAGCCTAGCCCTGCCCTGTTGCCCATTAGCGCCGATGTGTGCCATTTTTTTAATACCATAACTCCTCTGAACTTGGGAATGAAATTAATATGGGGACTTGTAGACATTCTCACGGGGTTGCCCAATTAGGATTGAATTCAAAACGAAGGATGTAGTGGGTTTTAATGTGTCTAATTATTGTTGTATGACTTGTGTTTGCTTAAGCTCAATCATCAGGATTCGGATCACTCACTCAACCGGACCATGACTTGTATTTGAAATAATTTGCTCTGTGCAAAACTTGGCAGCTGGGTAATAAGTATACTGAAGCTGTAATTTATCTGATCGAGTAATCATACGACCCCCTTTGCCAAAGCACTCAGTTTGCTAGCTCGCAGTCTATGCAATCAAACGACAGTGCACAGAAGTAACTGAATTTGGTCTTAGGCCATTTCGTGGCGTTAATCAAAGAAATCAAGTCTCTAATTTTCATTTCGAAAAGTTCGTCAATGTCGTCGAAAACTGCCTGAATTCCTGTTTAATATTCCTGCGGGTCCTCACAGCTACCACAGTGTGTGTTGTGAGGAATGTAAGCTGATTATTCCTCTATTGGGCAGTGTTCGCTACAAGCAGCAGCAACCTTGGCTATGTCTTGACTGAGTCTACATATCAGGCAAAGCTCTGGGATAACATCTGAATCGTTCAATATATAGCGTCAGTTCTGATGCTATTGCGTTCGCTACACTATGGTTGTATATAACAACTTATAAAATGTGCAGCGCAATCAAACGTTATTATTTTCCTTGATTTCAATCCAAATGAACAATAATTATCCCAGGTCAAAAATATGACTGAACTTTAGTTCATAACTGGGCTTCAAACTCATCCTAGCGTTAATATACTCGTACACATTAACTAACGGAGACCAGTTTTAGTTATTCCATGCTTGAAGTTCAACAAATAAATCAAAAGTATTTCTTTATTGGAATAATAATCTTCACGATAAGTACATTTTTGCTGCCATATTGCTTATTTCCAGTCCAATAAGCAAATATTTAATCAACCATAAGATATCAACTTTACATGAATAGGTAGCTGAAATACCTTAATCCAAACAAGACAAAGACTAATAGACACAATTTTATAGAATAACACAAAATTAATGACAGTATCCTTGGAGCAATTTTACTTAATCAGCAAAACATTTTCAGAAAAGCTTCCAATACCCCAAACCTTCGCCTACCCCATCAGTCCTGTCATATCCCTTGCGTTTATAGTATGAGATGAATTTATTCCCCTTTCTTTCTTTATAATATTAAATTCTGATAAAACTCGCAAGCCATCATGGGGTTTATGGTTCTTCTCAGCGTTACCCTTATGCGACTTTAGTCGCATTTTTGCGACCTATTTTTTGCTGTGCGACTATGCGACGACCTTTTTAAAATTGTTTAAAATTGCGACTTTTTCTTTGCTTAAACATTTACTATTTTACATTTATTGAAAGAATGTATTCTTGGAAAATCTATTTCTGAGATTGATTTTATCGAAACGAAAATTATTTTAAAAAAAATTAAGAAATATATATCGGCATGGAAGCCGAAAATTGCTTAAAGGATAAAAAAACTCACAAATTTTGAAATTATTTGCATAACAAAAAATGTACTTCAATATTATTTGACGCTTTGCGAAGAAATTTTTTCAAGATTTAATGTTAAAGATGAGAAGCTTTCTATTTTAAAACATATAGGGTAAACCGACCAATCATTGGCACCTTAAGGTTACTCACCACTTATTCGGCTTATATAACTTATGGGAATTAAGAAACGACAGTTTTTTTTATTTTTTTTTATTTTTAATTATATTTTTGTTTAGTGAAAAACATTAAATAATTTATTTTTTGTTAAAATTAATAAATAATTAATAAAAAGTAAAACAATGTCCTTTTATCAATGATTGGCACCATTTTCCAATCATTGGCACTGAACAAACCAATGATTGGCACATTGATTTTGTTTAATTTTTAAAGTTTATTAAAACCAATAAAAACAAAATATACAAATAGTATAACTCAATTATATAATTTAATAAATAAAAGGTAATTTATTTTTATAATTATATTTAAGTCTTTTCAGTTACATTATGTTTAAATTAAGGCCGAGATTAGATAAGATTTTTATTGATTGATAAAAAAGTGTTATTATCAACCTAAGGAAAATTGATACAAAATTATGAAAATCTATAACTTTTTCATTTACCAATGATTGGCACAGTGCCAATAGCCAATGATTGGCACCTCATCCAATGATTGGCATGTGCCAATAAATGGAAATTTGATATAAGGGGTGTCAACTACCCCTTATAAAAACTATATTTTTAATAAAATATTAAAATAAAAAGAACTAACCTCTTTGTTATAGTTAATTTTTTTTATAATAACTGCACTTGACAATAGTTTTCCTCTTAAATTTATTATTAAATTACACTACAATGTCACCACTTTCCTTACGGTTTTCACAAGTTTCACATTAAATTTGGCGCGAACTTGATTCTAAATTTTTAACAGCGTTTTTTTAATTGCTACTAACTTCAGATGCCAAAAGAAATGATGCCAAATCATCAGAAATAGACTAAGGCTAATATTTTTAAAAAGATTTTATTAGAAAACTTTTAAATGTTATTAATACGAGTAATTTAAACTGTAAGTGCCAATCATTGGGGGGGTGCCAACAATTGGGCAGTTTACCCTACCTAGATCCAAAAATAATTAGGTCAAATCAGGATTTTAACTATTTTCGGTTGGTTTCAAATTTTAAAAGCTTTACAAATGAGCCAGGAAAAGTGGTAGAGCAACACAAACACCTAGAGCTTCAAGCGTTTGAAAAAAACTATGGCAACATTTTTGAAATTAAAAATATAGAAGAGTTTTGGTACAAGGTTGGTACTTTAAAAAATAGTTTAGGTGATAACCTATACTTTGACTTTTACGAATTTGTTTGTAAAATTTTAACGTTACCACAGCTATTTTAAATAACAAACCGTTTATAAAGGGAAACCTGCGAAAATATGTTAGGTTCCACAAATGTCATTGACTGTGATATAAGTGAGTGGGTTCCTGAAAACAACCTATGTAATTAAAAAGTATAGAGAAACTTTATTAAAAAAATGAAACATTAATGTGATTTACATATCTTTTTAGGTATTTTCTTTAACTTTAAACCTATACATACATATCAATTTATGTAAAATTAAGTCTTTAAATTAGGTTTTTTTTGTATTTTTTAATGTATACCTATCTAAGTGTTTAAATAAAGAAATTCAAAAAAATATCTAAATTGTTTTTCCTATAGTAAAAAAAAAAATAATATTTAGGTATGCGACTTTTTCTTTCAATTGCAACTTTTTGTTCAAAAATGCGACTTTTTCAAAGAATTCGAATTTGCGACTTTTTTTTGTAAAAGCGACTTTTTTCTGCGACTTTTTGAAAAATCCCGGGGGTAACCCTGGTTCTTCTTCTTTTTTTATTCTTTATATGTATTAAGTCTGAGCTGGAGTGAGTGTAGACGAGGATGATTTAATTTGAGGACAAAATCAAGCAGTGAGGAGATCGAACGAAGTACGATTTAATTTTGTTCCCCATCTACCCGCTCGATAAAAGCAAGTTCAGTCTTCAAAAAGAATTAATCTCGAGATTTTTATCAAATAAGGCATTAAGATTCTAACGAGAAACAGATAAAGAAGGCTTCAGAGACGTGTTTTTATCTTTTGTATAATTTATCAACTCGTTCAAATATTGGGACTGGTTCCATTTACTCTTATGGTATAATATATGTCTTCTATATTTAAAGATTTTACTTCAATATCTTAAAGCTTTGAATAGTTGTTTCTAATTTTTTGTGCACAAAACTTTAATGAAAGTTTTGTTTTTGACGAATATTTCAGATGGGGCAAAAAGAGAGGGGTGTTTTCGCTCAATTCAATCATTACTAGTCTTTTTCCCTTTTTATAAGATAAATCTAGTAATACTGGTCGGTGCATTTTACAGTTTTACCTGGAACTTGAGATTGTAATCTGACCAGATATTGCGATGATGTGTTTCGGAATTCTGTCTGGCGGTTCGCCTACGACTGTTTTTTTTTTTCAAAAAATTTCATATATAGTGAAATATAGCCAATGGTGTTTTTATTAATTTCCCTATTTTGGAAAACAATTACGGGTCAAGTTGAGTCGTAGTTCACCAATCGGTATTATCGAACTCAACTCTGATTGTCTGTTAAACGTCAACCACCACCTTGGAAGTTGACTCTTTTATGATCGAGACGTTCGTCGTCGCAAGAAGAAGCAGGTCGCCAACCAATAATTAACAGCAAGACTGTGTCTGACGTTAACTAAGAAACTAAGAAACAGGGTAAGGCAGTAAAACAAGTTCTGGTGGTTAAACTGTTAAGATTCCTCGGATTCTGAACGTTGATATTAAATTGCCTTAGCCGACTTAAATTGGGTCAGGTAATAGTTTTACTTAGAGTGGCACGAACAAAAAATGTGTATGTATAAAAAAAAACATCAAAAAGTGCTTTGAGTAGTTGTTTTAGTTTTGAAGTAATTTTAAAGTTACATATTTTAAATGGCTTAAAAGTAGTTTGTAAATTTTATATATAAAAAAAAGTATTGCTTGAGATACCGATTGCTTCTCGGTAAAATAAAACCGATAGATTTTCACAAGGATATAGTTTTTAGGTGCGAAAGTTACTAGCATTAACATAATTATAGTTTTAGTTACCTTGGAGCTACCATAAGTAAGTAAGTACTGATTAGTAGGCTAGTTCTCATGAATTTTCGTCCAGCTCAGAGATAGTTAATTTTTAAATAAAATGCACGACTGGGTCGCACAAACTTGCTCCTTGGTTTTGTTTTTGAAAGAACAAAAAATTATAAATCGTTGTAGCAGTTTTAAAAAAATAGAATACAAATAAAATTTCCAAAAAATATTGACCCATTTTGAGATTTCGAATTTTCAAAAAAAAAATTGTTTTTTTTTTTTTTTTTAATTCAACAAATATTTTTTCTTAAATTTTGAAATGCTTGTCAAACTTGATAATGAGAAATTGAAAATTCGAAAAATTGTGGCAGTAATATTTTAATTTCAATTTTTTTTATAGAATTAAAGATTGTACAAGAAATCTAGGAGGAAAATACGATTTTCGAAAATCATTTTTGAGTTCCTTTATTTTTAGATAAAATAAAATATTTTTGTTTTTTTTTTCTTTTACAAATTTTGTGGATTGTATCAAAAAAGTTTTGATTGTCAACTTTTATAAAATATCGAGCACTGTTTTGGAAATATTGTTGAATTTGGAAGAAATAGTTAATATTTTTCCTAAAAGCAGTTTTATTCATATGTACGTAATTAATTTTGTACCTACAAAATTTATTAAATATTTTTCTAAAAAAAATTGTTTGCTAATTTTATGTATTGACTAATATTTGTAGTATAATAACAACATAGTTGAGAAAAAAATTCTAAAACGTTCATTCACCCGAGATTTCAAAGTATTGAATTTTCAAAAACTGCAAAAAATAAAATTCATGACTGGATCGAACGTACGCTCTTACGTAAAAGTACTACCTATGGAACTTGAAAATTGCTTAAAAATAAATATAAAACATGGATTATATAAAAATGTTCAAATGCATAAAATTTATGAATTTATGCAAATAAAGTTTAAAAATGGAACAAATTAAATTAAATAGTGAAACCCATCCCCTAAAGCTGAGCTAGTCAATTGAGTAGCATCCAAAGTGCTACTCGTATCTACCTGTTGCGCTTCAATGTCAGAAACGACTTCGTTCTCGCTCTTTTTTATTTTGCTTGACATTGACAATTGTACTCGTGTTTACAATAGTCAAGAAGTCAAGTCATATCCGACTATCCAAGTCGTGCCGGTCGATCTCGCACTCGTCATCGTTTTTTAAGTTAATACTTTGTTAAGTTTGAACCAATTCAGTTGGCCGCTGTACTGCGCAGGTCTCTTTAAATTTCTGTGCTCTACTCTTTAATTCTTAAAGAGCTAGAAAAATCACTGAAAAAAAGAAAAAAAAGATGTACATACAGGCGTTGTTGTCAATGACGCTACTGCGATCATAGATCATACACTTAGGACTTAGGAGGGTGAGTTTTGTTTATAGCTTCGCTCTCAGTAAAATAGAAATGAATTTCCAGTGATGGAATTTTTTTTGAATGAGATATGATCATGGTTTATTTTTCTTTCATAGCTTGATGTCTAAGAAACTATTTCATCTCTGGTGTAAACTTTACTTCGAAAAAATAAAATTAATATTTTTTGTTTATTATTGGAACAAATTTTAGTGCACCTATAATACAAAATAAATATATTGCAAAATGCAATTGGGTTAGACAAAAAAACTACCTGCAAGCTGCGACATAGGATTAATGATAAAAAGTTTAGGGATTATTGTTTATTTCTATGTTTTATGATTTGTGGCTTAGTAACAGAAAGGTTCCGGGGGCGTTGTGTTTATATTTATTTTTTGGCGTTAGTGTATATTTGATATATTTTGTTTTTGACCGTTGGGGTTGGGATTAATTGTAGATTAGTGTTAGTTAGTTAGATTAGTGCTTACGAGTTTGAACAATTTTTACGTACGAATTTTTAAGAATGAATTTGCTTTGGTTTGCTATTCAGTTTAAAAAAAACAACCAAGAATAATACATTGAAATACATTTAAAAGAAATTTTAATGGATCCATTTAGAAAAGGAAAACCTACTGGAAGCCAGGCGCGTAAGATAGTTGTTAAGATATATAATGACAAACTGGAAGAAGCAAAGAATTCGTTTCTTGAAAATCCTGCGAATTACGCAACAACGCAAACAGTGGAAACTACTGGAATTTCTGAACGTTCAATCAGAAGGATTATTAAGGAATACGAAGAGACATGGGTTTGTGCAGTCACCAAATAAAAAAGTGCAGCATACGAAGTGGAAAACTGGACTAGACGAGTTTGACATCGCAGCTATTTGGCGTATAATGCACAACTTCCACCAGGAGGAAAAAATGATGATATCCTTAAAACGAGTCCAGGAAGATCTGAGCTTAATTTAAGTACTACGCCTCTCAACAGGATTCTAAGAAGAAACGGACTTAACTACAAAAAAAAAAACGCAAAACAACCGGAAACTTCTCTGTGAAAGAAATGATATTAAACTCATGCGAGTGAAGTATCTGAGAAAAATCCGGGAACAGAACAAAATGATATGACATCATTTATTTGGAGGAAAGCTATATTCATAGCTCACATACAAGGTGAGGGGCTTGGACTGATGACAGTAGCAGTGGGTTGAAGACGCCAATTTCAAAGGGACAGAGGCTGATAATGACGCATGCAGGTGGTGGAAAAGGTTTCGTGAAAAACGAAAACGGGAGACTATTACGACAACATGAACTTCGAAAATTTCTGCAAATGGATCCAAGAACAAGTTTTGAATAACTTGGAGAACCTTCAGTTATTGTAATGGACAACGCTTCGCACCACAATAAATTAGAAGAAAAACAAATTACTTCTGTTTTTTTTTTTTTTTTTTATAATCTATCCGCACTCAAGGGATTATGATTACCCTTTAAATGTTTTAACACAGCGCTAGCAAGAAATCCGAGATGATACAATGGCTAACCGAAAACAATATTCCGCATACTATACAGATGTTGAAATTTGAACTGTATGAGCTAATAAAAGAACACCGAACTACACACAACCCAAAGCATAAGATCACCATTCACGGCATTGGACATGAGGTTCTACGTTTACCACCCTATCATATGGATGATTAAAAATTAGCAGAGGAAGAATTTTCAAAAATAAAGGTTGAAGACTGGCGAAAAGTGTGTGAAAAAGCCATAAGAACTGAGGAAGAATACTTTTCTCACGACCTGACGTGGGACACAATTTCGGATTCAATTATAATAAATCCAGGTGACGATACTATGAAAGCGACATTAGTTCTCAAAACTAAGTATATGTAAATGAACATTTATTATTTATATTATATTATTCTTATTTATATTGTTTTTATTTTATTATTATGTTTTATATTTATTTCTGAAGTACAAATTTATAATAATTATTTTAGGGTAAAATAAATTCTTAAAAACTCGTAGGTAAAAATTATTCAAACAGGTCAAAAAATAATAAATACATATATCAAATAAACACTAACACCATAAAATAAATATAAACATAACGCCCTCGGAAACTTTCTGTTGCTAAGCCACAAATCATAAAACATAGAAATAAACAATAATCCCTAAACTATTTATCAAAGCAAAGTTGAGTTAGGCACTGTAAGATTTAACGAAAAATCTTTACTCATTAAATATCTTGCGCACCATTTTTGTTCTCTTAAATCCTCTCTCTGCGCAATCGACCGTTGGCCAACTGAATTGGTTCAAGCTATATCTAATTATTTAATTATTCGGTTCGTTCGTCGAATTAAGGTGCAAAATATTTTAAACTCACTTTCAACCCATTTGAGCCCATTTTTAATCCTGGTTAAACGTGGGTTGAAATTGGTTTGAAAATGGGTTGAAACTGGGTTAAAATTGGGTTGAAAATGGGTGAAAAGTGGGTTGAAAATAGGTTGAAAGTGGGCTGAAAGTTTTAAGTGAGTTGAAACCCAATTTCAACCCGGTTTTAACCCATTTTAAAAATTACTTTAAACCGGCTTAAAGTGGGTTCTTAACCCGTTTTAAACTCATTTTTAACCTCTTCCTCATCGAGCATCTCTTGCTGCAGCAATCCCACAATATTTTTTTCACTTTTATTCATTTTACAACTTAAAACACAAAACTGAATAAACACAAAAAATTACTAAATTACTAAATTAGGCCAAATGCGTGCAAGTATCCACCCACCAAGCTCATGCGCGACACAGTTTGATGAGTAGAAAAGGTACACGAATGCATTTTGTGAGACCGCTGGTCGGTTAATATCTATAAGATTAGCATTATATGACTTCGGGTACCTACATATATGGTGTCCATTTTCATACATAAGACCTTTACTCAAAATTTTCCATTAAGGGTATGGGCACAATTTTTTTCCTAAAATGTCTTTTCAAAAATGCTCAAAAATATACAAAATTTATTATATGTAAATACCGCTTCAACGATTTTAAAAAATATTTTTTTAATTTCATATTTGTTCAGAAAATCAAACAGCAATCTACTTTTTAGCAATTGTAAAAGTTAATGATTTTTTTTAATAATATCCACTTATGTATATACAATTCTAAGCCTTTTGAAAGTAGGAAAAAAAAATACTAAAAGACATGTTCTTGTCTCTGCAGACTTGTTCTTGTGCTTAACCCTTTTCCTTACACGTTAAGCATGTGTTGAATATAACCCCATGAGGGCGCTGTAGATAATTATAAAATCAAAATATTAATAAAAGAATTTTCTCCCTATTTCTTTTTTCCACAATTTATGCATCGCCTCTTAAAGCTTCAAAATTCCACACTAAATCTTTCAAATAAGCCTTAAAACGTTATATACGTAGATATAATTTTTGTTAAATGGAAGGAAAAACATACAAATAACCCTCAATCTATTCGAGCCGCTATTAAAATAGTATCATCATATTTAGCATAAAAGTATTCAAAAGCATTTCTCTTGACGTCCGTCGTCTCTAAGTATCCTTGAACTTGTCATTCCAAATGGCATGGCATCTTTTCAATTTTTTTTTTCTTTGAGACATTTCAATGTGACCTCTTTTTGCGTAGAATTTTTCGCGACTTAAAAAAATATATATGCAAAAGTGAGGAATTATTTGCTCATCTTTCAATCAAATGTGTTGCGTCTTAAAGCCTAAGCAGGTTCTTCCTGAATTTTATTATGTCAATTTTGATTTGGTTTTCATCCATCCACGTAGTGCCTATAAAAAGCACATCAAATCAGAGAATCCTTTGGTTGAGAAAAAAACATAAAAGAAGGAGCAGTGATGACATTGACGCCAGGGGAAAACACAACGCCATCAACAACAGCCTCAAATTGCTTCTTATATAAACATATGTACATATACATATATAGTAAGTATATGGATTTTCTGTGGAAGAAACTGAATATATCTTAATGTCCTTACATGAAAAAATAATAAAATATGAAAAAGGACACAAATAGAAGCAATCAGCAAAACGAAGATACTAAATGCGTGCCGTCCGGTCTGTCGTTCCCAAGAGATCATGTCGTCGGTCGTTCTCGTTGTCTACAGAAGGAGATTTCTTTTCAAACGTTAATAAATTGAAATGGGAGTGCAGGGTGTTTTAGTTAATTTATTTATTTGGTTTAATAAAAGCCCTTTAAAACTTAAACAATAAACTAAGGCAATTTAAACTTATTCTAACTTAAAAACTAGAAAGGTGAAAGTTTGTGGGATGTTGGGTGTTCAGGGATGAAACACTTACTTTGATATCTACAAGATAATGGATGTTACTTGACAGGCGTAATATTCTGGAGATAGGTTCAAAATGGCCATAGTTGGTTGGTAAATTGGAAGGTAAATAAAATGCACGACTGGGTCGCACGAACTTGGACTTATGTAACAGACTAGGAATTTTAAAAACGAATGTTATTAGAGAAAACTGTACATAAGGATTAAATTATTTTTTAAATTCTTTTAGTAGTAAGAGACAAAAACATAATGCTATCCAAATATGAATTTATGCAAGAACAAAAATTATAAGTCGTTGTAGTGGTTTCTTAAAAAACCTTTTATGTACAAACTTTTTCAAAGCTTTTTAAGAAAAAATTTTGGTACGCCAATTTAAAGTTTTTATTATTGTTCGAATAAAAATAAAATTTACAAAAAGAAAAATATTGAGCCGTTTCTGAGATATTGAATTTTCAAAAAAAAGAAAAAATAGATTTTTTTTTTCAAAAATTCAAAAATTATTTATTTTAAAGTTTTGAAATGCAATGTGTTTTATTCTTTTTGGAAGCTTCTCTATAAAAATTTTCATTAAGATCCGTTATGTGGATAATGAGAAGTTCAAAATTCGAAAAAATGGTTCTATGGTAGGTACAAGCTGTAATATCTTAATTTCAAAATTTTTTTTATTAAAATAAAGATCGTAAGAATTAATTGAAAAAAAAAATTTTATCAAAATTCTCGGAACCGTTTTCGAGAAAAATACGATTTTTAAAAACCATTTTTTTTAATTTTTTAGCATTTGTATGGTAGGTACCTTTATTTTTAGGAAAAATAAAATTTTTTTTCTCACATCTTGTAGATTATATTGAGAAACTTTTATTTATCAAGATTAAAAAAAATCTAGCAAGGGGTTTTCGAAATATTGAGTTTTGACAAAAAAAAATTTGAAGTTTTTTTTAAAACTCCAAAAAAAAATTTTTTGAAAATTTGAGTACACAATTCTATTCAAGTATTTGGGGGGCCTTAGCAAAAAAAAAATTATTAAAATCGGTTGTACCGTTTTCGAGAAAATCAAAAACAAAAAAAAAATGGTTTAATGGGGGGTACCCTCAATAACCATTTTTCTGAAAATTTTTTTCAACAAATACCTAGCTTTAATTAAATGAAATTTTTGTGTGTTTTTATTTTTAAAATCTGTCGAACAGTTTTTGAGAAAAAAATTTTTTTATAAAATTTCGAAAAAAATTCGTATGGCAGGTACCGTTATTTTTGGTCTTAAAAAATCAAATCAAAAAACATCCGGGGGGAAAAAATTAATACCCATATCTACCAAGTTTGAAGAAAATCGGCCGAGCCGTTTAGCTGCAATCGAACGGACAGACAGACAGACAGACAGACAGACAGACAGACAGACAGAATTGCGAGACTCACTTTTTTAGTCTTCGCTATCATCGTAATGTCAACTTTGATCAAAATCTCGAGTTCGATTTTTTTTCCGAATGCATAACTTGCCTTATAGTACCTATAAGTCGCAAGTAAAAAGTTGGACTGATCTGAGATAACGTTTAACTGAATCATTACCAACAATGCTGGCAAATCTATAGAGGCTGCAAAGAGTTGGTGGATGAAAAGTGTATCAGCGATTTCACGACATTGAGCAAGTGTAAAGCAAAATAGATAAAATGTCGATGTACGGCTCCAATTTCGCGGGGATGAGTGGTATGGTATGGAAACCATACCTGACTAGCATACACTAATATCGGCCTAACCTATGTAATATAGAGCGATTTTGTTACGTACGGATTAGAAAATTCCTTCAACCATCGTTTGATAAAAGGGAAAAGTTGGCCTTGCTGATCAATATGAGCATGGAAATTGATCTCTTTGCCCCAGATGATACCTAGATGACGGGTGAACGAGACAGCTGAAAATGGCATTTACTATAATATTGAATTCCAAAAAGTTTTTGCTGCATGATAGAAGAAATAAATTAAAATCATTTTGGAGTGAAAGAGAATCCAAAGGAGTGGAAATTGTCTTAATGATCTTCATCTACGTTAATAGGAAGATTTGCCTTCTTGATGAGATAACCGGTATAGTTAACAGACAGAATAAATAATAGGAGACTAAGACAACTCCCCTGTGAGATGCCTGTAGATTAGGATTTAACCCATAAAATAAACGAAGGAGGAAAACCAAAGGCTAAAGGAGATCAATAAATGTTACTAGGTTTTGGCCTGAGTGGGGCTTCTTCTGAAGAGAAGCGTAGTAATGGGGCATGACTTCAATGCAAATGGCATCAACTATAGCTGGATTTATCTATCAATTAACAACCAAGGCAAGGCTTGGTGATAAACATGATCTGGTGCAACTTAAGTTAACATTTCCCAAAACACCATCTACGTTTGACTCGTTTGTGATCTTCGAGCCTGCCTGAAATTGTGCAGGAACTTTATCTGAAGAACAATACCCAGTGATTCGAATCATGAAATAGTTTAACTTTTTATTAATCTTAGCCAACCCATTCTCCTAGCGACAGTACTACATGAATACCGTATAAACTAAAGATGAAGGGGTATTTAGGGAATACAAAGAATTTAAGAGACAATATCGTTTTCACTTTCAAACAGGAACCTTTTGCACAAAGAAATAAACCAAGCTATGATGGGTTGGAACAGGTTCTTTGTTAATTTGATAGATACCAGTAGCTTCCCGGCTACATACAGAGCCTATATGCTCACAGGCTAAGAAAACTATTTTAAAGATTGGTTGGAGCAAACTTTAATGTGTCAATATCATATTTCCAAACTCCATCAAACACAACATCTATATTTAGTTTCAGAAGAGGCTGCAACCAAAAAAAAACGATGACATTTTAGAAAATCAAGAAATAAGCGACTGATTCTTTCCCCAGAAGTTTAGGACAACAAAGATCATGATAATGATCCTCAGATTCTTTAACTTTTCAAAAAAAAGGTAGACAAGCCAATACCTCCCAAAAGCAAATTGCCAAAACCTGATTTTAAGACTTCCAGCTGGATTTACAATAGTACCCATAGGCCATAGCTAAGTACTTCCAATGCCCTTAAGCCATTTGTAATTCTTATATTTTTAGATAATTTCAGTCAAGTGCTTAGTAGACCAAAGGGTTAGGCATATTGTTGTTTTTAACTGCTCATTGGTATAAGCCTATTTAATGCCCATTGTGTCTTAATAAAATTTTTACTTAAAACTGTCTTGATATAAATGTCTTATTTGAAAACGCAAGGCATTGCCACTAAGTAGCGCGCATAGCAATACCCGATTCGGCCATATTATTGGAATTGTCTTCTATGTTGAAACACCCTATTAAGAGGATTTTATATTTCTATAAAAGGAGCTCCATATGTGTACATTCGCATAATGTCTTTTAGAGTACATTTCCCATTCTTCTACAAAATATTGAATATTGATTTGTATTATTCTAGTTAAAAAAATTGTGTGAAAAACCACAATAAGACTTCACGCTGGGTCACACGCTCACACGTACTTGTTCTTTTGATAAAATTTATTTAATAATTTATCATAGTGAACGGATGGGTGTACTCTGTCGGACAAAAATTATCAATACCAGTTCATTAGCGCCACTTTATATATAATTATATTACCATTCTCGAACTGAATTCAAAGAAATAATTTTTAGAAAATACAACCATAAAATAATGCTACCCCATGACCGACTGAAACAAAGCCGGGGAAAATGAAGAAGCTTAGGACCTTTACAGATTATAAAAGAGGCCACTAAGTTAAAATACAAAAAGATTGATATGAAGATTAGATTGGTTGATCAACACCAATTGTTTAAAACTAGATGACCTGGTGAACTTTGTATCACCCACATATATTTTTGAAAAAAAAAACGGTCAAAACTTATTACAACATTTCTATCTACCATCGGTATACGCAGAATAAAGACATCCTCTCCACATTAAGGAAGTGAATTTCACCAGATCCACTGTTCACAGCTTCCATCAAAGTATCGTAAGCAATTTTTTGTTGTTCATACAATTGCGGAACATTTGAACTAATTGTTTTGGCCAATACTTCAGTATTGTATTGCTGTTCACCTTGCAATTCATAGTTAAATGCCACAATCATAGGACGATTGGGTGCTGTCATGCCCAAACATGACAAAAAATTATTTACCATCAAAAAACAAATATCTTCTATCATGATCAATGTCTCATTGTAAATTTCTACGGTAATTTGTAATGTAAATACATTAAATCTTTTTAGTATTTTTCGTTACTTATTTTTTATGTTTCTCACCGTTTAAACCTTCCCTGATATTCCACCAATATTTCAAGACCAAAATTAACAAAATCGGTCCAGCCATTCTCGAGTTTTAGCGAGACAAACGAACAGCAATTTATTTTTGTATATATAGATTAAGCACAAATTCAATCAGAGACACCAATTTAATATTAACACGAATAGTCACTAATTTTTCTGCGTTTTTTGTTAAAGAGCTTTCGGGATGTATGCTTTTTTAGAGCTTTTGAAAAAAAAAAAACATAAAATGCACGACTGGGTCGCACGAACTTGCTCCTATGTAATAGACTAGGAATTTAAAAAACGACTGTTTATTAGAGAAAACTGTTTATAAAGATAAAACAATTTTTTTAAAATTCTTTTAGTAGTAAGAGACAAAAACAGAGTGCTTTGCAAATATGAATTTATGCAAGAACAAATATTATAAGTCGTTTAAGTGGTTACTTAAAAAAAAAAGCTTTTATTTACTAAATTTTTAAAAGATTTTTAAGAAAAAAATTTTGGTACGCCAATTTAAAGTTTTTATTATTGTTCGAATAAAAATTAAATTTACATAAAAAAAATGTACAGCCGTTTCTGAGATATTGAATTTTCGAAAAAGAAAAAATATTTTTTTTTCAAAAATTCAAAAAATATTTATTTTAAAGTTTTGAAATGCAATGTGTTTTAGACTTTTTGAGAATTTCAAATTTCGAAAAAATGGTTCTATGGTAGGTACAAACTGTAATATCTTAATTTTTACCTTTATTTTTAGGTAAAATAAATTTTTTTTTCTCACATCTTGTAGATTATATTGAGAAACTTTTATTTATCAAGTTTAAAAAAATATATAGAATTGGGTTTTCGAAATACTGAGTTTTGAAAAAAAAATTTTTAAGTTTTTATTAAAAAACCAAAAAATCTTTTTTTGAAAATTTGAGAACACAATTCTATCAAATCAAAATCGGCTGTACCGTTTTTGAGAAAATCAAAACAAAAAAAAAAAATGGTTCCTTGGGGGGTACCCTCAATAACCATTTTTCGGAAAATTATTTTCAACTATTACCTAGCTTTGACCAAATGAATTTTTTTGTATTATTATTTTTTAAATCTGTCGAACAGTTTTTGAGAAAAAAAAAAATATTTATAAATTTTTTTATAATTTATTTATTATTTATAAATTCGTATGGCAGCTACTGTTATTTTTGGTCTTAAAAAAAAGAAAAAAAAAACGTGTACGGGGAAAAAATTAAAAATGATATAAACCAAGTTTAAAGAAAATTGGCGAAGCCGTTTAGGTTGTAGTCGAACCGAAAGACAGACAGAATTGCGAGACCCACTTTTTTGGTTTTCGCTATCATCGTAATGTCAACTTTGATCAAAATCTCGAGTTTGATTTTTTTCCGAATGCATAACTTGCCTTATAGTACCTTTAATTCGCATTTCAAAATATTGAGCCGTTTTCGAAATATTGAGTTTTCAAAAAAAAAAAAATAGATTTTTTTTCAAAATTAAAAAAAAATATTTTTCTTAAGGTTTTGAAATGCAATGCTTTTTAAACTTTTTAAAACCTTCTCTCTAAAACATTTCATTAAAATCCGTTATGCCGATAATAAGAAATTCAAAATTTTAAAATATCGTTCTATGGATCGTTCTATGGTACAATTTTAATTCGCGAAATTAAATTGATTATTGAAATAAAATAATCAAACAAAATAACGACAATAACCATGACGACGCGACCGAACAACAACTATGTAATTAAATACACTAAAGAGACCGATGACGAACTGTCAAACTACAAGCAGACGAGTTCAGCGAAAAAAAATTGCAACTGATAGCAACAATGTATGCTACCACCACGACTAAGCTCAGCAAGGGGGTGGGTTCGCGAATTATTTTGATGATGATTATTAAATAAAATAATAAAAAGGGTGAAATGATTTATTTTTTTTTCACTGAACGCAGAGGCGTAGCTGAAAAATAAAAAGGGCGCCAGTGATTTTTTTTGAAGATAAGGAAATCACAAACCTTTGGAGCGAAACCGACGGTGAAAGATATTTTAAATAAAAGATTTAAATTTATTATTCCGAATGGGAATTTTAAAATTTTATTGAATTGCTTGGGAAACCTTGCAATTAAGGAGGGCTAAAACCCAAGATCTTTTAAACAATTAGCACAACAAGAAAATTAAATATTCAAGATGGACCGTTAACACTCGGTCCCGAAAGCACAAACGGTGTTAGAAAAAAAAAACGGGTCGCGCGTTCCGTAATATCGGAATTTTTCGAGAACAAAAACCAAACGATTATAAAAAAAAAACAATTTTTAAATGAAATTGTCGACTCAATAATGAAAATTTTAAATTGCAATTTTGATTTTAAAACCACTATACTTAGCTTTAATTTCCTGTTCTACCACCAAATTCCTCGTAAGTCCTAGAGTTAACTTTCCCGCAACAATCCTCCACAAAAGTCTTCCTATGTTTCCTGCACTTAAAGGTCCTTCAATTTTCCTTTTTTTTTCTTTTCTTATTTGAAAATAAAACTCCTTTTTTTCAAATAAAATTCCATTTCTTTTCCTTTTTTTTTTGCTTCAAAAAAACTTTGTCGCTTATGATTTTAGCACCTGTTACTTTATTCAATCTCAGTAATAATGTATCTTGTTTTCAAATTTTTTTTGTATTAAATTATAGATCTTAAAAATGAATCGAAAGAAAACAAATTTAAGCAAAATTCTCGGAACTGTTTTCAAGAAAAATACGGTTTTCGATAACCATTTTTTAACATTTGTATGGAGGGTGCTGTTATTTTTAGGTAAAACAAATTGTTTTTCTCATAATGTACCTTGTAGATTATATTAAGAATCTTTTATTTATCAAGTTTTAAAAAAAATCGAGCATGAGGTTTTCGAAATATTGAGTTTTCAAAAAAAATTTTAAATTTTTTTTTTAAATTAAAAAAAAAAAATTTTGGAAATTTGAATACTTACACAATAATATGAAATAAATGATCAAAATCAGTCGTACCGATCTTGAGAAAATCAAAAACAAAAAAAAAGGTTCCAAGGGGGGTACGAAAAATAGTAATTTTTTTTTTCAACTAATACCTAGGTTTTACTAAATGAAATTTTTTGATTTTTTTTTTTTAAATCTGTGGGACAGTTTTTGAGAAAAAAAATATTTATAAAATTTCGAAAAAAATCTAAAATAACAACAAGTTTGAAGAAAATCGGCCGAGCCTTTTAGGCTGTAGTCGAACAGACAGGCAGACAGACAGACAGAATTGCGAGACCCACTTTTTTGGTCTTCAAAAACCTCGAGTTCGATTTTTTTTACGAATGGTTTACTTGCCTTATAGTACCTACGAGTCCCAAGTAAAAAGTAAAAATGTAGGGCATAGTTTTCGAAATAGTATTAAGTTTTCGTAATAGTAATAAAATAAGTAATATGTTTTGAAATTTAAATGCATAATTATAGTGAAATATTTTAGGAGCTTAACCATAACAAAAATTATGAAAATTATTTGAACCATTTTTAAGAAAACCGGCTGGAGTTAGAATCTTACTGCAGGTCAATTTTTCCTTAGCACAAACCCCAGAATCATTTCCCAAAGTAGATTTCATTAATAAGTAAACGTTCTGAATATAAACTTGCTTCAGACTTTTGACGACTTATTTTACATTTACTATTTTTTAAAGTCATTGTTATCTGAGTAACTTTTTTCCTTAGCCACGTTATAGTCTCAACCACAAGCAAGTTCGTGCAATTCAGTCTTGTATTTTGTTTTCTTTTATTGCCTTTAAAGTTCAAACGGAAACTTTGTTGCTGTCGCCATCATTGGGAGCAAAGTTTAAGAGCCGATAAAACAAAGCCATGATATTGTGAACAAGACTTGCGGTTTATACAAAATAGAATATGATGCTTCGCCTTCCAAGGTTAACTCAATCACATTTCAAACAAATATAAAAAACAAAAAAAACTTTGAGGCTTTGCAAAAGATATTTGAATATTTTCCTTTGAATGTTGAAAGAAAAATACAAAATTAAAGTTTTTTCTCCCTAGAACTTTCGTCGCATCTTCTGATGGAGGAAAAAAACTTTGTTCATTTAAGTGAGATGGTATATGAAGATTGTTTCACTTTATTTTGTTGATAAGATAGGTATACCTACCCGTACCTAGTCTCGAATGTTTTATTTGAAAGAAAATTTAGAGATCAAAAACACATAAGGACATTTTTAAGCCTTGAAAAGCCCTAAGAGGGTTTTATTTTTTTTTTATTTATTTTCACAACGAAACGACTACAAATTTTAAATGCATTTCACACCATAAGTATCCTGGAAAAGTGTTCAAAGTACAGTGAGAAATTTTTACAACGGGAATGGATAGTTAAATAAATAACAACAGTTCACAAAGATTAATGATGTTTCTCTGGGTTTTATTAATGTAACAAGTGAAACAAAACTGTATACGACATTACATACACATATAGGTAGTGTTCTTGTTGTGCCGTTACTGTACATGCAGTTAAATTTTGCTCGACCCTAAAGCCTTATATAGGGAATAGTGCAGCCATTAACACACTTCACATCCATACACATAATTTCTGAAGGCAACATTTATTTATGGATGATATTTATTTTATTTCTTTTTATCGTATCTGTTTTAATGTTAACACATTTCGAGGGAATATATTGCAACATTTATTTTAACAACAAAGTTAACATTGTGTTTTAATATTATGAACAAAAAATTATACAACATTTTTACTTTATTAATTGAGCGAGAAAAGTAACATGTTACTGTACATGATGCCATATGGTTCACTTGCATTTCATTTTTGTAGATATTTGTTATTCTTTATTAAAAGGGGGTTCTTGGAAACACAAACTATTTTCACATTCAAAAGCTGGGAACGTACTTGACCACAGGCCATTTATATTTCATGTGAAAAAAATAAACTTTTGACTTGGTGGCAAGGATGGATTTGGGGATGAATTCGCGTTTTGCCCCTAATTCTACTCCGAGTCGCTTGTTAATGTATTTCCCAAAAAAACAAGAATTTCCTCAAGATCTGAAAAAACGGTCAAGAAATTTCCTTTAACAAAAACAACAAAAACAGTCCATTCTGCTGTAGTTGCTGTAGTAAATTAATGATGCTGCTGATGCTCATGTCAATATTTTTTTTTCTTTATATAATTCACACCTACTCAAAGGTTTACTTAGAGATTCTTATAATGTTAAACTTAGCATAGCCGATGGTCAAATTATCTGGTAGTCGATGAACATTGGCTTTGAAATACTAAATACCAAGGGAAAACTGTGCCATAATCGTGTTGTGCGACTAAAAAAACGAAACTCTGTACTTGACTGTATGACCAAAATTATGAAATGGGAATCAAGAGTGAACTGATTGAGGAGAGAATTTGAGGAGGAAAACAACTGACTACTTCGAGTGTATATTACTTGTGAAAGAAGCAATACAACAAGGAAATACATAAAACATTCCGACGGTGCTCAAGAGATGGGAATGATTCCTTGATAGTTCTGTTTCCTATCAGTTTTAACGATCTGTTCTTTCCAATAACAAAAGAGAAGTTTGTGCTGCACCTGCCCAAAGATGAGAGTTATACTCGAGTTTTGGACGTATATCTAAACGCCTTATAAATGGTAGCCAGATTAGAAGGGGTGACAAAATTCTATATAGCCGCATTTAGCAGCGTTTTTGGCGGTCACGAGAATGTGGCCATTCCAACGAATATCGCGTTTGACGCACGTAACGAGAACAGAGAGTTTTTCGAATTCTTTGATGCAAGTGTTATTCAACGATAATACCATCGGGAGTTAATTGTGCTTCAACGACATTAAACAGCATTGAGTTTTCGAATCATTAAACTCCAAACGATTTTTTATACCTAATTTAAAAATGCTGTCAAGTTCGGAGTTTAATAAGACTTTCATACGATATCGTTGCAATTCCACTTTCGAATGAAATGGACATGAATTAGAGAATGAGTATCAGAAGCTGAGAGTAGAGTCGTCGGAAAAATAATAAAGTAGATTAGAAGTTTCAGACAGGTGATCATTTATAAAAGTGAGGAAGAGAATCGGAGACAATACGGAGCCTAGGGGAACACCAGCATTTATTTTGTGAAGATCAAACTTAAAACCATCCAATATAACATGTATTGAACGATCTAGAAGGTAATTTCTAATCCAAAGAATGAGGGTTTCGTTGATACCAAACGCACGCATTTTCGATAATAGTGCCTGATGCCAAACTCTATAAAATGCCTTAGAAATATTAAAACAATGTAAAGATCTGTTCCACTCTTCGGTGAGATATGCCATCAGATCACCAGTGGAATGATTGCTGCGAAAGCCGTATGGAACATCATTAAGTATCTTTCGATCTTCAAAATATTTTTTCAGCTGATGATTTATCAGCGATTCCATGAGCTTGGAAATAAGGGACATATGTGCATTTGGCAAATAGGAGGAAAGAGAGGTAGGGTCGCCTTTTTTAGGAACAAGCTGTAGAAATGCTGTTTTCCATCCTCTAGGGAAAATTACAGAACAGTAAGAGCGATGGAAAAGGTTACAAAATAGTTGTGCCAGCGATATAATACACATCTTCAGAAGAATGGGGCTTATAGCATCAGGACCAGCTTATATCAAGATCTTTCGAAAGGCTCTTGCAATTGTGTGAGTGTGGAAATATTCCAGTTCCATTGAAAGATTTATGTTGGGGAAAGAGTTATGGAGGACCAATATTGCTATCAGGTAACGCAGGCAACGTAGCACAACAACAAAATGAGGTGCAAGTATATTTGCTTTATCTAAGGAGCTAGTTATCAGAAATTCTTTAACGTTTTTGAGAAATGACAATTTCTACCGAAGTTGTAACTTGTTAATGCTGATATTGCTGATGATATAAGTCCACTATTTCTAATTCCACCTAATTGTACTGAAGAAGACCAAATTGTGGATTGTAGTACATTCTTCTGCTACTATTAAAACTTGAGTGACATGCGCACCAAATAAAACAATTTTTGGCTTCCTTCTTCGCATTGCTGTTATTATTTGATATCTCTTGCTGAAACTACTTGATTATGTGGTATAATTCTAATGACTGAATTTTTCCACGCTCAATTCAATGTGTTTCGTAAGGATTGGTCTTTGCCGGGCACAGATGTTGCTGGTGGAGGTATATTTTATTATGTCTATCAATGAAGGGAAGTTATTTTTTCATAAACAAAAATAAACATCAACATCAACAAGTCCAATAATAGTGCCAATTCTTCCACTTGGCTGATTTATAACAGTAGTTTATGTATAAACATAGTTTGAATTATATTAAGACGTTCATATAATAAAAATCAGTCTAAGAAAGTAGGTTGTAAGTAGCTTAGTAATAACATGTGGTCAAAAAAGCTTATTTCCGAATAGGGGATGAAACTCTGTTTGAATGTTATTGGAAGAATTATAGGTATACCCCTTATATTTCATTACTTAATCTATGTGAACTAAAACAGCTCACGGAAGACACATTTTTCACTTAACTTGAGTAGAACACAGTTTAAGTCCCGATGAGCCAATAATCACTGAATTAATATTACCTTTGGGTAATACTTAGATTCCACAACGGATTTAAGGACACTCACTAAAATTGGAGATGCCCCAGCTAAAATGTATGTGCTTATTGATTGGATCCAATCCAAACGTGCGTTTTTTAGAACAGAAATCCTCACACATAGGCGACTTTTTTTTTAGTTTATTAAACAAAATTATTACTTTTTCTGATTTTCTAGTTGATTAATTGTAAATTCACTAGATTCAAAATTTGAATCTAACTTTTTAACATACAAAAATCAATAGATTACATCTTCATAGTGACAGAGCAATAATATTTGTAGAAATAACATGGCATCCTTTTTAGTTGGCGTTGCACCAATTCCATTATTTGTCAGCAAAAACCAAGGGTGGTCGCAACATTCCTACAAAAAAATAAAAAGAAGAACAAAAACCAGGACAATAAGGGAGGCAAAAATAAGTTGCCACTTTAAAACCAATTACTTCCACTTGAATGCGTATCCTTGATGCAAACAAAAAGGAGACGAACAAATTACACGATACGAAGTTTGCTCCTGGCATTATAATGAAATTATGATTTTCTTCAGAGTTTTCCATTTCATCACTGTTATATCCTGAAAACGGTATTTTTTTTTTTGTTTTAATATTAAATATTGTTTTGTCTTATTCCCTTGCTTTAGTTTGTTTTCAATTGAAAGAAAAAAATCCTTTTTATCCCTTCAAGATTACATAAATTAATAAAATATTATGCCATCGACAATTTCTTTAACTTAAGGAATTCCTCTGTGCATTGCCTTGAGACTAATTTTTAAATAAAAAAGAAAATGTGCAGCAATTTTGTTTTAGTATTGTTTTCCAAAACAAATATGCTTGTGGAGAAATCGACAGTTCTGGATCGGATTTCCGAACAGGAAGCAAACCTTCGATAATTATATTCTTATTAGTTCCAGATTAAACTCTCGTCAATGATGCTGTATTGATTGAAAATAAAATGCACGACTGGGTCGCACGAGCTTGCTCCTATGTAATAGACTAGGAGTTCTAAAAACGAATGTTATTGAAGAAAACTGTTCATAAGGATAAAATTAATTTTTTAAATTCTTTTAGTAGTAAGAGACAAAAACAGAATATGAAAATATGAATTTATGCAAGAACAAAAATTAGAAGCTCTTTCTTAAAAAAAAAAGCATTTACATAAAAATTTTTAAAAAGATTTAAGAGAAAAAATTTGGTATACCACCTTTAAGTTTTTATTACTGTACGAATGAAAATTAAATTTCCAAAAATATATTGAACCGTTTTTGAAATATCAAATTAAAAAAAAAAAAAAAAAATAATTTTTTTTTTTAAAAAATTCAAAAAATATTTTTCTTAAAGTTTTGAAATGCAATGGTTTTTAGACTTTTTAGAAGCATCTCTACAAAAAATTTCATTAAAATCCGTTATGTCAATAATGAGTAATTCAAAATTTGAAAAAATGTTTCTATGGTAGCTACAAGCTGTAATATCTTAATTCCAATTTTTACTTGCGACTTATAGGTACTATAAGGCAAGTTATGCATTCGTAAAAAAAATCGAACTCGAGATTTTGATCAAAGTTGACATTACGATGATAGCGAAGACCAAACAAGTGGGTCTCGCAATTCTGTCTGTCTGTCTGTCGGTTCGACTACAGCCTAAACGGCTCGGCCGATTTCTTCAAACTTGGTAGATATGGGTTTTAATTTTTTCACCCCGGACGTTTTTTTCTGTTTTTTTTTAAGACCAAAAATAACGGTACCTGCCATACGATTTTTTTTCGAAATTTTATAAATATTTTTTTTTTTCTCAAAAACTGACCCACAGAATTTTTTAAAAAAAAATTGAAAAGTTTCATCTGATTAAAACTAGCTAATGGTTAAAAAAAAATTTACAAAAAATTGTTATTTTTGGTAGCCCCCCTGGGTCCATTTTTTTTGTTTTTGATTTTCTCGAAAACGGTACAGCCGATTTAAATCATTTTTTTTATGCTAAAGCTCCTCCAAAGTTTGAATATTATTAGACATTCAAATTTTCAAGTTTTTATTTTTTGGATTTTTAACAAAAAATTCGAATTTTTTTTTTTTGGAAACTCAATATTTCCAAAACAAATAAAAATTTCTTAACATAATCTACAAGATTTAAACAAAAAATTTTGTTTTGTCTAAAAAGAACGGTACCTTTCATACAAATTTTAAAAAATGGTTTTCGAAAATCGTATTTTTCTCGAAAACGGTTCCGAGAATTTTGCTAAATTTTTTTTTCTTTTGATCAATCATTACGATCTATATTTTAATAAAAAAAAAATTGAAATCTAGATATTACTGACTGTACCTACCAGGGATGTTGCGGATATTCGCATCCGCAAATGCGGAGCTTTCGCATTGATTTAGACATCTGCATCCGCATCCGCATCCGCACTAGTCAATGCGGATTTTCATGTGGATACGGATGCAAGACAAGTTGCGTCAAAGGTTAAGGATGCCCTAAATCTTTACATCAATGATAATGAGATTAACCTTATTCTGCCAGAATGGAAGTTCATTGAAAGTCTTATTGAATTACTGAGACCTTTTGAGGAAGCTACACGGGAACTCAGCAGCTCTCACGCCCTTATTTCTTCTGCAATACCAATTATTCAAATGCTTGAGAACAATGTTGATGACTATTTAATAATATCGCGCAAGTTTGATTTGATTCGACAGGCCGTCACGACTCTGAAAAGTGAACTTTCAAATAAGTTTTCCAGCTTGGGGGAGAACAATTTATATATCATCGCCACCTACTTAGAACCTCGCTATAAGCACAAAATGGAACAACCAGGACCAGGGACTTCAGGTTTCGAGAGAAAGCGCATGTTTAAAGAACGCTCTTGCTATGATGTTAGATTCATCAAGTGAAGACGAGATACAAGAAATACCACAAAATTGTAGCACTGAAGCTGTACTCAAAAAGGAATTACTTTCTTACCGCGCCAAAAAAATGACTCAATGTGGATGGTAATGCTCTAAAATGTTGGAGTGTTCATAGAGAAGAATTTAAGGTATTATCACCGATAGCACGAAGATTTTTATCCACTCCACCAGGCAGTATCCCTAGCGAATAATTATTTAGTAGCGCGGGTTTAATTTAGGAACCTCTGGGCAACCGGCTTTTAAGTTTATTTACTAATTATAACTAGTAAAAATATTAACACTTACTACAACATTATTTTAATTCATTATTTATATGTGCTTTTTATATAAGATCTTAAACATCCGCAGATGTGAGCATCCAAAAATCCGCATCCGCATTCGCATCCGCGGATGTGAAAAAATTGGCATCCGCAACATCCCTGGTACCTACCATAGAACGATTTTTTCGAATTTTGAATTACTCATTATCGGCATAACGGATTTTAACGAAATTTTTTACAAAAAAGCTCCTAAAAAGTTTAAAAACATTGCACTTAAAAACTTAAGAAAAAATATTTTTTCAATTTTTAGAAAAAAAAATATTTTTTTTTTGAAAAATTCGATATCTTAAGAACGGCTTAGTATTTTTTTTTTGGAAATAAGACTTTTATTCGTACAATAATAAAAACTTTAGGTTGGCGTACCAAAAATTTTTTCTTAAAAATGTTTTAAAAATTTTGTACATAAAAGCTTATTTTTTTAAGGAACCACTACAACGACTTATAATTTTTGTTCTTGCATAAATTTATATTTGCATAGCATTCTGTTCTTATCTCTTATTACTAAAAGAATTTAAAAAATTCATTCTGTCCTTATGAACAGTTTTCTTGAATAACATTCGTTTTTTTTTAATTCCTAGTCTATTACATAGGAGCAAGTTCGTGCGACCTAGTCGTGCATTTTATTTAGTCTTCGCCATCATCGTACATAATGTCAACTTTGATCAAAATCTAGAGTTCAATTTTTTTTAACGAATGCATAACTTGCCTTATAGTACCTATAAGTCGCAAGTAAAAACTGGGCTTGAAGGGTCTAAACTCCGAATGAAAAAGCTTTATTAATACTGCTTAACTCTCAATCAATATATTTCTCGAATAAAACGGTTGCGGGAAGCCTTATCGGAAAACCTATGCCCCTAACATGCAATCTAGGGAACAAGGCGGTTGGAACTCACGGAAAAATAGCTAGGCTAGCTAGTGTCCTAATGAATTTTACAAAAATATAGATCGGCTTTACAATCAGAGTAATGCCTCTCTGTCACCGAAACGCCTTATTTTTTTTTACAGTCCGATCTCTATACACTAGATTGGTATTCAAACGAGAATAAAAGTTTTATCATCATCACTTACAATATTACCTACAACTATGCTCTTTAATCATACAAATCATAAGAGCTGTTTTAGAAAAAAAAATAAAATAATCAAAACTGTTGTTATGACAGCTTACCGTTCTAAACATAAATACGAGTAGACTATACAAATATTAAAATTTTATTTTTATTCTCGAAACCCGATATCTCGAATTAAACGAAAAAAGTATAAATCATTCCACTGTTAACCATGATAATGACACCTTTATTATGTGAACTCTCCACGTCTCTGGAGTCCCATTATGTCATTAACGTCTGAGTCCGACCAATAATGTCTGAGCAAGAACATAAACGGATAAATCACACATTTGTTAAATTTATATTTTTATATTTGCATCCTATATTCTTATTTGCAAGGTTTTTTTTACCTTATTTTTGCCTTCGTGTTTTACCCAATTTTGTTAAAAAATACACAAATATTTGAAGTTATAACGCTTGGGTGAGTTTCTCTTTATCATAGACCGAAAACTTAAGTCTTTGTAGACCTATCTTCCACCTCGTGTACCACAACCTTCATCAATCAAAGTTAAAATATCCTTGTTGGCTGTTTCTCGAGCATTATAATCTTCATCTTTTGAGGGTATTTTTGCACTTGGCAGTTTTTTTTTTGTTTTTTGTTTGGGCTAGAATTTTGTTCATTTAAGTCACGTTTGCACATCGATTCAAATATTTGGCTATGCGAACATGAAGGTGAGACCACAAGGAAGGTATATACACCTTAGACTTGCTTATACACTTTTGGGGATTTGCAAAAACACATCCATATGAAAATACATAATGTTACATAGGTTCTGCTCAATATACAGTGCTGTGCAAATGAATCGTCGATACAAAATAATAGTCTCTGAGATATTAATTTGGAGAATCGACAGTTTGTGAGTAACCAGGGTTTAGTGACTAAAAAATTATCAAAATTCTAGGAGCCGTTATCGGGAAAAATACGATTTTCGAAAACCATTTCTTAACATTTGTATGGTGGGTACCGTTATTTTTAGGTAAAGTAAATTGTTTTTCATACACCTTGTAGATTGTATTAAAAATTTGTATTTATCAAGCTTACAAAAAATCGAGAATGGGGACTTCGATATATTGTGTTTTGAAAAAAAAATTTGAAAATCTGAATACACAATAATATTTAAAATTTTGTGAGAAAAAGTAGTCGAATAGACAGACAGACAGACAGACAGACATGACAGACAGACATACAGACAGAATTTCGAGACCCACATTTTTCGTCTTCGCTATCATCTTTATGTCAACTTTGATCAAAAAGATTTTTTTACGAATGCATAACTTGCCTTATAATTAATATAACTCGCATGCGAAAAATTAGTTTTGAAACATAAGCTGTGTTTTATTTTCCCCCAGATCTGATCCGGATTGGATTTTGTTTTCAAAATAACATGTAAAACAACAAAGACAAACAAAACTGGGTCTTGTGTTGTTTTTGTTATACATGTAATTTTGAATGAAGATCCAATCTGGATCAGATCTGGGGGAAAATAAAACACAGCTATAGATGTAAAGTACAGTATGGGTGTGTTCCCCTTTTGTCGATACGAAAATCTACATACTATTCGTTGGTCTTTAACATTACCTTTCACTGATTTTCGGAAAAATGAAATAAAAATCCATTTAAAAAGAATTTAGCATATTTTTGCAAATTGAAAGATGTCAAAATCTCTCCAAAATTAAATTTTTTGAAATAATTATTTGAATTGAAAATGATTTGCAAAATAAGTTAGGAAGCTTAAATTGGAACTCAAAACTGTTTCAATTATACAAATGAAGCAATCAGCTTTGGAATAACAGCTTGTTCTATCTGTCACTTTCTTGATTTTTTTAAGAAAATCAAGAAAGTCATATCAAATCACTTGGTATCTCTACTTAGCAAAAGAGTTCTGATGAAGAAGGTGACGTTAATGAGCTGAACAAAATATTTGCGGCTTCCTGCTCCTACACCAATGATGATGCGGAAGTGGATATAGTCTTAAACAGTAATACTGATAAGTCGACAGGTTTTAGTTTCAGAAGAGATGATGAAATGGAAGTGTTCAAATCGGAAGCTATTGGCCTTGATAACATGAATCCCAAATTTTTTAAAATAATCCTTCCGTTTATTTCGCCATTCATAACGCATATTTAAACACCATTTTTACCAGATTCCGTTTCCCTAAACTTTGGAAAGCTTCTAAAATAATTCCAATTCCTAAAAAATCATTCTCAAATACTAAAGAATATCGACCAATTTCTATTTTGACGTTCCTTTCAAAGGCGTTTAAGAAGTTAGTAAGTCGACAGATCACTACCTTTCTAGATACTTATCAGTTGCTTACTCCTATCCAATCAGGTTTTATACCAAATCACAGTTGTATCACAGCGTTTTTGAAAATTGTGGATGACATACGGTTACTAATGAATAAAAACTTAGCAACAACGTTGATTTTATTAGACTTTTCTAACGCTTGTGATACTGTCTCTCACAGAATACTTTTAAAAAATTTAAAGCATTACTTTTGCTTCGGCCATATCTCTCATTGAGGATTATCTGACAGAAAGAATTCAAACGGTTTTTGCAAATATGTACTAAGTTATCCGATTTCTTTTTAACTCACGCTGGTGTACCCCAGGGATCAATTTTAGGCCATCTCTTTTACACGCTGTTCAACAATGACTTTCCCTCGGTCCTAAGAAATTGCGAAACTCATATGTACGCTGAAGATGTACAAATTTATTTGAGTTTATCTATTGGAATGGTTGAGGATGCAACTTCTCGAACTAATGAAGATCTGATGCGTATATTGCAATGGTCACATAAAAATCTTTTGAAACTCAACGCAAAAAAATGCCAGGCTATTGTTATAATATAATTACTACTGCTATTGACACTACATGCTTACCTTGCGTTGAGCTTGATGGTTCAATGTTGAACTACTAAAGCACAGTAAATAAAACGCACGACTGGGTCGCACGAACTTGCTCCTATGTAAGAGACTAGGAATTTTAAAAACGAGTGTTATTAGAGAAAACTGTTCATAAGGATAAAATTAATTTCTTAAATTCTTTTAGAGACAAAAACAGAATGCTTTGCAAATATGAACAAAAATTATAAGTTCTTGTAGTGGTTTCTTAAAAAAAAGCTTTTATATACAAAATTTTGGTATGCTTACTTTAAGTTTTTAATTCTGTACGAATGAAAATTAAATTTCCAAACAAAAATATTGCACCGTTTTTGAAATATCAAATTTTCAAAAAAAAAAAATGATTTTTTTTTTCAAAAATTCAAAAAATCTTTTTTTTTTAAGTTTTGAAATGCAATGGATTTTAAACTTTTTAGAAGCATCTCTACAAAAAAATTCATTAAAATCCGTCATGTGGATAAAATGAGTAATTAAAAATTTTAAAAAATAGTTCTATGGTAGGTACAAGCTGTAATATCTTAATTTCAAATTTTTTTCTATTAAATTAAAGATCGTTAAAATTAATTGAAACAAAAAAATTTTTATCAAAATTCTAGGCTCCGTTTTCGAGAAAAATACGAATTTTGAAAGTCATTATTCGACATTTGTATGGTGGGTACCTTTATTTCTAGGTGAAATAAAAATTTTTTTTATACATTTTGTAGACTATGTTGATAAACTTTTATTTATAAAGTTTAAAAAAAAATCTAATACAAGGTTTTCGAAATATTGAGTTTTGAAAAAAAAAATTGAATTTTATTTTAAAATCCAAAAAAAAAATTGTTTTGAAAATTTGAATACACAATTCTATTTAAATTTTTGGTGAGCTTTAGCAAAAAAAAATGATCAAAATCCGTTGTACTGTTTTTAAGAAAATCAAAAACTAAAAAAATAGTACTCTCAATAACCATTTTTCGTAAGAAATTTTTCATTCAGTACCTAGCCTTAACTAAATAAATTTTTTTCGTACCTTTTCTTTCAAATCTGTCGAGCAGTTTTTGAGAAAAAAAATATTTACAAAATTTCGAAAAAAATTCGTATGGCAGGTACCGTTATTTTTGGTCTTAAAAAATGAAAAAAACGTGTGGAGGGAAAAAATTAAAAATGATATCTACCAAGTTTGAAGAAAATCGGCCGAGCCGTTTAGGCTGTAGTAGAAACGACGGACAGACAGAGAGACAGAATTGCGAGACCCACTTTTTTAGTCTTCGCTATCATCGTAATGTCAACTTTGATCAAAATCTCGAGTTCGATTTTTTTTACGAATGCATAACTTGCTTATAGTACCTATAAGTCGCAAGTAAAAATATAGGCATACATTTTAATCAAACACTGACATGGGATAGTCACTTAGCATGTGCTCTTGGAAGAACATATGCCACCCTTCGGATATTACACCTGTCTGGTGGTTGTCTTCCATTCGCAACAAAAATGACGATTGCCAAGACCCTTGTCTTTCCCGCTTTGTTCTATCGTAGCCTTATTTTCTGCTGCTTCAAGTTACATTTAACAACAGCTTCCGATTTGTACATACATACATATATGGCTTTCGTCGCTTTGACCGTGTTTCTATGTATGCTAAAAACATCTAGATTTTCTAGTACTGACATTTCTTTTTAAACTGATTTTTTCCTGTATCACAAAGAAGTAAAGTTCTTATTTTACCTACTTTTAAATAATACAGGAACTCTAAGCAACAATTTTTTGTGCATGCGGCTGGCCTTTGGACCTCCCTACCAGCCGACCTGAGAGGACTTAACAGCTATAAGACTTTTGAGACTCTTTTGAAAAATCACTTCAGATGCTTAGACTTCTAAACTTTTCTTTAATTCTTTAACTTATCGTATATATAAGTAATTCTCATTTTTGTAAATATTTCTTTTATATTTGAAAATTTATTTTATTTACATTTTTTTAATATTATAATTGTTTTTAATTAATTATTTCTTAACCGAATGCACTAAGCATTACAAAAAAGACACCATGTCCTAATATGCCTATGATTTGATATCAATAAATACAAATACAAAATATTTAACTTGGGAAAATTTCATTTCTATCTCCGCTTAAATTTGTCAGATAATGACATTAAAATGCATTCGAAAACGTTACACAAAAGTTTTTATAACTGTGCCCGATTCATAACGCGACGAGAACACGAAACGAAAGCGAGACATGATTCACTGTCAATTTTTGCAGAGTGTGTAACGAAGCGTTCCATGCTTCTACCAATACTGAAAAAATTGAGTGATTTGATTTACCATGACTAAGCAGCCGCCACCGCAGCACCGACCGACGACACCATACAACGCTGCAGCTACCAACGACACCAGTTACCTCGCCAAGATAAAGGGATTTTATACCTTGTCTTAATACAATATGCAGTCACTATAAGATCATGACGTCACAGTTGGTTGAACACATTGGGTGATTTACATTCGACCAGTAGATAGTTCACACACAGTTTATACGAAAAATATAACAAGAGCACTTCCTTTTGTGAAGGAAAGTCAGTTGTTTGCTACGGTCGAAGCTGACGAGCTAGATTTTAGTTTACAAGTTATCTGAAATTATCCAGCTATTTCGTTCCATCAGTTTGGTTCGAAGAATAAAACGTCCTAATTGCCACCATGGGCTTTGGTACCTGTTGATCTGTCGGTGTTTATACATTGGCTATGCCTACCAGAGGCCTAAAACCTGTTGATCTTGTGCCTACCAGAGGCCTAAAACCTGTTGATCTTGTGCCTACCAGAGGCCTAAAACCTGTTGATCTAGTGCCTACCAGAGGCCTAAAAACCTGTTGATCTAGTGCCTTCCAGAGACCTTAAACCTGTTGATCTTGTAAGCGCCAAGCGCCTATGCCTAAGTTATAAGACAATATGTCTTAATGTGTATAGGTTTTTCGTGAAATAAATAAAAATAAATAAATAAATAAGGGCGTAGTCCGTAGTCCGTAGTTATAAAAGAGTAACCCGATACCGAATGCCAGTTAAAGAAGAAACCAGATGCCAGAATAAAGCTTTTTAAAGGAAACCAGCAGGACCCCGATACAAGGAGAATAACCGATGTTTACCAGATACACCAGGCAGGGTGTAATTAATTGAAATCAAGAATATTTAAGTTGTTATATGAATTTAAGATTTGTTTTTAATAAAAATTTTGTATAAGGTTTTAAAGACCTTCTTACTGAAGTTTCGTGTTTTTCTTCAGAGCGACCCTGGAAATCCGGCGAGCAAAACCTCGGCTGGAAAGCAAAAAGCACATCACAAGTGTCATATAAGCCTATATTTTTAATATAAACAACCAAACAGATGCGAAACTAAAATTTAAATGCGCGCCACTGTCCAAACTTTCTTTTTCAATTTCACTTAACCTGACAACAAGGTGTTCTTTTTTCGTGTTTTTTTTTTTACAAAGGTAAATGGCTTTTGATTGTGAAGTTGTTCGGACACATAGTTCATTTAAAAAAAGCTTCTATTGTGTGGTTTTAATGAATTATGTTTTTAATTGTTTTGTTGGCTAGTTGTTGTGTTTTTTTTTTTACTTAAAGAACATTCTTTTTTTGCGAAAAAAGATATTCTTCAAGTCATTTGAATAACCTCGAATACGGTTCGGACAATAATTCTAAAAATAAGTCAATGTCTTTGACTCATAACGTGTCGTTTTGACACGTCACATAAGTATGACAATGGCATGCATAGAAATTTTCTCAACCCCAACGCCGTGAAAGAAGTTTTACTTGGAAAATTTAAACATGTACAATATTTTTTTTTAAGTTTAATTTTTGAATAAGACTTATTTTTTTTTTTCTCAAAGATAATTTTGACAAAATGTTGTTTAAAAAAGGTTTTCTTTTTCCAAGAACTGTCACCCTAATAAAATGTAAGACTAGAATTGGCCAAATTCGTTGCCCAGCACTGTAAAGTAAACAAATATTCATTAACTTGTATGCTGAAATATGACATTCTTTTTGCTGCGGAATTTCCTGCCAGGATATTCTTCAAATAACCATACTAATGTACGAGTATATGAAATATATTACATTTTATATGAAACGAAAAAATATTGTCACAAGATTGTTAGTTATGGAATAGGAGGTCGTATTACAAAAAAAAAATTCATTTTTAGCAAAAATATAAACATAAATTATATTCAACTGGATATTCCGCCCTTTTTTCGTAATTTATGTTAATACTAGGGTTTTCGATTGCTTCCTATAATTTGGTGTTGAATATTATTATTTTGTGTATTGGATGGATATTAAAGATGAATCAAATTTTGAAAGCTAATGGATATATTAGAACCGAGGATTAAGATTTCGGAATTAAGTATATAGGAGTATATTATTTCAAGTCAGTTCTGATGATTGAAAGAGGAGTGAGGGTGTATTGTTGGGGTTAATGGAGAGAATTTTGAGATTTAATGGACTGTTTTCTGGTGAAATAGAATACGAAAATAATTCCAAAGTATTGTTATGAAAATTATCAAACGCGATCTATATTGTATTATTAGAAAAATTTAAGTTTATGTTGGCAGAACTTTCAATCTGCAAATTCAACAGCAAAACAAAGCGAAACGAATTTTAACAAAATATTTAAGAATTACTTAACGAGACCGACGCGAGCCGCGACAACAACAAACGAGAAGAGGAGATAGACTATAGACACAAGACAACTAACTTATGTCAAATTGAAATGGGTGCGTTTGATAAAAAGCACAACAAGCAGTATTCTGAGTACTGCCACCCACTACCTCAGCGATGGGGTGGGTTCTGTGATGTAATTAATCGAATTTGATTAATTAAATGAGACAAACGAACGAATCTTTAAAAAAATAACAAGTGTAACTACAGGGTGTACTCACACAGAAAATAGGCGCCAGTAATTTTTTTTTTGTTTTAATTAAAGGGAATTACAAACCTTTTGGAGCGGAACCAAGAAATTTTTATTTGAATAAATTAAAAAAATTTAATCTTTGTTTTGAAGATTTTTTTTTCTTTAATTTATCTCGATTTTTGCTTTGGAAACCTTACAAGCAGGATTAAAACCCAAGATCTTTTTAAACAAATTAGATTTAACAACGTAGAACGGTAGAACAACAACCGAAAGCAAATGAAACGCAAGTGAAAAGAAAAAAAAACGCAATTGGGCTGTTAGCGAAAAAAACCGTGTCCCACAATTACCTGGGATAGAATTCGAAAAATTTAGCAAATCCTTACGAAATCTTTTAAAATTGACACACAAAAAAAAAAACACTCTACTTATCTTTTTTTTCCGAATTTACGGATCTCCTTTTTTTTTCCTCTATCACCTCGATTATTCCTATTGTTTTCTTTTCCAATTCCTTCTCCGTCTCGAACTTCAATATTTCCTTTCCTTCACAATTTTCTCGACAACTTTTTCTCCAAAATGACCAAAAAAACTTTTTTTTTTTCAACTTTCTAATAATTCTTTTTCGATTTTTCTCGACTTCTCCAAAAAATCAACTTTTCGCTTCAAAAGTTCTCAAAAGAGTGCCTTTCCAAGCTGAACCTATTGTCTTCCTCGGCCATTCCATTCTCTCACACATTCATACGTCCAGCCAATCGTTTTCGAGATCTTCAGTCACGGGATCACGGCTTCCTGGAAAGCTACGTGTTCTCCTCGAAAACCTCCGTTCCTCCGTAGTCGAATCTCATCGAAACTTTACTCTCACACACACATTCAATGATTCAACAAGTTGTTGGATGTCTTTCCAAAACTTGCCGAATCCAAATGACCGAGTTCAGACCCCTTTCAACTATTTTTTTCGAGAAAATCTAAAAGAATTAAAAATCGAGAAAAAGTTTCTACTAGGCATTCTCCTAGTTACTATTAATTATTCGCGAGTAATTCGAAGCGCGAAGCAATCTTTCCGAAACTAAAACCGAGGTGAGAGAGGAAAACGATTCTTTAAATTTTAAGCTCTACCTAGTTCTTTTCTTTCGTTGTCAATTCTGAAAGATTTTCTATTCTAACAAAAATTGCGCTTTAAGAATTTTAAAGCACGTTAACGACCCATTTTGCTTACAAAAAAAATTATAGATTACGTTAATAAAAGGTTAAATTTGGTTACTAAAATCTTGATTAATTATTCGGCCTGTTTGGAGATAAGTAAGAGTCCACCTGACTCGATTACTTCTTCAGCTCGTCCGCTGGCACATCGAAAAGAGACCGCCCGTCTTCTTTATAATTTTAGAACCAACTGTTCCATTCCGTTTGCATATACGAGTACATAGCTCAGAAACCTATTTTTGTTACTTTTCCAAAATACTTTAAGAGCAGGTCTCTGGCTGATGGCCACCAGGTATCTACTAACTCTATAAGTATTTTGGAGCAGCAACGGAAAAAGAAACTAAAAATGATTAAAGGCAGGTGAAACTTGTTGTGGTAAATTTTACCGCAACAGTATGCTATAGGGTAAGGAAATAAGTTGAGAGTTAATTCTAAACGGGAGCCTACCACTTAGTTAAAGGTTATTCAAGAAAGATCTTCCAACTTTGACAAGTGATTGCGACCATATTGTTAAATCTCCATCTGTTAAATTGGATGTCATTTATCAAATTAAATCTGTCTTGCCAAATAAATAGGGAGATGTTCAAAAACACCTTGAAATTATTAAATTATTTTATGAAAGTGAGTCTTCACCCATTTTAAAGTCGCCATAACGGAATAGAGAAATATTCGCATCAAAGTGTATGAATACAAGTCAAACGCTTCAATAACAATCCGATAAAAACTGGACGGAATAATGGAATATTTTGTTACATTCATATTTATATATTTTTGAAAACTTTGAAATGCAATTTTTGCATGTTGTGCCGATAGTGAGAAAGTCAAAAACCAGAACAAAAAAATATCAAAAAAAAAAAACATTGCAAGAATCATTCATTTTTATGGTTGGACATAAAAATATCCAAAAGATACGATGTTGAACCAAATTTTGAATAAATTTCAGTGAAGCCAAATCATTACTCAACTTTGTTGCTGCTCATCATCATCATCATTTTAACGACCCATCATCTTCAAGGCAATAAGTAAACAATTTATCGATATTAAAAGTATATTTTGTGTACTCAGCGCCAAACAACAATAATAATGTTATGCGTTTGATAGCTTCTATTGCGTATATACTTAACATACACAAACAAACCTACACTTTGTTTATTGTATAATATAATTGATGATCAAAATCTTTATCCAAAATAAATTGGGGTGAAATTTAAGGATTTCATAAGGGCATGGTTGAAAAGGCGTTTACACAATCGTTTTTCTTGTTAACAAGATTGTCGTCAGCATTTTATTTGCATTTTTATGTTTTTGTTAGAAAAAAAAAAACATATTCTTTTGATTGATAGGGGGAGGATTATATAAATAAGAATATACTTTTATTGAATACAACAAAGGAATTTAAATAAAGAAAATTTGAAATCGAATATCCTTAACAGCACTAAGCCAGGTATACATGTTAAACTTTTAAGAAACCGAGCAAGAAATAAAAGCCGAATCAATTTTATCAATCAAATTTAGAGACGACTTTAATATTTGATTGAAATGAACCATTTTGTAATGGACTCTTTATAATTAACCATAAATGTTATGATCTTAATATTTAAGTGGGCTCTAAATAATGAACCTCTCAAAAAGAAACACATAATCAAAATGATTAATTTCACCTCGAATTTAGCGAAAAACGTGTTACGAGTAGTTTTGCATTTTTAATTTGGAATATTGCGAAACACTATTTACTGGAAAGTTACATTCATATTCAACGCACCAAAAATGTTCCGAAAAATAAATTTTATCTAAAATTTTGTAAGGAAGCATTACACTTCAAATCCTTAGCCCCAATACTTAATTCATAAGCCAGCTGAATTGCCAGCATCACCTTACATACGTCATCATCCGATATGCACAAGCGCTATCCGCCAGCAACCTACTATCAAACCCACATACGTAAACCTCCCACCACACACCGATACCATTACACAAAAGAGAACCAAATGGTTCCTACCGTTACTCCCCTCTAAAATTTTAAAGTCTTCTCGAAAATAATTCATCCCGAACAAACAAAACTTGAGTTAAAAATGTAGTCTGGCAAAATTCATAAATTTTTCTAATTTTTGGTGCACCATGGCGTATACGTGACCAATCCAGAAAATACTTTTTGGTTTATATAGACCCGATTTTTACATTCACCCACCTCGACAATCGACAATAGGTGAGTTCTTCGTTGATATTTCTTTTGAAAGTTCAGAACGAGCGCTTAACCTTATCCATCTCTAAAACAGTTCACTGGATTCATGCGAGTTAAAAGATCGAGCCTTCGAAAAACTGCAAAGAAAGTTCAAAAACGAATTATTTGGTACTGTAGTATAGTTGAGCTTGTATCTTCTTTTTGTCAAGAACTAGATATCGATATCATTAATTTTCCCAGATGATGTTAAATGATGTTAAATGAACATAAAAATCCAAAAAGAGAGAGAGAGGGAACAAAGTGACGTTCGTAATTCACATAATGTTCTGAAATCTATTAAGTGATTTTTGCTGAAGATCTTTGTTCAGAAACTAGTAGTTTCCCGAATGAATGACGTCTTTCCGTTGCTCTCAGTTGCATATTCTGCAGTAGAATGGTAGATCAGGTCTGTGTGGAATAAAGTTGAAGTTAAGCAATTTGCTTCGAAGCATTGTGGCAATCATGTGTACACTATTTGTATTTCGAAAATATTTTGTTTGCAATAAATTTTAATTAAGCTTATTTTAGATTGATCTGTACAGCGAACCAGATGCTTCAGCTTTGTAGTCAAACAGACAGACAGACAGAATTGCGAGAGCCACTTTTTTAGTATTCGCTATGATCCTAATGTCAACTTTGATCAAAATCTCGGGTTCGATTTTTTTTACGAATGCCTAACTTGCCTTACAGTATCTATAAGTCGTGGACTTTCATGTAGAAAGTCTTGGGTTCGATTCTATGTAAGTCGCTGCATACAAGTTTTTCAGGAGTGTACTGCGTTTTGCTGCGGTCCGTTAAAAAGTGCAGCAAAACCGAAGGTCATCGATTACTTGCCGTGCACAAGAACTTTTGTAGACAAGGCCGTTTGTTCACTGATTTGGGTTCAGAGCGTTTTGAAGAGAATACCAATTTTGGCCGAAGAATCATCTTCAGCAACAAGGCCCAGTTTTAGATGGATGGTTATGTTAATAAGCAAAATTGCCATATATGGGAAGACAGCAACTAACAAGAGGTTCACCAGTTAACAATGCATCCTCAGAAGGATTTTGGCCAGGAGACGTCATTAGTTCATACTATTTTTCGAAAACGACGTTGGTAAGGTGGTGGGGTGAGCATTTTATCGATGTGATATTCCATACATTTCATATAAAAGAAAAACCCACCCTTTCTGAAATACCTTTTAGAATACAGAATAATGGAATACAGAATTATAGACACACAGAATTTTTGATTCATTTACATAATTTGGTCAAACTGAATTTAAGAGTACACACTGTGGACGGATAAAATGCTTAAAAATATATTTTTTTTGTGAATCTTCAATATTTCCAAAAAAAAAAAACGCGTTGATAAATTTTCCACAAAAATTTCTTATCTAAGAAAACAGCTCTTATATAACATTCGTGATTTACTGTTAAAGGCTGAGGTTTCGCTCGCCGGCTTACTGGGGTTCTATCTAAAGGAATTCCAAACTATTTCACACATTTAATTTTTTTCTCCAAATCTAGTTATAATCATGTGCTTAACCTTAATTAAATTTTGATGTCTGTGCCTAAACTGATCGTGTTCTTGAGTGTTGATATGTTATTAAGTGCTTTGGTATTGTGATGCTTTTTTGTTCAAAGGCTGAGGTAGCGTCAGCTTATCCAGGGTTAGTCCGAAGAAAGCACAAAACTCGGTTTTGAAAGTTCAGAACTCCAAATAATGTCCGACTTTATTCAGTTTTAACTTAATTCTAACTAACAATTTATTTCATATACTCGTCACTTGTGTCAAATTCTTAAATAACTAACACGGTATTTCATATAGTTCACAATTTTTCATATACCTAAATAATTAACACGGTATTTCATATACAAGGGTGAGACGGTGGGATTAGATCCCTAGCCTTGACGGAAGCTATAGGCAGATTGCAGTGGGAGTAGATCCTAGCCTAAGGCAGCGACAAGACACGGTCAGAGGGTCAGACGGTAGGATTAAATCCTTAGCTTTGATTGAAATGCCTGGCAAAATCGGTAGTGAGAATTACTAGCCTCGGCTCAAATCGCAGCAGGGTACAAACGGAGTAGGATTAAATCCTTAGCCTCAAACAAAGTTTAAGACAAAATAAAGGGGAGGTACCGAGAAGGCAGAACAACACACACACAATTTATGGCCAGAGCGTGTTTCAGGGATAATCTGCAACCTTAGTACACGATATTGGTACCTCAACGACAATAGGCGAGAGAGAATCCGATTTTGTACCGATTTTCCACCTTCCCATATCATATCCATGGCCATCAGCAAATGTGAATACATAAAATTAAACAAAATGTACTCCTCATATTTTGTTGTTGTACCACCGATGACTAGACTTCAATGTATGTTGTATGTACATCTCCGTGGGCACCAAAGGTATGCAATAGTTTTGGTATGTTAGGTGGTTCGACAGAAAAGGCTGCTTTAGGTGAGTAGCTGAGTAGTTGCGTCGGCGTGCCGCGGTGGGTGAAGTATGTGACTTCGTTACAGTATCCTGGTAGTCTTAATCACTGTAGAATCAACGGATAATCTCAATAATCAATTATGTTGGTGCAATCCCAGCTTAATTGCTAAAATCGAATCCAAAACTGAAAAAATCGGTTATACCTACATATATCAGACGAAGCTGTTCAAATCGCATATTCGAAGCTGGTAAAGTCGCACACGAAGCTGGGGTGGAATCGCGTAAGGTGATAGTTGATTATCAATTTGTTGATTGTCGTTTTGACCATTGCTCTCTCTATAATTCTTAATTGATATGATAGAGACAGCTATAGTGAAAAACGACAATCAACGAATTGATTGTCAACTATCACCTTACGCGATTCCACCCCTGGTAAAATCGCGGCTGAATCTTGTAAAATCACTCCTGATGATTGTATAATAGCAGCTGTTTAATTTGAGACCCCTTACCTCTAATGTGGGTAACTCTTACAAACTATTACTTATATCGCTTAATATCTACTTGATGTTACTTTAACATTTAACTTGATACGGCCTCTTAATGTCATATGGATGTAACTAATATTTATTTTATCTATGTAATTTAAAAAAAAAACGTTTTATGCCACATTTAGACTAAGCCACTTCCACTATAAGAGCGAACTCATGCGACCCAGTAGTGCATTTTATTTTTTTTTTTTTTAAACTTGTTAGTGATGTTTCTTGTATATTTTGCTTTTCGTTTTTTTCTTCTAAGTTCCCAAGAGAGTGCTGGAGTAACATATTGTCATTTCCTTTAAAACATTTTGTGTGTTTCTATTTTGTGAGTAAGGGAGTGAATGGAAAATGAATTATTTCCCTTAAAATGTTTCTCTAAGTAACAAAAAAAGATTATATTATTTTATTTTAAAGTGGAGAAATTTTGTTGTGGTGGAATATTAAAATTTAATGAAAAAAGAAAAGGAAATAAATTTCTTCCAAGATTTAGATTTTTTTTTGAAAAGCTTCATTTATATTTTACTTTTTTGCCTATTCAACTCTCGGGATAATGTGGGAGCTGAAAGTTTGGAAAATTAAGGAAACATAATTCAATGACCTTCAACCTTTATTTAAACGAGAAATATTATTTCTTGTTCTAACAGGGCAAGTACTGCTGTCATGTTAAAAGAAATAAAATCCACGACTGGGTCGCACGAACTTGCTCCTATGTAAAATACTAAGAATTTCAAAAATTAATGTTATTAGAGAAACTGTTCATAAGCATAAAATTCATTTTTTAAATAACTTAAAAAATCTTCTTTAGTTGTTAAAGGATGCCATGTGATTCAAGCAAATATAGATTTATGCAAGAACAAAAATTATAAGTCTTTGCAGTGGTTTCTTAAGAAAATAAGCTTTTATATAAGAAAATTTTAAAACATTTTTAAGAAAAATGTTGGTACGCCAATTTGAAGTTTTTATTATTGTATGAATAAAAATTGAATTTACAAAAAAAGGATTGAGCCGTTTTCGAGATATTGAATTTTCAAAAAATAAAAAAATGATTTTTTTTTTTCAAAATTCAAAAAAATATTTTTCTTAAAGTTTTGAAATGCAATGTTTTTTAAACTTTTTAGAAGCTTCTCTCTACGAAATTTCATTAAAATCGGTTGTGCTCGTAATGAGAAATTTAAAATTTTAAAAAATCGTTCGTACAGTCAGTAATATCTTGTTTTCAAATTTTTTTTATTGATTTGCAGATATTAAAAAATAATAGAAAGAAAAAAATTTAAGCAAAATTCTCGGAACAGTTTTCGAGAAAAATACAATTTTCGAAAACCATTTTTTAACATTTGTATGGAGGGTACCGTTATTTTTGGGTAAAATGAATTTATTTTTCTTATATCTTTTAGATTATTTTCCAAACTTTTATTTATAAAGTTTTGAAAAAAATCGAGCATGGGGTTTTCGAAATATTGTTTAAAAAAAAAATTTTTTGAAAGTTTTTTAAAAATCCAAAATTTTCTTTTTTTTGACAATTTTAATACACAATAATATTCAAACTGCTGGGAAGCTTTAGCATGACAAAAATTATCAAAATCGGTGGTACCGTTTTTGAGAAAATCAAAATCAAAAAAAAAATGGTCCCAAGATGGGTACCAAAACTACTCATTTTTTGGAAAGTTTTTTCAACCATTACCTAGGTTTAACTAAAATAAATTTTTTGAATTTTTTTTTTCTTAAATCGTTGGGACATTTTTTGAGAAAAAAAATATTTATAAAATTTCGAAAAAAAAAAATCGTATGGCAGGTACCGTTATTTTTAGTCTTAAAAATCAAATCAAAAAACATCCGGGGGTAAAAAATTAAAACCCAATTCTACCAAGTTTGAAGAAAATCGGCCGAGCCGTTTAGGTGTAATTGAACAGACAGACAGACAGACAGACAGACAGAATTGCCAAACCCACTTTCTTCATTTTCGCTATCATCGTAATGTCAACTTTGATCAAAATCTCAAGTTCGATTTTTTTTACGCATAACTTGCCTTATAGTACCTTTAAGTCGCAAGTAAAAAAATCCAGGATTCAATCAAAACGTAACGTTACGATGGAAATCTAAAGGAGCCTTTTTCGTCTTAGATTCATTGCGTCTGTGTAAGAGACTTTTAATATAATTAAGTATAGACCATTTGTTCATGTAAACATTTTTAGAAAGAAAAATTAGAATTCTTAATTTAGCTAATCTAGAAAGTGTAGCTATAGGTCTATAAAATATTTTTTCCAAATTCTTTCTTAGTAATTCTGCAAGAATGAAAAACATAACTACTGATATGGAAACAAAGTTCATAATTTACCTTTAAGTACCTAATTTCCAACTTTTTTGTAACATCTTTGGTTCATGGGCCTGACAAATGCTTTTTATAGCACAAACTGATTAATTTTTAATAATTTGCTTATAAAATTCATACAAATATTTTGTGTTCTATTTTTTAACGAAAAAAAACATAATTCAACCCTAATTTAAAACGAGTTTAAAAAAAATTCAATAACCCCGGTAATGTTGAGAAACCACAAAGTATGGTGTCCGAAAAGAAATAAAAATATCATAAAGGATAATAACATTTTTTCATCCCACATTTCAAAAAAAAAAGAAACAAAAAATTGACGAGGGTTAACTACTCTCTTATCAACCCTTCAATTCATCAGATCAAAAAATCGATGAAATGTTTTTTTCTTTCTTTTTGAGAAAAAAGGAAACTCGTCTATGTTGGGATACATAATGTAACCAGTTACTACAATGCAAATACGAGTACACAATAAAAAAAAAACCTTTTAATCGGCTTATGGCCGTACCAAGTACCAACTACCAACATCGAGGGTCAAGTAGTTAAGCTTAAATCGTTCATTTTTATTTTCTGAACTATAGGACAAGTATTGGTTTCATGTTAAACAAATGTTGAGCCTTTAATAAAATCGCAATAGGCGATACAGAATTTCGAAAACGGTGGTTTTCGTCATAAATTGTCAGTAACAAGTTTGCGGAAAAACTCATAGATTTGATGGTACTTGGGAAATCCTGAAACATGTAAAATTAAAGAAAAAGTTTTTTTTTTTTTTGTAAATAGCATGGCGGATTTAAAACATACTCGTTTATTTAAGTACCTGCCAAAACCCTCATTTCATTTGGAATGTCTACATTTAAAAACCAAGAATACGCAGATATTAATTTTTTAGTTTATGGGCTGTGCAATGGAGCTTCAACTAGTGCGCGACAAAGATACCAGGAGGGCAGGAACTTTAACCAAACCTACACGACTTCCTAGTTTACGAGCATTTGAAATAGGTACATATCGAAGGCTTCGAGAAACGGGAGCAGTTTCAAATACACGACCTAGCGCTGGTAGAAGTTATTCGAAACAAAATAATCGGCCCTTCAAACCCCCCAGGTTGAATTTTTCAAGCTATCTGAAATTTTTGCGCAATGCTTTACCAAAACAATTGGAAGACATTCCACTTATGCAACTAGCTTCATCATATATCCAACAGGATGGATTGGTGGCCCTTCAGCCAGCCCATTATGGTCGAAAGGTTAAGAAAAACGGAACATGCTAAATACTGGATATCTCAAGACGGAGAAAGGATATCATTTATTTGTTTGAACGCAATTACAAAGGCTGGTATTTAGCAAAACAAGAGACTTGGTGACGGGGATGGTCACTCGGCAATATTATTTGAGCCAATTGCACCTTATACGGAAACATTCTTCAAAAATCGCTGCAAGTTGGTTTTAGTGACGCCAAAATACTAAACGCTGGCTGTGACGATAAAAGACACCTGGGTTCTCTGCAAAAACTCTCTCTTACCGTTTCAACCAGCTAATTGCACCGTCTTGGGCGTTGGTGAGCGGCATGTCGACGATGTCCCACAGTTCCATGCTCAACGAAATTCGACACCAAACGATCAAAAATTGGTATAACGAGTTTCATCGGCTTTTGATGCGCCCCGCTCAGGTGCCCTGAAAATGGCTATCACGGAGGATAACGTTTCAAAAATCCATGATCTCGTATTTGCAGACCGCCAATTGAAGATGCGCGAGATAGCTGAAACAGTAGGCATCTCAAAAGACCGCGTAGATCATATCCTCCATGAAATTTTGGGCATGAGAAAGCTGTCAGTGCGATGGGTGCCGCGTTTGCTCACTCCGGACAACAAGCACCGTCGCACACCTCCGCCACGGCCAAATTAGTCGAATTGCACTAACTAACTCCTGCCTCATCCACCGTATTCTCCAGATTTGGTTCTTTGCGACTTTTTTTTATTTACAAACTTGAAATTTGAGTCAAATGAGGAGGTCATCGCCGCCACGGAGGCCTACTTTGCAGACCTCGAGAAAACCTATTTTTCGGTTGGGTTAAAGAAGTTAAAGAACATCGCTGGATCAATTATATCGAGCTAAAAGGAGACTATGTTGAGAAATCGTCACTTTTCAAAATTTTTGATTTTCTTTTGCTAAGTACTTATCGGACAGTCCTCGTTTATACGTTTATGCAACTAAAATATGAAAATCGTTTTTTGGGGGTTTGGTATGTCAATTCTTCGTATCTAGTAATAGATTTAAGGACAATTTTTTCAAAAAAACTTCGTTCATCCGTTTACAAGATATTGAATATTCAAAAAAAAAAAAAAAATGTATAATAATTTTGTTTTAATTCCAAAAAAAAACTAGTTAAGATTTTTTCAATTTTAATCGAGCTCCTCTATACAAATTTTGATTAAAATCGGTAGAGCCACTAATTAGCAAGTCAAAAATAAAGCGGTCCTATCGCAGGCACGGTTAGAAAAAAAATGTAATAATTGTAAAATAGCCTTTCATTTTATTTAATGAAAATCCTTAAAATCATTTTCGAGATAAATAAGCTTTTTCTAAAATGTTATATTGAAAGGGTAGCGTTTGCTTGGCGCCAAAAGAATCCACTTCCCCCGTAAAGAATCACCTAGGATCCTTATCTTCGAAGTTGGAAGAAAAACGCTTCTTCGGTTAAACCTGTAAATCAAGGTACCAACATACCGATAGACTCACGAACAAACAGAATTGCGAGATCTAATTTTTTTTTTGTGTCTTCCTTACCATTATAATGTTCAGTTGGTTCAAAATCTCGAATTTGACATTTTTTCCAAAGCGGAAATCTTTACCCTATTACGTCCGTCTTCATAAGCAAAAACCAGAAAATATACATTTTTTGAATACTTTTTCATATGACTTTTGCCTTGAAAGGAAGCTTATAGCGGTCGAAGCAAGGCACGATTAGTCTCATTTCGATAGGCGTTGTTCTTAAATGTTGTTTACTTCCAGTCGTGCGTTTGCCAATGAGGCCTATTTTTATATATTACGCGCACTTAAGAGATTATGACTACCCTTAAAATATTTGAGCACATTGGTTTTGAATGTTCGAAAATCACAACTAATTTCTGAATTTAAAAGTACTTCCGAAGTTAGGCTCAAGGATAAGTTGATAAGCATTCACAACAGCCATATAAAAAGAGGTGATACATTTCTGGTAACATATAAGGAAACCTAAGCACCAACAGTGTTCTAGGGGACTTGTCGAATATGTGGTTATTCCATACAAGGTGGTCTTTAATGAATATATATATGCAAGGGCGTCTGATAGATAACAGGATAGAGGGTAGGGTCGGCTTCAACGACAGGAGACAGCATTGAGTTTTTAAAGAATTTTTTATTCCCACTGCTTCAGATATCAGAAATTAATGAACTGCATAATTAGCTAGTTCCACATCCGAAGGACAATGATATGTATCGAGAAATGAATATGAAAAACTGAGAGTCCGATCATCAGGAAAATAATTTAATGGATTAGAAGTTTCAGACAAAAGGTCATTGATGAATATGAGAAAGAGAGTCGGAGACAAACCGGAGTCCTGTGGCACACCAGTATTTATAAATGAATTTCAGATTTAAAACCATCCATCTTGTACTGAGTGCCTCGAAAGGTAGTTTCTAATCCATCGACGAAGACATTCACCAATATCAAATGTACGCATTTTCGATAAGAGAGCTTGATGTCAAACTCTATCAAATGCTTTTGAATCAAGTACCAAAAATCTTACATTCTCCAAAACAATGTTAAGATTTGCGCCGGTGAGATAACTCATTAGAGCACCAGTGGAACGATTGCTGTGAAAGCGGTAATTTCGGTCATTAAGAAGCTTTCGTTCTTCTAAATATTTGTTGAGCTAATAATTTATCAGAAGTGACTTAAGGGCAATTGGACGATAGTTAGTGGAAGAAAAAGAGTATCCTTTTTTAGGGAAAAGCTGGACAAATGTTGTTTTCCATCTACTAGGAAAGACACCCGTAGAATAGAAAAGATGGCAAAGAAATGGATGCAATGGAATTTGCCACCGTTGAAGAACACCTTTTCAGAACAATCCGGGCCAGCGGATTTGTGTACATAGAGATTAGAGATCCTTCCGTTAATATTGCAACCGTAGGAGTGCGAAAGAAGTTTACTTACTACCTACTTACTTACTTAGGTCCTCGGACCTGTTACGTCCATGTGGTTCCCTTTGCGGAGCATAGGGCTTCCACTACACCTACGCGCCATCGTGTACGGTTCCTGAAGATGTACCTCAGCTCCATCCAACTCTTCCCCTGTTGTGATGATTTCTCTTCGACTGTTCTTCGCCAAGTACTTCTGGGTCAGCCCACTCCTCTGCCTCTCTGCGTGAGAGGGTTCCATTGAATCGCTTGACTCTCAATGCACTCGTGGCCTTTTCGAAGCGTATGTCCAATCCACTGCCCTTTACGTTTTTGTATTACAGAGTCGATGGGTTCCTGACCTGTCCTCGCATGAAGTTCATCATTGGAGATACGGTTAGGCCAGAAAATCCGCAAGATGTTTCGCAGACATCTATTTACGAACGCTCGTAGCTTTCTTGTGACAGTGGGTGTTACTTTCCAAGTACTGTATCCATAAAGAAGTACGGATTATAAATTGGAGCGGATCAGTCTTACCTTAGTCTTTAGGCTTATAGAGTTGTTTCTCCATATTTTCGACAGCATTCCGAACGCAGCCTTTGCTTTCCCAATTCGGTCCCGCCATCAGTAGAGACAATACTCCCAAGGCATTGAAAACTCTCTACCATCTCTACTGGTTCTTTTAGTTTTTGCCGTATTGATCTTAAGCCCGACACGGTGAGAGAGTAAGCACACGTCATCCGCGTAGTCTAGATGTTTCAGGTGTGATAACAGATTCCACTGAATTCCTCCATTTAAAGTCGCCAAAGCTGCATGCAGCACATAACTTATTACCAACATGAACAGTATTGGTGACAGTATACAACCTTGTCTAACGCCACTTTGGATTTCAAACTCTTCTAACAACCTTCCTTTATGCAGAACGTGACATTTGGACATTTGCGCGAAAGAAGTTTGGTCCCATTAAATCGTTTACGCTCTCAAGGAGTACAGGAGGAATCATGACACTTTCTGGCAGCGTTGAATTAATACCAGTCTGTGCTGTAAGCAAATTCGTTTTTTTTGTGAGTTCAAGTAAGGAGTGTCATTGAAGATGAGTGTTGGAAACGAAGACGATGAAGTACTTCGTACATTTTTCTTACAAATGACCAAGAATATGTACTACCTTTATTATAGAATTTTCTGATTTTCTGGCGTAATTATTGGTCATGCAAAAATTGGTTCGTCGAATATGATCATCATACATCTTTCTAGCTTGCTTGAACTTATTTCGGTTTTCCACAGTAGGGTTGGCCTTATAACATCGAAAATTCACTTATCTGACCCTAATAAGAACCCCTTAACAGATGGAATCAAGAATTCTTTTTCGGTTTAATAGAATTTTCTCAATTCGGGATAAACGTTCTCATTCCGAAGAAAATTCAATTTGTAATCATATCGGTACTGGAGTCTATCTATCGAGGAAGCCTAGTAAGCAGTTAATATTCCTACGTTGAAGCAGGCATACGTTTTGAATGTTATCGTTAATCTGTATAAGCAAGGCCAGCCTTTTGTACAACTTAAGTACAACTTTGACCAACAAGAGCAAGTTCGTGCGATCCAGTCGTGCATTTAATTTTTTTTTAATTCCCTTACACAGTATGTATACAGCTAAGTATCTTCTGCAATACTAACCACTAACAAATCCGATGTTATCAACGAAAGATATACAAGTGAAGTGCTTTACTATTTGGGTCAAGCAATACAAAAAAAGCACAAAGTCTCTGTCAAAAAAAAAGCAGAAAAAAAGGTCCCCAATTCCTACACTTTACAAGAGTCCTGGCGGCAAGAAATCATGTGAGGGAGGGGGCAAACATATAAGCAAGCGTATATAACATATCCGTTTGCCGTTCACCTTTAGAAATGAGTTTTTTGTTTCAAAAAGATTCCAAACGGTATTATGTTTGAGCTACGTTATATCGGAGAACACTTTAATTCTCGTATCCTGGTTCAACTTTGGGTATGTAGTTAAAATATTGGAACCCTATTGGGAAGCTCTGGAGGACGTCTACAAGAGAGTTGATATGCTGTACTGAATACTTATTCACATCGCCTCCACCCCACCCCCCTCATCAACCCTTTTTCACCCAATCATGATGGTGCTCTAAGGAAAATTTGATTTGTCACAATTATGTTCGTAGAGTGCACTCTCTTGGCACTTTGATCTGATTTCTTCCCAAAGACGAGAATATGAGAAAAGTTTATTTTTTCTTTGTGTGAGGGTGTTTTTTATGTGCGTGTGTGTCGGAGGTGTGAAGAGAGTGTTTTAAAGGCTTCAAAAGTTTTAAACGAACTAGAAAATGTATATGGCAGACTTAAAGAAGCAAAAGCTATTCAATAAGTGATTGTTAATAGAGTTTAAAGTTTTGAAACAAATAGATTTTAATTCAATTTAAACAGAGGGTGTTTGGTTTTTCCTTGTTTTGATATCTCTGTGGAAAAGTGAATTCAGCACTTTGAATATTTATAAAATCGATAGCTATTTCGTGTTAGTAAAGAGTAAACCACAACTTTTAAGACTCAATTGCTTTATGTGGGTATCGGCATCTGCCAATATAGTGTATAAAAGAGGGTGCTTGTATTTCTGAAATCTGAACTTTGAATCCTTTTGTACTGCGTAAGTACAATTTCTCACTTCTCATTAAATACAATTTTTGTTTCTCCTTAGATATTATTCGCATAAAATCAAAGAAATAAAAGGCTTGCTTTAAAATTAATTTTAAAATAAAAATAAAGAAAAAAAAATTAATTTTAAAATAAATATTTTTGGCAGTGAATGAGAATGGCATTTTAATTTTCCCATTAACAAAAGTGATACAAAGGATAGGAAACAGTGAGTGCAAAAAAAAAAAATAAAATAAAATAAGCAACCCAGGATCCTAAAATAATAGGTGGAACGTGCCTCTTAGCGCGGTACGTTTGTACACATCCTTTCACGTTCTTAAAATACTGCCATATTGGGGTAATAGCTAGGTTTAATCGGCATTAATACTCGTAGCCACTTGGGCGGGTGGGATATACAGCAGTTACATATTTTTGTACTCCGCCTTGCCGTATGACCCTATTCACCATTTGCCAACGGTAGTGGTATGTTAAAATGAGAGAATGTACAAAAATGTCAAAAACCTACATTATCCTTTTGATTTGTGTGCTTGGCATTTTAAGTTTATTATTTTCCTTCTTTTTTTTTTTTCCTTGGTTTTGTCATTGTCTTCTATGTATGCATGTTATTAACTTTTTGATTATAATATGGGCAATTATGTACATATAAAGGAATTCAGATATTTAGTGTATTCCTATTGCAACACGAAGGTATTGGATTTATTACCTTTGAGGTAGCTATTAAAGTGAATAAGAATTAAACCAACAAAAGAATGATGGAAGCCGGAAGTTAGTAGACTCGACCGACATTATTTATTCACTGCCTCTAGGCTTTCAGGAAAATGGACAATTTGAGATAAATTTTATTGAAACTAAAGGATAAAGTTTTAATTAATATTCTTAATAATGTCAGACACTATCTAAACATATGTTTTAGTATGTAAATAAAAGAAAACAATATCTTTGGTAGATAGAAAGGAAAGCTCTATCGTTAGGGGTTCTCATTGAAAATATGTTTTCTTCGACAATATAATTTCATTTGTATATTTGTTCTTGTTTCTTGAAAATATGGAGTTCAAAATAATAGGACATGGAGGAATAGAAACATATCGATGGGGCATTAGGAGCTTAAAACCCTTTTTAAATGATTTTACTATAAACATTAAGACCTTAAGCTGTTTACAAATAAGAAGACTATCTGAATTATAATTTACCTGAATGTATACGCACACAAAATGTGAGTAAAACTTGCTGAACTTACTGAGACTGGCATTTAACAAACTCACAAGGCTAACATTATAGGATTAAGAAAACTTATTTGAATTTACACATTGTATCGGTTAAAATGTGCATAATTGAATTAAACTAAGTTTTAGTTTGTTTTTCTAAGTTAAAGTTGTTGCAATGGCCGATTAAAAGTTACTTTTTAAATCGTTTTGTGTTGAGTATAGAAACATTCTGTGCTGTGTACGTTCACACAATTATAAACAGGTCAGCAGTTTCGGCACTAAGTTAAACCGAGGTTGGTGAAAACACCGATCATACTCGTATGGAGTTTAACCTACATGGTTATCGTCTAGTGCCATTTTTCTTTGTTAATTATGGTCTAGCCGTATACGAACGTAATGGTGTTGCCTATCAGCTCCTACCAGAATACATCCACGCTATTGATTTTAATTAAATGTGGTTAAAATTCACTGTTCAAAGGCGCATCATTCATATGTACATGTTTTTTTTTATAGCAGTCCAATAAGTTTGAATAGTGATTCGACTTCTAATAAATCGTGATTCGTCACTCGTGCTAATCAGACGTGTTTTCCCCAGTGTCTTGCCTAGTGCGATTGTTTCTTTTATACGTGATTTTTCACTGCCCTTAGTCTCTCAGTTTAAACAATTAATAAACCTATATAATGGGTACTGAGTGTGGTTTATGTAAATTGTTAATTAGTGATGCTGACTTTTTGTCCTGCTGTATCTGTTGCAATAAAGTTCATCTAGAGTGTGCCAAGATTCAAAAGAGTTTGTTTAAACTTATTACGAAAAATGATAATGTGCTCTTCAAGTGTGAGAAATGCAAAAGCAACAACTCTTTAGTATCATGCATACATAAAATAAATGACATCTTTGTCTCTTTACAAGAAGCAGTGCTTGAACTAAACCGGTTTAATTTTACCTCTAGTATTAGTTCCACAAAAAACATATCAAACGTGTTAGACACTAGCAGAAATGTTCGCGATATCACTCGCACTCAAAGAAAAATAAAAAAAACCATAGATGTCCCTGTCCCTGTCCCCAAAAAATTATCGTCACCTCTCGTCCGTGTTCCTCTGAGCCGTACGAGTTCTCCTGCCAACGTCCCCCGTCTTAATGTCATTGGTGTGAAATCTAAAGAGAAATTTACGTCATCAAACTCCAAATTGTCAGGGGATATCTCTGATTCTACTAAAGAGAATCAAAGTAATATAACAAAAGATAATTCTGATGAGGTAAATGATGTTTCTTCTAAGGCAACGATCGTTTGTGCTGCAGCTGATTCTCTTTCATTATTTGCGGGAGTAAATGATATTGATAAGAGACAACCTAGTTCAGTTGCTGATAATAATAATTCAATTATTGTTGTTGTTAATGATGACAATAATAAAGGAGTGAATATTAATTCCCTCAGTGGCGAGAAAAACTCAGCTACTCACTGCAATGGGGAAGAGGGATCTAATTCTGGGCTCTCTGCTGATGTTGCTGCTGTGTGTGCTGTTGATGCTGTTGTTGCTGTGGATGCTGTTGATGTTGCTGCTGCTGAAGGTGTTGCTGCTGTCGCTGCTATTGACAACATTGTTGCCGAAACCAAAGACAATGTTAATAACGACGACAATCCAGCATTGATACCGACTAAAATAATAAACAATAATTCTCTTACAAGACCAAAGCAAATAGGAGGATCAAATTCTCAAGTTCGATATAATTTTAAAATTGCCAGAAACCTAAAATGGTATCACTTAGGAAGTTTTTTGTCATCTACCAAAGCGGATGAGATTATTGAGTATATATCTGATAATTTAAACATCACATCGTCTTCGATTCTTTGCTATACACTTAATAATCCTACAAATATTCGCAATGTAAATTTTAAAATTGGAATTCCATCTGAAATTGCTAACAAAGTCTTTGATTCGTCTTTTTGGCCTATTGGTGTTAAAATTCGTCCTTTCGTATTTATGCCAAAAAACTTACCTGCGCAACCAAACCAAACAAAAACGTAAAAACATCATTAAAAGTATACTACCATAATGGGAGTGGAATTCGTTCGAAAGTTTCTGATTTATACAACACGACCTCTAGTACTGATTACGATGTCATCATTATCACAGAATCCTGGTTATATGGCGATATCTTATCCAGCGAAATTTTCAACTGTCACATCTACAACGTCTTTCGAAATGACCGATGTAAAACATCGCTTCAGCGTGGTGGTGGCATTTTAATTGCTATCCGCTCTACATTATGCAGCCATGAAATAACACTGCCCGTTAAAGACATTGAACAAATTTGTGTTTGTGTTAAAAATAATTCAAACCAGTATCTATATTTTATTGTAAGCTATGTTCCTCCAAAAAGCTATTTCGCTGTTTTTGAAAAACATATTCAAAATATTGAATTTATATATGGTAAATGCTCAAATAACAAAAGCTTATGTGTATTAGGTGATTTTAACTTGTCAGATATTGACTGGAACTGGTCACAATGTGAAAAAATGCTAATTGCTTGTAATATAAACAAAGATTTTGAAATTCTCTTTATTGACTATGTATTCTCGTTAGGTTTAATTCAAGTTAATAATGTTAAAAATTCTTTAAATAAAATATTAGATCTCTTTTTCATTTCATGTGATGAATTTAACGTTAATGTTTTAGAAGCACCTTTTTCATTGTTAAAAAATTCCATTCACCATAAAGAAACTTTTTTTGAAATAATTTCATATAATTATCAAAGAAATCAAATAGATTTTACTGAAAACTTTAAGTCTAATTTTTCTAAAGCAAACTTTATTGAACTTGAACGTTTTTTTGCCTCTTTTGACTGGTATTACGAATTAAATTTTCTTGAGTTACAACATGCCTATAAACGCTTTATTGAAATCGTTCATGCTGGTTTTCACCGATTTGTTCCTCGTGTGAGAAAAAGGAAATCTTCAAAGCCACCGTGGTACAATAAAAGACTCATGCATTTGAAAAACGTAAAAAATAAGGCATATGCTAATTATAAAAGAACAAAAAATCAAGACGAATACCTACTATTCAGTAGATTAAGGAAAGATTTTGCTATTCTAAGCAAATTCCTGTACAACAATTACATCATGAATATCGAAAATAACATCAAAAGAAATAGCAAATCGTTTTGGTCTTTCATAAATTCAAAACGAAATTCATCAGGTATTCCGAATATAGTCAATTTCAAGGGAGAAAGTTCATCAACCATCGAAAAACACTTAGAAATGTTTGCCTGTTTTTTTGAGTCGGTTTATTCAATTAGCAGTAATTCAACATCTATCATTCCTTATGGCGAAGAAAAGGTTGATATCGGAAGCATACAGCTATGCTTTGATGATGTTCTTCTTGCTCTTCAGTCACTTAAAAGTAATACTAGTTGTGGAACCGATGGTATTCCAGAACTAGTTCTAAAAAATTGTTCCCATTCTCTTTGTTGGCCCTTACTTATAATTTTTAATAAGTCATTAGCTGACGGCCTATTTTTGCCTGAATGGAAGGAATCATTTTTGACTCCTATTTTTAAATCAGGCTCAAAAAACACAGTCGAAAATTATAGAGGTATATGCAAACTAGCAGCGATTCCTAAAGTGTTCGAGAGTTTGGTAAAAAATAAAATTGAATTTTTAATTAAGGATTGTTTATCTGAATCTCAACACGGTTTTATGTCTGGTCGTTCGACCGTCACAAATCTAGTAATTTTTTCGTCTTATGTGATAAATGCGTTAGAAAATAAATGCCAAGTAGATGTTTAGCAAAGCTTTTGATTCTGTGGATCACAATATTCTTATAAATAAGCTTAGAAATTTTGGTTTTCATTCTAAGATATTAGAATGGATTTTCTCTTATCTCACAAATAGAACTCAACGTGTATTAATTGATAGTAAAACTTCTAGGAAAATTGAATGCACTTCAGGGGTTCCACAAGGAAGCCATCTGGGCCCTTTGCTCTTTAATATATATATAAATGACATTGTAAATTCTATAGAGAATTGTTGCTTTTTGCTCTACGCAGATGATCTAAAACTGTTTTTAAAAATAAAAAGCTATGACGATTGCATAAGAGTTCAATCAGATTTAAACCGTGTTTCAAATTGGTGTTTTCAAAATAATCTTAAATTGAATATAAAAAAATGTAACACTATAACATTCAGTAAAATCTCAAATGTCGTGCAGTTCTCTTACCAAATTAACTCAGCACTATTAACAAGAGTCAGTGAAATTAAGGATCTTGGTGTCTATTTTGACTCTAAATTTTCATCAAAAATTCATATTGACCATGTTATTTCAAAAGCCAACTCATTGGTTGGATTTATAAAAAGAAATACCAAGGATTTCACGGACCCATATGTTTTATTAACGCTTTACAACTCATTGGTTAGATCTGTTATTGAATATGCTGATGTAATTTGGAATCCATATTATAAAACTCACCTCGATAGAATTGAGCGTGTTCAAAGACGTTTTACGAAATTCATTTTTTATAAAATGGGTTGGAACTTTATTCCCGAATATAAGGCTAGGTGCCAATTTCTAGGTCTAAAATCCTTGGAGTCTCGTAGAAAAATTCATGATGTAATGTTTGTAAGGGATATTCTGTGTAATCATGTTAAAAGTCCGTTTTTGCTGTCTCTAATTCCTATTTATGTGCCATCAATGTACTTAAGGTCAAGAAATCTCCTCTTTCAACAAACGCGTAGGACAAATTATGGGAAAAATGAGCCGTTGTCGCGAGCTATCTCCTCGTTCAATGAAGTTTGCAACTCCCTCGAATTACATTTAAGTCGAGAAAAATTTAGAAACGAATTGCTATGTATTTTTGTATTTTAATTCTTACTTGTATATATGTATATGTAATTTTATGTTTTATTATTCGCAGTCTGTTTAGCCTTGTTCTGGTAGATGAATAAATAAATAAATAAATAAATAAATAAATTCGATACCCTGTCCGACTCTATCCAGAGAATCGTTTCCTATTTTCCTCACAGTCAGATCGTTGTTATGGGCGAATTCAAAGTACACAATTTCTTCGTGGCTGCGCTATTATGGTCACACAAAACCCAAAGAATGTATGCTCAGATTTTTACTGAGTTAAACAACCTGACACATTTTTTTGACGAGCCATCACTATATACTTGTTCCTCACCTCTGACCTTGATAAATACACCATAAGTATATTATCGCTTCTTAGCACATCAGACCATTGTGTCATATCAGTTTCATATTTCTCGTGTCAACAAACCCCAGATAAAGAAAAAACACAGTGAGAACCGTTTGGCTGCACCAGATAGCCAACTTGGACGGTTTCAATGATTTTCCCGGGCCATTTAACTGACCACTATGATAGTATTGTTGACTCCAGTGCAGATATGGTCTCAAATCTGAGTCTTTACGGTATGAGAAATTTTATTCCGAATAGGAAAAAATCTATTAAACCAAAAGAGAACTCCTAGTTGGTTCAAGCTGTAAAGAGGTTATTAGAGTTAAAGAAGTTTTAAAGTCAACCCTACTGAGGAAAACCGGAATAAGTATGAACAAGCTAGAAAGACCTGTAACGTTCGTATCCGATGAACCTAATTTTTACTTGACTAAAAATAACGGCAAAAAATACTATTATGATCCAAAGGTATTCAAATTTTTTGGTCATTTGTAAAATACGTACGAAACACTACGAAATCCTCAGTTCCAACGCTCGTATTCAAAAACACTCCTGTTGAAAGGTCGATAGATAAAGCGCCAGTTTAATTGCAGCCTGTCCCTAAAAAAAGGCATATCTTCTTACCCCTCTAACTATCGTCCAATTGGACTTACGACCCTTCTTTCCAAGGTCATGGACACCCTGATAAATTTTCAGCTTAAAAAATATCTTGAAGAACGAAAGCTTCTTAATGACCGGCAATATGGCTATCGTAGCAATAGGTCCACTGGTCATCTTTACATCGTTTTGGAGAAAGTAAGATTATTGCAATTGATATTTTAAAGGCAGTTTGGCATCAAGCCCTCTTATCGAAAATGCGTGCATTTGGTATCAATGAATCTCTTCTTCATTTGATTAGAAATTACCTTTCGAACCACTCAGTAAAAGTTGTGTTGGACGGTTTTAGGGTTGCAAAAGCTTAAGTCACTTTTTGCTTAAGTTTGGCTTTAATTTACAAGCCAGTGGGTGACTTATGAATAAAAAAAATTTAATTCATAAGTCTGTTGGTGACTTGTGAATTAAAAAAAATGTAAATCAGGAGCTTCTTTGTTACTTATGTATGAATTAAAAAAAATTAATTCACAAGCTAGATACTAAGTGACTTATGAATTAAAAAAAAATTTAATTCATAAGCTAGTTGGTGGGTTGGAAATATTTAAGCTTGCTTTGGCTACAAAATTATTTAATTATTAACGAAAGCAGATTACAAGCTTTTGTGTGTCATAAAATTATCATGCTAGCTTATAAATTTTCCAATTAATAATTTTTTAGCTTATGAATTAATTTTTTTTTATTCACAAGTCACTTAGTAGGTTGTGAATTATTTTGACTTGCTCATGACTTGTTTTTTTTTTTAATTCATAAGTCACTTAGCAGGTTCTGAATTAATTTTTTTTAATTCAAAAATCATCTACAGACTTATGACTTAGTTTTTTTAATTCAAAAATTCGCAATCCTGGACGGTTTTAAGTCCGATATTTATAACATAAATGCTGGTGTGTTCCAGGGCTCCCTTCGAAAACTCAATGCTATTTACTGTCTCTTAAGCGTAAGCCTCCCTCAATGCCAGTTTTAATGGGTGGCACTTGCTTCGAGGAGACTGAACAGCTTTCAGTTCAAGGTACATATGTACGAGTACATCGTAGACCATCTTTTGTGGAATGATCACCTTTATTGCTCCAAAACTCGAGTACAATTCCCACATCTGAGCAGGTCTATTGGATAGAATTCAAAATAGAGCTATAGAACGATAAGCGAACGTTGTCTAACTGAAACATTTGTATTTTTCAAGCAGTGCCATAATGTTTCATGTCTATCATTATTTTACCGCTATTTTCATACTGTGCGCTAATTAAAGAGCCAGTTTCATTCCTCCCCTCAAACAATTCAACTGGAATACCCGTGCTTCCAGGAATACTCATCAGTTAACCCTTGAACCTAACTTCGGATTTACTGTTAAGTACAGAGATTCTTTTTTTAGCAGCACTACACGAATGTGGAATGCATTACCCGGCTCTATGTTTCCCACTCATTGCAATTTGGAGACATTCAAACCAATGTGCATCGGTATCTTCTTTCTAATCCTATCCTACTTATCTAAGTGCTCAACCGGTTTTCAACATTAGAAGGGTATTTATAACCCCTTGAGTGCACGTAAAATATAAAACAAATATGGATTGCATTGGAAAGCTTATTTTGTTAGGAGAGCCAATCTTCTCGGTTTTCGTACCGATTACTAAATTGGAATAACATATCAACTTTGTTGTAACTTAGCTTCTCTGATAAAGATGATTTACTCAGTTCGAGTAGCCAAGATACTCATTTTGGATAAGCTAATAACTCAGTTCAGAGAAATTTGATTAGTATTATGGTTTATATGTGCATAAACACTACTGCTAAAGAGACTCTACTCGGTAAAATTAAATAACTTATTAAATTGTAGTAACCAATACTTTGAATTAGATCAGCATATCTACTCGTAGAGTACACTTGATTTTTTACAACAAATTTATATATCTGTAAAAGATACCGCTAGAATGAATTTCCGTCCAACAAATTTACTGAACGTGAATATTCCATGGAATTATTCATTTTCTTTTAACATAAAATAAAAATAGCGTAACCCTAATTTTGCAACGCCAAATAACTTCCGGCTCCTGCATTCAAAAGGAACATACATATCAACTTTAATTGCTCATTGCTCAAGTTTCATTCAAGGGGTAATGAACCATTATTTTTAATTGAAAGAATGCATTGCATCTTCCCTATATTGAATGTGAAAAAAGTTTTTTTTTTTAACTTTGAATTTTTAATGAATCAGTGTGTCTCTCACCACAAATAGTAAAATATAGCTTCACAAATAAATTCAAGTTAAATTAGCTCGAAATGAAGTATGCCCTTGTTATGTGTTACTTAATTGGCTTAATAAAATTGCACAGATGGATCCTGCGGAAGAATATTTTATTTTTAATTTTCGTACAAAAGGGGAAGATTTTAATGAATGCGTGTAGCTGGACGGAGGGTAATAGGAGTTGTAATTAAGATATTTTTGCATAACGAAGTAACTATGCAGAGTTATTAGTCTATCTTAAAGTGCTTTATTTTTTTCTTATTATTTCTTGTAATTTTTATTTTTCAAAAAAAAAAAAAAATTATAAAACTATGAACTCAGCTATAACTTTGTTATAGCAAGCTTATACTAGAAGCCCCCAATACCCATGAAGCCGCTCGTATACTGAATAAGGCGATTTCTGGTGTATGCCATAACCTTTACCAGTAAAGCAGCGGTTGTTTTAACAATTTCTACCTGTATTTTGGCCCTCAAGCCTGGTAGGGTTCTTGAACAGTTGATATTAACACGGAATTGAAAAAAAAAAAAACACAAGAAACATTCGAAGGCACCAAGTCACAGGTTGACTACTTCAAAATGACTTGTGATGTGCTTTTTGCTTTCCAGCCGAGGTTATGCTCGTCGGTCTTGCCAGGGTCGTCCTAAAGAAAACACGAAATTCCAGATTTAAAGGTCTTCAAACCTTATTACAAGATCTTTATTGGAAATAACTCTTAAATCTATAACATACAATGTTCTACTACTAATATTTCACTTAATTCGGGTAATTGAACGCTTCACGAGCATCTACTCTTATTTCTTATAGTCTAGCTGCCTCGCATCAGTGATACTGCTTGCTGATGATCTAGATCTGGTACTTGATTACGGGTATTCTGGCTCCTGGTAATTCGACAAGAAACGGGCCCTTTCATTCGGATGTCTGGTTCATGACGGGATCCTTAGGTATAACGCCCCTGGTGGCACTAAACAGGAGGCTAAACGCTCTGGTAGATCAACAGGTTCGAGGCCCCTGGTGGCACTAAACAGCAGGCTAAATGCTCTAGTAGATCAGCAGGTTCAAGGCACCTGGTGGCAATTAGGACATTAAACTTAGAACTAAGACCCCTTACCGCTGGTGGGGGGAAGCCTTAATAAGAAATAGCTGGACAATCTCACTGGTGGGAGGAAGCTCCGCAAAAAGCAAGAAAAGCTAAATGACCAACTCGTCTATACTGCTTGTCTACGACTGGACTTCGAAAGATTTATGCAATCAATTTACTGAGCCGCCTGACTGTATGTATGAGCGAAGAGGTACTTTTCGTTCACCCAAGTAGGTCCTCTTGATGGTTTTCCAGTAGAAACTGAATGTGAACTATATAGGTGGCGAACGAAAAATATTATTGTTTGATTTTTGCGTGACGTCATATGCCTATGGCGTGTGTGAATCTTATTCGGGCTAAGAATAACTCTTAGTATTAATTACAATTCTCGGTATTAATACGGAAGTAGTATAGAGTGGAGCAGCATGGAACGCTTCGTTACAGACTTTTATGAAATGTGGTGCTTTTTGCGAGAAAAAAACATGTTGGGGGAAAATTTAAAAAATGCTAACACTACCAAGTTTAAAGAAAATAGGCATAGCCGTTTAGCTGCAGTCGAAAAGACAGAAGTACAGAATTGCGAGATCCACTCTTACATTCTTCCCTATCATCGTAGTGTCAAGTCTGATCAAAATCTCGAGTTCATTTTTTTTTTTTTTTTTGTGAATGAATAATGTGCCATATAGCAAATTAGTTGCAATACAGTTGCAACTAAAAAATATTCACCACACAATCGCTTGCCAAACCTAACCGACTTGATTGTTAGTAGAAGTGGCAGAAGTAACGAACGGAATATGAAGCGTTGCCTCTGAAAAAGTGTAATCTGGCGCTTACAGTTGTTACGGTTCATAATAAAATTATGCCTTAAGACTCTAGTTATGTGCCACATCATTGCAAAATTGAAAAATTCATTTTTATACTTGAGCAAGGTAAGCAACCAACAGAAGTATCATCTTATAAACCTATGTCTCTAATAACAATCATGGCAGAAGTTAACCAGAAACTGCTCTTAAAAAGGATAAGCAACATATTAGAAGAAGACTAATCCCGAACTATCAGTTTGGTTTTAGAAACAAACATTCCAACTAAATGTTTAAGAAAAAGGATTTTACTCGTAAGTCAATCATGTTCAAATTAATTCTTAGATATTGCTCGAAAGCTTTTGACAAGTTTTGGCACTTGGTAAAAACTGCTTTAGGCCCTTCCGAGGCAGTACTATGCGTATCGTAGCTCAGGACAAAAACTCTTTTTTTGAAAACAAAACAAAGGCCAAACAAACAAAAATAAAAGACGGTTATTTTTAAGTGGAAAAATCTTTTTACAAAAAATCACTATTCCCTCGTTTATTTCCCACGATGTTAACTCTTTCCCGATTTGTTTCCCACTTAACGTTTTACATCTGTCTTTCGTTCTTTTTGGTTCAAACATGTAAAAGCTTAAAGCTATTGTTTCGTTAAAAATATGTTCTTTTTTTTAACATCGAACGCCATGACCTATAATCGTGTCGTTCGATACACTATGAAATACTGAAACCTTACTCAAAGAACCGTTTCCTTAGAGTACGGTACGACCTGAAATACTCGAAACTAAACGAAATTGAATCCGGTGTACCACAATTAAGGTTCCTAGGACCAACCCTGTAGTTTTTATAAACAAGAGATATTCCAGTGGACATCAACGCTATATTGGCCACCGTTGCTGGAGGTACTGGAATATTGGTGACATACAAGCTTAAGCCATTACTGCCAAATACCTTGGAGTGACACATAAGAAAAAAGAGGGAGAAGAACAAAACTTGAAGTACAGAACAAAAATTGTAGGGAACAAAATACTGTTATACAAACGACTGCTAAAACTTGTTTGCACTGTAGGTGTCTAGCTATTGCACTTTTCAAAGAAAATAAATGCTAAACCCATTCAAAAATTCCAAAACTAAGTGCTTCGGGAGTAATAAATGCCCTTTGGTACAAAGGAAATAGCAAATTATAGTGTGACCCTAAAATAGTTGAAAAAAACATGCTATATCACATAATCAGCGACTACAAAGTCATGGAATTGGAAACCATCTTAAATTTACAAACAATGTTTGGAGACTTAGAAGAACCAAGCTTATCCTCTAAAAGCCTTAGGAAAGTATTTCAAATTTAAACCCCAATGTGATTTTAAATTAAGAAAGAAAAATCATTTGTCGATTGTTTCTTCCGGTGGTTTTCGTACGGTAAGAATCCCACATTTTTTGTTACCGAATGTTACCAAGTGTCTTTTGAAAATTTCCTCAAAAAAAAAAAAAAAAAAAAACAAAAGTTCACATAGTTTTAACAATTTCTAGACCAAAAAACTTCGACGACAATAATTTAATTTCTTGCTTGAAGTCCTTTAACTTTTTAACTGTTTATTCTACGAAAAACATTTCTTGTTGCAAAATAAATCAGTTAAAAGTTTCCGAAACAAAATATTTTCTAAAAAAAAAAATGTTTTCGAGTTTTATGACCTTTGTCCTCTTAAAAATTGTCAATGAATTGGGATGTCATCGGATCGATGAGAAACTTTCTCAATTTGCGTGTGTATAAAGAGGTTTGTAACTAACGTCCAATGTTTATGCCAAAATTGAAACTGTTATGGTGTATATTTGTTTTGGACTATATTCAAAACGATATGGTTTAAGCTCTCACTGGGTTACAACATAGCATAATAAGAGTAGTAATAATCCCTTGAATGTGTGCAAATAATGTATAAAAAAAAAATTTTAAGTACAGGAACTTCGAACTTCATCAACTGTAAGGGCACAATAGTTTTTTAGGTTGCAGATCAATAACCCCAATACTTTATTCATTGCGAGCCTATTCGATGGCCACATTACTTCTTTTTTTTCAATCCATGCCTTCTGGCCATAGAATTTGTAGAGAGGGGTCTATTCAACGAGTGTAGTTTGTTTTCTTTAAGGCCAATCGACTGTGCGCCTTTCGAAATGGCTTCTATGCAGCCCTCTTGGACACGTTCGTGGTACGGAAATCAAATATTAGATGGGTCACTACATGTGTAAAATTTATGGAATGTGAGTTCCTCGGGTTATCAGATCACCGCAGAACATTGAAGCAGTGAGAGCTTTAATCTTTCAAGCTTCAGGGCGTTCGGATGATCTCATTGATGATCTTTATTATGAATCTAGCATGAATAAGTTGACCATTGTGCAAGAATTCTACAAACACGACCAACTCTCGAAAGACACAGTCCATAATGTTAAAAACAGTGCGAGCAATTAGAGAAGTAGGAAACATGGAGTGGGAAACATTGAGGAATGCAACTGGCTATTTCACTAGAGCAAAGTTTATGAAAATAATGGTAAAATAATGATAGACATGAAACATTGCGGCAGTGCTCTAGAGATACAAAGATTTTTTAGTTAGACAACAAATATGCTAATTGTACTCGAGTTTTGGAAGAAAAAAGGCAGATCAGTTGGGGTAAAATAATTCCTGCATCGGCGCGCGGCGGAACAAACCCAAACACTTAGCAGCGTTTTTGGCGACGTCAAATGTGTAATCACTTCACAAAAGATGGTCTACGATGTACATACCTAGAACTGAAAACTGTTCAGTCTCTTCGAAGCAAGTGCCACCCATAAAAACTGGCATTGAGAGATAGATACGATTAAGAGACAGTAAACAGCAGAGTTTTCGAAGCATTACATTTTACACGGTTTTTTATCACCCATTGTACATTGCTGTCAAGATCAGAATTTAATGAGCTTAACATACGCTGCTGTTTTAAGTTCACATACGAAGGACAATGATGTGAATCTAAAAAAGAATACGAAAAGCTGAGGGTACTGTCGTCAGCGAAACAATTTAATGGATTAGAAGTTTTAGACAAAAGATCATTTGGAGGGCTCACAGCTGCACCGAACCAAGTCATTTTAAAGAAATCCAAAACTAACGCCAGGATTTCCGCAAAATTGACCTCTATTTAGAGCTGTAATGAACTACATAGTTCATTTAGAGCTATATATGTAGTTCTATTTAGAGCTGTAATGAACTATACATAGTTAATTACAGCTCTAAATAGAGGTCAATTTTGCGGAAATTTTGGCGTTGGTTTTGGATTTTTTTAAAATGACTTGGTTCGGTACAGCTGTGAGCCCTCCATTTATGAACATAAGGGAGAGTGTCGAAGACAAAAGAGGTACACCAGCCTTTATTTTGTGGATATCAGATTTGAAACCGTCCAATACTACCAATACTACTAAACGGTCCGAAAGGTAATTTTTAATCCAACGAAGAAGAGATTCATCGATACCAAATGCACTCATTTTCGATAAGAGAGCTTGATGCCAAACTCTATCAAATGCCTTTGAAATGTTACTTTCTCCAAAACTATGTAAAGGATTGTTCCACTTTTCAGTGAGACTTACTTACAGATCACTAGTGGAGCTATTGCTACGAAAGCCATACTTTGGGTCATTAAGAAGCTTACGTTCCTCAAGATATTTCTTAAGCTGAAAATTGATCAGCGTTTTCATGACCTTGGAAAGAAGGGACGTAAGTACAACTGGACGATAGTTAGAGTTTAAGGAAGATTCGCCTTTTTTTGGGACAGGCTGGACAAATGCTGTTTTCCATCCACTCGGGAACAGATCTGTAGAGTAGGGTATATGGGAAAACTTGCGCAGTAGTTTTCTTGCCTTCTCATTAAAATTACTCGGTTCTTTATTTAGAGATATTGGTTTATTTTTATTTTTAAGAATTCTTGCTTTATTAAACAAAAATCTATTTAGACTTGTTAAGGTCTTACTGAATAAATATCTTTTTCTCGCCAGATTGTTTACCAAAAGAACTATAGTTGTAAGATGTTTCTTTTAATGATTTTTGATAAGTTTCGGGATTAATTCTAATGACTTGAATTTTAAAACGATATCCACAGGTTTTGTAGTTGTAGACAAGGCGCCGAAGCTGTTGTGATTTATTGCAGGCACCTTGCTTTTAATTATTTTTACATTACACTTTTTGATGTCATAGGCAGTCATGCTTTCTATTGCTCCACAAAATATGGTACGCCAATTTAAAGTTTTTATTATTGTCCGCATAAAAATTAAATTATAAGAGAAAAATATTGAGCAGTTTTTGATATCGAATTTTTCAAAAAAAAATTATTTTTCTTTTTCAAAAATTCGATAAATATTTTTGTTTTTAAGTTTTGAAATGCAATATTTTTCAAACTTCTTGGCCGCTTCTCTATACAAAATTTCAATAAAATCCGTTATGTCGATAATGAGAATTTCAAAATTTGAAAAAAAAGCATTAAATAATATGGTAGATACTGTCAGTAATATCTTAATTTCAATTTTTTTCTTGTTAAATTATAGATAATAAGAAATTTTAGGCGCCGTTTTCGAGCAAAATACGATTTTCGAAAAAACATTTGTATAGTGGCACCGTTATTTTCAGGTAAAATAAAATTTCTTTTCTCACATCTTGTAGATTATATTGAGAAACTTTTATTTATCGACATTAAAAAAAAACTAGCGGGGGATTTTCGAAATATTGAGTTTTGAAAAAAAAAAGTTTGAAATTTTTTTTAAAAACCCAAAAACAAATTTTTTTTGGAAAATTTGAATACACAATTCTAATCAAATTTTTGGGGAGCCTTAGCATAAAAAAAATAATCAAAACCGGTTGCACCGTTTTTGAGATCAAAAACAAAAAAATGGTTCATTACTAACCACTTTTCGGAAAAATTTTTTCAACCATTATCAAGCTATACCTAAATTAATTTTTTTGTATCTTTCGTTTGTAAATTTTTGAGAAAAAAAAATCATAAAATTTCGAAAAAATATCGTATGGCAAGTACCGTTATTTTTGGTCTTAAGAAAAAAGAAAAAAATGTGTAGGGGGAAAAAATAAAAATGATATCTACCAAGTTTAAAAAAAATCGGCCGACCCGTTTAGGCTGTAGTCGAACAGACAGACAGACGGATAGACAGGATTGCGAGACCCACTTTATTAGTCTTCGCTATCATCTTATGTCAAGTTTGATCAAAATCTCGAGTTCGATTTTTTTCGGAATGCATAACTTGTCTTATAATTAGTACCAATAAGTCGCAAGTAAAAAAAATATTTTAGTTAAATGAACGATTGAAAACATTTCATATCGGTCTTGGTCTTGTTCGGAACGAAACAGCTGGACAAAAAATGACGTTGATTGAATGAGCGATTTATTGAAAAAGATCGAATCCTTAAACCAATCAATCATTGATAGATATATCTTTCAAATTGAACGATGGAAACAGCTCCAATACCCAAAATGTCAATGCATTTATTCAATTGCCTTTGTTCCATTAAATTGACTTTATTCTGAAGCATATCAACTTGAGCTTTCAATTGAATTATATGCAACCACTTCGTTGATTCATCATTAAACTATCAGCCGAAGGTTTTTATTCCAGTCTTTTGTTATTTGGTAAGTCGATCCCTGTACGTGTACATGTATCACTTCCAATATCTGTGACTTCTGGCGTTCCACAAGGAAGCCACCTTGTACCTTTATTCTTTCTTTTTTTTTTGGATTGCTTATGATATTTCTCTCACATCATAAGACCCTCTCTTTGTCTTAGGTTTGCCGATGATATGAAATAACTAAAATGTATAGATTTGACATCTAATCTAATTTTACTTCAAACCGACTTTAATAGTGTAGTTAGTGTTCTATTCACTTGTGCCCAAATGTGATTATCTAAAGTTCGTCGTAGCTCTGCACCGTCAAATGTAGAGCTGGGTTGCGTTGAATTGTATAGTTGTTAGCCATATTCGAATCAATTCGGTTCAAATCAATTCAACTTAAGAGAAGAAAAAGAAAATATACAAAGTTATAATTAACATGTCAGATTTTTTAAACCGTAATTGCACAAGCCGTCTAAACTCAAAAGGGTGTCAAAACATCCAAAAAATATTGTGACGCGTGGATGAAATATGCTTAAGAGACCTTCTATGGTTACATTAAACAGATTCAACAAGTTGCTAGGTGTCAAAAGTACCTGTTTCCTGTCCTTAAAGTACCAACACACTCTTGTAGACATGACAGTAAAAAAGTGTAACATTTGTACCTACGTATCCTTTTTTTTTCTAGCCTTGTCCATTTCGAGGAAACGTGCCACCTCAAATTAAACTCCATAATGAAGGACCTTCGTAAAAATACTCAAAAAAAGGAAACAAAAAGAAGAACACGAATTAAACCTCCCCCTAATTATTTATCTGAACTATGTGTACTTTGCTAAATACTTACGACCCACCTCATAAACACGACGACAAAACGCCAAAATAACGAACCATAAATTAACTACAACTGTGCTCGCACATTAACTTAACGACCTCGCAGCCATCCTTTAAGCATCCCACGCTAAAACTCCTCCACTACCTCTACCACAAGTCCGATCCCTTTAATGCAAGTCCTTGGCTGTCTATGCGAGAAGCCATTTTTGATACAGTCACATACACATATTGAATATTCAAATGTATAGGTATACAGGATAATTCGTTGGCCGTTTGCTTTTCGCTCTGAACGGTATCGCTTCCTTCTTATTCGGTTAATCTCTGTTTACTTTTTTTGTTTGGTTCCGTTGTCTATCGTGGTTGCATTGCATTGACTACAACGTGGTTCGCCTCGCACTTTGTAAGACTCACACCATCATCCCCAAGATAATATCCAGAAGTATGGGGGACATTTTGGCGACAACGACGATATTAAAACGTTGTCTCGTTGCAAGAACCTGAATTTGCATTTGTGTTGAGCTCATCCTTGAAGGAGGAAAAAACAAAGGAAGCAGCCGAACACACACAATCAGAATCATCCAAAGGACTTTTGAGCTTAAAAATGTGGAATCATGAAAGCGAGAAGTCCCAGAATAGAAATAAACACTCCAATATACATAAGCCAAACGAAACGAAACTCTTGTAATAATCATTCCTTAAAAAAAGAAAGGTCATTCGGATAGTAATAATATGGATAGCTTAGGAACGTCTCGCAGCGCACAAAAAAATAAGCTCTAAGCTATTGTTTAAATTTATCAAAAATATTATCCTTTTTATTAATGATGATGATAATGATGATGCCGGTTGTGCAGAGAAACTCCAGAACACAACTTCAAATGCAGCTCTCCAATTATTATAACTTGAAACATTTGGCTTAATGTTAACGGCTTCGGAAAGCACTAAGCTCCTCAACAACCAACCAACACTCTAGCCGAGTTTTTCCTAATGATTATGCCAGCTCAGTTGCTATTGTTATGCTCCCGCAGGATTTTCCGACACGCGCTAATTAGAGAATTTAAATTCGCTGTGCATCCAACCCTTCCCCGAGAAGACGACTATTTGATGCGGTAGGATAAACACCAGCAAGGACAACGACAACGACAACAACAACGATATCATAACCAGACAAACAAAACAGAAAAACATACAACTTTCCTTGCGAATGAGAAATAGTGATGTCCTTCCTGTTAAAATGGAAATTTCATACCTACCTCTACCTAAGTTGTGTAATAATTTTTCTTTTTCAGTTTAACTTTCTTGTTTTCCTTACCTTGAAGGATATTTTTTCCTGTTTTTTATTACTGGCCTCTAGAGCTGAGGACGAGGTGAAGTTTCGTGGGGATGAAGCTGAATGCAATTTAGGATTATGGCCAAAGTACGTCTAAGGGTTCAAAGCAGAAGAATAAACAAAAAAAAAAAAATGCCACCTTAAAGGAGTGCGGTAGGGAATAAAATCATTAGTGTCGTTTATTAACTTACCTTTAAGTGTGTGGGTGTGTACATAATTTTTAATAGTTTTTCTTATGACGTACTAAACACTGTTTTTTTATGCACATAGCTCCAGATGTCAAAGCAACAGCTTACAAATTCTTGACAAAAATCACAGGTGGATGCTTTATTATGAATGCCTTTTCGCTTTTATTGCGGAAGGTAATTTGATCCTTTTGTGTAATGCAAGCTTTTTTTTTCTCTCAAGTCACTTCTCTGATCTGAATCTGTAGTTTAATAAGAATTTACTCTACAGATTTTTATGAAATTACTTAGTAATAAGAAGCCAAGGCGTATTGATGGTTGAACGTATAGGAACTGGAGTATTTTTCAAAGGATTTTTTAATAATAAAAACTTTCTCTTCAGAAATTCAAGCACATACTCTAAAGAGTGGTATTTTTGCTGAAAGTCCTTAGTAAACTTAAGCAGTTTTCTTGCGTTGAACTGAAAACATACATATATGTATATCCCGCCCCGTCTCATGTTTGCAAGGAACTTCATATACTGGAGCCTTAAATTATGATTTATTTTATTTATTTCGTTTGCTTTAACAGTAAAATAAGAAATCTTATACTATATATAGTTGAAAGCTTCAAAATTATTACAAATCAAAGAAAGACAATGGATTAGACAATGTTTAAGTATACAAAGGTACTATTTAAATATAACAAGTGGTTGAGTTCAATCAATTGCTACTTATAATTTATTTTTATTTTTCCAAAATTTTCATTTAATCAAATAAAATATATGTGAAATTATGCAGCTGAGCCTATATAGACTGGAAATGAGAAAGCAAATCTCCCCCAAACTGTGCCTCACTCCTCAATATCCTAACATGCCTTGGTAAACAGTTCCACAAGCGATGAGCATTTATGAAGAACTGCCTCTTGGGTACTAAATAATTGTATCACGAATGACTTAGTGTATAGGGATCTGTTCGAGGAACTTAATATTAGCCTATCGAAAAGGTAGTGAAGTTGATTCGTTTGGATAACATTAAATAATAAAATGCACGACTGGATCGCACGAACTTGCTCTTATGTAACAGTACTTTGGGATCTAAAATATGTAGATACATTTTATAAAAAAATAAGACATGGATAAGCCGTGTGATTTCCGAAAAAGTATTAAATTACGTAAACAAAGTTTAAAAATCGTTTTACTAAAGCAATTTTTTATATAACAAATTTCGTTCAAATTTTTCTAGAACAAAATTTTAGATTTAGAAACTAATTTAAAAAATAATCGTTCACACGTTTTCAAGATATTGATTTTTCAAAAAATAAATTGGATTTTTTTTTTGTTCAAAAAACCCATAAAATATTTTTATATACAATATTACTTTAAACTTAAGGAGGCTCCTGGTGAAAATGTTTAATTAAAATAGTTAGTAACGTTAATAACCGTTAATAACATTTTGCCCCAAATTTTTTTTTTACCATGTTCATAATATCACACCCATTTTTTTTTTTATCAAAATCGTGAAAGCCGTTTTCGAGATAAATAAGGTTATGCATTACGGGTGTATGGGAGGTACCGTTAGTTTTGGAGCTAAAAAAAATTCAATTTCCCCTTTAGGGAATCACCGAAGACCCTTAAGTACCAAGTTTGAAGAAAATAGGCCTAGTGGCTTAGGCTCTCGATTAAGGTACAGACATACAGACAAACATACAGTCTTTACAGGGTCTTAAAACAGTCCATTTCTATGTGACCATCGTGAAATTTTTCCAAGATTACTGTTGATGGTATTAGCGTAATCTACAATTAGTCCAAGAGGACAGCAATGACGCAATTAAACATCATCAGCATACCTTTGGACATAAGAGGATGAAATATTTGAGCAAAGTTCGTTTATTTAGGGAGAGAAAAGCAGGTATAGATCCTTGGGGGGCTCCTCCTACTATTGGTAAAAAAAAAACTCGAAATTTTTGGACCCACCACAACCGCTTTTTTTCTGTTTACAAGGTAATACGATAATAAACTGACAGCGGAAGTTGACCACTTATACAAGCTCCAGAGTTTGTGAAGGAGTATGAAATTATCAATAGTATCGAAAGCCTTGACAAAATCAAGAAGAACGTGGAATGTGACATGATCCTCGTCAAGGGGCCGTCAATGTTTATAACAACAGAGGTGCAGCTATGCTTTTGACGAAAGCCGGAAGAACTCTTTCAAACATTTTGGAAAGAAACGGAAGGACGGCAGTAGGTCTAAGATCATTTCCATTACGGTTTTTAGGGATAGGTATTATTTAACCCGATTTCCACTGGATCGGAAAAACCCTATCATAAGTATAGTATTGAAAACATGTGTAATATAAGGCAACATCACAGGTAGTATGGCCTTGATGAACACAGGATGAACTCCGTCAATTCCAATAGCGTTCGCCTTAATTGGCAAGAAGCATTCAAATGTGATACTGGAATCTACACAAGAGAAATCAAAAGTATCTTCAACTAATAATGAAATGTAAGAAAAGTTATTAACAGTACTAAATGTCGTATCAGTTGAAAAAGAAAGCGGTAAAGAAACAAATTTTCAATTGAGTTCATCAACATTAGTATTTCCGATGTCAACACGATTTTTCTTACCAATTCCCATTATTTTTAAATTTTACAATAATTTTCGCCCATTTACTGGCGGGCTCAGAACACTATTACATATGTATTCTTCCAGCTCTAATTTTACTGACAACCAAGTTCCGTAACCTGCGATAGATTTGACTGTGAACACTGAGCTCCATTGCTTATATAGGTACTTCAGCACTTTGAAGTTAAAGAGATTGACTTGATCATTTGAACAGGAAAAGTTATAAATAAGATCCCAATTTACACTCCCCGTATCTCGCTCAAAAAATTCATAATCGAAAAATATTTTCTTCAAGTAATTTGAATGAAGGCGTGGTACTTAAGTACATTAATAGGCATATATTCTGAACTAATAATGCGATCACTTCTTTCACTATCTGAAATGATAGTAAATGATGTCTTTAGAATTCAGAATCTGAACAGATTTTCTACTTTTTTATATATAAAAGTCATGGATTGATGAGCTCTCTTCTTTAATAGTGTAACAACGGAAACCCGATACTTAGCTCTTCAGATAAGGCAAATACAACTCACAGTACAACTTGTTGCTGGTTTTACATAACCAAACAGCAGCATTGTCCTTTCTTTACTTGAAAACATAAATCATTCAATGTGGAATGTATATTTCCGCAATCCTACACTAGCAAGAGCTTTTCCAGATCTTGATATAAACAAAACCACTGATGGTCCTCATCCATATGGTACACTTGACATTCTTCTTAAATGGCGGTCTTTCTGGCCGTGCCTAAGATTTTCCATAGCTTCTTCTGTTCTGGAATCTTTCCCGAAAGAAGGAAAACAACATTCATCCAGCCTGTTCTTAAAAAAAGGCGATCTTTCTCTCTTCCTTCCATCGACCAATTTCATTTTCGACCCTTGTTTCCATATCTCAAAAATGGAAAGCTTCTTAATGACTGGCAAAAAAGTTTCTAAAGCAATCGTTCCACTAGTAAGTAATCTGATAAATTGTCTCAACCAAGAATGGAACAGATCTGTTTTGAAGAAAGTAAGATTAATGCGCTTGATTATACTTAAGCATTTAATATTGGCATTAAGCCCTCTTATAGAAAAAGTGTGAAAGTGGTTTCAATGCAACCTGTATTCTTTGGATTACGAATTACCTCCTGGATCGTTCTAACGACTTTAGCTTCAACTTCCCACTCTCTTTCTCAAATACATGTTCATTTCCTTCAGAATTGGAATAACAACGTATCGTACGATGAGCTCATTAAACTCTGATTTTAACAGTATTGGTAAATGTGGTACACAAAATTGTGAGGAGTGAAAAGCTTCAAAAACTCAGTGCTATCTACTTTCATTGTAGCAAAATGTACCCTTAATGATATTGTTCTTGAATGGAATTTGCATGGAAGAAGCCGAAAAGCTTTCAGTACTGGGTATCTATGTATGTCGACGACGGTCTTTGGTGGAACACCCCCTTGCCGAAAAGCCAACATTTGCAACATTTTATTTATTGACTTACCACGCAAGGTAGGCAAAACTACTACTGCACAATTACAACCAGCAACGTTTCGAAAGCTGCATTAACCTGAGTAGGAATAACCTAAGAATAATAAAAGGTATTCTAAAGGACACTGCAAACTTAGAAGACACCTAAGTTTACTTGGTGTGGTAAACAGTGCCACATGTAGATTCTGCAACATGCATGAGGAAACACCGGACCATATACTGAGAAAATGCTGTCCACTCATGCACCAAAGGAAAAACCATCTGGGACAATACCAGGTAGAAGAGAAGAAACCCTAACCTCTCTAAAAGTGCCCCCAACACTAAGACTCCTAAAAGCAATAGGTTTGGAGGAGGAACTGTAGGATGAGCAAGCTCATCATTTTTAAGCGGGGGCACAATAGATCTACTGGTCGCAGTGCAATAACACCTAATAAAAATTCATTCGTTCATACCACGCGAGTCATAATGATAATGCATATGCGATTGCAGATAATTTTAAAAGCGATATCTATAACTAGGAAAGAAACCATGTTAATCAAAGTGTTAATGATGGGGAAAATATTCGATAAGTCGTCTAACGAAAATTAAAGGTGGACTCTTTAGCAGATCTGAAGATGGCAGAATCTAAATAAATGAGAACATCTGGTTTAAGTTATTTATTTTTATAACATTACTATTTAACAGTGTTCCAACTAAAGAGACCTATTCGCTTGATAGTGCTTTCAACAAGTGACTTGGTTTCCTCCACTCAGCTTCAGATGAAATATAGGTTTCTTTATTTGTTATCTTATCAACAACGGGAACTTGTTTACCACTTTTTGGTACTTTCAGTTAAAGTTTTGGCTGAATGTTAAATTGTTTACCGAATTTGCACTTCTGCGAAATCAATTTTTTGTGCAAAGTTGTCAACATTAGTGTACATACATACAGTACCTTTGCAAAGAAAAGACCCTCTCGAATCACCCTCCATATATTTCAACTATAAAACTGGTCCGAAAAGGGGCTAAAATTTAAGTCGAATAAGTTGTAGTTTAGAGTAACCAACCAAAGCATACGAGTAATAGGTTCCTAAGAGCTAAAAAAGTAATGGTGGAGGTGGAGGCAATGAAAGTGCTGACGAGTTGGCAAGAATAGGATCAAAAATTGATCTTTATGAGGCCGTTTAGGAAATTCCTGTAATCTTAAACAGGTGATCAAGAGTAAAGTTCTATAGCTATAACAAACAAGAGATGAAACTCATTCGATTCCTGTCTTATAATCAGAAAACTATGGCCTAGTTTCAGTAAACAAAAAACCGACGACGTTGTTATCCAACTTAGTGAGCATTACCACCGGACGCAACCAACTAGGTTTCTTACCACAAGAAAAAGATGAAACTCAGTATGGACGGCTTATGCAGCGAATGCGGGAATGAAAAGATCTACCTGTGTCACTGCCCTGGGCTATATCATCTGAGAAACAGGCACCTACTGAGACACTTCTTCAACGATTTTAAGGAGCTCTCTGACATTGCAAGCAAAAACATATTAAAATTCCTAAACTCTTTTAACCAGCCGGCCACGAGGCTGAAAATCGCCTCCAATTATAGTCAAAAGGGGTGAAAAGGAATAGCCCATTCAACTTAATCACCAATACTGACTAAACAAACGAACATATACACCAAACACTAACCTATCAAACTTACCTTCCAGACGTTGCAAGGAGACAAATGCTCCTACGGGCCTGGTGAAGGGATGATTTCTCAAGTGGTGGTAAAGGCATCTACCATTCTTCAACCAGGTGATTATGTAACTACAGACATTTCTTCAATGACTTAGAAGTACCATCCGGATTTTCAGGCTATAGCTTGCTGAAACTCATAAACACTCACAACGGTCTTGAATGACACTGGAATATCATAGGTTTCAATACATGAGAGTCACAATCCCTAGGTTATCACAACGGATCTACATTGATTTAAGTGTGACGGTAAGAAGACGAGTAGACGTTTTGAAAAGTACGAGTATTAATCTATGAAAAATTTTGTCAAAAGCGTTTCTAAGATTGTTTGAAGAAATATCCATTGCTTTCTGTTTTCAAAAGTTTTAGAAGGTAAAGAATACAATTTCAACAAAGTAACTGGCTTAAGATCTTCATTTGAAAAACTAATGCCGAAGTCGAGGAACGCATGGTGTCTACGTAAATTAAATGCTTAAGATATCAAAGGGAAAAAAAATGAAGAAACTGTGTTCTAGTTTAGAAACAAAATTGAAGTCTTCTTGAAATAGATTAGGATAAAGAAGAAACCAAAGCATTAGAAATAATGGATATAGCTTTTTCAGCACTTGGTCGAAGGGCATATTATAAAGCAAATAATCTAAATCAAGAAGATAATCCACTTTCTGTAAATGAGGACATATATTTGCATCTACCAGTTTAGATGAGGGAGGCTTGATCAAGAACTATATTACATGTTCTTATAGCTTAGTAGCAGAACTAATCAAAACGATGGCGATGTTGATGTTTATGGTAGAGAGCATGCATAAAACTTATCCAACAACCATGGGTAGAATGAAGCCTATCCAAGGACTCCACTATCAGCTTCATACACCTCATCAACTAGAAAGCTGTTCCTATATGTTCCACAAGAACTAAAGATGCATATGAGATCTTTTCTAACGCACTATGCTAGCGTCTTAAAAGCCTTAGACTCTTTAAAAACAATTCTCCATGGCACCATGCTTTGTAGTATAAATCAAGTCTCTTTGTAACTTTGGCGTTTTAATCAATTCTATTAAATTGACACCAAAATGTTTCAAAAATTAGACTATATGTAAAAGCGAGATTTTAATTGTCCTATGGAATGATGCAATCGATATATTCTTGAAGAAATAAAATAGCTTGACTTCTGTCAATCTGACGTATGATATTACTAGATGTCCATTGTCCATATCATATGAGTAGCATTGGGCTACTAGAATCAATCGACAGAAAAACATATCAACAACAGCAGCGACCAAAATGGATGGTATTGGGTGTTTTTCTTTTTTAGTTCAGAGTAGAACCTGAACTGTGAAACAAAAAATCGTGTTTCTTTTTTAGCTCAGAGTGTATAACAGTTCAGATTTGTGTTTCTTTTTTCGTTTAGAGCGTGTTCAGAGATTGTTCAGAGCGCACTCTATGAGCTCGATATAAAATAGCTGAGTAGAGAGAGTTAAATGCTGAAATCATTCTGACAGACAGGAAAAAAACTCAAAAACTCGCGTGTGTTTATAAAATAATTCAGTGCTCTTAGAACACGCTCGATTCGGAGAAAGTTCAGAGCATGTTCGACATGCTCGTGCTCTGTTCAGTGCTTTACTCTGAATGAAAAAAGAAAAACGCCCATTGAGGAAGGAAATAGATACATTTATTTTTAAAACAATGTAGATATATTTTAAGACTTAAAAATCAACCCAACTTTCAAGAAGGCTTATATGTAGCTACTTCCTCCATATATCAAAAAGAAATTGACTTTGTGAAAATATACCCTCTAAGAATCAAGTATATACTACTAGTTGATCACAAAAAAAAACTCCAAATACAAGATTGAGCAATATTCCATCCTTTTTTTTTTTTTGTCTTTGCAGCAGAAATGAAAAACATATTTTACATTGACACAAAATTGTATCTCGACACATCTACTGCCATAAAGCTCGTCACAAAAACATCGTTTTTCATATTTGAAATTGTCGTATAGCTCTGAGTACTTCCACAATTTTCAAGATGTATCCATTGAAAAGAATTGACTGACACAAGCAAAAAGGGGCCGGAGGAAGCTAATGCAATGCTAAGGCCTGAAAGAAGCAGGACTAAGTTTAAACTTTGATTTAAAATTTGTTTGGAAACAATATTTCAAATATAATGAAAGGTTTGATTAAAAAATCATTATGTTAGAAGGTAAGTTAATTGAAAAAGTTGTAGAAGTCCTTGAAAGGAGACACATGCTTTCGAAAAATTTAAATTTTTGTTGGCCACTTCCCCTTAAAAAAATGATGAAAGTATTTTAAAATAATTCATTACACATTTTTATTTAAATCAGTTGCTCCCGAAATTCGCCGTACGTAATAAACGTCGTTTCTTAAGTTAGAATTTCGGCAAATGTATAATAAAAGCCATTCAAAGTTGGTAGAGACATAATGCTAAGCACAGAAGACGTTTAAGGAATACTGCTTCCTTTTTTGTGAGAAATATTCAGCCTGTTGTAATTACAGTACCTCTTCTAATTAATGCATTGTTCTCTAGTGCTATAGACTTGCGCCTGCTGTTCGAATCCCAGCCAATAGACACAATTAATTTTCTTCTAGTTAGGCAGTGAGAAATCCTCTAAATGTAAGTATAGATACTTTGACATCAAAAAGTGACTCTCATCTTAGCCGTTCGGATTCGGAGAAAAATTAATGCTAAGTTCTCTCTAATAAGGCTGATTTAGAACTTGCATATACTACTACGAGCAAATGACCAAATTAATTTATCTATTAACGGGATAGATAAATATTAATATAAGATATACAGTAGTACCTTTTCCTTTGGCATAATTGATAATGCTGCAAAAATGTTTTTTTGGGGGTACTGCTTCTTGCGAGGAATTGACAAGTCCTCTACGAAAAGTGCTGCTCATTAGCGGTTCGGAATTGGCAGAAAAATGTAGGTCCTTTCTATTCCTGGTAACAAGCGCAGAGTAATGGTTGAGAGTAGTCACTTGGTCCTGGTTCTCTGCAAGCTGTTGCACTACCAACTTTATTGATTTACAAATATAAAGCCCGAATATGGTTATTAAATATCATATCAACATAGTGGTGGCTTATCAACATTTTTGATAAACTGTGTATTATATTCGTTTCTAAACGGCTCAGCCGATTCTCTTTAAACTTTGTAGATAGTATTTTTAATTTTCCCCCCACACGTTTTCTATTTTTTTAAGACCAAAAATAACGGTACCTGCCATCCAGTGATCCAGTGGTGCCACTTTATTTTAATTGAAGTAGATGTACTTCATTTTTGCAAAATATTTTAAAATCTACTTCTTACTTCGCACCTTCATCAAAGTACTGAAATCTACTTCATTTTATAAATCTGTATTTAAAACTACTTAAATTTTACAAAAAAAAAAAAAAAAAAATCTACTTCGTTTTCTATATTTCACTCTAAGTATGTGTAACTCCAACTCCATAAATTACCATAAGAAAAAAAAGAAGGTGAACACAGTACAAATACACAAATGAGTAATTTCAAAAAGCAAAGAAACTCAACACACACATGTGAACACGAATCCTTGCTTGCGTGTTTTTTTTATGAATAAATTTATTTCTTATATACAAAATTTCTTTAAAATTAAAAGAAATGTATTGACAATTTTAAGTATTTAGTAATATACATTTAAGGAAAACATTTTTCGTATACAATATTATTTCAAAATCAAAGAAGCTCCGATGATCGAAATCGATAGAGTCGGAAATGAGAAAGATGAAAATAAAAAAAAAAAAAAACAGATTATACGACAGGTACTGTTAACAACATTTTTTTACCAAAATGTAGACCGCATTGTTTCGGCATCCAAAAACTTTGTCTCAGAAGCCGAAGCATCAGTGCCACCGTGTAGTAAATGAACAGAGTGATAGATAGGAAAGTCGTGACTTGTAAGGTGGAATAATGGGATATCTCTCGTTGTACGAAAGATCAGACTGAGATATTCTACCATTGACTCTATGAAGATGATTTGAATCTAGAAATGGACTGAAAGAAATAATAGTACCTACGATTGAAAGAAATAATAGTAAGAATAGAATAGTGAATATTCTTGAGGAAAAGAAATCCTTTTAGACAGGAGAATTAAACAATTTCTAACGAAGTTCATTTCTTGAGGTATTATGTTGAGTGAGGTGTATTCGTGTTTGTTTCCTTTTGCAAGTTTAAAGTAAAAACGAAATATATAAAAGGTAACACGCATCGCGCGGGGTAAAGTAGAAAAACGTTCGAGAATATCTTCTTGACTTTGCTGGACTACTAGGGAGTTGACAGTATTTTGCTCGGGATCTTCGACACGTGGGTCAATTGAACTTGTCTCGGGCCACTGAGAGATTGGTTGTCAGAGCCATGAAGGGTCTTTTCACCAACGCATTTTATGATGCAAGTCTGAGGGCGTTAAGTCTAGAGTCGCTAAATCTGCTGGATTTTCAGCCGACTTATCATGTCTCCACGGGACGTTGCCAACGTTATCTAAGATTTCGCTGGTACAGTTCGCAATAAATGTTTTCCATACTCATGGTGGTTTTTTAAGCCACGCTAAGACGATGGTCGAATCTGTCCACAGAAAGGTATTATACGAGAGAACTGGGAAATTTTAAATATAGGATCTAATCAGTTTAGAACGTAGGAGTGCTCCACACAATTCAAGGTATGGCAACGACACGGATTTAATAGGAGCCACTTTTCATTTCGCACAGAGCAAATGATAAGTTATAGTTTAGTTCCATCAGATTGATGGACGCGTATGTAAAGCGCTACAGCGTATGCCTTTTCAGATGAATTACAGAACCCATGAAATTGGGCTTCCGACGAGGGGGAATATTCTACCCAGCGAGGAATTTCGATTTCTTGTATATCTGTTAGCGATTCAGCAAACCTTTTCCAAATTTGAAAGGATTCAGATTTTAGAGGCTCGTCCCAAGCAGTATGATCACTCCAAACTTGTTGCATTAACATTTTTGCAATAACTACAACCGGGGCTAATCAACCCGCGGGATAAAATATTCGGACAATTTCAGAAAAACTCCTCATTTAGTGCGACTCTCCGGTAAAAATTTTTTTTTGACATTCTTTTCCTTTTTGGGTTTTTCTATATTTTCGTTTGATTTTTTAATTTTGTAAAATTTTACTTTTATACAATTTATTTAATAAAACAAAATAATTTTTAAGAACGCACTAAGAATAGGCGATCTCGGCAAGTCGTTTTACAAGAATGAAAATGAAAAATGTGCAAAAGCACAAAATGTCCTCCACGATTGAAGGCACTAATAACCGGTATTTTGTAAATACTGGGAAACTGGGATGCGTTCAAGCGTGGAGGTATTTATAAAAAGAGTCAGACGTGTTCATGCATACTGAGATTGTTTGCCCTCAGCATTCCGACCAAAATGCGGACAGCGGATTTCGCACGTGAGACTGAATGCGGAGTGGCGACAAATATGCATGAACAGTCTACACATAATTTTTTTTATCAAAATCATTAGAACCATTTTCGAAATAAAAATTATATTTCATAATTTAATAATAAAGAAGCGAGCTAAAAAAAACAAACCATTTAATTTTCTCCTCTAGCCTACAGGTTGCGGTACAAAGACATATAAACAGACGGAATCACTACTTTTTTGTTTTGTAATGTGAACTGATGAAAATTTCGAGTTCAATGTTTTCTACAAGTAAAAAGTCATTTTAAAATTTTTCTCAATTTACTTCACTTTCTTCTTCAAATCTACCACGAATTTTTTTCCAGAAGTGGCAACGCTACTGCCATCCGAATTTTTTCTCGAAATCTTGTTAATATTTTTTTCCCAAAATCTGTTCGAGATATTTTTTAAAAAAACTTAAAAAAATTTTACTTAGTTAAAGCTAGCTAACGGTTGAAAAAAAAATCAGGAAAATGGTTATTAATGGTATAGTCCCCATAGAACAATTTATTTTTGTTTTAATTTTCTTAAAAACTGTTCAACCGATGTTTATCATTTTTACTTGCGACTTATAGGTACTATGTAATGTATAATGTATATCTAGGGCAAGTTATGCATTCGTAAAAAAAATCGAACTAGAGATTTTGATCAAAGTTGACATTACGCTAAGTGCTAGGTGTTCTACTTGGCTGATTTATTTCAGTAGTATATAGAATTTGTACGAGTATTATAAAAATCTTCACATTATGAAGATAGCGAAGACTAAAAAGGTAGGTCTCGCAATTATGTCTGTCTGTCTGTCGGTTCAACTACAGCCTAAACGGCTCAGCCAATTTTCTTTAAACTTGGTAGATATTATTTTTAATCTTATCCCCCACACGTTTTTTTTTTTTTTTAAGACCAAAAATAATGGTACCTGCCACACGAATTGTTTTCGAAATTTTATAAATATTTTTTTTTTCTCAAAAACAGTTCGACAGATTTAAATTTTAAAATCACAACAAAATTTAGTTTAGTTAAAGCTAGGTAATGGTTGAAAAAAATTTTCCGAAAAATGGTTGTTGAAGGTACCCCCTCCATGGAAGCATTTTTTTGTTTTTCTCAAAAACGGTAAACCGAATTTGATCATTTTTTTTTTTGCTAAGGCTCCCCAAAAACTTAAATAGAATTGTGTATTCAAAGTAAAAAAAAAAAATTTTGGATTTAAAGAAAAAAACAAAAAAATTTGTTTCAAAACTCAATATTTCGAAACCCCCATGCTAGATTTTTTCAAACTTGATAAATAAAAGTTTCTTTATATAATCTACAAGATGTGAGAAAAAAAAATTATTTTACCTAAAAATAAAGGTACCCACCATACAAATATAATTTGTATTTTGATAAAAAATTTTTTCTTTCAATAAATAAACGATCTTTAATTTAATAAGAAAAATTTTGAAATTAAGATATTACAGCTTGTAGCTACGAGTATCTACCATAGAACCATTTTTTCAAATTTTGAATTTCTCATGATCCACATAACGGATCTTAATGAAATTTTTTTATAGAGAAGCTTCTAAAAAGTCTTAAACACATTGAACACTTTAAAATAAATATTTTTTGAATTTTTGAAAAAAAAATTATTTTTTCTTTTTTTGAAAATTCGATATCTCCGAAACGGCTCAATATTTTTTTTGTAAATTTAATTTTATTTGAACAATAATAAAAACTTTAAATTGGCGCTCCAAAATTTTTTCTTAAAAATCTTTTAAAAAGTTAGTATATAAAAGCTTTTTTTTTTTTAAGAAACCACTACAACGACTTATAATTTTTGTTCTTGCATAAATTCATATTTGCACAGCATGCTGTTTTTGTCTCTTACTACTAAAAGAATTTAAAAAATTAATGTTATCCTTTATGAACAGGTTTCTCTAATAACATTCCTTTTTAAAATTCCTAGTCTATTACATAGGAGCAAGTTCGTGCGACCCAGTCGTGCATTTTATTTATGCTAAGACTCTCCAAAAGTTTGAATATGCGCATTAAAATTTTCAAAAGACATTTTTTTGGAGTTTAAAAAAAAAATCAATTTTCAACTCAATATTTCGAAAATATTTCGATTTCCCTCTTAAACCTGGTTTTTAACAGTTTCTTGTTACAATCTACAAGTTTTGAAAAAAAAAATAGGTTATCTCAAAATAACACTACACAAATTTTAAAAAATGGTTTTTGAGAATCGTATTTTATTAAGATGGTACTGTGATAGTGCCTAACATAGAACCATCTTATTAAATTATGAATTTCCCATTATCGGCGTAACGGATTTAAATTCAAAAAAATCTGAAAAACATTGCACTACACTGAGAAAACTGTACTATGAGTTATTTAAATAGAAACATGTTTAATTATATGTTTAAATAAGGACAAACAGAATTCGTTTATAACTAAACTCAAATCTGTTTAGATTCGAAAATACTATTATTTTTCAGTAAAATATGTTTAAATCAAACTCATTCATGTTTAAAAATTTCATTGAGATCTGCACTTCATTTTTTGTATGTATTCAAATTAGTTTGAGTTTGATTTTTAAAATGCATGTTTAATTTATTCTACTTACTTGAAAATTTTAATATAAAATGAACATGAACGAGTTTAATTTAGATATAAACGGAGTTGAAATATTTACAAGAGTAAGAGATTAAACATAAATGTTAAATTCAAGCCCGAACAAGTTTGAATTGAATTAAAATGAGGTAGCTAAATACATAACTTTTCTTATTTTTGGCATCGAAAGTCATGGAGTGTGTTTATGTTCCGCGAGTGTTTGTGATCTTACTAAAGTGAGTAATTTATAAAAAAAAATCGTGAAATATTTGATATATGTATACCAATATAATGTTAGATACCTGTTTCACGCAAGAACAAAAAGGTTAAGATTACTGGAGGAGTGGAAGTTAATATCATTGTTCCCTTTTCTCTATTGAATGTAAGTGTAAAAAAAAAATATTTGTTTCAAAAACTGATTATTTGTAAAGTTTTTTTTTTAATACTGATTAATAAGTATGTATTATATTAAATTATCATTTGACTTCTATTTTCTTTCCAAAGGATGACCAGAAGATGACGAAAGAAGCAAAACAAGCAAATTCCAGAAGACAAATTACATATTATATAAACCAGAATTTGACGAAGATGTTCTCAAGATGTGACAAAGATGAGATCTCAAAGCACTCCACAACAATTTAAATACTTTTTGGAAAAATGTAATGACAAAATGTTACTTAAAATAAAAATATAAATACATATGTAGGTACTTATTATATAATTTTTATTTGTGTTGAGTAATTTTTTTAATTTCTGAATTTCTGAAAAATCTGAAGTAAAAAAAAAATTAATATGATTCTATTTGAAACAACATCAAATAAAGTTAATAAAAACAAAGATAAGCATGTTTAAATCAAATAGAAAACGAGGTAAATTTAAACCAAATCATGTTCAAATCGGGTCAAACATGGGTTAATACGTTTCTATTTAAATTAAATAGATATCGATTCCATGCCAAATCGTATGTGTTTGAGTTTGATTTAAATATGAATATGTTTGATATTTTTCTCAGTGTACAAAACTAAAAAAAAAAATATTTTTTGAATTTTTGAAAAAAAAAGCAATTTTTTGTTGTAAAATTCGATATCTTAAAAACGAGTCAATATTTGTTTTGAAAATTTAATGTGTATTCAAACAGTAATAAAAAATTAAAGTCAGCTTCCAATTTTTTTTCTAAAAAAATGTTTTAAAAATGTTGTATGTAAGATTATTTTTGTTTTAAGAATCCGCTACAACGACTTTAATTTTTGTTCTTGCAGTAAATCATAATTTCGTTAAGAAATCACATGCAATTCTGTTCTTATCTCTTAATTCTGGAAGACTTAAAAAAAAGAATTTTATGCTTATGAACATTTTTCTCTAATAACTCGTACTATTAGATACATTTTTAAATTCAAAGGCGCAAAACGTTGCTTGTTTAAGGAATAAAACCGGCTCTACTTAACACAATCGTTTAGTTTGGAGATTTTGTCTAACTTTTTTAAAAATTTAAACACGTTAGACAACTCTTCTAACTAATGTGGGTTTTGCAAGAAAACTTAAGTGAATCTACGTTGAAAAGCCCTAAATTTGACAGAACTCAAACATAACAACAGACAAAAATTAAGAAGAATACAAACAACTTCATGTTAAATAATTTTTCGCCGATAAAACTACATTTTATATATAAAACTTACATACAGATTTGAATTGTTTATACATTTTTAAAATTATTTTAGACTGAATTGAAGAAGGTATATATCGCTAATTTACAAAATAAAAACTCAGTTTTGTTTTTGCAAGGATGATTTGGCTATATTCGTACATGCATATTTATGTATGTTTATTTGTAGGTACAGATTTGTTTGTCCATCACCTGCCACAATATTGCTAAATTAAAGATCGTGGAGTAATTTTGTATTATTATTTCGCAATTCTAATTCTAATATTAATATTTTATTAATATTAAACATTTAATATTAAACATTTATTTATAGATAAAGTATACTCTTAAAAGATATAATAGCTTTTTGCTACTATTAAAGTTAGACGAGCTCTTTAACGTTAAAGTACAGTTTATGTCGTTAAAAATTTACAAAAAGTCGGTTCTCGTCATATACATAATATTAGACTCCAATTCTAAAATTGATTTACAGCAGGTTTTAAATATTTAAAAATTTACGCCAAAGTGTTTAAATTAAAATATAAATATCAACACTTTAAAAAAAAGTTCTTCTTTTCTAGCTATTAATTTAATATGATATTTAATTCTTCGCAAGCAAAAACGATGGTCAGTATAAGGAGGACTGTTATGATAGTTCTTATGTTCTGATTTGATTAACCTCAACTAATAAAAATATTTTCGTTTAACTTTAGCGCCTTTTAACAAATCCGACCCTCATATTGAGACAGCAGACACAAAGAAAATGTAACAAATTCGTTACCAAGGAAGTAAATATTCATTGGAACAACACTCTTTTCTATAATATATATTTTTTTGAGTTATTGTAGAGTCGTTGTCCTTATTCGTGTTTTTTTTTCCTTGGAAATAAATTGTTGCTTTTGAATCTTATGCAACCCCTTTCTTTCATAGACAAACGTGCTGCAAATTTGAAATCTTTATTCGTCATTGTAGAAGAGAAGTTTTTTTTATAAATTGTGTAAGATGTTATGTGAATATGAATATTGTGTGAGTTGTAGGAAAATGTCATTCAAAGTGTGTATTGCATGATAAAATGGGATATTGCATGGGATATTGCTATTAAAAAAAACCTTATATAAAATAAATATATTTCTTTGTCAACTCTTGTTGCTTCTTATGAGTCTTAAAGTATATTTCGAATTTTTTGCTTATACGAAACAAAAGAATTTAAATTCAACTAAATCGCGTTTTGAAAATCTATGTTCAACTTGTTTTCTTGCGAAAAAATATACGATAAGTGCTTTTGTTGAACTTCACCATTATTTAATTTCCGTTGCTGCAAAAATGGTGGGTTAAACAAATTATACTTATGTTAAAGAGATTTAAACAACAGACCAATATCTTATTTCAAGGAATATTTCTTAACAGTCTTTATATGTGATTTTGGTAGAGCTTACCTAAATTTATCACTTTAGAAAGAAGAAATGAATAATAAGCTTTTTCTCAGAATTTAGATTTCTCGGAAAATAGCCCTATTAAGCTCGACAATCGTGAAAAAGCCGGTAAGATGGAGTAACTATGAAATTTTTTCAACTGACTAAATAGTAGCGCTTCAACGAAATAAGACAGCATTGTATTTTTGAAGCATTAAATTCTACGCAGTTTATGGTTAGCTATTTGACAATTTTATCGAGATCAGAATTTAATAAGCTTCTCATACCGTACCCTTTAAGATCAACATCCGAAGAACAAGGACATGTTTCTGGATACGAATATGAGAAGCTGAGAGAACTATCGTCAGCAAAACAATTTATTGGATTAGAAGTTTCAGACAAAAGATCATTGATGAATATCAGAAAGATATTCGGAGGCAAAGCCGAGCCCTGTGGCACATCAGCATTTATCTTATGAATTAACACCACATACGTTAGGCCTATCCTTGAATATGCTAGTCAGGTTTGGTCTCCCTTCCAAATCACTCAATCTCTTAGAATTGAAGCTGGTCAGAGGAGATTTCTCAGATTCGCTTTGCGCAGTCTACCTTGGTCTGATCCCGTTATTTTACGCCCTTATGAAGACCGTTTGCAACTAATTGGCATGCACACCCTTTCTCAACGTGCGTCGCCGTATCGCTGACAAATTATTCGTCCATCAGCTCATCATTGGAGCCATAGACTCTCCTGCGTTGCTCGAATGGATTAAAATCAATACCAATCCACGTAACCTTAGAGCTGTCCCCTTCTTCCGTCTTCCCATTCACCGCACCAACTACGGCCATTTCAATCCAATGAGCAGAATGCTTCGATTAGCCAATACAGCACACGATATTTTCGATTTCTCCATTAGTTCCCCTTCCCTTAGAAGAACTCTTTGAACTCTCTCCCTAACCTCACTCCACCGCATTATTTTCTTATTAGCGTTAAGTATATTATTTATAATTTAAGTTTGTATAATATAATTTCAGTAATTCGCTTGCAATAAGCTAAATAAATAAATAAATAAAATCTTTTAGTAAAACTTGTATTGTGTGGTTCGAAAAAAAGTTTCTAAACCATCGAAATAGAGATTTCTTCAATACCAAATTCACGCATTTTCGAAAAGACAGCTTGATGCCCAGCTTTATCTTACTTTCTCCAAAACGATGTAAATATTTGTGCAATTGTTCGCTGAGATATAGCATCAGATTAACAGTGAATCTATTGCTAAGATAGCAATTGAGAAGGTTTGTTTCTTCGAGATATTTCTTGATCTGAAGGAAGGGATGCAAGTGCAATTGGACGATAGTCAGAGGGAAAGAAGTTTCGTCTGTTTTAAGGGCAGGCTGGACAAATGCTGTTTCCATCATTTCAGAAAGAGACCATATTATAGCAGGACAGATTGAAAACCTTACGTTATGGTTTTGCCAGCTGTAAAGAATACCTCTTCAGGAAAAATACTATTCAGGCTAGTGGATTTGCGCATATCGAGATCTTTCAGTACCTTGGCAATTGTGCGAGTGCGAAAGAAAATTTGTGCCATAAAATCGCTCAGTTACAGCAATCATAACACTATCTGGCAGCATCAATTTAACAGCGAACTGTCTTGTGAGGTGTCATCAGTCATAAGGAGTGTCATTGAAGGCGAGCGTAGGAACCGAAGACGAAGTAGTATTTCGTAATTTTTTTACGAATGATCAAAAAGTCTTACTACGTTTGGGACATTGTAGTATTTTTTACCTTAATTGTTGTTCACTCAAAAATTGGGTTCGTCGAATATTATGGTTAGAGGTTTTTCTGGCTTGTTTTAACAAATTCCGGTTTTCCTCGGTAGGGTTGGCTTTATAACATCGGAAACTTAATTAGCTGATCCTAATAACCTCTTAAATATAATTCTTTTTCCGTCTAATAGATTTTTCGAACTTGGATAGAAGTTCTCATTCCATAAAGAATTAACTTTTATACTTCTTTTCATATCAGTACTTGTGTCTACCTCACCATCGAGGAAGCATTATGATTAAGTCCTGAAGAAATCATTGCGAGACCGTTCCAGTTGGCTTTCAGGTAATGGTAAACGGTTCCCTTAATGCTTTCTATAACTGTGTTTCGTTGACAATAAAAACTTGCAGATATGACACATTGGTCCTTCGGGTTTTGCCTGGCCAGAATAGCCCAGCCACGAAGAATTGTGTACATTAAAATTGTCCGTAAAAATAATTTCATAGAGTCAGACAGCGCATCGAATTTGTTAGAAGCCGAGTTACTATCGAAACTTGGACTGCGCTAAATTTCCTGTTATAAATACAAAAAAATACTTTGCTTAAACTACTTTCATTTTCACAATCATATTTTCATCATGTAGCTTTGCTATTTAATAATTAATATTGTCATAGTTTTTCATCATTCTAAATTTTTCTTTCTTTCAATTAGTTTGTTTTTTTATATTGTTCAATAAATTTATTAATAAAATAAGTTGGAATATATTTTATTTATCGCGCATCTCAACAGGTTATGGGTCCAGTCCATAACAATAACCAAGGGAAAGCTTTAATATAATTTATTTTGGAAAGTATTTAATCTATTGAACCATTATGAGTACTTCGAATGTCCATGGCCGGATACCTCTCCTAAATGGAGAAAACTACAACACATGGAAGGCGCAGATGGAAGCCGTGCTACATCGAGGAAGATTTCTTCAACATGTGAAGGGCGAGACCCAACGCCCGGAGAAGCCAGAGGACCAGTTACTATGGGACGACAAGGATTTGGACGCCCGTGCAGAGCTTCTTATAGCAATGGAACCTAATATTGTTGCTTTGGCAGCGAATCTGAGAACATCGAAAGAAGTCTGGGATTTCTTAGCGGAAAGCTATGATAAAAAAGGACCACGTCAAAAGACCGAAGAGTATCGCAAGTTGACGAACCTGCAAATGGCTGCAGGACAATCAATTGCTGAATATGTTCGCGAATTCAAAACCATAATAAACAGACTGAAGGAATTGGGAGCTCAATTGGACGATGATCTACTAGTTGTAGTGCTTCTTGATGGATTGTCAGAAAACTACAGAGAAATAAGGTCTGCTTTTGACGCCCAAAGCCAATATCCTGAAGTTTCAACTGTTTGCACAAGATTGCTGGAAGTAGGCGACAGAAAGAAAGAAGTTTGGAACAACAACGTGCTCAGTGCCAAGCACTTCCGTCCACAAAAGCACCAGAAGAAACCTCAATTTAAGGTAAAAGTCGAAAACAATAATTTTCCTTACAATTGCAGAAAATGCGGTAAGCGGGGTCATATAGCCAAAGATTGCTGGACTAGCGGTAATCAAACAAGGCTAACTCAGAGTGATGAAGTACATCAGCAAGGTTTTATCGTACAGGAATGTACATCAGAATCTGCAAAGGTATCATGTGCAGGCTCAAGTCAGCGATTATGGTGCCTGGACAGCGGAGCAACATCCCATATGTGTGCAGATAAATCAAATTTTGTTACTCTTAACACAACTGAAGAAGCTAACCATGTCAAATTAGCCGACAGTCATGTTATCGATGTCAAAGGAACAGGAACTGTTAAATCTGGCATAAATGTTAAAAATTCAAAAGAGCCATTCTACCTCTACAATACCTTACTAGTTCCAAAATTATCGGATAACCTCATTTCAATCAGCAAAGCAACGGACCATGGCTACAAAGTAATTTTTGAAGGGTCTGGAGCTAAAATATTGGACAAAGCGGATAGCTTGATCATGAAAGCTGAAAAACGAAATGGTTTGTACTACATAGTAGCTCAAGAAAAGGTACATATGAGCATAGATACAACTGAAAAGTCTAGGATACAATATAGATCGTTGATGTCGTGGCACAAAAAGCTGGGACACGTCAATTTTAACTCATTGAAGCAGCTATTGTCACAAAAGATGGTTCGTGGACTACCCGATAAATTCAAAGAGGACAACACGAGCAATTGTACGACCTGTATTCGAGCTAAACAAACCCAAACACCGTTTCCTAATTCCAGTACTGAGAAGAAGACGTCGCAGCGACTACAACTTGTCCATTCAGACATCTGTGGACCGATGCGAACGGAATCTATGGGAAAAGCAAAATATTTTATAACTTTCATTGATGACTTTTCAAGGAAGATATTTGTTTATTTTCTCAAAAGAAAGAGTGAAGCACTTCAAGCCTTTAAGGCATTCAAGGTTTTTGCTGAAACACAATCTGGAGAAAAACTCAAGACACTCCGAACAGATAATGGGTTGGAATACTGCAGCAAAGAGTTCCAAAACTTCGTGGAAGAGAGCGGAATACTTCATCAGAAGACTGTACCACATACGCCGGAGCAGAATGGTCTTGCTGAGAGAGCAAACCGGACATTAACTGAAATGGCAAGGTGTCTTATGAATGAAAGCGGACTTCCCGAGTTTATGTGGGCAGAATTGATTAACACTTCAGCGTTCTTACGAAGCAGATGTCCAACAAAACCCAACGGAGATGTTACACCAGAAGAGCTGTGGAGCGGAAGGAAACCAAATGTCGCTTTTCTGAAGGAGATTGGTTCAAAAGTCTATACATTGAAAAAGGATTCTAATCTGGGAAAATTCGAGGACAAATCTGAGGAAGGCATCCTAGTTGGTTACGCGGAAGAATCCAAAGCTTATAGAGTTTGGATACCAAATAAGCGAAGCGTAATCAGAAGCAGAGACATCCGACTTGTTCATGAGAGCAAAACCCAGTTGCAAGGTATCGACGTTAGAAACAATAATTTATATTCTTTCTCGTTTCAGGATAGTGCTAAAAGTTCAGCACATTCTGTATGCAATATCCAGAAAACATCTTATCAGCCAACGTCAACTACAAGTCCAGAAATAAATGAATTGGTGGACGATAAAGTTGGACAAGATGCATCATGCGTTGGACAAGAAATATCAAACCAGATACGCACTGATCCAAAAACAGTAGACGGAATCCTTTGTTTGGAAGACGCAGACGAATGGCGAGAGGTGATGAAAAGCGAATACAATTCCTTACTCAAAAACAACACTTGGACTTTGGCTGAAAGGCCACTTGACCGCAAAGTCATAAAATCAAAATGGGTGTTTAAGACCAAATATAGACCGGATGGAACTATTGAAAAGAGGAAGGCGCGCCTCGTTGCCAGAGGTTTTGATCAAATACATGGAATTGATTATCAAGATACGTATTCACCAGTGGCAAATATCAGTTCAATCCGATTGACTATGGCAATCGCGGTGGAAAAAGATTTGGACCTGCATCATCTGGACGTATCTTCAGCATACCTAAATGGTGACATCGACACACTTGTATATATGGAGCAGCCGGAGGGTTTTGAACAAGGAAACCAGGTATGCAAGTTAAATAAGGCAATTTACGGTTTGAAACAGAGCGGACGACTTTGGAACTTGAAGCTGGATGAAACCCTAAAGATGCTTGGTTTCACTGCCTCCAAATACGACAGATGCATCTACTATAAATTTGAAAACGAAAACATAACACTAATTACAGTCTACGTCGATGACCTGCTAGTGGCAACGAACGTTTCCAAAGAATTTGAACTACTGAAGCAGCGTTTAACCGATTGCTTCGAAATTAGGGATCTTAGACATCCTGAGTTATGTGTAGGACTTGAAGTTAAACGTTTAAACACAATTCTATCTATCAGCCAAGTGGGATTTATCAAAAATCTGTTAGATAAGTATGGACTTAAGGACTGTAAGCCGGATCGATTACCAATGCGGACAGGTTTAAAGTTGGAACATGAACCAAAAATTAAAGGAGAGCGAACAGAAATTGACAAAACAAGGTATCGCCAATTGATAGGAAGTTTACTACATCTTTCAACTTTCAGTAGACCTGACATAGCTTATGCAGTGAACGCGTTATCACAGTTCCAAGGTGATCCCCGGCAACAGCATTGGAACGCAGCAATGCACATCCTTCGCTACTTACAAGGCTCCAAAAGTGTTGGCATCGTTTACAAGAAATCATCACAGAATCTTCACGCGTATGCTGATGCAAGTTGGGCAAGTGATTACAACGACCGAAAGTCACAAAGCGGTTACTCATTCATTTATGGAGGAGGAACAATTTTATGGGCTTCAAGGAAACAAAAAATCGTGACAACATCAAGCACAGAAGCTGAATATGTTAACCTCAGTTCTGTTGCAAAAGAAGCATTATTCTTCAGAAACTTACTTGAAGAACTTGGACTTCATCAAGGACCAGTGACGATCTTTACCGACAACCGAAGCGCACAGGCAATTGCAAGTAATATGGGTATCCAAGGGCGAACCAAGCACTTAGATATCAGGTATCATTTCGTCAAAGAAGCAGTTGCAGATGAAAAAATCAAACTTGAATTCATTGGCACAGAAGAAATGCCAGCAGATGCCCTAACAAAACCTTTAGCATTGCCAGCTCACAAGAAATGCTTTAAACGTCTCGGAATGTCTTTTTCGGATTAAGTCAGAACATAAAATATAAAATTGTGAAATTGAGGGAGGGTGTTATAAATACAAAAAAATACTTTGCTTAAACTACTTTCATTTTCACAATCATATTTTCATCATGTAGCTTTGCTATTTAATAATTAATATTGTCATAGTTTTTCATCATTCTAAATTTTTCTTTCTTTCAATTAGTTTGTTTTTTTATATTGTTCAATAAATTTATTAATAAAATAAGTTGGAATATATTTTATTTATCGCGCATCTCAACATTTCCATCACATGAAATTAAAAATTGTATTTAAACAAGTACTAAGGGAACATACAAATGTTTGACTATCAATTATTTGATGAGTGTGTTTGTTTAAAGTCTTCAAGTTTAGATATTATAAGGAAATGCACGGAAAACAAAAAAACAATGAGCAAATTTTTTTACGAATTTCTCAGAAAAAATTATTGATTTGCAAATCTTTTACCAATTTATCAAGCTCAGATTGTGTATGTCTGGTTGTTATGCTTCCACACAAAGGGTTTTTCTAATATTGAACAATATGCTGAATAATCAAAAATGTCCTAACCCAGAGACTTTTTGTATGTGCAGGTAACAAAACACGTATCATAAACTAAGGGAATTAACGCTGGAGTCCCTCAAGGATGATATCTTGGACCGTTGGTATTCAACATTTATACTGCTGATCAACCAGCTAACATACCAGGTACAAAGGCGAATCGCTATGCGGACGACTTCATCACATTCACCACAGATTTTTCACCAAAGATTCCTGTCAGAAAAATGCAAGAGCACAATAAAAACATATGGGAAAACTATCTTAAATGGGGACTGCAGATAAACAGCAAAAAAAACGAATACATCTGCTTCCGAATACCAGTGACTTTCATCTGAAAACAAGCGTTTGGAAGACACTGTTATGCGTTTGAACTTAAGTTTACAAATAACAGTGAAGTAATAGTCAAAACATCAACGAAGTACTTGGGAATCAACTTTTCCAAGAAACTGAAATTCAAGAAGCATGCAGATTGGATGTTGAAGAGAGCGAACTATTCTGTGTACTTGATCCATCTGCTACTCAGGAGCCGAAATGGACTAAGTAAGCAGACCGAGCTGCTTGTGTATAAATAACTCACCCATCCCATTCATCTAGAGTAATGAAGAAGATGAAGCATTTGGAAAGAAAGATGCTCCGAATTTGCTCTGGCCTACACCCTAACCCACTGACGAAGAAATATATAAGAACTAAGAAGCTGTACGAGGGAGCAAAATTAATTCCACTGTCCATTGCACCAGTATTTGCTGCAACTCTTCGGAAAAATCATCAGGAACCTGAAAAATCATTCCAACTCAGAAGTTCAAGAATTCCTCCAGCATGAATAAGAGCCTAGTGACAGGTATCTATGCACCCAAGTCATCGCTGAACGATCAATTTGAAGAAATCATCCATAACGACAACGCCCCCTTTTACGAGAAGAACAACAATCAGTAATACAGGGGATAAAAATCATCAAAATTTTTGTATTAAGTCAATAATAAAAATTCATGAATTAGATTAAGAAAATAATAATATGATGGAGAACGTTGGGCCCCTATTGTTGAGCCAACCTGATTTAATTTAGTAATAAGTTAGTTTTTAATCAAATTGTAAAAAATAAAAATTCTTAATCTAATTGAAAGTAAAAATTAGGTAAATAAACTATGTCTATTTTGTTATTTGCTTACTCACCTTAAATCTCAGCTTTGTTGTCAGTTTCAAGGAATAGCAATTCTGGAAAAAAAAAACAAATCTTAAGTACAAATGTAAAGACATAAAACAATTTATCTATAGGTACTCGTAGTTAACAGTCTTCTAAGAGCTATTTAATGACTTAATGTTTTTGAATAAATAACAAAAACAAAATTCCACACTCAATACTCTCCTGCCAGGGCTTGTGTATTTAAAAAATAAAAAAAACAAATGCTCTTCGTTATTTCCTGAAAAACCATAAGAAATTACTGCAGGCACTTAAGGGATACATTGGCTTGCAGAGCAAAACACCCCCAATGCCATACCTTATCAGCTCAGTGCTTGTCAACAAAGAAGATAGTCAAATATATTTTATGTCCCCAGAGTAGGTATCTCGTTAAGTTACGAAAATTTACTCGGACCCATTAAGAGGGATCTTGTGAATAATTTTTAAGCTAGTACTTGATAATTTTTAAGCTGCACTTACGATGATATTTGGAATAAACATCATCTTATACATTTGGATGAAATTATTCTTAATTGGAAGGAAAGAATCTATTAAATCAGAAAATAATTACAAGAGCCAGCATTTTAGGAAGATTTTAATTTAGTATGAAATGTGGAGGTCTGAGATGAAATTTTTGTAGTTCTCATTTGCATATCGTAACCATATAACCATGTCTCGTTCTGGACTCAATATCGGCATCGAAAAAACATTAATAAAAATGCAAATTATCAATCAATTGATTTTATAGATTGATTGAATTAAAATAAGCAGTTTTTGAATATCCCGCGTTGGGCGCCAGTTAAATACTTTATTTCATACAAAGTCTCATATAATGATAATAAGAATAAAATATAGAAAAAGGAGAAATGTGCCGGAAAATGTGCTGAAAATTGTATATATTGAATTCAAATGATGGTAACTTTAAATTACCAGGAACTGATTTTAATGTGTGGGCACTTTTCCGAAGTTTATGTTTTATCATACCATTGTAATTACTTCAAACTACTGCTGTACAGGACCATGGTCCTGCCAGTACTCACATATGGATCCGAGACTTGTGTGCTTAGCAAAAGGCGCTCCGACCTCTTAGCTGCGTTCGAGAGAAAAGTCTTAAGGAGAATTGTTGGCCCCGTATGTGAGGAAGGACGATTCCGGAGACGGTACAATCATGAACTGTACGCAATCTACCTTGAAGCAGATATCGTGACAAAAATTAAGCTCGGTAGACTCCGGTGGGCAGGGCACCTAGCTCGCATGAGCGAAGAGGAACCTGCTCGGAAAGTTCTTTGTGGTACATTCTATGGTAGACGACAGCGTGGTAGACCATGCTTGCGCTGGAGAGATGGCGTAGACCAGGACGCCCGAAGCCTTGGGGTGCGCAACTGGATGGCGTCGGCTAGAGACCGGGATAGGTGGAGAGACTTGTTGAAAGAGGCCAGGACCGGTTGTCGAGCCGATGATGATGATTGTAATTACTTTAAATGGAAAAGCGGTCTTGTGAGTTCACTCTCCTACGGTGCCGTCCGTAAATGCATACACACCAGTACCTGGAAGATATTCATCTCGGTGGAAAATTGTCGTATTGTGCCAAAGAGTACTCATCATCTTAAATTGTCTTTAAGCTATAGAAAAAATAATTTGTTTTAAAACTGACATCAGTTACTATACAAGCGAACATTTTTAAAGTTACACATAACCATGTTATTTCAATCTGATGAACTTTGGGGATGTGTTTCCATAGCTACTAATTGACGCGCACTGAAGGTGTTATGACTACTATTAAAATGTTTTAACAGTGTGCGAGAGTTCAGAAAGTAGACGAAGAATTGTGTTGGAGATTATACATTTGTTTTAAATGTCTGGATATTGAAATGGGAAGGAAAAACTGAGTAAGTAAGGATTTCAACATTCGTGTGGTACGGTTAAAAAAAAGGTTATCTATACTTGAGGGTACGTCCGAAATTAGTTTCGAGCGTATACTGCTGAGCATTCCTATCAGAGCAAGTACTAATCGAAACTTTTTAAAGGGGTGGAATGCAACTGGCTATTTGCAGAGCACCGTTTGAATATGTAGCGATAACATAGTGATAACATTTCGAAGTTGAAACAAATGTTTCCGTAATTGATATTTCCCTTATCAGTCTTAAAGCTTTATTTTGGATTCTATCCAGTAGGTGTAGTGGCAGTTTCTTACATCGTCTCAGAAAAATAAGGCATTTCGCAAGAATTTTAGCAATATTTGATATGTGGTCGTTCCACAAAAGTTGTTCTGTTATTGCAACTCAGCATTCGAAGAAGAGGGGGGTGCGTCAGGAAAAGAGTATGAGAAACTACTAAGTGTGCTGTAATCGAAGCAATTAAGTGGATTAACAGTTTTAGACAAGAGATCATTTATAAAAATACGAAATAGTGTTGGAGCCAATAATTAGCCTTGTGGCACACCAGCATTTATTTAATTAATTTCAGACGACTTGAAACCGTCCAAAACACATTGTATTAACCAGTCAGATACATAGGTAACTGCCATTGCAGCGAAGAAGTATAACCCATTGATTTCGAAAGCATGCTTTTTCGATAAGAAATCTTGATGCCAAACTCATATATGAAATGCCTTAGAAATATCAAGCGCAACTATTTTGCTTTCTCCAAAGCGACGTTTGAATTCATTCTACTTTTCGGTCAGAAAAGTCATTTAATCACCAGTAGATCAGATTTATTGTATAAACCGTTATCCGTATTAACGCCTGCCTTGGGCATCATCTGCTCCTGGTCGTGATTGAAGAATTTATATGATAGCGCATATCCGTGCAGAAACCCTGTGAAGTTCGGAGGAGCTATTTCCAAGTAGTAGGTACTTGTTAATGTTTTATCCAATGTCATTATAACTAGCCATTACCATATCATACCATAGTGATAAGACGGTGTGTCTTAAATTAATATTCGATATTTTTCCCAGGATTTTCCTTAAAGAGAAGATTTGGTCTATGTTAGAGCTAAAAGGTAACCTCGTACATCAGAAAGGAACAAAGATAGGGCATATGAAGGTGGTATAGTCTCTCCATAGACACTTGGTTGTGTGTTGTGCTTTTTGCTTTTCAGCCGAGGTGATGCTCGCGGGTCTCACCAGGGTCGTCCTGAAGGAAACACGAAACTTCAGAGGAAAAGGTCTTCAAACCTTATTAATTTTTTTTTTAATTGAAAATAACTCTTATATCTATAGCACACAATATTACTGTTACTATAGTTTACTAGTATGGCGATCAAATGATTTACGGGTTTCAAATCTTCTGGGTTCAAGTCTTGCTGCATCGTATCGGTTATATTGGTTGCCGATGATTCGGATTTGGTTTAAAATTTCATGAAAAATTTCACAACACGAAAGGTAGTAAAAGTGATTTATCAAGTAACAATTGAATTTTTTCCGGGACGAAGTTTAGAGTGCTCTGAAGAACACGGAGACTGTCATGGTCTTTACAAATGGCACTACAAACGTGGTTGTCCCAATTCAAAATAAGATTGAATAGTAGGTTTTGAGCATCGCCAATGGGTTTAAAAACGATAAATCAAAGGTTTTGCGGTAGATAGGGAGAGATGGTCTTTTTACAGGAGAAGATCGTTCTTGTAAGACCAGTGTGAAATGAGAAGAAGATTCTCATTCATTAAAGCTTTGGCATAATTTTTTGCTCCAACGAGGTCTGCTCATAGGGAGCTGTACATCATCAGATGAATCAAACTGTGTTTAGCAACTTGTGGTTACTAATTTATGTAAAGTGAGAAGATATAGTTAGTTCAAGGACAGATTCTTGTGGAACCCTACCTAAAACATTGAAAAAGGTAGATGGGAATCCATTAACAATCACGCATTGTTGCGTGCTGAGGTACAAAAGAACTTATTTGCAGAACTCTACCGAAAACCGAGGGCTTGCAGTTTTCTACATATAGAATTGAGTGGTTTTCAGTTTCAAAAGCCTTTAAATAATATAACAGCTTTAGGAGTGTAATACGATGACTGTCCAGTGTCTATTGCCATTCAGTGGATAAAAAGTAAGGACTGACAGGTGGTTATCACGTTTCTGATCGCTAAATATTCTTCAACCCCCTTCAGAATAGTTTGATAGTTGCAAACACCTTTCAAAGAAACGGCAGAATGGCAATTGGCTTGAAATCTGTAGCAATACCTACCTGTTTGCTGTTTGGAATGGGAATAATTTTAGCCTTCTTCCATTTTAAAGAAAACTCGGAAGTAGGGCTATATAAAGCAGTGTATAGGTATGGAAGCAGTAGATTTACGAACTTAGGGTCCATTAGGTCAAGAGGTCAAGACCATTAGCACTCTAATTAATCGATATTGTTGCCCCCACAATATCTTTCTGTTGTACTCTTATATAGTTCAGAGAGCTATTGATAGGAGTGCATACCTTTTTTCTTTCAACAGCAGAGTTCTGAATTTTGACGCGTCTAATATGAAATAGTCATAGTCGAATTGTACACACGCTTGAAAAGTTGAATAAATTCTAACAATTTTGACCCCATCATGATTTTTTTACAAAATCTCAATTAAAGTGAAGTTAAAACAAATCGGCAGTTCAAAACTTCTAATGGGCGTGTTCATAAATAAATATTAAAGTGTTCTGTTGCATGATCTAGTAGGCACCCGTCACCGAACAGCAAATTCAAACCATCTGTTTTCTTTTTTGTTTGTCTTTGTTCCTTAGTGTTTTAGGCAATTCAATAGACAAATTGATTTGTTCTTAAGCAAAACGATTTTCAATAAAGAAATTGAGTTCCTTAAAAAAACAGCACAAGCTTATTCCTTAAATACACACTTCTTTGACTAATTCTACTGGAATTATACGTTTATCCTACCTAAGGCGCAATAAATTCGCTAGATATAGGTTCCTATCTACCAAAAATCTGAGCAAAGAGGTTGGTAGAGTAGATTCTTTCAATAAGTTCCTTCGAAATGTCCTTTCATAAAATTCTTCAAAAGACAAATTGGATTGAAATAATTTAACAGTAATCATTTGAATTACCCTCAAATGCGCGTTTGTTGTGTCGTTTCTTCTTCATTGTATACGAATAGAACCAATGCCATTAAAATCTGAAGTATATACGATCCCAATACCTATCCCATTCCACCTCACTCCCATCCGACCAATTCCCACTTCCCTCCCACCCGACCCGACCACATCTTAAATCGTACATTTTCCTTCAGATGCCAGAAGGATTCTATCTATCGTCTATGCTTTTCGTTATATCGTCCTCAAAGAAATTCTCAACTCAACGAATTCTCGATAAAAAAAAAAAGAATAAAACGCACACATACAGAAACAACGATGGTTGGTAACATTTTATGTCATGCCCTTAGTTTGTAATTAAATGGTTTGAAGAGCACACTTTTATCGCGGGCCATTCCAGTTCCATCGAACGAACGCAGATGACGACCACCACCCATCCACAACCACCATCACGACCATATACACTGTGTGACTACGACTGTAACTGGGAGTAATAAAACCAATGGACTCCTTTGAAAAGTCTGTGCAAAACTTTGAATGACTTTATTGGCGCTCAAAAGAAGATCGAGTGCCTTGTGTCGCTCGTGCAGGCATTAAAAATAATTTTTAATGACTTGACTCCAATCAAAGTTTTCTGGGCTTGTTTTTTTTTTTGGGGGGGGGAGTGGAGTTATAGAGGACTTCATTATAAATTATAAGAAATAATAATTAAAAATCGTCATTAATTTAAGGACATTTTGAAGTACGGAGGAAACAAGAATGTTATATGGTTATAAAACCAGAGATAATAGAATTCTTATGGCCATTTTATTGATGGAGAGCAAAAAAATTGATAAAAGTTAAAAAAAAAAAAAAAATAATATTGAACTTTCCGTCAAAATAAATAAACATAACTTTTTTGGCCTAATGTGATTGGTTTGATGGCAACAATTAGTAAGTACTCGTTCGTCCCATTTTCCAGCGTGGGTACGTTTTTGATTTAGAGACCTAGTGACAATACTTTTTACTATTCCCAGATATCACTAGCTCCTCCAATTTCAGATCTTATACTTTCACCCTAGTTAAGGCTATTTAGTCTTTATTTAGTCACTGCCGTTAGAAAAACTGACAGTCTCATACCATAATTTAGGAGACTTCCTCCCTACTTGTATTATCCCTTGCAATTTCTTATAAAGATTTGGAAAGTGCTTTTTAAGTTTTAAGTTTTTTTAAGTTTAGTTCATTTATTTCATCTAACAGATAATACATTATAATAATAACAATATACTTCTTTATGACTACTAGATACAATATATATAGACTTCATTACCATCCAGGTTACCTTATAACAATTAACAATTTTTCTTTGAATATGTTTCTATTTGAAGAATTAAAAAAATCTATAAAACTCTCAACCGAATTTGCTTCTCTTAAACATCTTGTAAGAGGCTCATTTAACCCATAATTCATTCTATGAAAGGGTTCAAAGAAAATATTTCTTATTCTCAAGTTTCTTGAGGGAGCATAGAACTTCATTAAAGCTAAAAGAAAGGGGCAGTTGATGTGATTATATAATAGGTCTCTTACAAATATTATAGAGAAATATTTACGGCGATTAGCCAGGTTAGTTAAATCAATAAGTTGGCATCGCGAATCATATGAGGGCATTCGAATATTCCAATGTAAACGATAAACTACAAGTTTAGTGAAGCGTTTTTGAATATTTTCAATTCTTAAAGAACTATTTAAATAGAAAGGGCTCCATATCACCGAGCAATATTCCAACACAGACCGAACGTAAGCAATATAAAGCGATTTGAGAGTAGATCCGAAAACTCTTTCGAATTTCGCGATATAAATCCTAGCATCGAGTTTGCTTTCGCAACAATATAATCTATATGTAGATTAAAATTAAGTTTTCTATCAAATAAAACACCTAGGTCCTTCTTTTCAAAAATTCTCGTAAGAGGTGCATTATCAATTCTATAATTGAAAAAGATAGGACTCTGATAACGATAAAAAGACATAATTTGACATTTTGAAACATTTAAAAATAATAAATTTTGTTTACACCACTGATCAAGCCGATCAAGATCTTCTTGGAGAAGTAAGCAATCGGAAATAGATTTAATACGACAAAAGATTTTCAAATCATCAGCAAACAAAAGTTTTTCAGAGTTGATAATACGAAGAGGTATATCATTTATCAGTATTAGAAATAAAAGTGGGCCAAGATGGCTACCTTGGGGAACACCTGAGGGAACTTGAATTAGATGGGATTTAATATTGTTAATATTGACAAATTGAATACGATCACATAGATAGGAATGGAACTATTTCAAGAGATTCGAGTGGATACCCAATTCTTCTAACTTCTGTATTAAAATTTTGTGATTGACTCTGTCGAAAGCTTTTGCAAAGTTAGTGTAGATGACATCATATTGAGAGCCATCTTCAAAACATCCGACTGCCTTATTGCAGAAAACCATAAGATTTGTAGAGGTAGATTTACCTGATATAAAACCATGTTGATTAGGTGAAATGACTTCTTTGAGAAGAAAAGAAAGTTTTTTACATACAATTTTTTCAAATAATTTAGGTATTAGAGGTAGTTTGCAAATCGGGCGATAATTTGAAACATCCTGTTTAGGTCCAGACTTATAGACAGGGGTAATGAAAGAAATTTTCCAATCTTTCGAAAATTCCCCATTTCTAAGTGAAGTATGAAACAGGAGAGTCAATGGAACACTAAGGGCGCTTACACACTGTTTTAAAATAAAAGGAGATATTCCATCTGGGCCACATTGTTTTTCTGGCTTCAAACTGTTCAAAACTTCCATAACCTCTGATACATTAACTTGCAATGTTCCTAGATTTAGAAAGATATTTAAGGTCTTGTGTACCGATGAGTCAGGAATGTCAGTTGAGGTGTAAACCGATTGAAAGAAATTTGCGAAATAGTTAGTAATCGTACAAATGTCGGTGGAAGAGTTTTGTAAATAAAACATTTTGTTGGGAATATCATTGGAGTTTTTTTTCTCATTTATATAGTTCCAAAAAAATTTGCTATTTTGTTTTAGATTTGATTCAATACGAATAAGATAATCCTTATACAAAAATTTATTTAGAACATCAAAATCTTTTTGAATACGTCTATATTTATATAATAAAGTTAAATCGTTATTGGAGCATCGAAATTTCTTATATGCTTTATTTTTTTTATTTCTTAAATTGCATAATCTTTTATTGGACCATTGAGACTTTGACTTTAAAGATACTATTTTCTTAGGCACAAAACTATCAATTGCCCCTTTTAACAGATTAATAAAAATACTATAAGAAACAGAAAGAATATTACTATCGAAAATTGTTTGCCAAGAAATCGAGTTTAAATATTCTATAATGGCATTATACTTACCTTTGGTATAATTGAATTTTACTAATTTATCACAGATAGGTTTAAAGTAACCAAAAAAACTTAATTTCAGACTAAGTGCTAAATGATGGATTGAATTTTTTAATATTGGATTTATACACTTGATTATATCAAAAGAAAGTTCCTTATCAACATAGATTAAATCTAATATTCGGTTTAAATCATTAACAAAGCTATTTATTTGAATAAGGTCAAATTCATGAAAAGAATCCAAGACAATGCTTTCAAGCTCTGAATTAACATTAAAAGGAATTAAACATACTTCATCATCATCAAAATTCCATTTTATATTGGGAAGATTAAAATCACCTAATATTATTATGTGTTGGTTGTAATTTAATTTTGAAAATAGTAAATGACAATTTTTAATATGTATTTTATATAAATCTATTGAACTTCTTGGTGGTATATAACTTAAAATAATTCATATATCAAACAAACTATTCTTGACAAAGAGTCGCTCAATAACTTGGGGAAAATTTAAACAGATGGCGTTTGCACCGAAAATCCAACACTTTGATAGCGAGGAAGCTTCTTTCAAAAGAAGACATCTATATTTTCAGGCAGATATGCTAAAGAGTTTATTGTGATAGGCATTTGCGTAAAAATGGTATTTTGTGTAATCATGAGAGACTATTCTGCGTGGAGAAATCATGACACAAACCCAACAAAAGTTTGAAAAGTATTATGGGCTATGGGGACTTTTATCCATCGATTGGAATAATTCAATTTCGGTGCGGTCGTACCAGCACAAGTTATGACGAAATGATTGATAATATCCACAGTACGATATTGAATTATCTAGAAATAAAAAGTACCCGAAATTGAAGAGGTGATAGATTTATCACATGAAGTAGTGATTTTAATTTTGTTAAAATATTTTGATACGAAAAAACTATCCGCACGATGGAGATGGCGGCATTTACCTAAAATTACCAATAAACGCAATCATTTCTAAACTTCAAAGGATTGTTTGGCAATGTTCAATCACAGATTCGAATTTACTATCTCATTCAGTTCATCAATAAAACAAACAACTATTTTGAAGAAAAATTGGAAAAAAAAATTTACGAAGTGTATCGAGGAAAAAGGTGATTTTTTTTTGCTAGAAAGAGTGGTTTCTTACAGCAATTTCTTTACATTAAATAACCCAAATAAAGCCTATGACTTCAAAATAGAAGAAGAGAATTACAGAAAGGAACATTTTGAAGGAATCGTTTCTTACTCATCCGTTTTCGTTTGTTTATCTATTTGAAAATATGTACTCCAAATCACAGTTTGTTTCAGATAGTACAAGGTTGTTTGGACTTTGCTCAGTTTATACAATTTATCGCATACTTAGACATCTCGAAAAATAGTATATTAGTACAAGTCTGCTTACCAAGGTGGATCTTTTTTACTCGCCATATCCTATATAGTATATAATGGCAGGTTTTGTATTTGTAAAACAATTGAGCTCGAAATTTCGACCAGACTTGAAATACTGACAATTAGGAACACGAAAAAAGTTGGTTTCATAATTCTGTTTGACTGCCTATTTGAATAAAGCATAAACGGCTCGACCGATTTTCTTTCTTTTTTTTAAGACCAAAAGTAACCGTAATCCGAAATTTTATAGAATATTTTTTTCTCAAAAACTGTTTCACATTTTACAAAAAAAAAATAAAATAAAATACACGACTGGGTAGCACGAACTTGCTCTTATGAGAACTAAGAATTTAAAATATGAATGTTATCAGAGAAATTTTATAAAATTAAATTTTATAAAATTGATGTTTGAAGCACTTTTAGTAAGACATAAGAACAAAATGCCATTTGATTTCTCGCGCAAAAACGTATTTATGCAGGAACAAAAATTATAAGTCGTTTTAGTGGTTTCTTAAAAAAATAAAGCTTTTGAATACAAAATTTTTAAAACATTTTTGAGAAAAAATTTTGGTACGCCAACTTTAAGTTTTTATTATTAACTGCGAACATAAGTAAAATTTCCAAAAAAAAAATATAGTTCCGTTTTTGAGATGTCGAGTTTTCAAAAAAAAAACAGATATTTTTGCCAAAAACTAAAAAGTAATTTTTATAATTTTTGAAATGCAATAATTTTTAAACTTTTAAGAAGCTTCTCTATAGTAAGAAATTTCATTAAAATCCGTTATCCCAATAGAGAAATTCAAAATTCAAAAAAAAAGGTTCTATTGTAGGAACAGTTCAAATATGAAAAACAAACAAAGAGGTTGATAACTTCCCATTTGTTTAAAAAAAAAATATATTAATTCAATATTTGTCAACATTGTACAAAATTATACTATGTATAAAATAAACTAAATTAGAAGTCAATATCACTCGAGGAATTTGAGTCGAAAAACAATTTTTACCAATTTTCAATAGAATTTTATATAGTATTTTATTTTTTGTAAAAAAATTGTAAACTGATTTTTTTTCAAATTTTCACCAGTTGTCAAGTCAAACACATTATTTTTCGTAAAATAAAATTATTTTGAGTTTCAAATTGTTTTCCGTTCTTAGAATATCTTGGTTATGAATTTTTTTTTCAGTTTCTTTTATTTAAAAAAATAACGGTATGTTCATTTTTTTCCAAATTCATACCAAATCTGCATGACATAATAATGAGTGCATTAAATTTTATTTGAAATCAATAGCATTATTTTTTCGTGAGATATTTGAAACTAACCAAAATTTTTACTTTTTTTTTAAACCGTTATAGTGAAAAAACTACTCACTGAATTTTAATAAACGCCCTTTCAGCCTCTTTCGAAGTTATTATCTATTAAATAAAATTTATTTGAAGTCGATATCTTTACTCGTTCTTGAGATATCGACGACGAAAAATGGTACCAGAACGTACGCACGTACGTACACACACACACACACATCTCTCTAAAAATGATTGATATAGCCTCTAGGGACCTTGAAACGCCGAGAAATTTCAAAAATTCCAATTTGACAAATCGGACCGATTACAATAACTCCCTTTGGGAAGTTAATAAAATGCACGATTGGATAGCACGAACTTGCTTTTATGTAAAAGTATTTTGGAATTGAAAATACATTTTATAAATATAAAACATAGATTTAATAAGATGTCTGATTTCCTGAAAAGTATGAATTTGTGCAAACAAAGTTTAAAAATCGTTATACATATTATTAAAAACAATTTTTTATATAACAAATTTCTTTAAAATTTTTCAAGAACAAAATTTGGGATACCGATTTTAAGTATTTTGTAGTACAGATTTCAGGAAATAATTTCAAAAAATAATTGTTCCCACGTTTTGAAGATATTATTGACTTTTCAAAAAAACTTGGATTTTTTTTTTCAAAAAACCCAACAAATATTTTTTCGAATATTTTTATATACGAGTACAATATTATTTTAAACTTAAGGGGGCTCCTACTGAAAATTTTTGGTTAAAATCGTTAATGAGAAATTCGAATAAAACGGTTCTATGGCAGGTACCGTTAATAAAATTTTGCCCAAAATTTTTTTTCACCAGAATGAAGCCAATGTCCATAATATCACACCTAATATAATTTTTATCAAAATCGATAGAGCCGTTTTCTAGATAATACTCGACACACAGACATACACACACTTAAACCTGTTTTTTGTGTACTAAATTTTCCTTAAAATTTTTATAAAAAAAAATTGATATGCAAATTGCTAGTATTCATTTTATTTAAAACATAATTTAAAAATTTAATCGTGTATCCGTTTCCAAGATATTGAATTTTCAAAAATCCAAAAACAATTTTTTTGAAAACAATTTTAAGATTATATATTTTCAAATGCAAAGGAGCTCCTGCATAAAAATTTTTGTTAAAATCTATAGAGCCGTTGATGAGAAATTCGAAAATCAAAAAACCCGTTCTATGACAGGTACCGTTAATAACATTTCCCCCCAAATTTTTTTTTTACTTACATGTATTCCATGTCTATAATATTATGTAGGTACACATAATTTTTTTTTTATCAAAATTTTTAGACCCACTTTCGAGATAAATAAGATTATGCATTACGGGTGTATGGGGGGTACCGTTACTTTTGGAGCTAAAAAATCACTTTCCCCTCTAGCGAATCACATTGGCGTTCCAAAATGTTTTCTTAAAATTGTTTTAAAAATTTTGTTCATGAAAGCTTTTCCTTCAAACCACTACAACGATTTATAGTTTTTTTGAAAACCGTCGTAACGTCTCCAGCCTTTCATTGAATTATAGTTCTTTTTTTTATAAATAGCGCACAGTCAAAGGATTGTGTATACCCTTAATATGCCAAAGACACAGTGTGAGCATTAAGAAAATAGGGAGGGGTTAGAAAGGAGGTGTCGGTTCGGTGTACAGTGATTTTGAGTTCTTGTTATCAACAATGCTCAAATAAATTAGCCAGTTGCATTCCTCCCTTCAAACAATTACGCCGTAATAGTAGTCTAGCTATTAATGCTCATCAGCTTACCCTTCGGAAGCAAATATAGAGTTTATTTCTTTAGCCGTACGTTGCCTTTTATTTCATCATCATCATCATCGGCTCGACAACCGGGTTCCAGTCCTGGCCTCTTTCAACAAGTCTCTCCACCTATCCCGGTCTCGAGCCGACGCCATCCAGTTGCGCACCCCAAGGCTTCGGGCGTCCTGGTCTACGCCATCTCTCCAGCGCAAGCATGGTCTACCACGCTGTCGTCTACCATAGAATGTACCACAAAGAACTTTCCGAGCAGGGTCCTCTTCGCTCATGCGAGCTAGGTGCCCTGCCCACCGGAGTCTACCGAGCTTAATTTTTGTCACGATATCTGCTTCAAGGTAGATTGCGTACAATTCATGATTGTATCTACCGTCTCCGAAATCGTCCTTCCTCACATATGGGACAATTACTTTTTTTTATCTTTTTTAAAGATGTAGACAAGAAATTGTTCTTTATCCAAAAATAACTGTGTTTATAAGGGATTTTCCAAGCGCCTCTTGCTTTTTATTGAAAACGCGTCTTTCTCGCCTTGGCAGATGCAAAACCCTCTAAAAATATATTATTAAGAAATTTTGTATATATGTACCTCACTGAAAAAAATTTTGTACATTCTTTTTATGAATGGCGAACATTCAGCCAAAATCATTAATTTTTAAAGAATAATCATATGAATAATGTAAGAATTCATAAAAATTAATTTTTGTTTTATGACCAAGTCATGATTTTCATGACTCCATCCAAAGCAATAGAATTATTGTTAGAAAATCAGATTATGAAATTTTACATTTGAAATATGAACAGTTCATACAAATTTTATCGTAAAGTTTTATAAAAAAAATTTTAAAATGCTTGAAACTGTTCTTTTATTGTAGGAACAAAGTGACTGATTATATGAAACAAGTGACATTTTATAAAAAATTACTTTAAATTCTTGAAACTATACATTTTTTACATGCAAAATATCATTAAATACATGAAATCACATTCATAAACATTTTTTTGCTGCGAATTCCAAGTAGGAAACTTTACATTTGAAATATGAACAATTCATAAAACGCATGTTTACGGTTTCTTTTTTTTAATGAACTCGATTCTTGGCCCGTTTTTAATGAAGATTTCTTTAAAAACATGCAGTTTTTCCTTGGAATCACGTACCTTTTTGGTTCAGTGACAATATTTTTCTCAAATCCAAAAAAAGCACCTGTATAAAAATTTTAGTAAAAATCTATAGAGCCATTAACGAGAAAGCCAAAAAATTTAAAAAAACCGTTCTGTAAAAGGTCCCGTAATAGCATTTTTTGCTTGAAATTTCGTCTGACAAATGTAGTCCATGTCTATAATACAAACTTGATTTTTCTTATCGAAATCGTTAGAGCCGTTTTCGAGTTATGTCAGATTTTGCATAACGGCTGTACGACAGTACCTTACGTTTTGGAACTAAGAAAATTAAATTTTTTTTCTCTAGGAAATCAACGAAGACCGAGTTTGAAGCAAATACTTGCAGCGGCTTAGGCTGTATGTCAAGGTACAGGCATACATACAGACCCACTTCTCTCGTGTTTTTTCTTTTTTTTTTTAAGACCAAAAATAACGGTATACCTGCCATATGAATTTTTTTCGAAATTTTGTAAATATTTTTTTTCTCAAAAACTGTTCGTCAGATTTTAAAAATAAAAATACAGAAAAAATGAATTTAGTTAAAGCTAGGTAATGGTCGAAAAAAAATTTCCGAAAACTTGTTATTGAAGGTACCCCCCATGAAACCATTTTTTTTGTTTTGATTTTCTCGAAAACGGTACAACCGAATTTGATCATATTTTTTTTGCTAAAGCTTCCCAAAAATTTGAATAGAATTGTGTACTCAAATTTTCAAAAACAAAGCTTTTGGATTTTTAAAGATAAATTAAAACATTTTTTTTTCAAAACTCAATATTTCGAAAACCCCATGCTAGATTTTTTTTAAACTTGATATATCAAAGTTTGTCAATATAAACTACAAGATGCGAGAAAAAAAAAATTTATTTAACCTAAAAATAAAGGTACCTACCATACAAATGCTAAAAAAATTAAAAATATGGTTTTCAAAAATCGTATTTTTCTCGAAAACTGCGCCTAGAATTTTGATAAATTTTTTTTCCTTCAATTAATTTTTACGATCTTTAATTTAATAGAAGAATTTTTAAAATTAAGATATTACAGCTTGTACTCGTACCTACCATAGAACCATTTTTTCGAATTTTGAATTTTTCATTATCCACATGACGGATCTTAATGAAATTTTTTATAGAGAAGCTTCTAAAAAGTCTAAAACACATTGCATTTCAAAACATTAAAATATATTTTTTTTAATTGTTGAAAAAAAAAATAATTTTTTTTCTTTTTTGAAAATTCGATATTTCAGAAACGGCTGAATATTTTTTTTCTAGATTTAATTTTTATTCGAACAATAACAAAAACTTTAAATTGGCGTACCAAAATTTTTTCTTAAAAATTTAGTATATAAAAGCTTTTTTTTAAAGAAACCATTAAAACGACTTAAAATTTTTGTTCTTGCATAAATTCATATTTGCATAGCACTCTGTTTTTGTCTCTTACTACTAAAAGAGTTTAAAAAAAATGAATTTTATCCTTATGAACAGTTTTCTCTAATAACATTCGTTTTTAAAATTCCTAGTCTATTACATAGCAGCAAGTTCGTGCGACTTAGTCGTGCATTTTATTTTAAATAGTAAGTCTCTTAAACATAAGAGAAATTTCGTGCGACGAAAAGCACATTGCCTCGAAGAAAACATTTTTATTTTTGGTTGATATTATGATAATTGTCCATACTCAGACCTCCAACTTTCCCGCCCAATACATCACTAGCCAAAATGTCAAGGATTACCATAAGACCCATAAGTTCCCTCACATATAAATTTAGGTGTTTATTAACGGTTGAGCAATTGTATATGGTATTTTTCGTTAAAAAAAATTCCAAACCATCTGTCTAAACGACTTGGTTTTTGAAATGGATTTTAAATGATTTCTTAATGTTGCTTTAAGCAAATTTACTTTTCTTAACTTTCTCATCCCTGCTCTGTACGACTAGAGGCGTGTTAAACATGTTAAGTACGATTATTAAGGTTTATACAAATGTATTATATTTTCCTTGAAGAAGTTCAGGAAAATAAACACATTTCACACTTAATCCGCCTTCGTATACTGGGTGTTCTTTGGAAAGTTTAAGTATTCTAATTTTGTAAAATTCGAAAAAAGAAACAAAACAAAATCTTGCCATAAATTCTGCGAATTTCTCATCGAAAGCAATTTACGAGTATAAGTTCAGTTTCTGCGTTAACTGGATTTTCTTTAAACGGTCTGTAAGATTTTGGAGCTTTTTTAATTTTATTATGGCTATGCTATGGTTGAAAATTTGACTGAATTCTTTGGACAGTTTGTCCCTTACCTCATCACCACTTCATTTGTTGGACAAATTCATTCCTACGAACTCACGTACAATAATTACCGTTTCATGGTTCATAAAATGGCGACCAAAAAAATTTGGAAACATTTTTATGACGAACACCCTGCATAATTATCCTTTGCACAATTTACAGTTTTATTTTGATTTACTTTCGCCTTGCAACATTAATTGAAAGAATAATGACAAAATTCCATTATCGCAAATCATATTTCTGGTGCTCTCATTTTCACTCCAAATACGAGTAGTCTCAGCTCTCAAGATTTATTGTAGTAATATAAAAATTAATTTTTTATATGAAACCATACACCCATCCCTATCCGCCCACATTTGTATCATGTCTGACATGTTTTCACTCTTTTAAGACAAAACGAAAAATACTGGAAAAAAGCCAATGTCTTTATAACTGCTCATTTTGTCTATTGATCCGGCTTGTCTTAATTAATGGCACTCGTTAATGCTTCAATTGATGACCGTGCCATTTAGGCTAAGTGTTGTATTTATACCATTACACATACTACAGAGTTTCGGTTTGAACCAGCACTGCCATCATCATTGATGCCAACATGCTAAAGTCTCTCCTTGAAATAACTCAGCCACAGAAGATATCGATTAAACTAAGTTTCTCCTTTAAACGATGCCAAATTTGGCACGAAGCTCTTTCAATAGGTAGAAACACCAGAAACGACACCCATGGTTGTATCAGCATGTGTGTACCGTGTATACAGCTTAATGTATGACTTATTAACGCCTGTGTATGATTATTAAATCCATGCAACTGGGGATAATACATATCACGTGTCATGCAAATTGGTTAAACGTAAAGTGTGATTACTTGAAGTATGGTGTGGTAAATGATTCGGTAATAAGGTAATCAAACTTAACAGGACTCAGGATAGAGTCCAAGGATACGCATATTGCTTAAGGGAGCTAACCGAGTTGCTACATTATATGTTTGTACTGTGTCTGATTATGTAACCAAGTTTTTTTTTTATTTGTCAGGAAGTTAGCATATCATTGCTATATAACGATTCAATTTAGCGTTCCATACTCTTACTGATCGATTAGAAAAATAGAATAGAAACAAAATGAACGAACTTGTATTTAATTAACATAGAATCTTAAAAAAATTAGGTTATTGAAGAAAAATGTACACTTATTTATTTAAAAATAAACTAGCGAAAAAATTCCTGATAAATACACCATAAGTGTATTATCGCCTCTAGAGGAACATCAGACCATTGTGTCATATCAACAAATTTCTCTTGTCAACAAATCCCAGTTAAAGAAAAACACTCCGTGAGAATCGTTTGGCTGTACGAGAAAGCCAACTGGGACGGCCTTTGTGATTTCTTCGGGAAATTTAACTAATCACTATGCTTCCTCAATAGTGACGTAGACTCCAGTGCATATTTGGCCTCAAATTTGATTCTTTACGTTTACGGCATGAGAAATTGTATTTCAAATAGTATAAAATCTATCAAACCGAAAGAAAATTCCTGGTTTTATTCAAGCTGTAAACAGGCTATGAGGGTTAAAGAAGCAAGTTTCCGTTGTTTTAAAGCCAATCCTACTGAAGAAAACCGGTATAAGTAAAAACAAGCTAGACAGACCTGTAACGTTCATATCCAAGGAAGTGTAAGCAGTTTAAACTTTGCTTAATGCAAATGCAAAACTAAAACAATATTCGGTTAAACAAATGAAAGGTCTTTCCTCTTTAACAGATCCACAACAACTGATCACATCTTTATTCTCTCAGGTCTCAGCATATTTTTCTTCCTAACCGTCAGTCTCTTTCTATTAAACAATCATTATATCTTTCTTTCATTATATCTTCCTTCTGAACATTCATTTATTCATTTGTTTTTTTTTTTTTCATTTTTTCTTCTGGAAGTGTTGCCACAGAAGTACATTTTTATATGACCAAAACTTACGGCAAAAAAAACTATGTATTATGTCCCGAAGGTAGTGAAAATGTTTGGTCATTTCTTAAAAACGTACGAAACACTACAAAATCCTCAGTTCCAACACTCGTCTTCAACAGATAAGGCCAGTTTGCTTGTTGCACAGTTTTCTATTAATTCGACGCTTCCAGAGAGTGACTTTCGCACTCGTGCAGATTCTAGAGTACTAAAAGATCTTGAAATTTACAAATCCGCTGGCCCGGATAGTAGCCCTCCTATTATGCTGAAGAGGTGTTCTTCAATGCTGGAAAAACCACTGAGCAAGCTTTTTCATCTATCCTACTCTAAAGGTCTCTTTCCGAGTGGATTGAAAACAGTATTTGTCCAGCCTGCCTAAAAAAGCGAGTCCTTCTCCCCCTCTAACAAGCGTCCAATTGAACTTAAGTCCCTTATTTCCAAGGTCATGGAAACGCTGACCAATTTTCACCTTAGGAAATATCTTGTAAAACGAAAGGTTCACTGGTGATGTTCTGATGGTATATCTCATCGAACAGTGGAACAAACCTTTACATCGCTTTGGAGAAATTAATATTCTTCCGCTTGATATTTCAAAGGAATTTTATAGATTTTGGCATAGAACTCTCTTATTGAAAATGCGTGAATTCGGTACCGATGAGTCTCTTCTTCGTTGGATTAGAAATAACTTTTGAAATCTGATATCTACAAAATAAACGCTGGTTTGCCCCAGAGTTGCTCTGTTTGGTCACGGACACTCTTTCTTATACATATTCATAAATGATCCTTTATCAGAAACTTCTAATCGACTTTATTGTTTCGCTGACGACAGTACCCTCAGCTTTTCATTTTCATTTTTAGATTCACATCCTTCTCGTTCGGATGTGGCCTTCCAACAGCAGCGTATGATAAGCTCATTAAATTTTGATCCTGACAGCATTGTAGAATTGACAACAGTGTAGAATTGTATCTTTCGAAAACTCGAAAGTTTAATGTTTAATGTCGCTTAAGCGTAACCCTCCCTCAATGTCTTTTTCTATGGGTGTCACTTGCTTCGAGGAGACTGAACATCTTTCAGTTTTAGGTATGTGCATCACACTTCACAGACTATCTTTTGTGGAGTGATCACATATTTGACGTTACCACAAAACTGCTAAGTATTAAGGTTTTCTGTTAATAAAAGCAGCAATAAATAAACCTAAAAAAATATTACTTTCGTTAAACTTATTCAGCATATAAAATTCTGTGGAGCTTTTAGATGATTCAGTTAAAACACACAAGTTATAATTTATTTTGCTTTTTAAAATATCTCAAATGTTTGCCATTTTTCTAGACAAAACTAAATTTTTCTTATAGAGCTCCTATATGTATATCACTTTATAAACAGTCACTTTATCAACAATGTTGGCTGTTTACAAGCTACTTTATAGCTTAAATAGATAAATTTTAATATGTTCGTTAACAATCGTAGTTAACATTGTTAAGGAGCATATTTATAGAGCACAACGCTTTCAAGGATAATAATAGAACCTTAAACTATTGTGAAAAGCCAGTATAGCGACACACTTTTTTAAAGGTTTATTAGTAACTGCATCTAATACTAAAATAGAATATAGAACTAGATCAAGGTATTTAACTTTTTCAGAGCTATTAAGTAACATTAACGATGTTACTTGTTGGGAAATCGTATTACTTCTTGAAAACGGTACTAGAAAGTTGATACAATTTTTTACTTGCGATATATGTAGGTGCTATAGGGCAAGTTCTGCATTTGGAAAAAAATCGAACTCGACATTACGATGATAGCGAAGACGAATAAAGTGGGTCCGACAATTCCGTCTGTCTGTGTGTATGTCTGTATGTCTGTACCTCTCACACCAGCCTAAGCCACTATGTTCTTCAATCCCGGTAGTTAAGGGTCTTCGGTGATTCCCTAGAGGAGAAATTGATTTTTTTTAGCTCCAAAACTAAAGGTACTTCCATACAACCGTATTGCAAAATTTTATTTATCTCGAAAACGACTCTAACGATTTTGATAAAAAAAATTATGTGTGATATTATGGGCATGGACTCTATTTAAAAAAAAAATTGGGGCAAATTTTATTAATGGTACCTGTCATAGAACCGTTTTCTTGATATTCGACTTTATCATTTTCACCAGGAGCCCCCTTAAGTTTAAAATAATATTGTATATAAAAATATTCGAAAAAAAATATTTTTTTTTTTGTTTTTTAAAAGAAAATCCAATTTATTTTTTGAAAAATCAATATCTTGAAAACGTTTGAACTATATTATTTTTTGAAATTATTTCCTAAAATCTATATTACTAAGCTCTTAAAGTTGGCATCCCAAATTTTGTTCTAGAAAAATTTAAAAGAAATTTGTTATATAAAAAAATTACTTTAGTAAAACGATTTTTAAACTTTATTTGCATAAGTTCATACTTTTCCGGAAAACAGGCAATTCCATGCATTTCAAAATTTTTATCTCATTAAATCTATGTTTTATATTTATAAAATATATTTTAAATTCCAAAGTACTTTTACATAAGAGCAAGTTCCTGCGATCCAGTCGTGCATTTTATTTTGTTTCGCTTAACTTCTTACGATCTATAAATCTAATATAAATGATTCAGAAATCAAGACATCACTAACAAAATCTAAAATAGATCCATGTTTTTGAATTTAGGCTTAACTGGTTTTAATTAAATTGTGTATTTTCATTTCAATTCCTCGATTTAAAATCTATTAATAATTTCGAATTACAAGAAGAAGCTTTAAATTCATCTTTGTTATAACTTTTGTAATGTTGAGGATAAAGTCGATTTCTTTCAACATTTATTGCTTCAACTCTACTTAAATCTTAAAGCACGCTCAATTGAAAACTGTCATAATTAGAAACGTGAACTGTTATTGGTTTACTTCTGAAGTCCTCTATACTTAGTAAACTGAAAGATTTTCAGTCAAGATCGTACCCACTCGTCTTTTTTAACCTGCAGAGGTAAAATATATATTTCATTCAAAATTAAGCCCTGAGCAAACCTCACGTACGTTTTTGAGTAGTCTATGTTTATTTGGTATTGGTAGAAAGGAAGTGGTAAAAAATTTTTGATCCAAAGGATCGTAATAATTGGTTTGTGGATAACAACTTACAATCCTCTAGCTCTACAATTAACAACTCAGCCATTTATGAAACTCCTTCTGAATTTGAATTTGAAGTCGTTCCTGAGAATGAATTGGCCATGTATATCCTTTCTCTAAGATCCAACTCAGTGGGTGAAGATGGAGTTCCACAAAATTTTGACAAGCCAGATTTCAAATCACATGCGGGATCGTAACTTATTTTCTCCAGTGTCGCAGGATTTCAAACATTCTACAGCTGCTCTACGGCTATGGTTAATATCCTTGAAGATATCCGAATTCAGTATGACCAAGGTATGTTAACGCTCCTCTGTTTGCTGGATTTTACAAAAGCATTTGACTGAGTTAATCACAGTATTCTGTGCAAGAAACCAAGACTTTCGGTTCGTCTTATACAATAAAATTCAAGTCATCGAACTCAAAAGGTTAAAGCTGGAAATAATTCTTCTGATTCAATCAGATTGCTTGCTGACATCCCACAGGGTTCTATCTTAGGTCCTATTATGTTTATAAATGACTTACCACAATATGTTTGCAAAAATTTCATGTTATATCTCTAGGCAGATGATGCTCAAATTTATATTTCGGGACCTTTTAACTTATTGGAAGATCTAATTTGCAGAATAAATGAAGATCTGGATGAAATTCACAATTGGTTGCTGTGTAATGGCCTCACGCTAAAAAAAGCGAAATCCCAAATTATTGCCATCTCTAGACAGAAATTTGATACGAACGACTCGACTACTTAGCGGAAAATTTGAAGATTTGTATAAGAAACTTATGAATATGTCTTATTTGTACGCCCGCTATAAAACAAATAAATTGAAATTATGTAAAGGCTTTAAGAAAGTTTAAGTAATATTGCTTTACAAAACTTAAAAAAAAAATTCAAGTTCTATATCTCAACACGCATCAATGACTGGTTTTTAAATTTTATTTTCGTTCTTATAATAATAAAAAGTTAAAATTGGCGTATACCATACTTTTTTATATGTAAATATCTTAAAAGTTTTGTATATCAAAGATTGATGCATATTTGCTTAAACAGTACAATGGCATTCTTTTTGAGCTCCAATTCAATTCAATTCAATTTTGTTTTATTGAACATACCATTTACAATTTGGCTTACAACTAATAAGACCCTACATATCAGGGTTCAGACTTAGGTTTTAAATTTTCGAAGTAAATACAGAAAACAACTGAAGTAGATCCACAATTTTCGAAGTAGTTTTAGGAAATTAAATTATATAAACATAACATATACTTATAAGTAAATTCTGATTTTAGACTTGTAAACAAATTTTAATTAAATATAACTATTTTAAAATAAATTTTCCATCAACGAACTTCTATTTTTGTATGAATTTTATCAATTCAAAAGTTGGCTCATAAATATCTTTACTTTTTTCTGTAAGTGATCTCGAAAACATTAAATTTTCCACAGTGCTTACGTTTGAACGATTCCTAAAGTTGTTTTTTATGTAATACAGTAACGAGCGCTGTCTTTAAATATGGTGCTTAAGAATTTCAAAAAGAAGTAGATCATAAAAAAGAGAAGTAGGGAAGTAGATTAAATTTTTTTTTTCAAAATCGAAGTATATCTACTTCGATCGAAGTAAAGTCCGAACCCTACTACATATGTATGAAAATTTACATTTGTTGGCTCATAGGGGTCCTAACTATATACAGTGACTTAAGTTTAATTATTTTTATATAAAATTTACATGACGAAAAAAATTAAATTTTAAAGGTCCGGTCGGTTCACTGTATTGTCCTCAAGGTGTTCATGCCTGGTTGTCAGTGGTGATTTTTGTGCGTTGTGGGCAGGGATGGCGTTTTAGCCGCGTTGGTAGGCTGACCCAATTTCGGTGTAGAACGAGACTACTTCCTCGTTGTCCATGATAACGTTGTCATCCAGAGGTTTTTAGGTCCGTCCTGGGAAACGACTTGCTTAAGGCTGGCTTTAAAAAAATAATTGTATGCTTTCTAATACTATCCATGTATCTTAGACATAAGATCAAGTTCGTTTGACCCATTCCTGTATTTTATTATTTCTTTTAATCCAAGCATCTTTAATTTAAAAAAATGCATCTCACAGAATCACAGAAATATACATCAATTATTTATTGTTAGCAATTAAAAAATCATTTTTACCTCATTAATTTATAAAAAGAATGCCAGCTTAACGTACCTACCTACGGAAGCTTAGAAATGTAATTGGAATTATCGTTGATCATCTCCAGTTTATTCGAATTTTAGAGTTTTTATCTCTCGATAATTAATTTTCCTTAAACTTAATTATATTTATCCATCATATTGATCTGCATAAAATCAAAGTTGGTTTCTGCTTGGAAAAAAAAAAAAACATTTTCGTTGAACTTGTTTGTTTTCATTTCGGTTTATTTATAAAACAAAGAACCTTCCTCTCTTGGTTCGTGTGTTTTGCTGTTTTCATTAAAGTTCCTTGAATAAAAATAATCTGAAACGTGCAGACTACGAGTAGATTTCCGTTCTGCATAATTAATCAAAACCTTCTTCCACATTCAGCAAACTCATTTCGTTTAATAAGTAGCAATATTCTTATAAGGGGAGGGTGAATTCACTAAGATTGATTGCAAACAAAAAAAAAAAAGCTCAGAAAAATGCTCTAATAGAATTAATTTTAGCTTTTTTCTTATGACAAACTTTCATTGATTTCAATCAAAAAAAGAAGATATGTTTATAGTCTAGGAATTATAATAGCATGAAGGTCCTTTCGTTTACTTTATAGATACTTCCCACTTTTTGTGTTGTTTATATTGAGTTTAAGAGCAACTATTAAGTATGCTGTCATGAATTGGGAAAGATGTTGAACAAATCAAATCAAATCGACAGAATGTTAAACTTTTGAAGTACTGAAATTGCATTCTTATAAATTCTTCGCGAATTTTAAGCCTCTTGAATGCAATATTACTTAAAAGTATTGTAAATTGCTTTCAAAACTATTTGTTTTATGAAGAATTTTTTATTGTTTGATTTTTGTTTTCATATTTTTTTTCTCCGAAAATAAAATTCACAACTGTGTCGCAGAAGTAATTGGTATTGATATTCATTGCTTTTATTCATTGCTTTAATTGTTAAAGTTCCTTACTATAAAGTCATTCAATCTGTGGTCTGAACTTGTCATCTGTGCTTAAATCACCTTCGTCAAGCCGTCAACCGAGATTGTACAGACCTTGAAGATACGATGACCAATATTCGTCAACTTAGGCCGACTTATTATACGCTGTCTATTGAAAAGTCATAGAAAATTACCTTGTAAGAATCGAGACCTGTTAGGCCACGCGCGCACATTCAAGTTTTAGTTTCGCAACTGTTTGGTTGCTAAAATGAAACATATGGGCTTATATGGGACACCACGCACTTAAAGCAACTCGATTCGAGCAACTAAAAAGTTTGGGTTTGACACAAACTTCGCAACAGTTGGGATGGTTTCTATGAGCGCAAGAGAGAAAACAGTGTGAGCGTGAGTAAAGAGTTGCCAGTGCGCGGTTCTCTTTCAACTTGTGATTAAACTATTTGATTTCGATCACAGTTGCCAGTGCGCGACTAGGCTAAGAACTACAGAGTCATATCCCTGCTTAATGTTGCCTACAAGATCCTATCCACCGTACTATGTGAGTGTCTAAAACCTTTCTGCAACACTATGATCGGCACGTACCAGTGTGGCTTCAGGCCAGGCAGATCAACGATAGACCAAATATTCACATTGATGCAAATCCTGAAAAAAACCAACGAATATCGAGACCCACCATCTTTTCATCGACTTCAAAGTCGCATATGATAGCGCAAGTCGCCAAGGGCTTCTATTGGCGATGTCGGAACTCGGGATCCCGAAAAGTCTGATCCAACTATGCCGCATGACGATACAAAATACGCGGTGCAACGTGCAAATAGGTAACAGCTCATCCGAGCCATTCCAGACATGTACAGGTTTCAGACAAGGAGATGCGCTATCATGTGATTTCTTCAACCTAGTCCTAAAGCAGATAGTGCGCAAGAGTGGTGTTAACCTGGTAGGCACTATCTTCAACAGGTCTTTCCAACGGCTTGGTTATGCGGACGACATCAACATCATCGGCCACTCCAAGCGAGCTGTGCTAGAAGCGTTCACAGCTATTGAAGAACAGGCGAAATACGTTGGTCTTGAAGTTAATGAGGACAAAACAAAGTATACATTATATCAACAAACAAAGCCGCAGCTGTCCGTGTCGCATAGCACAACACGTCACTGTTGGTAGCAGAAATTTGAGATAGTCAAGGAGTTCACTTACCTCGGAACAAACATCAATCCCACGAACAACATCTTAGTGGAAATCCGACGAAGAATTACCCTAGCGAACCGCTGCTACTTCGGTTTGGCCAAACAAATGGGTTCAAAACTCCTTTCTCGAAAGACTAAGTGCACGCTATACAAAACACTAATTTTATCAGTTCTACTCTATGGCGCTGAGTGCTGGACGATAAGTTAAAAAAAAAAGGGGAATTGATACTGGTCACTTTCGAAAGAATAATTATTCGGCGAATTTGTGGTTTTATATGCGAGGAGGAGGAGAAGATTCGATCGTGAATTATACGAGCTGTACCAAGATGTGGATGTAGTCTAAAGAGCCAAAACACGTCGAATACACTGACTTGGTCACATCGAGCGAATGGACAACAACGCTCCAGCCTAAAAAATCTTCGAGTCCCAGGCCCCAGGTTCGAGAAGTCGAGGAAGACCGAAACTCCGCTACAGGCAACAGACGGTTACAGATGCAAGAGCGCTTGGTCTCAACGACTGGAGGGACTTCGCGAGAAATCGCAACCGATGGAACACCGCAATATATCAGGCAGAGACGCTCCACGGAAAGGGAGCCGGATAAGTAGGTAAGTAAGTAAAATAAATATCCTTTGGTTGTTAGATATCAAAAATAAAATGCCAAATTATTTCTAAGGCAAATTTAAATGTATGCAAGTACATAAGTTATAAATATTTGTAGCGGTTTTTATTACATTAGTTTTGTAAAGTCTAAAAACGTTTAAAAAAAAGTAATATAAAAATAAATAAATATCTTAACGCCAAAGTGTCCTCAAAAGCAACGCATTGTAGCTTTAATGTCTACTTATGTTGACTAGTATGGTATTTGTGTTGTTCCGTACTTAGAGTACTTAGTCGGTTTTGTGTTCACTATACTGGTTCACTCTAACGAGGTTGACTATATTAAACGTCCACTGTATTTCAAAACATTAACTTTTCAATAAAAATTTAATTTTTACAAAAATTCAAAAGATTTTTTAGACTTGAAAGAAAAAAATTAGAAATTCATTTTAATAAAAACATCATCTGTTGACGCAGTTAGTAGTACCTTAACTCAGCACACTTTATTAAACCAAAAAAAAAACTGTTATAATAACGCTTGTGCACATTTCTCAAAATATTAGTAATTTTTGATGCGACGTATTAAATTCCATTTAAAGTCAAATGTGAGTTAAGATTTTAGACTTTGGAATGAAATAGTTGTTTGGATTCGACAAGATTCTAATTTGCTTTTAGGAATATTATTAACACACAATTTGAATTTAATTTTTTGAACATTTAAAAAAATTTGGTGGTGCAACAGCTCGAAGGGAACCAGGACCTAGTGACTTAAAAACTCAACCATTCCTGAATGGCTGGGACCTACAATTTTCTTCCGATTCCAAACGGCTAATGAGAAGCACTTTTCAAGATTTGTTTGTTTCAATTCTAAGAAATTTACTTAGCATAGGTGCTTGTTAATATATGACAGTTCCTTACCAATTAAACCTTGAAGAGTTTTCACAAAAAGTAATGAAACCCTGGCAAGAATTACTTCTTTATACAAATTCAACGCTAACTTATTGGCTTATAAAGGCCGTAAAAAGCCATTAAGGAATGGAAACACATGTCATTAGAATTAATATTTAAATTCGTTGAATGGAATTTGTTCCAATCTCATTATATGGTTGAAAAATAAATTTCCTCCGGTTGAAAATAAACACACCAACGAATTTATGGCTTCATTTTTAAGTCAATGAATTATTGATAATCATCATAATTTTTTTATTAATTGACGGAAACTTTTTGAAAAAGGGTTCAAATATATCTGCCACTTAAAAAAGATTTAATTGTCCCTTTTTGGAATAAAATTATCTTCGTAACATAGTTAATTTTCTAGATTAAAACCGGTTCGTGGCTGAGACTTAAATTGACCTCAAGAGGATGGATTTTCTCGCCAAACTTACACAAGAGAATATTTCGATGAAACAAAATAAATTAATAGCTACCAGCCGAACGAAATGGCCTATAAAAAGAAGTTTGCCCATGATCAAGTGTCAAAATCCAACAAAATGTGATGCGCGTCAAGTAAGAGAGGTAAGTTTGCTAATAAAGTAAGAATGGTGATAATCGGTTGATGCATTTAAAAGATAAAACTGATTTCACGAGCGACTGTTCTCATGTAACATCAACAGATACAATGTAAGGGCAGCAGCGTTACCACTTCCGGAAAAAGTGGAAGTAGAGTTCAAGGAAAAAGTGAAGTAAATTGAGAAAAATCAAAGTAGATTTTAAAAAGACTTTTTACTTGCTTTTAAAAAAATTTGCACTCGAGATTTTTATTAGTTGACATTACAACACGAAAAAGTAGTGACATGTGTAGACAATACTACATTTTGGTAAAAAAATGTTATTAATGGTACCGTCATAGAACCTTTTTTGACTTCACCGATTTCAATCAAAATTTTTATATTCGGAGCTTCTTTGATTTTGAAATAATATTGTACACAAAAAAAAATTCCCTTACATTTGTTTTAATTTTAAAGAAATTTGTATACAGGGTGATTTGCATAAGGTGTGACAAAAAGCTAGGGCGTGTAGGTTGGACTTAGACAAGAAAAAAATCGTATGGGAGGGGGGGTCTATTTCCCCCCGTTTAGGCGGGAGGGGCAATTTAAGAAAAAAATCACTTAAAACAGAAAAAAAATTATTAAAAAATAACGGTGATACCTACAGAGTAGCGCTATAGCATTTTGAAAAGCCAGAAATACATTCTTTAATTTTGTTTTTAAAGAAAGTTGTTCGAGTGAATAGTTTTTGAAAAATTAATTTTCAGAATCAAAATTTTGAAAAAAAAAATGAAAATTTTTTTTTAAACAAATTTTTTTTCAAAATTTTACGTAATTAAGTATTATTTTCTTATTCAATATTCAATGCTCATATTAATTTTTGATCAAAACCAAGAAACCGGATGTCAACATTTTTTGTAGTTTTTGAGAAAATCAAAAATAACAAAAACTACTTTTGTTCTAAGAAAAGCCTTTTATTTTAGTTTTTACGTTTTTGGATTCTTAGGTGAATTTATTATTAAAAGGATTAACTTTCTTTTTACTATTTTTTTATTTATCGTCTTATAGCATACAATAATGTGACAAAGTACTGGATTAACCATATTTCACACATTTTTTCATTGAGAACACCTGCGTGAGAGCATTGGATTAATATTGACCTGCGAATGTTTTTTAAATAATGCAACGTTACACGCCCTAACTAGTGACAGAAAAATGCAATTGCGAAATAAGAACAAAAATGTTCCTGAATCTTGAAATCAATTAAAATAAGAAATACATGCATATTTAGATAAAATACATAATTACTGTTTATTTAAATTTTTAACTATTTTTTAACTAAAGCTTATTACAAAAAATTTTCGATATGATCCCCATTTTGTAGTTACTACGAGACCTTCTGTCCGATTTGAATGACAACGTTCTCTTGGCCATAGCAGACAATATAATCTACCAGCAAGATGGAGCTCCAGCACACTACAGCCGCACTGTAAGGAACTGGCTTGATGAACATTTTAGTGACCATTGCATTGGAAGAGGAGGTCCAATAGAATGGCCGCCTAGATCGCCAGATTTAACTCCGTTAGATTTTTATGCTGGGGGATTCATGAAGAACTATGTGTACGAAGTGGAAATAGAATCTTTGGAACAACTGAAACAACGGATTGAAGTGGCTGGAGTCAAATTACAGGAAAATTTATCAAGTATAAATTTATGTGCAGCAATAAGAAGGCGCTATAATCTTTGCCTTCTACAAAATTATTATCGAATAATAAACAATAATAAAATAAACAAATAATTATTTTTGTTTGTGGTTTTGTGGACCAGCAATCGTACTTTTTAGAAAAAGACGATGTCATTACCATCACCAGATAGCGCTACGGAGTAATGATTACGCATTTCTATTGACACAAATCGGATGATATGGATGTGAACCAGAGGCGGATCGTGAATTTGTGGGGCCCTGGGCTGAAACTATTTAGTGGCCTACCTAAGTACTAAACTAATAGCCATGTCAAAAAACTGACATGTTATATAAATTATAATTTATAAATCAACCTTTCTGCATTTCTGTGCTGCAAATTCCTTAATTGCAAGTGTTTTGTTAGATCACAATTTATCGAAAGAAGTGATAAATTATTTAGTCGATGGTTCGACATTGTTGTCCTGTATTTATTTTCTACATAGGACATCTTGGAGAAAGAGCGCTCTGCTTCACAGCTAGTAATTGGCAAAATTAAAAAAATCTTTAAAATGGTTAGCAGTTAGGGAACACGTTAATAAGTTTATTTTCATACATGAGCTTAAAAATGTCACTGGAAGAGGTGTACGATTCTGGCTTAGATTGGAGTAAGTACGATTTTAATTGAATGCACTCATTCACTAAATGCTCGTCTACGTCTTCTGGATAATAATCAATAATATGACGAGCACATTCCAAATCTATGTTCTCGATATTTTTGTTTTGCAAATCCATTAAAAATTTGAATTTTTTGCTATATGTCTCTTTCTATTGATATATGACACAGTGACATTAGCAAACCTTATTAAAATGACTCTGATTAAAAAAAAATACTTTGCACAACTGTTTTTTTGCTCATAATTACACCATCCTATCAAATTTTACCTAATTTGGTCCAGTAGTTTCGGAGCAAATTAGCTGTGACAGACAGACGGGCGCACGAGTGATCATATAAGGGTTTCGTTTTTCATTTTTTTGTACAGAACCCTAAAAACACCATAAAGAAGAAAAACATGATTAATAAATATTTTTACTTACCAAATAAAAGCAAGAAATCTTGTATTAATAAACAAATGTTACTTATTTAGACATAACTTTTAAGTTATCACTTTATCATTAGTAAACTGACTCATTAAACACAGTTCTAACAATTAACACTGTCAGTTCGTCACTTTGATGACGAGAACGGAAGTACGGAAGAAAAAACAAATTCACGTCAGGCGTTACGTTAAGCAGCGCGGCGGGAAGTCCCTCGTAAGAGTAGATAAAAAGGTAGTAGTAGCCTATACTGATGATCTTGCATTATTATCGAATACGCCCTTTCTAAGGTTAGTAGATGGACTAAAAAGTGCGGCCTGATGGTTAACCCGTCAAAAACAGAATTAGTCCTTTTTACAAATAAGAGGAAAATACCAAACTTCAGAATACCTTCAATAGAAGGCACCCCACTGAAGATTTCAGACTGTTTTCCCAGGTATTAGTCTGGCTTAGCCTTAAGGCGCTATATGCTACGGATTCTTGTACGAAAAGGTCTAGGGGTTTCAGGTTGAGTATCGCCTCCAACCCTACAGTTGGTGTGGATCTCATGGCACCCGTAATCCCAATGCACGCGAGTCTCTATACTTTTGCCAGAGTTTTGAGGTTCGTGCTTTTTTTCGTTGCATTCCACCATACCAAATTACCAAATTCTCAAATTCTTCAGAAATATTTGGGTGATATTATCATTACAGATTATACAACACCCGAACTTGACTTTTATAAACCATTCCAAACTGCCTTTCCAAGCAGAGAAGATGGCTCCAAAATGGACACAGGTGATGGTGCGGGCTTTTTCTCAGAACCTCTTGAGCTAAACAACTCTGATATCACCTTTTACATTGACAGCCAAGCGGCAATAAAAGCGATTTCTACTACTGTGATAAAATCGAAGCTTATCTCTTGCTGTCGCGAAGAGCTTAGGGTTCTTGGCACGCAGTACAATATTAGACTCTGCTGGGTACCGGGGCACAGCGGCATACCAGGTAATGAAAATGCCGATGAGTTGGTAAGACAGATGGTAAGTATCCCACTCTGCAACATTAAACAGAAAATTTCAGATTTAATCCTGAAGAAATCCAATGAAAGGTGGAGTCTACTTGACACCTGTGATACCACTAGGAAAGTATGGCCTTGCTTTAACAAGCAGAGGACTGACAAAATTATGCAACTTAGTAAGAAGTCCCTTCGCTCTCTTACGAGCATAATCACCGGACATAATTTACTAAAATATCATAAATTTAAAATGAAACTAAGTACAGATGACCTATGTAGAGGATATGGTGATGAAGAGGTACATGAAGATACATCACACTTTCTCTGTCATTGTCCGTCACTATACCACCAAAGAAGGAAATGGCTTGGTAGTTACTTCTTTGACAATTTAGAAGATCTTTCTAATATTCAGGAATTTACATACTGAACTTCGTCAATGCCTCAAAATGGCTTGACTGATTAACAGAACACATAGGTTCTTATCAGAAAAGAGTGATTACACTCACGGGTAACACAATGGATCTACATTGATCTAAGTGTGACGATAGTTACATCAATTGTCAGGCCAACAACCTAACCTAACCTAACCTAAGAGTAGAAAAAATACACCGATCAAAAACAAACGACGGAGAATCCCCGTTCCGTTCCATAGACGCGCACATATACTATTCGGCATCAAACTGAGCACGATTTTAGAGAGAGAGAGAGAGAGAGAGAGAGAGAGAGTAAGTTCGCGCAGCGCTTTTTCCAGGTAAAAGCGATGCGCGAATTTACTCTCTCTCTCTCTAAAATAGAGCCATCTAGCTTGGCGGGGACTATACATTAGTAGATTGATCTCAGGGTTGCCATTGCCAACCATATGGTAGGTTTTTTAATTTTAATTTTTTTTAATTCAATTTAACGCCTATTGTTTTCAACGGGGTCTGGGGGCCCCTTGTGGCCTCGGGGCCCTGGGCTGCAGCCCATACAGCCCTTAGGTAGATCCGGCCCTGATGTGAACGATAAATTGGTTCCAATAGGATGGGACTACATGCCATACAGCTTTCGCCTTAATGGACATTCTGAACTAACGATTTAAGGGAATGCTTATCTTATCTATAAACGCAAAAGGAACGTGAACTGGCCCGTGGCCACAAAAGATCGTGAGATTTGATGCCGTTAGACATTTTTGTTTGGAACCATATTCATTGGAAGTAAGGAATCTCAGAACATTTACACGACGAATATAAACAAAAAATTCGTTGATATTTTTCTGACAACTTGTTTTATCTTATGTCCTTTTTTGGAGAACTCTTTTTTGACTTGGACTTCCTGGGTGAATTTCATAGTAAAAATACAGAAATTAATAGTCTCAAATATACCTGTACGCTTTGAAAACAATTTTCTAATTAATTTCTTTAACAAAACTTAAAAAAAAAGAAAAATGTGAAAACCGATTTTTAAAATCTGCATCTAAAATAACTTAAATTTATGACTTCAATCGAAAAAAGCGGAGTGTATTCGAACAGCTTTCAAATTTCATTGAAAAGTTCAAAGCACAGCTGAAAAGAAAATGAGATTTTAATTAGTGATACGGCAAAGTGTCGTTTGGGAAATGAAACTTTGGCAATTTGGTGCATTTGCCTTTTTGCGTAATTCAGGTGTAAGTTAAAGTTTTGGTGTCTTTAAATTTTTTGTTAAGGCATGTAGCTAGGTGGATGGAAAGGGTTTGTACCTTATGAATGTAATTACAGAGAAACAAGAACTGAGTTAAAAGATTTTTTCTTTTAAACATGGTGCCGAAAGTTTTGAGGCTACTACCTCTGTGGTTTTAATGATTTTTTAATTGTTGTTTTTATTTCTTTATTATAATTTGTGCAGGTAGTCCTAAAAGCTTTAAAATGTTAAGGTTTTGGGTAAACTATTTTAGACAATAATATCAACAAGTCTAGACTTTTATTAGTCTTTTGTATTTTATTAGACTTTCATTAGTCTCTTTGGCTGAATCAAGCTTGTTCTATATGAATGAGTGTCTATGGAAAACAAATACATATGGTTTAATCAACTTGAGAAAGGCTTTTTCAAAAGCACAATTCACTTCTAAGTATGCGCCGCCATTTTTCATTATTTAATACTCCACTTTAGTTTGGTCGTCAACTATTTTATTAAGCTTGAGCAATAGATCCATTCTATCTACCCATAGCTCAAAATCTTCACCAGGGAGATAAGTCTCCACTTGACCAATAATAGGTTGTCTCACATCCGTCATAATTTCTTTTCTATCGATTTTTGTATCAGTCATATAAATTACAAAAATTACTTAATAGCGGAATAAATAAAAAAACTCAATCACGCGATCTTAATATCAATAAGAACTGTTAATCCTCGTCGCCAATCTGTTGTGTATATCGGGAGGAATGAAGAACACGATGCTTCCAGTTTCACTTCTCTTTATTAACTCAACTTAAAACTAGCTTACAACTAACATCAATTGTATTTAATATACTTATCTCTATTAGAGAGAGAAATGTTACTTATTGAATTGTTAATCCTAGCTCAGAACAGTGTGTACCACAAGTGCAGCTACAGCCAATATAATTATTGGGTAAACAGTTCAATATATAACAATTTTCTATATGGAAATATAGTTCTATTAAAAAAAAGTGCGTCCATTAGTAATGTAGTATTAAAATAAAGGGTGGTCCAACCATAATGCACGATGTTAATTGTGAGTCACACCTTAACGTCAAGTTTTTTGACCAACTTACGAGTAATTTGACATTTATTTGTCAAACTCAACCATGGAGAAGTACACAATTGAGCAGTGCGTTAAGATTGTTGAAGCCTTTTACGAAAGTGGGCGTTCAAATCAAAATCCGTTGCGTGCACTTCGTGATTTTTTTGGTCAGAATAATCGACCAAATTTCCACAATCGGTAGAATTGTGCGCAAATTTCAGCAAACCGGTTCTGTAGAAAATGTGAAAACACCTGTGCGTGTACATGCTCGCCTAGTTTGTTCTGCGGAAAACATTTGGTTAAATGAGAATCCACGAGTGGTTGTTTAAAAGCCGATGCATCCACAAAGAGTGACTGTTTGCTGCGGCTTAGGCTAGGCGCGCACATTCAATTTTTAGTTGCACAACTATTTACTTGCATAGAAAACAGACGAACTATTTGGTTGAATGGCCGCGCAGGTGCAAATAAAAATTATATGTTACACAAAATAGCGAACTCAGTTTAGGCAATCGTTTAGTTTGTGTCAAAACACAAACTTTTTGGTTGCTCGAAACAAGCAGTTGCGAAACTAAAAATTTAATATGCGCGCCTAGCCTGGCTGGCGGGTGGTGTAATCGGGCCGCACTTCTTTGAAAATAAGGTCGGCCAAGCAGTTACCGTGAATGGTATGTGCTATCGCGAGATGATAACGGACTTCTTGTGACCAGAAATTGAGGATATGGACCTGAACGATATTTGTTCTTCCAACAGGATGGTGTCACTTGCCACACAGCCAACGAAACAATGGCTCTCTGGCGCGAGAAATCCAATGGCCGTGTTATCTCACTATGTGTCGATGTAAATTGGCAGCCACGATCATATGAATTGACACCGTTGAACTTCTTTCTTTAGGGATATTTGAAAGAAAAAGTGTACATCAATAAGCCAAGAACAATTCAAGAGCTAAAGGATGAGATAATTCGGCACATTAACGTCATTTAACCTCAATTATGTCTCAGAGTCATTGAAAATATGGACCATCGGAAAAAGGTATGCCACCGAAGCCGTGGCGAGCATTTGACCAATATTTTATTTCACACATATATGTAATTGTCATAGATTCTTCTATAATAATTAAAAAAAACAGCGTGTGTACAGAGTACGCATGTCAGAAGTGAAACTTCTTTCTCTTTCTCTCTAGTTGTTTACATCTATCCGTCCTTTAAAATTTACAATTTTAATTTAAAAATTTAATTGACAATTGCACAATGTTCAAATTTACATTTTAGCTCTCCAAGTTAGATTAAAAAGACAAACATAATAAATGACAGCTAATTTGACAGATGTTGCTTCAACAATATGGCCAAAACCACATATCCTATTGGAAAACCTTTTGGAATATAAATAACGACTTTTTTTTGTATTAAACGCCGAAAAAAACTTAAAATTTCTTTTCAATTAAAACATTTTTGTTCAAAAATATGCTCAAACAATTTACGAGTTGCTATAGTTTTACTCATTTGATATCGCTTATAACATCCCTGTTTCCATATGATTCTACATTTTTCGAAATTCTGAGCCTTTTAAACATTAGATCAAGTACCTGCAATCCAGTCATACGTTTTATGGTCAACCAGTTTGGACCCAATTCATTATTTCCAAATTTACTCATGAAGTTAATGGAATACCTAGTTGTTATCGCTTTTCTATTTCCGTGATCCAATATAATCGCGGATTTGCTTGTTCTCTTGCTCTTCCATTTTCTAAGTCGTTCGGAGTGAATGACCCGGCAATCTCAGTTGTCAAACTTACTCTTTTGTCATGACTTAGAGTATGTTCTTTGCCTTTTACACACGGGACTAAAAGTCTCCACGAGAATTTTTCTCCGGAAAAAATTTACTGTCCTAATTGTCCTTTGACGAAGTGCATTTTCAAATATGCTCCCTAAGAGGTTGAAGAATCAACCGCGCTTTGGTCTAGATCACCTAAGGTCAAATTTAAGTTTATCACCAACCTTATACACTTTGTTTGTTTTGAAGTTTTTATTTCTAAACTTTAACAATTTAATAAAATCTCGAGTTTGACAAATTTGTTCAACCATTTCGAAAACCAAAAAAGCAAACTTTCTAAAATGTTACTTTCAAGAGCATCTTAAATCCTCCCTTCACGCAACAGAGGTCGCCACAATAAACATAACTTAAAATGAACTAAATATCAACCGGATGACATGACCTTTCAAGTTTTTGAAAACACTTTTACCGACCCCCTCCCCCCCACTTGAAAAACACATCAAACAAAAGTCCTTCAATGCTTCTGGTCCTTTTTCCTTTTCTCTCTTATTTTAATTACTCTTAAGTTGCATTTTAAAGAAATAAATTTTAAATTTAAAATGCGGCACTACTACTTGCCTAAAATAGCGGATATTTATTTGGGGGTTCTGCAAGGATGTTAAAACCTTGCCTCAACTTTCCTCTGCTCTGATGGCGAGGCAAAAAAAACGAAGAATAATATTTCCTCGATTGCGGTTCACCCTAAATGGATGCAGTTGGTTTAAAATTCATTGCTGGCAAAAGTGATTAATTAATTGCAAAAAGTTACGTACAACTTTAAATTGTGAAGAGCGAGTTCAAGACTTTACTCAGACACAAACCAGGACGTTCCGGGTGTAAGAAAAATAATTATACAATACAAAGATGTATTAAATTTGAACCAAGAAACTCCTGCCTCTGATAAACTGAAGAATGTGTCTTTTGGAGAAGTTCCACGTCCACAAAATATAGACGAAGACCGAAATGAAAAATAATTGTTGACTAAATGAAGTTTATATTCGATGTTATTGACGAAGGAGCTTTGTTGTTGTTCTTGTTATCCTTTTTGGGGGCAGCTGATATAAATTGCTTATTTGGGGCAGACATTTGGCAAAGAAGCATCGCTTCATTATGAAAATAGAGGGTTGGACAGACCGAGCGAGGCAGGGAGCTTTTGTATTTCCGGGAACTTCTTCATTGTATGCATTTCAAAGTTTGTTTCTAACTTTAATTATACTATATAGAGTTTGGCGATGGTTCTAACAGTTGCCATTAATCAGCTGTTGCTAGGAGAAAAGACCGTTGAATAAAAGGGTAATTAAGGATGGTTGAAACCTTGTAACTTTCACTTCAACTGGCACTGCCCTAATCACTCATTTGGGAAATCAATGGGTTTTGCTATTTCAAAAATGTATTGCTAAAATAAAAGATTGAGTAAAGCCTTAAAGTGGGGACTCTTGTGAACTCAATCGATTTCTGAACTTGCAAGCGATTATGCTTCTACTAATGGAGTAGATCTTCTAGCTTTGAATACTTAATTTACATTTATTTTAGGTTTTATATTTTTGTTCCAAAATGGTTCCTGAGGGTGGATTAAAGAATTTTTAAAATGTTTAGACAGAAACGGTTGCTAAATATCAGAAGCAAACGAGGGTACGAAGGTGATTCTATTTGAGGCCAGATAAAAATTTAATATCTCGTCTAGGCCATCACATAAAAATGTTATGTACCAAATTTTAATTCAGACATTAAATCGAGGTAAATTAGACGTCATGCATACTCACAGACGATCATAAGCATAGACGCAGTAAGTTTGATTAAAGTAACAGAAAATTAAGACTATGTCTTGAACTTACTGAATCTTAACATTAGCTCAAAATTATAAATCAAAGAAGATTTTACATCCTATATCTATGAGGACATTCAATTTTGTAATAGATTATTCCTTTGGTGGCAGATGATTGGTGATATGAAAGGATAACGGAGAGTTTTTCGGAGCTGATGCCAAATTTTGGGCTTATGCTCTGTACAACAGAGAAAATCAATACAGTCCTTATGGGAAAGCTTTGTTTATATCAGTGCGACCTACCGATTTCTCAAGCGAATGCATGATACAAAAATGCATCTTTTGTACATTCTTTAACCACAGATTTCGCAAGGCTTGGCAAAGTGGTAAAAAGGCAACATTGCAATCCGTCATTTTAGAAAAATTCAGCTGGATTTAGACAATTTATGCAGCTAAGTTTTTGGAAGTAATGATGGCGACATACTTTCCGGGCTATGAGAACAGAAGCCCTATTCGTGTAGAGCATATCAATACCGTCATAAGAATAAGAAATTGCAAAATGTGTCAGTGGCATGGCTGGCAATAGTTATCAAAGGATGTCACTATTTTAACTGTGTTTCATAGCTCCGAAGACAGGTAAAAGTAGTTATTATCCCGAAACTCGGCTGGCAAAGTCATGAATCAGCTCATCCTCGGCCAATTAGGCTGACTTCTTTCAACATCAATATTAGAGACATACTAAGCGGATGTGCTTTTGAAAACTATCAACATGTATACCTCAATGGTAAGTTCAAGGAAATGTCCCTTCACGAGGTTGGATGTACAATTAAGACATTCAACTACAAATAATTTAGCCTGCTACCTTCATAGATATAGAAGGGGCTTTTAAGGACGTTCTTACCCAATCTATTCTAGAATCACTTAGTCCGGTCAATATAGACATTTAAAATAACAAAAATTCCCGGAAAGCCAAATATTGGTGGAGAGCTGGGGTTTACCATTACAAATAAAGTATTAAAAATCCCCATCGATCCTATGTGTGCGAAAAAAGTTATGGGGGGTCAAAGGTCAAAATTTGAGGTTTTTTTGGATTTTTCTCGAAAACGGTAAGTTTTATCAAAAAAAACCTGACGCCAAAGTTGTATATCCTAAAATTCTCTACAAAAATGGTCTTGAGAATTTTTTCCCTAAGAGTTACCATTCGTGAGATATCGCGATTCTAAGAGTCAAATTATACATGATATTCACACATTTGCACGCCACCTGTTAGGTAGTGTACTCGGCGCGTTTTTTTTACCGTGGTTTTCCCTGTAGGCCTACTCCACTAACTGTCATGACAATTTTAAGATAATTTAAGAGAACAATACCCGTCAAGTTCTAGATAATAAAGTAATATTATTGATATTGATTAATGAGATTATCTTTGATGAATTTATGATAGTTCCAGCGAATCAACAACAATTTTTCGGTAACAATAATAATAAATCTCGTTTCATTTCCATGTTAAGTGACAAATTAACAGCTGCGAATATTGAAGTAAAACAAGCTCAAAATGACGCAGATGTCTTCATAATCGTAACAGCAATAGAAAAATCGAATGCAATAAACACAACAATTGTAGTTGGTGAAGATGTTGATTTTTAGTACTACTTACTGCAAGGACTCTAATGGATACAATTATTTATTTTCTAAAACCTGGAAGGGCTCAACATCGAACAGAAATATATTCTTCAAAAAGTTTATCTGCTTATCCTAAATGCCAAAACTATATTTTATTTTTACATGCGATAACCGGCTACGACACTTCGTCAGCAATGTACAGAAGGGGCAAAACGTCAGTATTAAAAAAAATTGACTGACTGCGCTAAAGTATTTACAGACAATGATTCCAGACCTCAAACAATAATTACGGAAGGAATTCGCTTTCTTCTTGCGGTTTATGGAGCTAAAAAAAATTACTTTCATTAATAAATACCGATACTTAGCTTCTGTAAAAAATACGCGAAACAAGAAACAAGTACAACTATCATGTCTTCCTCCAACATCGGCATCTGCTATTCAACACTTGTATTGAGTATATGTAGATACTATCAAGTTCAAATATGGCTAGGCAATCAACTGAACCCAGAAGACTGGGGTAGGAAATTGATAGATAATACTCTGGAACCGATTAAGACTTTACTCCCACCTGCTCCAGAAAAACTCCTCAACACTATTTTTTGCAATTGCAAAAAAGGTTGTAGTGGCTGTAAAAAAGTCGGGTTGTTGTGTTCTCCAGCGTGTGCCAATTGCCAAAGTCAGTCTTGTTCAAATGTCCAGTTGAGTACAATAGAGGAAGATTCCTGTGATTTTAATGAAGAGACCAATGACTCAGCCATATTTGAACAATTTATGAACATCCAACAAGAGGAAGAGGAAGAAGAAGAAATCGAAGACGACATGATTGTTGAAGTAGACTTTCAAGAGTATGAATGTAGAATATTCTTCCCCAGCAAATTAAAAGAGATGTTTCTTTTAGTAAGTATAATTCAAAATTAAAATTTAGTTTCAATGAGGGAAAAAGCAAATAACAATTATTAATTAGAAAATAAGTGCACAGTGCCGTGCGTCGCTTAACTGAACTGTGTCTCTCTCTCTTGTGGCATTTGCTGCCTCTGTGCCAGGTCTGCCACCCACATGAATATGATTAAAATATCTAAAAAAATTAAAACAATAGTTAACCCAATAATCAATAGCAATAATCAATAATCATTAATCAATATCAATAATATTACCTTATTATCTAGAACTTGACGGGTATTGTTCTCTTAAATTATCTTAAAATTGTCATGACAGGGGAAACCATGGTAAACAAAAAAAACTCGCCGAGATTTATTTATTTATTTATTTGTACATATGTAGATGCTTACACATTAAGACTTTAATAGCCTTTTAGCAAGTGAAGCTTTGATTTGCAATTTCAAAATTGAACAACAGAAATTAAACTTAGACAGTTTTAAAAGAATAAATTAAATAAATTAACAGAAAATATAGCAAAAGAAATTTAAATAAACCAATAAAAAAAAAAAAATTAATAGCAAACATATACATCTTCGTATTAAGTAGAACAAAATAATAATTAAAAATTTACAAGAACAAAAACAAGGTTTACCTAACGCGCGTAATAGGATTTTAGTTCCGCTCCGAAAATAAAAACTTGAACAAGCACGTGAACAAGGGGCTCGGGGCGGAGCCGAGCGGAATTCTGTTCCCTCTTCTATGGCTCTTAGCCATTAATGAAATTCGTGTTAAGGTGGAAAGATTCGGCATGAAGGCTGTTGCGTATGCAGATGATTTGGAATTATTGCCTTTAAGAAAGTTAAGTAACTCTGTTACGAGTTGTAGACTAGGATTTAACAAAAGCAAAAGTGATGATGTTTACTACCAAAACTAAGATACCTACACCCCTTAACCTTACACCAACTCAACGACCAAACACTTCCAGTGCAGGGTATTAATCTTGACTCTAAATTTAATTGCAAACTTAATATTAAAGAAAGGCTTTCTGCGAACGTAGCAACATTTTTTGCAATAGTCGAATTTCCAATCTTAGATGATGTTGTGGCGTTGTGGGCGTTCTCAGGCGTGGTACGGCATGTTGGGGTGCTGGTCCATCTTTGGTTAGCTATGGTATCATGCTTCAGCATAAGTTTACAAGTAGCTAGGGGTATATGTATACCGATGTTAGATTTGCTATCCAACAAAGGTAAGATTGTTCCATTTTTTGCAACTTCGTCGGCTTTACAATTACCTGGATTGTCTCTATGCCCCGGCACCCATATAGGGTGAAAGTTAAACTGTTTTGACATGTCCACCAGAGATGATCGACAATTTTGGGCTGTAAGTGAGTTAATGGAGATAGAGTCCATGGAGATAGACTATATTGCAGCTTGACTGTCTGAGAAGATGCGTATATCAGTAGTCGATATCACGTTTTCTTTGAACCAAGAGAGGACTTCTTTTATTGCTAGGAGTACTGCCTGGAACACGCCACAGGGATTGGGAATACGAAAAGATTTACAAAGATTTAATCTTTCGGAGTATACGTCTCCGATGACCCCGTCATCGGTTGGACTTTGCTGAGCTTGTCGCGGTTTGTTGCTGTTTCCGGCGCAGTCCACCATAACTGTTACTCCATATGTAAGTATCGGTCTACTGACTGAAATGTATGGGCAATGTGTAATATGAGTCTGTAGACCCGTTTTTTTACATACGGCTTTTTTGCTAGGGAATAGAGCTATATGAGATTTTAAGTTTATCTTTTCGCGGTCGCTATTCATGTTAAATAGATAAAGTTTTTCCGAACTTACTGCGGTAAGAATAGAGCTATGTTGGCTTTGTTGATTCTCTCTTGGATATTGGGCTTCCAGGTTCCAGCTTAATTTCTTGTCTAAAATAAGACCCAGATATTTTGCTTTGTCTGAAAATCTAAGCAGTAAACCTTTGTATATGTGTCAGATTCTGTATTTCTTGGTGATAGGACAAGTTCAGTTTTGTGGGGGTTGACAAGTTCAAAAACAGATTATTATAAAAACACTAATCAGAGAAAATATATAAGTCATTTGAAAGGGATACAAAATCATTCTGGTCTTAAATAATTTAACTCTAGAATGCATAAATGGGGTGCATTAAATTAAAAGAAGTTATTTTTGAAGAGTTCAATGACTTTTAGTTATTTTTTTTTTTTTTATCTTTATACCTAAAAGCTGTTTAGTTAGTGCATTTTCTCTCACCTAACTGTAAATATTGTGGTATCTGGGGTGTGCTGGGACACCATATGCGTTATTATAATATTTTTACTTGCGACTTATAGGTACTATAAGGCAAGTTATGCATTCGTAAAAAAAATCGAACTCGAGATTTTGATCAAAGTTGACATTACGATAATAGCGAAAGCCAAAAAAGTGGGTCTCGCAATTCTGTCTGTCTGTCTGTCGGTTGGACTACAGACTAAAGGGGTCGGCCGATTTTCTTCAAACTTGGTAGATATGGGTTTTAATTTTTCCCCCCGGACGTTTTTTTCTGTTTTTTTTTATTTTTAAGACCAAAAAAATAACGGTATCTGCCATACGAATTTTTTTTCGAAATTTTATAAATATTTTTTTTTCTCAAAAACTGTCCCACAGAATTTTTAAAAAAAAATTTGAAAAATTTCATTTGGTTAAAACTAGCTAATGGTTGAAAAAAATTTTACAAAAAATTGTTATTTTTGGTAGCCCCCCTGGGTCCATTTTTTTTGCTTTTGATTTTCTCGAAAACGGTACAGCCGATTTAAATAATTTTTTTTATGCCAAAGCTCCTCCAAAGTTTGAATATTATTACATATTCAAATTTTCAATTTTTAATTTTTTGGATTTTTAAAAAAAAATTCAAAATTTTTTTTTGGAAACTCAATATTTCGAAAACCCCATGCTCGTTTTTTTTTTAAACTTGGCAAATAAAAGTTTCTTAACAAAATCTACAAGATTTGAGAAAAAACAATTTGTTTTATCTAAAACTAACAGCACCTTCCATACAAATTTTAAAATATGGTTTTCGAAAATCGTATTTTTCTCGAAAACGGTTTCGAGAATTTTGCTAAAATTTTTTTTCTTTTAATTAATCTTTACGATCTATAATTTAATAAACAAAAATTTTAAATCTAGATATTACTGACTGTACCTACCATAGAATGATTTTTTCGAATTTTGAAATTCTCATTATCGACATAACGGATTTTAATGAAATTTTTTTATAAAAAAGCTACTAAAAAGTTTAAAAAACATTGCATTTAAAAACTTAAGAAAAAATATGTTTTCAATTTTTAGAAAAAAATGTCTTTTTTTTTTGAAAAATTCGATATCTCAAGAACGGCTTAGTATTTTTTTTTGGAAATTAGACTTTTATTCGTACAATAATAAAAACCTAAGGTTGCCGTACCAAAATTTTTTCTTAAAAATGTTTTAAAAATTTTATGCATAAAAGCTTTTTTTTTTAAGGAACCACTACAACGACTTATAATTTTTGTTCCTGCATAAATGCATATTGGCATTACATTCTGTTTTTATCTCTTACTACTTAAAGAATTTAAAAAATTCATTTTATCCTTTTGAACAGTTTTCTCTAATAACTATCGTTTTTAAAATTCCTAGTCTATTACATAGAAGCAAGTTCGTGCGACCCAGTCGTGCATTTTATTTTTTTTGAAAGACAAGTGGATAAAATATTTTTAGTTCTTGGAACTTTAACAAGGTAAGTTAATGAATCTTTTCAAAATTGCATTACAAAACGTTGCTCAAAAAATTTAAACTTGAAAAGCAAAATTTTTAAGGATTTATTGAAACACCGTATGGTCACACCAATTAAATTAACTCTTTTTATTTTTTTTTATTCCTAAGGCTGTGAATTAAATGCCATTTTTGTTTGTTAGTTTAGTTAATTAATACATCGTTTAAAATAAAATAAATTAATTTCATAAGATTGTATTATAAGTTGCTACTATTTTCAACCCAAAAGTACTGGGGGGCTCAGGAACCACATAATATAAATTAAAGTTATTAAAAAAACCTTATACAAAACAAAGTCATTGATGACAACAATAAAGAGTAGTGGACCATGATGACCACCTTGAGGTAGGTACTCCAAGGTCTGCTGCGTATTTCTTATTAAAAATGATTCCATTTTAAAGTATATGTTAAGTCCTTCCCTGTGAATACGATTCGATTCATTGAAAGAAAGCTGAATGGAAACCAAGAGATAGAAGTTTTAAAGAAATAAGGCTGAGACAGATTTCCCAAGGTCTTACTGAAGTCTTTTTATATACAATGAACTTGATGGCCGTGCTGTATAGCTTTACTTATTTACTACTAACTGCCCCGGCAGACGTTGTTCTGCCCTATTTCTGTAAAACAACACAACATTGATTTTTTATATTAATAGTTCCTCCCCGAAAGACTTTGTTCTGTCAAAAGTTATTGGCCCTTCGCAGCAATAAAACATATTTTAGAGTGATCACTTTATTTATGTCTCTATAATAAACAACGATTACTTACAAATATAAGTTTTCTATTTTGTACATTGCAAGACTATAGTATAGTATTAGTAATAATGGTGTTAGATGATATTATTTGTTTGATTACATAAATAAAGCTGTCGGTTTTCCGACGCGAGAGTAGGCAACATACAACTGTCCATGAGAGAAGCATGGGTTTTCGAGTCATAGCTTTATGGTCATAGCGAAAGCAAGCCGCACTGGAAATTGCAGTCGTTTAAATTCAAACGGTACGTCGGTTGGTACCGTTGGGATGTGGGGTATCAACACATCCTCTTTCTTATATTTTCCCTTTAGAACGGTTACTTCGATTACACTGTTCAGTAATTTTTTCACTGCTAGCGGTGTGCCGTTACAAAGTCGCGGTTGGTTGATATTTCGCAACATTTTGACCACCGATCCTACTTTTAATTGAAGATTATGGGCAGGAATAGGAAATCCTGGCAAATCCAGTGACTTCAAAAATTCTGGTGGATAATTGACTACATCATCTTGTTTAGTTGCGCAATCAACTGATTTGTATGTCCTTAATTCACCGACGATTTCATTTTGGATTTTGAAATTTATTTCATTTACATCCGTGTTTTTGGCAGCTAATATAGCTTGGTCACTCAACCAACAATGATCTCTGTAATTTTGAGTGACGTTTGGCAACACTTTTTCTATAAACTCGGTTTTTGATTCTGTAAACTGACAAAAATGTACAGGAAATGTAATGCAGCCTGTCACAACATCTATGCAAAGATTTTACCATTACCAATGTCAATGAGTTGTTTTGAAAATATTTCCACAGATCAATCATTTTGCAATTCGACACTCATATTCTTTTTCAAATTTAATACGAGTACCTATGTTAGTTTTTTTTCCACAGAATGGAGGACTTCAAACATGCATTCAGTTCATCCGCTGGTGAGACCGTGGAATAACTGGTAATGTTCGACGAAAATCTCCTGCTAACAAAATCATCGCTTCACCTAATGGGTTTTGATTGTTACGCAGATCTTTCAGAGTTCTGTCTAATACCTCCAAAGACTTTTTATGTGCCATTGCACATTCATTCCATACTATCAACTTGTATTGCTGCAAAACCTTTGTTCTTCAAAATGTTGCAAGTCGGAGTTTAATTGCTTTGAATATTCAATTATAATTTTAGCTCTGAATGGGCTGTTGTCACTAGGCTGTTCAACCGCCTTCCAATTATGTAGTTGCAATAACAGAAGAAGCAAGTGAGAGTGCAATTCCGTTCTGTAAGCGAATTGTTGCTAAAATCAATGAAATTAAAAATGTCTTTCCTGTACCACCATGATTATTCAAAAATTAAAACCCTCCAGGTCCATCATTTACAACTTTCATAAGTGTATCAAAGCCATACTTTTATTGTTGGTTCAACAGCGGAACATATATTCGAACCGATTCCCTTAAAGTATCGAGATCGAACAGTTTTTCACGTTGCAACCCTTGATTAAAAGCGTCGTGCATGGTGCATTGGACGATTAGGAGCGGCCTCAGCCATGCCTAATTGAGATAATACGTTGTTGGACATCATCAAGCACATGATGATATATGTACATATGTATATAGAAAACAATGTTCTTATTTGTTGAGCTTTTGAAGAAATTACAGCATCATTTATCCCTATGAGCATCATTTTCTAACAGTTGCAAACGCTGACAGGCTTCTCTATATGAAGTTGGGCTTCGAACATTGACTATTGACTATATATAAAAAAATATAAAAAAATATATAAATAAAAATGTATATGTATGTTTGTTCCAAATCGCTAATCTCAGAAAGTTTTTAACCGCCTTGTAATTTTTACGTTTTTTCTCTACATAAGAACCTTCCTTGTGTCTTAACAAAAACATAAAAAAAAAATTTGCCCAATTGGTCAAGCCGTTCTCAAGTTTAACGCTTAGAAACACATTTTGCGATTCATTTATTTATATAGATTTATAAACAAAAAAAAAAAATCAACCGGATATTTCGATATTTCGGCTGTAGTCTAAGAAACTGACTGAAAAACAGAATCCGTTTCTATCATCGTGAGGCCAATTTTGATAGAAATCTCGAGTAGTTATGAATCCATAACTTTGTGAAACAGTACCTTCCTATTTATATTGAGAAAATCAAAACGGATAAGAACTTTGTATGGACGGATTCTTTATTGCAAATATTGTAGTTATCGATACTGCCTTAACATTGTAAGGCTTGATGTAACATGAGAATGCATAAACCGATTATCACCATTCTTACTTAATTGGCAAACTAACTTTTTTTACTTGACGCACATCCCATTTTGTCTAATTTTGACACCTTGATCATGAGAGAACTTCTTTTTATGGGACATTTCGTTCGATTGTTATTCATTAATTTTGTTGATCGAATTATTCTCTCGCGTATCTTTAGCGAGAAAATCCATCCTCTTGAGGTCAATTTAAGTCTCAGGTGGCACGAACGGGCTTTAATCTAAAAACTTAATCATATTGCAAAATTAATTTTCCGAAAATATTTTGAACCCTTTTTCAAAAAGTTTCCGTAAATTAATACAAAAATGATGATGATTATTAATAATTCAATGACTTAAAAAAGAAGCCATAAATTTGTTGGTGTGTTTATTTTCAACCAAAAAAAAAAAAAATTCAAACCATGTTATGAGTTTGGAAGAAATTCCCTTCAACCAATTTAAATATTAATTCTAATGACATTGGTTTTGGTTTATAATTACCTGCTTATGGTTATTTTAAGGAATTAAGTTTACAAATTAAAATGTGTAAAAAGATATAATTCGTAGGTTGACCATAGACCATAGCCTTTAAGTGAATGTGAAAATTATGTAAATCAGAGAATCACTTTATTTGGTTGAAATGCTTGTCGGGTTTTTGATTATTAAGTGAGAATTCCTTATGCTTAAATATGTAGGTAGGGAACTTTCAATCATCAACACACAAACACATTATATGCATGTATTTATGGTAAGTAAATATTTTAGAATTCAAGATAGACAGATAGATAGACTTTCTTAGCCTAAATTTATTAATATTCAAATAATTCAAAAACTCAATCAATTTACACATTTATTATTCATTTTTGATGTTAAACTATTTTTTGCTTGGAAAAGCGTGGAAATTGCTTTGCGAATTTATTCTTAATCTTAAAGCCCGTCCCACAACTTACTGTGCTTAAGGCTTCACCATTATACCAACTTCACGCACCAATCAACAACTTTAGCCTGACAAGATAGTTTTGAAATAACATTTTAATTGGAGATTGTCTTCCGAATCCTGATCACAAATTTACTTTTATCCAATAATGGGGCTGATGTAACTTGTGATGATTTGCTCCAGATAATTTAGTTCCGATAATTTTTGGGATTTAGGTAAATTTAATTTTGGTAGTAAAAGGACTCTAATTGAAAATCCAAGCCTATGTTTTTTCATCTATAATTTAAATGATTCTTCCTGAGCCCATTTCTCTGATATCTAGTGTTCCACCATAATAAGAATTGCATTGAATAATTGAGTCAACTTCTGTTTAAAGTGAATCATTTTGTCTCATTTATTAACACGAACATGTGATTTCAGCCATTTTTGAACAAAAAGTGTTTTTTAAACTTAACTAAATTGGACCATACACCTTTAAAATATATTCCGCAAGTATTTTTAAGTTATTAGACAGATTAGATGCGGCTACATTAAGGCTCATGATTCAATAATATTGGTAGTTTTTAACCGTTTAGAGTACATATACCAGTTTTCTTGAATTTCTCTTGGAAGATAATATTTATATCAGGATCCCTTACTTACTCGTATACAGAGTGAGCCATGTAGTTGTTTCTTTTTAAATGGTAGGTTATTTTGACACTGAGAGCTGTTTCTCGCTCGAAATCTTGACAGAAAATCAGTATCATTCCTCCGCGGAACGAAATGAGTCGCTTTACGATTGAACAACGTTGAGAAATATTGAAATCTCACCCACTGCACCTGCTGTAAACGAGCTTGTGCAAAAAGCTCGTGAGACTGGTATGTTAGTGGACAACACTCATGATCCCCGTCGTCGTACGGTGTGCGCACAGATGAGAAATTGGCTGCTGTAGCCGAGATTGTGAGACTCAATTCACGAACATCAAGTCGCCATCGCCATTGATCTCAAGAGCTGAACATTTCAAGCACTCGCCCGAGGAGAATTCTGCACTAAGATTTCAGATTATTCGGTTAAAGGGTCCAAAATTGACTCAGCAATTATTTAAGGCGCACGACCGGCCGAGGGAGCCATTTTAACGACATTGTGTTCCATTATTAATGGGAATGTTTGCTCTTACTAAATAAAGCCATAATACATGGACCAAATTTAATTTTGTTCATTTTATTGCATTTTTAAAAAGTAACTTAAATTTGGCCCACCCTTTAAATCACTTCACACGTTTATTTATTTATTTGTGATTCATACTAATAAAAACTGAAGATGAGGAAAATATGATTAAGTGGAGTGATAGAATTTAATGTAATTGAAAATTCAAGTGACCTCAACTCAATAACTACTACTGGGCGAAACCTATATAATGGAGTTGAAGTCACTTGAACTTTCAATTGAACTTATTAATAATATCCTGGATTTCCTTTTTCAAACACGGTAGGTTTAATGTGTTGAAAATTCAATAAAAGGAGGGTCAGTAAAGCTTTTCAGCAAATTTCCAATAAGTTCCAAATATAGTTGAGGTTCTTATGAATAAATAAATGATTAGGAGGAATTTAATTGCTCTATGTATGTATAAGGGATTTTTGAATAGGAGTTTCTGTCTAAATCTGTCAAATTGATTGTCGTTTATTTCGTCAGTCTTTTTAAATGAATATGGAGTTATAGCGTTCAGGGGTTTAATGGAAGCTTACGGAGCGGCTGGCTGGATGATCAGTCAATTGGATTGGCCACTGTTTAAGGACCAGTCAATAAGCTGCCTAGCTTGGCACAGTGTAGGTGGTGTCGGATCCGGTTGAGTGAGTGTCCAAATTCCAGATGATTGTGTGAAAGCAAACACAAAATAACAGACATCAAAACCTACTAGATCCTTTTTTCTCTTTGAACTCAATACAAACTGGATGACTTCGTTGGTTATAGTGTCTTTAACCCACCATATCAATTCCATCTACAGGTTCACACGAGTTATGGTATCAAAATTGCGCACTTCAGCCCTAATTGTGTAAATGTGTAAATGTTGTTTTTTGAAAGTGGTTCTTCTGTTTTGCGTGCATCGGCCGAAGAATCAACAATCGTCAACAAACCAAATTGTTGTATTTGGACGATCACAATCAGAAAGCCACAGTCTGGTGTGGATTTTGGGCTGGCAGCATCTTCAGTGCATATTTTTTCATTGAGAACGACGCACGTTGCACAGTGGGCCCGATTCTACGGAGGAGTCGAAATAAACTCCATTAATGAAATGAAGAAGATGGATATATAATGCGGCATTCTCGTTAGTATACACTCCCACACATGATTTGCAAAAACAGTTATATGCAAGTTATGCATTCGTACAAAAAATCGAACTCGAGATTTTGATCAAAGTTGACATTACGATGATAGCGAAGACCAAAAAAGTGAGTCTCGCAATTCTGTCTGTCTGTCTGTCTGTCTGTTCGATTACAGCTAAACGGATCGGCCGATTTTCGTCAAACTTGGTAGATATGGGTTCTAATTTTTTACCCCTGGATGTTTTTTGATTTGATTTTTTAAGACAAAAAATAACGGTACCTGCCATACGATTTTTTTTCGAAATTTTATAAACATTTTTTTTCTCAAAAACTGTTCGACAGATTTTAAAAATAAAAATACGAAAAAATTTAATTTAATTAAAGCTAAGTACTGGATGAAAAAAATGTTCCAAGAAATGGTTATTGAGGGTACCCCCATTTTTTTTGTTTTTATATTCTCAAAAACGGCACAACCGATTTTGATCATTTTTTTTTTTTTTTTTTTGCTAAAGCTCCCCAAAAATATAAATAGAATTGTGTATCTACTCAAATTAAAAATTTTTTTTTTTTTTGATTTTAAAAAAAACTTCAAATTTTTTTTTTTCAAAACTCAATATTTCGAAAACCCCCAGCTAGATTTTTTTTTAAACTTGATAAATAAAAGTTTTATTTTACCTAAAAATAAAGGTACCTACTATACAAATGCTAAAAATTTAAAAAAAATGGTTTCCAAAAATTGTATTTTTCTCGAAAACGGCGACTAGAATTTTGATAAAAAATTTTTTCTTTCAATTAATTTTAACGATCTTTAATTTAATAAAAAAAATTTTGAAATTAAGATATTACAGCTTGTACCTACCATAGAACCATTTTTTAGAATTTTGAATTTCTCATTATCCACATAACGGATCTTAATAAAAAATTTTATAGAGAAGCTCCTAAAAAGTCTAGACAACATGGCATTTCAAAACTTTAAATTAAATATTTTTTGAATTTTTGAAAAAAAAAATATTATTTTTTCTTTTTTTTTTTAAATTCAATATCTTAGAAATGGCTCAATATTTTTTTTGCAAATTTAATTTTTATTCGAACAATAATAAATTGGCGTACCAAAATTTTTTCTTAAAAAGCTTTTAAAAAGTTTGTATATAAAAGCTTTTTTTTTAAGAAACTTATAATTTTTGTTCTTGCATAAATTCATATTTGGATAGCATTCTGTTTTTGTCTCTTACTACTAAAAGAATTTAAAAATTCATTTTATGCTTATGAACAGCTTTTCTCTAATAACGTTCGTTTTTAAAATTCCTAGTCTATATATGTGAGTACAACAAAACACAATATTAGATAAGGTAGACGTACAAGAATTTCTCACACACTTATTGGCACTGCTGGCCCGGCCCCTGCTTTGGGTTCCTGGTAATGGCTTTTTTCCAATATGAACTCTTCAATCGATTTAATTTTGTTCATAGAAACCAATGTCCTTTATGTTAGAATCTTTCTCGGCTACACAGTTTTCTTTTTTATTTTCAGAATTCAAAGAAATGTATCGTTAGCAATCGTATGCAATCAGAAAAGCAAAGGAAATAAAGTAATATCGTCAGCATTATTATGCAATCAGAATTACATTCGTTTTTCTGAAAAAAAAAAAAAAAAATAACTGGAATTTAAAAAAATGCATTTATAAGAACGTTGATATGGATATAACTAATGGAAAATGCAACAAAATTGAAATGTGAATTTTAAGTACTCAGTCATTTTATATTGAAATAAAATTTTTTACAAACTATCATTCATCTGTTTTGAAGATATTGAATTTTCTTTTTTTTTTGTTTTTAAATCGAAATATTATTTTTGAGTATTTTCAATAAAAAAATATTTAGAGGCGCTAATGACCAGTACCGTAAATAACATTTTTTCTAGACTATGTTGGAATAGTATACAATACTATACATAATTTTTTTGCAAAATCGTTTGATTCTTTATTGAGATAAGAGTAACAATATTATTTTCTTTACTCACGCTCATACTCCTTTCTCTCTTGCGCTTATAGAAAACAGCTCAACTGTTGCGAATTAATTTTAGGCAATCGTTTAGTTTGTGTCAAAACACAAACTTTTTCCTTGCTCAAATCGAGTTGCTCTTAGTGCGCGGTGTCCCATATAAGTCCATATGTTTCATTTTAGCAACTAAATAGTTGCGAAACTAAAAATTTAATGTGCCTAAGACCTTTTACTACCAAACTGGAAGAAAATAACTCTAGTGACCTAGGCTGTACGTCGAGGAACAGACAAACAGATATATTAAAATATGTATGTTTTTTATATACGAACATTTCTTTAAATTTTTATAAAAAACAGTGACAGTTTAGGGTATTTAGAACATGTTGTTAGGACATTATTGTTTCGTTAGCTGTGTTGCAAGAGGCACCGTCCTGTTGAAACCACATATCGTTCACATCCATATCTTCCAATTCGGGCCATAAAAAGTTCGTTATCATCTCACGATAGCGAACACCATTCACAGTAACTGCCTGACCGGCCTCATTTTGGAAAAAATACGGTCCGATGATGCCGCCAGCCCATAAGCCGCACCAAACAGTCACTCTTTGTGAGTGCATTTGTTTTTCGACAATCACTCTTGGATTATCATTCGTCCAAATGCGGCAATTCTGCTTATTGACGAATCCACTGAGATGAAAATGTGCCTCATCACTGAAGATGATTTTCTTCCAAAATTGATCATCCACTGTTGCCATTTCTTGCCCCCATTCTGGCCATTGACGACGCTTGAAATGGTCAAGAGGCTTTAGTTCTTGAGTCAATTGCACCTTGTAAGCGTGTAAATGCAAGTCTTTATGCATAATGTTCATCAACGACGAGAGTGAGAGGTGCAATTGTTGGGCACGACGACGAGTTGAGGTGGACGGCTCTTCAGCCACACTATCGCGAACAGCAGCAATATTTTCTGCAGTACGAGCTCTACGAGCATGGACTGGTGTTTTCAGACCAACAGACCCGGTTTGTTCAAATTTTAGCACGAGTTTTCCGTTTGTACGCACATTTAGACGATTAAATTGACCGAAAAAATCACGAAATGCACGATATGCACTTTGATTTAAACGCCCATTTTCATAATAAGCCTGAATAACTCTAACGCGTTGCTCGAATGTGTATCTTTCCATGGTTCAAATTTAGTTAGTCTAAAATTGAGAAATGTCAAATGAAATGCCGAAAAAAACTTGACGTTTAGGTGTGGTACACATTCAACATCGGCCCTTAAAATTTAACCACCCGTTATAAAAGCTTTTTTTTTTTAAAGAAACTTCTATTACCTAAATTTAAATTCTTGCATAAATTCATATTTGCTTAAGAAATCTCATGGCATTCAGCTTTTAGCTCTTACTACTAAAAAGTTTAAGAAATGAATCTTATGCTTATGAACAGTTTTCTCTAATATCATGATTCGATTCGACTTAATCAAAAATATGACTTGAAAGAAATAATTCTTTAAATTTCTTAGATATCTGAAATTTTATTAAGTTATTGGTTCCGCAAATTAAATTTTCGAAAATTCCCTAAAAATAAAAACATAACTAATGAAACCAAATAAATGCTTGAGTGTAAATTTTATTGCGAAATATAAATTTAAACTCCTAAATATAGCTTTTCTCATAATCTCAACAATTTTAATAAGTAAAAAAAAATTTCATCAATTTTTTAAAGCACAAAAATTCTTTTGAGAAGAAAAAAATGAAAATCAAAAAATTTAATGAAGGTATAAATGGCTAAATGCTAAAGGCTAGGAAACACCTCACAGCTCACTCCTCTACAAAGAAAAAAAAATATATTTAATATACATAAGTACATCATGTTCCTGGTTTTTCCAATTTTGAATCTCGAAACCATTCAGTTCCCCATCTACAGCAGTTTCGCTCCTTATCCAAGATCCATAAAATGGAAAAAATGTAATGAAGAATTTATTTAGCTTCCTTTATTATTAAATCCTTAGAAAGAAAACCACAACAACAAAGGTCCAAGCTCGTATCATCATTATTGAATCAGTAAAATAAACATGCGTTAAACACATCCTAAAAATTCATAACAAAAAATTTGAAAAAAATCAGGATAATAATACTGTTTTGCGTTTGTGTGCGATATTCATAAAAATATTTTGTGTAATTTTTTTTTCTGTTCATTTTTTGCAAAGCTTAAGTGAGAGGGTGCGGGGGCTGAGGAATTCCTCGCTGGAAAATTTAATATTCACCCATTATATAAATTCCGTTAAAACCCACACACTCCCCAGAATTGCAAGTGAAAGGAATGTTAACCGAAAACATTAGGAGGGGATTTATATCACGAGGCGGTGGGCTATAGCGGATGGGGGATTTTTTATTAATTTTTTCTCTTTTAAGGTTATGGGAGTCTGAAATGTTATATCTGGGGTTTTTGTTAAAACCAAAAGAATCATTATCGAGAGTTTGTTGGGAGTGAGAGACTTGAGGAAAAGTAGCAGGAAAAATTTGCGAATAACATCAAAGCTCTGGTAGCACTTGATATTGTAAATCCAATTTTTATCGTCATATTTTTTCCTGTTGGAGATATTTCAACTTAACCTGAGTAGGTATATGTGGGTTGTTTTTAATGCCAAACATTTTTATAAGTACAACAATGAAAATATAATTGAGCATTTTTGCGGGTGGAAAAATAGCGACTCGATTGACATAGTGGCACTAGTATGACGAAATTATTTTATCAAGAACTGGCTTCAACTTTCTTAAGTTCCGAGTAATTTTGGTTGTAACTTACTGAGAAGAGTCGGTTCATAACGTAGAATGTCAGTAAGTCGTAGTAATACATACTTGCGAAGGTCCTTATGCACTATGTACTCAAGCAAGATACACGTAAGTACAATAGGTAGCCACGAGCAGTCTTGCTCAGTCACCCAAATAGCGCTGGAGTGCGCCGCTTTGATACCATAAACTTGTTTGAACCTCTAGATTTAATGGGATATGATGACAGACTTATAAGTTCCTCTCTACCTCAAGATCGCTACCTTGCTGCCTTAAGATCAAGAAGACAGAAGTCTTTGAGGTTCATCTCAGAGTAACTTTATCGTGTTAAGATAAGAGATGAAGTCTTTAGTCTTCAGTTCAGATAGTTTGTCAAGGTTGTCGAGGAATGACTTTCCCAATAGTTGGACTCTCATTCTGGCCAGAGCAGGACATTTACAGAGGATCCCCATAACTATGACATTGCATGTTCACATATTGGCCAGGGCCGGGTGTATTTTTCAATTATCCTGGCTATGTCTTGACTGGGTCTGTATATAAGGTCATTTGTTCGGAACACATTGTAGATAGGCCACATCTTTCTAATGCAGTCGGGTAAACTGCTTCACCTACAATTGGGTTCTGTGAGAAAAGCTAAGAAGATTTTGCTCTTTATAGCACCAAGAGAAATGTTTACTCCTTCTGCAAGTGCTATGAAGCAATGCAGGTCTAATCCTTGTCTGATGGCTAACTTATCAGACCGTTCATTTCCTATTATTCCTCTGTGAACCGGGACCAAGGCAAGAGTGACATTTAGGTTAATTTTCGCAAGCTCATCCCGACCAATCTAGAAGATAAAACAGCCTAATCAATGGCTTTACCAGCCACCTGGTACTTCAGCTTGGAAGATAATGGCAAAATCAGGTAGCCAAAACGACCCAGAGACATAAAAAGACCAAATGTCTAACCTTATCAAGAATTGAGCAACATATAGAAGAAAAAAGCTGGGCTTACTTGATTTTCCGTAATTCTATGCACTTGATCTATTAGGGAATATTTATTTCTAAGCCCAAACTTAAAGTTCGGGATTAGTCTTTTTTTTCTAGTATTTTTCTAAGCCTTTCGGGAGTTATACGAGTATAGTTTTTAAAAAAAGATTCCAAGTGACATTACTGAAGTGGAGATGAAAAATTTGTTTTAGAAAATTTTGTAATCAATTTTTCGTCGTTTAGTATTGAGCTCGATTCGTTTTTCAATAAGACTTAAGCTTAGTTTCTATATTAGCTTAGGCTTAAAATGCTTAAATTAATTAATAAAATTAACAGGGAGGAACCAAGAAGATACCGGTCCACATATAAGGTTTTGGAGAGCAAAAAATTAAAATGGGACGCAAATATGGGTTGACTTCCAAATTCGTGTGTTGCAACAAAAATTTAATCCACACAACGTTTTTTTTTGTACCTGGTTGCAAGAGTTTTTGATTACTCCCTCGAATTTTTTTTTCGCCATTTTTTGTTTGAGATTAAAATCATCAGCGCCTGCAATAATACCTCAAAAATTGTTACTCTGATTTTAATAATCTTCGAATGCACTAGATTAAGCGAAGTTGATTTTATGTTCATTAAGCTTATGAGAATTAAATTTTTGAAAACGTTCTATATAAAAGAATCGATATTCTACCAGAAAATTTTCCATGAAATTCATTTTTAAATGACTTAAGCAACTCTTTGAGTGGTAAGTAAAAAAACAAAATGTACAAAGGAGCTCCTGACGTTAATGAGTAAGTGGACAATTTTTTATAAAAAAAATATTTCAGGGAATACCTATCAGTTTACCCTTAAGCCCAACCTCTATTGTTAAATTCATAATTTACTAATATCCGCTTCGTTATCGCTTCGCAGTTTGGGCCTTGGGCAGCTTTAATTCGACAACGATTTTGGGCGAAAAATAATCTTTTCTGACGAGACGCATTTTCACTTCGGCGGCTACGAACACAAAAAAAAGACCGCATCTGGAGCTCGAAAAACCCGAACGTCATTGTCCAAAAGCCAATGTATCCGCAGAGGGTGGCATCATTGGACCATTTTTTTTTTAGAAAATTATGTTGGGAACAAAGTTTCGGTCAACAGTGGGCGTTACAGAGCTAAGTTAACTGATTTTGTTTTGTACTGAAATTGATGACATGGATTTGGACGACCTATGGTTCATGCAGGATGGCACGCCATGCCACAAAGCGGTTTTATTAGCCATATTGGCAATGTCAATTGACCGCCTTGAAGCTGCGATTTGACCCCTTTAGACTTTTTTTGTGGGGAACAGTGCTTTTGTGGGGAACTGTGCAGGACCGATTATCATGGAAGCAATCCGTGAGCTACAGGCCGAAACCATCAACAAGGTCTTTTAAAATTCGAATGACAGAATGCGCTACTACGAAGCCTACCGAGGCACCTACTTGAACAGAATTGTGTTTCATAATTAATGGGTTTGCTTTCTCTTACTAAAAAAGCCATAGTAAATGGGAAAGAATTCATCTTGTTCATTTTATTTCATTTTTAAAAAGAAACTTGTATTTGGCCCACACTCTACTTTAAAGTTAACAAATTGTTAAGTAGTATCATACTAATAACTTAATAATAGGCTGTTTAAAATATTTTGCCTTGTGCCAATTCCTTTTTTTATAAAGAAAACAATTTTTTTTTGAGTTATTTTAAAACTTTTTGGGAACTTCTGTTTAAAATAATTTCATTAATTTTAATTTATTAATTTAAACGAATAAGAAAAATCCAAGTGCCGCTTTCGAAGAAAATACGATTATGAAAAACCATTAATATTTGTGAGGTGGGTACGGTTATTTTTAGACAAAATCATTTTTTTTATCACCTTATAGATAGTATGAAATATTGGGCTTATCAAAAAATTATTTTTACTTGCGACTTATAGGTAATATAAGGCAAGTTATGCATTCGTAAAATAAATCGAACTCGAGATTTTGATCAAAGTTGACATTACGATGATAGCGGAGACTAAAAAAGTGGGTCTCGCAATTTTGTCTGTCTGTTCGACTACAGCCTAAATGGCTCGGCCGATTTTCTTCAAACTTGGTAGATATCATTTTTAATTTCCCCCCCCCACACGTTTGTTTTTTTTTTAAGACCAAAAATAACGGTACCTGCCATACGATTTTTTTCGAAATTTTGTAAATATGTTTTTTTCTCTAAAACTGTTCTCCAGATTAAAAAAAAATAGATACAAAAAAATTTCATTTAGTTAAAGCTAGGTACTGGTTGAAAAATTTTTTTCCGAAAAATGGTTATTGAGGGTACCCCACATGGAACCAATTTTTTTTTTGTTTTTGATTTTCTCAAAAACAGTACGACCGATTTTGATCATTTTTTTTTTGCTTAAGATCCCCCAAAACTTAAATAGAATTGTGTATTCAAATTTTCAAGAAAAAATTTTGGATTTTTGAAAAAAATGTTGAATTAATTATAACAATCTTTAATTCAATAAAAAAAATTGAAATTAGGATATTGCAGCTTGTACCAACCATAGAATCATTTTTTTTTAAATTTTGAATTATTCATTATCGACATAACAGATTTTAATGAAATTTTTTGTAGAGATGCTACTAAAAAGTCTAAAATCCATTGTAAAAAAAAATCATTTTTTTTTTTTTGGAAAATTCGATATTTCAAAAACCGATTAATATTTTTTTTTGGAAATTTAATTTTCATTCGTACAATAATCAAAACTTAAAGTTGGCATACCAAATTTTTTTCTTAAGAATAGTTTAAAAATTTTTTATTTTTTTAAGAAACCACCACAAGGACTTATAATTTTTGTTCTTGCTGATTCATATTCGCATAGCATTCTGTTCTTATCTATTACTACTAAAAGAGTTTAAAAAATATAATTTATTCTTATGAACAGTTTTCTATAATAACTTTCGTTTTTTTTTGTCAACACTTTTTTTGTTTTTTACTTTTTTGTAATCTTAATCTTAATGCTGAACAGTTTTTGAAAACAAATTATTTTTTAAAATTTTGAATAGTGCTTATGAGGCAGATATTTTTTTTTGTTTAAAAAGAAAAAAACTTTTGCGGGAGGAATTTAAAAATGTTATCTACTAATTTTAAAGAAAACCGTTAAGGCTGTTGTTGATTAGATAGACAGAATTGCGACACTTTTTTCGTCTTCCCTATCGTCATAATCGATACCTTAATGCACACATGTGCTATGTCCATTTTTTGCTGTTTTGAGATATTGGTACCAATGGAAAGGTGAGAGGCAGTACTTTCATATGCACTCAAGTTCTATGCCCAAATAAACTCTTAATCTGCTTAAATTTGCAAAAAAGACGAATGTTTTATGTTCCCTATTGAATTATTTGGAATAGCACAATTGTTCTTTGTCCAAAATTTTGTGCTATGTCCATTATATGTTTCGTATTATGCGTGTTACGTCCGGACATAGCACTTTTGTGCACTTTTTATTTTGGAATCAGAAAAGGCTAGGTAACTGTTATTTATGATAGTAATCGATTGAATCTTTTTGTTGAGCTCCAAACTTCTTTCGTAAACGAATTCATATCTTAAAATTTAATTTTAAATTGTATAATGAGCACCTATTTTATATGCTGATACTTGTGGCGGACAGAACCGAAATCAAAATGTCCTCGCTACAATGTTTTATGCTGTGAATAGCGCAGGTAGTAATCTGCAAATTCTTGATTTAAAATTCATGGAAAGTGGACATTATCTCGAAGCGGACAGCATTCATATTCATGCAATAGAAAAAGCTCGGAAGTCAAAACAGTTGTACAAATTTTTAGTCGAAATGAGCAGGAAAAGAACATTTCCATACACTGTTAGTCATCTATTGAATTGATGATGAATTTATTAATGCTTAATCTTTAAATAACATTAAAGTGACGAATAAGAACAAGTCAGCAACTGGAGAAAAAATAAATTGTGCATGTAGTAAGGGGATTTTGATTACATTTAATATATTTCAGTACAGTATAAGCATTTAGGAAAGTTGAAGAGGATTTAAAAGGATAATACCGATGCACATTGCTCTTGAATGTCTTAATATCCCAATGAGAAGAAAATATTGGGCCGGCTAAAGCATTTCACATTCGTTAAGTGCGGCTTAAGAAATAATCACTGAATTTAACAGTACGTCTGAAGTTGGGCCCAAGTACAATCTCATGGGGATTCCTTGAAGCGTGAGTATTACGGTTAAATTTTTTAAGGGGAGGAAGAAAAACAAGCTTTTTCACTAGCACACTGTTAATAAAAGTAACGGTAAAATAGTGAAAGACAGGAAATATTGCGGCGGTGGGCGGTGCGTCGGTGCTCGAGCGATTCAAATTTTTCTGTTATACTTCTATCACCTTTAACTTTCAAGCTTTTCTTGGATTGTGGGTTATTGATGCACCTGCCCAAATATGGAAATAATACCCAAGCTTTTGACGAATATAGGCTTTATACAGCCAGATCAAAAGAGGTGAAATACTTGTTGCATCGTCGAAGGAAACCTAACAATGTTGATGAAGAATTTCAATTTTTAGAAATTAACCCTTTCGATAATAATTTGGATAAAATTACTCTTAAAAGTAAATATAAAAACCAAAATAACATCGATTGCTAAAAAATTGGATTTGCACTGCCTTCTCCAGCAAAGGGTTATACCTAATGATTTCGTGGTAGTTTCCCAACATGTAGCGGTGTTCCAGACATCGCAGTATAGTGCAACGAAGATGAAAAGGAAAACCTTGCAAATGAAAATTATTAAATTAAATTAAAATATTTTTATTTATTAAATAATACTAATATACATAGTTTTTGTTTTATTATAACACGTTTTGGTAAAAAAATAATGTCTTCAGCATAATAAACTAAGTTATAAACTAACCATTTAAGAACAAAATTGTGTTCTATGTCCTATTTAGATAAATGATATCAAGCACAAAAGTGCTATGTCCTTACATGTTTTATTTTATCATGAATCAAATGGAAAGCTGTTGAAGAATTATATATTTTTGCTCATTATAATTTTAAAAAGGTATCAAGCCAAAACATATTTAAATATCAATGCTAATTGAGCTCCCTTAGTAGAGTTATGCACGTATCAAAACTTTACTTTGAGTTTGCCAAAAACAGCAAAAATGGACATAGCACATGTGTGCATTAAGGTATCGTAATATTCTTTGGATATGTAATTCAATATATTGAAAGGCGTGAATGGTTGGTTTCTAAAATGATTTCCCTAAATACTATATTACTAAATACTTAAATTTTGGTAGTATATCAAAATATTTGTTCGATGAAAATATTTTTAAGAAATTTATTAGATATATGTACATTGTACATAATTGTTTCCTTTTTTCGTGACGTTTTCTTGATGCCATGGGTAGGCTCAAATTTTGAATATACTAAACGTTTTTATTAATAAAACTCTTCTAACGATTTTAAATTTTTTTTATGGATTCATATTTTAAAAAAAAATCAGAAGCTATTGGCGCAATATTTCAAACATTTAAAACATACTCTAAATCAATTTTAGAATAGGAGTCGACTCTAAATATTGAGTATAAAACGAGAACCGACTTTTTGTTAATTTTAAAGGACATAAACTATACTTTAACGTTAAAGAGCTCGTCTTACTTTAACAGCAGCAAATAGCTAGTTTATCTTTTAAAAGTACGAGTATACTTTATCCATATTGACAGTGATCATTTCATACGAAAGCAAATCGAAAAAAAATGTTTACTGATGTTTTATTCGATTTTTTAAAGATGTTTTTTTGTAAATAGACTGAATAACTGAATATTATAAATTTGAAACAATCGTACCAAATCTAATCTACGATGAACAAATCTTAAAACTGTATTTCCATCTAAAATAATGTAAATAACTTATAAACAATCAAAATCTGTACTGAGGTAGTATATAAAATGTACTTTTTTCGGAGAAAAATTATTTGGTTTAAAGTTGTGTGTTCTTTTTACTTTTTTTTTGTATTTTTGTAATTGTGTGAGTTATGTATCTGTCAAATTAAGGGTTGTTCAACTCAAATTCGCTTAGGTTCTGTTGTAAAACCCACATCAGTTAGAAGAGTTGTCTAACGTGTTTAAAATTATGCAAAAGTTAGACCAAGTCTCCAAGCTAAACGACTGCGTTAAGTAGAGCCGGTTTAATTCCTTAAAGAGAACTGTTCAAAATTTTGCGCCATTTTGTTTAAGTCAAACTATTTAAGGAGATTTCTTAGCAATTTCAACAAAGAATTTTATGGATTTAGACATTTTTCTTTAATTAAATATATGGTCACGGCCACGAGAAATGAAACCAAGCCACAATTTTTTTTTTAGAATTTACCGCTACTATGCTCAGTTTTAGAAAGAATATATCTCATACTAATGGTTGATATCATTATCAACAGAAAAAACATTTTTGGTGTGTCCTAAGCCACACTTCAAATTAGCTTGTTGATCTCTTCACACATAGCCGGAAATTCAAGTACTAGGAAAAAGGTAATATAAATTACCTTTTATTTATTTTTTTGTTTACCTTCAACTATAAATTTTATGGAAAAGTCTTACTTTAACTAAATAACTCGTTTTTTTGGTAAAAAAAAATATTCAAACTTGTAAATTTTACAAAACAAAAGCGCTCTACTTTCGTGTAACGTTATAAGACCAAATTTCTTAAAAGTTTTCTTACTTATGATATGAAAGTTCTAGAAACTGCACTTTTAGAATTTTATTGAGTATTTTGTATTTATTTAATAAAACTATTAAAAAATCATTCAAATTAAGCGACCATTTTGATTTAAACAATATTGAAAGACGTGTAACGTTATAAGACATTTTCTGCTGAAATCAATAAATATGAAGTTATGTATCTAACTTTTAAAACTCTATCGACTTTAAGTGACCTTGAGTAGGGCTGCAGGTAATAAGAAATACTTCAATATTCATTCGACTCATTTCCACTCTACAGAGTTCCTGAAACACAGTTTTATCAAACGTGAATAATCAGAAACATTCAATAAACACGATCGCCAAGATCTACTTTATCCTTATTACCAAAGCAAATCGAAGTAAAAATGTTTACTTATGTTTTATTTTTATAAAGAAAAAACATTACTTAAAAGAGTTGTCTAACGTGTTTAAAATTAGGAAAAAGTTAGACGAAGTCTCCAAGCTAAACGACTGCGTTAAGCAGAGACGGATTTATTCCTTAAGGTACTAGTACGGTCTAGAATTATACAAGAAAACGCATGATTTTTGGGAATTTTTTTCAACCTTATTAGATATTAACATAATTTTTTTTTTAAATAATGAATATCTACATGCGTCAAGAATACAAAAAAAAATTTGATTTTTTAATTTTTCAATTTTGGCCGAATTATAGAGAGCACTAACGTCGACTCATCAAAAAACACATTGTCCCATGGCGGACAGTTAATCTCCGGATCTACTGAACCGATTTTCAAAAAATTTGTTGCAACTTTATTGTTTTTATGTTTTCCAAGACAATTTACCACAATTTGACCAAAAAGTTATGAACCAAAAAAATGGTGACCCAAAAATGGCCAATAAAATTGCCAAAAAAAAAATTTTTTTAAAAAGCTTGACATTTTTTTTTGTTTTTGACTTTTTAAACAAATTGTGGTAAATTGTCTCGTAAGAAACCTTCCTTTAAATAACCCACTTTGTTTTTTTTGTTTCAGTTCAGCCAACCCTGAGATTAACTGTCCGCAATGGGTCAATGTATCTTTTGATGAGTTGGCGTTGGTGCTCTCTATAATTTGGCCAAAATTCGAAAATTAAAAAAAAACAATTTTTTTTTTGTATTCTTGACGCATGCATTCATTATTTAAAAAAAAATTATGTTAATACCTAATAAGGTTTCCGAGAAAAAAAAAACCAAAACTCGTGCGTTTTTTTTGGCATTCTAGACTGTACTAGTACTTTAAACGAGCACTGTTTAAAATTTTGCGCCACTTTGCTTATTTCTGTTTTTTATTTCGCGCGTTTTTGTAACTGACAATTTGACGCATACTAAAGATACCCTTATCCCGTATTTGTATACAAACTTCCTTAACACTTCCAAGTAAGTTGAAAGTTTTTAAAATTTGGAGCGATTTGACCATTTTCCCACTTCAAAAACAAATTCTTTGCAGCCTTCTGTCTTTGAATCCAAATTTAGGATAAAATTTTCTTGGAACTATTTTGCCACTTCCCATGGCAAAGGATGCGTTGATGGAATTGGTGCCATCGCAAAAACTGTCGTGCGAAAGACGTACGGGCTCGAGACTGTATTGTCAAAAACGCATCCGATTTTGTGCAAGCTCTTAGCCGCACTTCTTCAACAATTTACGTTGAAGAAGTCCACAATAATGACATCTTGAAAATTAATAAAACTTTGAAGTCATCAGCTATTTTAATAATGGCAAAATAAAAACTTACCATACTTCAAGATTGCGATATAGTGTTTATTTTTTTTTGTTTATTTATGGATTAATGTTATTACAAATGAAGTACTTACCTTATAATAAATAAATTAACTTTGTTCTATTTGCTTGCTTTTCGTTTTTTTTATGTATTTATATTACTTTCGGCCATATTGTTCCCATTTTTCATACAGAAATTCGGAAGGTAACGTTATAAGACTTTTCTCTGTAACGTTATAAGATACACATTTGAGTTGAAAAAACGTAAATAATATAACTTTTTCTTTAAAAAAAAGTTGTAAGCTATAATTTAGAATTTCATCTCAATTCTCTTAAAAGAAAAACTTAACTTAGCACACCAAATTCGCAGAGTTTTCAGAATATATTCAGCAACCTCAAAATCTACTTCCAAAAAATGTAACGTTATCAGCGAATTTGAACGGCAATATTTACAAATCTATAAGAGATAAATAAAAACTTTTTTCTAAAAAAATTAGACTTTAAGGAGATCTATGAGATGTATGTTTAAAAGTTAAACTAGCATTGCAGTTTTCGAGTAATAAGCAAAAAACACGTACAATGTAACGTTATAAGACCATGGCCGTGACCATATGTACTATGTTCTACTAAAATTTTTAAATTGCAGAGTATATTTACATATACAAGAATCCAATGGTGCATTTAATTTGATTTCGTATAAGTATAGATATAACTATTTTTTATATTTTCGTATCTTAATAAAATTAATAACTAAGTGTGTATCTAATCTATAGTGTTTTTATTTTTTTTAATCCTACAGCATATAATTCGATCTTCTACCTGCAGTCTGATTTAGAATGTTTTCTTTTTTGAAGTTCTAGAACTTTTTTAATTATTTATTACGGATGACTTTCTTATACTTCGAAGTTCAATGGAATGTATACAAAATCGAATTTCTATCTATCCCTGTTTCGATACTAAATTTTTTAAAATTTGAATACTAAAAACTCTAAAAAATTTTCTGAACACCTAATTAGAGGAAATTTGATTGGAATACATTTATCTAAGAAGCGAAACAGCTACTACAATGCATGACAATTCTCGTTAGGGTGCTATACAACTCTCCTAACTAATTTCTATAATTTATCCACAAACTCCCATATAACTCACCAGCAATTGACAAATTAATCTCTTTAAGATTATACTCATGTATGTATAGAACAAGTCATGAATGGCATTGTTTAGATTTATGAACAAGATCCGCTTTTTCGTACTCATTTGTATTGGATGGAATGGACTGTATGGTCATTTGATTTATTGGCCATCAATAAATTAATCACTTCCACATGTATGTATATGGATTGCTAATTACAGAATCAAGAAAACAGGTTGAGTTTTTGGGTGTTGACCAAAAATAATGAAGGAGGAGGAAACAAACCATAATAAAGACATTATGCTGGACACTATCGTCCGAAACTATTCAACGAGAAACCCTGTTGTAGACTCTCTCTGAAGAAAAGAAAAACCAAGATAGTACGAGCAACCCTCATTCTTTTTCTTCATCCCTTGACGATAGTTTCTTAGTCTATAAAGGAGAATTAATAGTGCTGTGTGTGTATACAAATATGATCCAATAGGGTTCTAGCTGGGCTAAAGATTAGATATATCTACCATAAATGGGAACATAAAACACATTTCTTGTTTTGTTTTGTTTTCATATTTATCTCTTTATATCATAGGAAAGAAAATGAAGTGAAATACACGACTTAGCATCTTGTGGGGCTATTTCTCATTCACAATGAATCCATTTCCCCGCAGGGGAGATCACACTTAGTTATATACCCACCTACTTACTTTCACAGTCAAGCTTTCACACAAAATGCTTACGACAGATTGCCTGATATCATTTTGTATCCATAGATAAAGATGTAGTTATCTTACACAGCTAAGAAAAAAAATAAATAAAACTATTATGAATCATTTGCGCTATAGTTAATATTCTTTACAGTTGACCGCTACTTTTGGATTTGTACGTGTGGGTTTGATGATTTTTTTTTTGTTCAGGCTCATACCAAAGAAAGCAATTAATCTGGATTATTCTTGAAGAGTTCAAGACAGCGTTGCCCTACTAATACAAATATACAGATTGTGCTACACTATTTTTACAAACATACAACGAACAATTGTAAAATATTCGGAAAACAGTTGGTCACATAATAATTGATATCGAAGATTGTGTGGGATAACTAAATTGTAAATAAACACTTTTGTATGTAAACGCAGAACTTTTAAAATTAAATCTGGGTTTCACAATTCAAACTTCAAACTAACACATATCTAAAACTGAAAGCTGTTCAGTCCCCTCGATGTAAGTGCCACCCATAGAAAGTGGCATTGAGGGAGGGTTGCGCTGTGGCGAAAGTAAACCGCATAGAGTATTCGAAGTCTTTAATTCTACTCGGTTTTTGATTCCCCATTGGACAATCCTACCATGGTTGCGCTGGAGAGATGGCGTAGACCAGGACGCCCGAAGCCTTGGGGTGCGCAACTGGATGGCGTCGGCTAGAGACCGGGATAGGTGGAGGGACTTGTTGAAAGAGGCCAGGACCGGAACCCGGTTGTCGAGCCGATGATGATGATGATGATTGGACAATGCTGTCAAGATTAGAATTTAATGAACTTATCGTACGCTGCCGTTGAAAATCCATATCCGAAGGGCAAGGATGTCCTATATCAGCGAAAATGAAAAACTGAGGGTACTGTCGTCAAATGAATTAGAAGTCTCAAACAAACAATCATTTATGAATATAAGAAAGAGTGTCGGAGACAAAACGGAGCCATGGGGTACTCCAGAGTTTATTTTGTGGATATCAGATTTGAAACCGTCCAATACTACTTGTAGAGAACAGTCCGAAAAGTAATTTTTAATCCAACGAAAAAGAGATTCATAGATTCAACATGCTGCCTTTTCGATAAGAGAGCTTGACGCCAAACTCTATCAAATGCCTTTGAAATATCAAGTGCAATAATTTTACCTTCTCCCAAACGATGTAAAGATTTGTGCCACTGTTCGGTGAGATAAACCATCAGAGCATCAATGGACTTATTGCTACGAAAGCAATACTGCCGGTCATTAAGAAGCTTTCGTTCTTCAAGATATTTCTTCAGCTGGTAGTTTATCAGCGTTTACATAACCTTGGAAAGAAGGAATTGAAGTGCAATTGGACGCTAGTTAGAGGTTGACTAGGATTCGCTTTTTTTAGGAACAGACTACAGAAATGCTGTTTTCTATCCACTCGAAAAGAGACCTGTAACCACTAACGCAGTGGTTTCGCCAGTTTTAAAGAACACCTCTGCAGAAAAATAGGAAGGATACTATCCGGGCCCACTGATCTGTGAATGTCAGGATCTTTTAGTACTCTATAGCAACTACACGAGTGCGAAAGAAGATTCGTTTCATCATTTTCTGGAAGCGTCGAACTAACAGCAAACTGTATTGCAAGAAAATTGGCTGTATCTATCGAGCTTACAACAGGAGTTTCATTGAAGACGAGCATTGGAACTGAGGATTTCGTGGTGTTTCGAACGTTTCTTACAAATGACCAAACATTTTTTCCACCTTTGGGACATATGAGCTTGTTTGTACTTATTCCGATTTTCCTCAGTATGGTTGGCTTCAAAACTACGGAAACTAACTTCTTTAACCCTGATAATTCCTTTACAGTTCGAATCAAATCAGGAGTTTTCTTTCGGTTTGATAGATCTATTCGGAATAAAATTTCTCATATCATAAATAATCAGATTTGAGAACATATTTGCAGTCTAAATCACTATCGGGGAAGCATAGTGACCAGGAAAAGTTGCCAAAGAAATCATTGACTGTTTTTTTTTTTTATAATTCACTCGCGCTCAAGGGTATGTTACGAGACCCTTATAATGTTTTAAACACAGCACGGTCGAGGGAGAAATTAGGAGGGGAGAGAAAGGAGGTGTTGATGAACATTGGTTTTGAATGTTTGCAAATTGAAATGGCAAGGGAAAACTGTGCCGGGTAAGTTATTCCATAATCGTTTTGTGCGACTAAAAAAGGAATCTCTATATTTGACGGTACGACCAAAGTTAGGCTCAAGGGTAACTGATGAGTATTCCTAGTGAAGCGGGTATCACGGCTGAATTGATAAAGGGGAGGAATACAACTGGCTACTTCGAATGAGCATTGCTTGTGAAAGAAGCGATAAAACAGGGAAATACATGAAACATTCCGACGGTATTCAAGAGATGGGAATGAATCCATGATAGCTCTGTTTCCAATCAGTTTTAACGCTCTGTTCTGAATTCTATCCAGTAAATGGAGAGGATTGAGCAGCGGCTACCCAAAGGTGTGAGTTATACTAGAGTTTCGGACGTATAAACGCCTTATAAATGGTAGCCAGAAGGGGTAAAACATTTCTTACGTCGATATAGAAATCCTAAGCATTTAGCAGCATTCTTGGCGGTCTCGAGCATGTGATCATTCCAACGAAGATCGTCGTTAACGCACATACCGAGTACTGAGAGATTTTCGGTTTCTTCAATGCAAGTGCCATTCAGCGACAATTACATAAGGGGAACATTTTGCTTTAACGAAAATAGACAGCATTGAATTTTCGAAGCATTAAACTCCACACGGTTTTTTTTACCCCATTTAACAAAGCTTATCATACGATACCGTTGCAATTTTTTTTTTTTTTTTTTATAATCTACCCGCGTTCAAGGGATTAGATTACCCTTTAAATGTTTCAACACAGCGCGGGCGTGAAGTTAAGAAGAGAAAGAAGGATAGGAAAGATGTGTGGCACGATGTTCTGAGACTGAAGGCTGTTGTCTCAGATATTTTTATCTCCAGGGATGGCGGCTGAACTAAAGCGGAGAATGCCGTGTCTTATTTCTATGTCACTTATAATTCACATTATTTTATTCGTGTTCATCCTTGTTGGGAATACTAGTTTAACTCAGTTACATGTTGTTAGTGTTATGCCTGAACAACATGTAATGAGTAAACCAGCAAGCCATTGATGACAATTTTAGAAGGTTTTTAATGGAATTAAAACGACATAGACGACGGCAGGGATCGAACCTGTGATCATGAGGTTCACAGGCGAGCACACATCCATCGCGCCACGGCCACCCGAAGGAGATGGACGTGAATTTGGTAGTAGAGTCGTCGGCAAAACAATGAAGTGGATTAGAAGTTTCACACAATAGATCATTTATAAAAATGAGGAAGAGAATAGGAGACAAAACGGAGCCCTGGGGAACACCAGCATTTATTTTTTGAAGATCAGACTTTAAGCCGTCCAATACAATATAAATTGAACGATCTAGAAGGTAATTTCTAATCCAACGAATAAAAGTTTCGTTGATGCCAAACGCACGCATTTTCGAAATTAATTAGAAATATCAACTGCAATAATCTTACTTTCTCCAAAACAATGTAAAGATCTGTTCCACTCTTCGGTGAGATATGCCATCAGATCACCAGTGGAACGATTGCTGCGAAAGCCGTATTGCCGGTCATTAAGAAGCTTTCGATCTTCGAGATATTTCTTGAGCTAATGATTTATCAGCGATTCCATGACCTTGGAAAGAAGGAACGTAAGTGCGATTGTTCGATAGGACGAGTGGGAGAAAGGCTCACCTTTTTTAGGAACAGGCTGGACAAATGCTGTTTTCCATCTTCTAGGGAAGATTCTAGAATAGTGGGAGCGATGGTTTTGCCAGCTATGAAGAACACCTCTTCAGAAGAATGGGGGGTATACCATCAGGACCAGCGGATTTGTTTATATCAAGATCTCGAAGGGCTCTTGCAACTGTACGAGTGCGGAAATATACCTGTCCCATTGAGCGTTGTTGGAGCGCAAAACATTTTATGCTAAATACATATATTAATATATTATATTAATATATAGGTTGTTTAACTCATCAAAAATCTCGACACATTCGGATGTTGTCTGACCACAGCACAGCCACGAATAATTGTGCACATTAAAATCGTCCGTAACCACGATGTCACTGTGCCGAAAATTTGAAACGATTCCCTGGATAGAGTCAGACAGAGCATCGAATTCATCAGAATTCGTATTACTATCCAAAACTTGGACTCGGATAAATAAAACATGTATGAATGATGGGCCTCTGAACAGTGAATTTAAACCACATATAATTAAAATTTGTATTAGCACAGGGGCCATAGTGTATTAGGAGCTGATAGGCAACAATGTAACGTACGTAAACGGCTAGACCATGATGATCAAAGAACAATGGCACTAGACTACAACCATGTAGGTTAAACTCTGTGTGATAGGAGTTTTCATCAACCCAGGTTTCACTTACTGCCAAAACTGCTGGCCTGCTTAAAACACAGCGTGCACAGCCCAGAAATTTTTACTTTGAATTAATTATGTTATGTTCTTTATTTGTTTATTGTGTTGAATATCTTTTGATAAAACTTTAAATTAGCTTTAAAATGTTTTTGTCAAAACAACTGAGATTTCGTTTTCAAGTGAATAAGGTTGCACTTTATTTTAAATCCACGCGCTAAATTCTGAAAACACTTGGAGAGCAACACTAGTATAGAACTCAAAATTAATCCTCAATTTTCACTCTATTTGAAAATCTGAGAATAGTATTACTTAAAATATAAAACACCCTCATATCTATACTATTATATAAAAGCGAAAACATTTTAAAGTTTGGGTTGAATGATCTCACAAAGTAATCAACCGATTTACTTGAAATATATTTTATTATTTTCTAAATTGTTATAAGAGCGTTCCTGGATATAAATTTTTCGGCCCTGGTCGAAAACGAAACGAATGTAAAATAGAAGTGTCATAGAATCCCCAGCAGGGCTGTCGAAGTACTGCAATTTCAGTATTCACATTTCAAAGTGGAGTTAATTCCCTAGGTGGGAGTTAATTTATTAAACTTTTTCTTAAAGTGTGTTTGTCCACTCATGCTACATTCGCATCAGAGCCAAAAAAAAAAAAGTGTTTTCATCTGAAATTTGTTAATTTCGTTTGACAGCTCCTTTTTACTTGTGACTTATAGGTACTATAAGGCAAGTTATGCATTCGTAAAAAAAATCGAACTCGATATTTTGATCAAAGTTGACATTACGATGATAGCGAAGACCAAAAAAGTGGGTCTCGCAATTCTGTCTGTCTGTCTGCCTGTCTGTCGGTTCGACTACAGCCTAAGCGGGTCAGCCGATTTTCTTTAAACTTGGTAGATTTGGGTTTTGATTTTTTCAAAAAAAATTATAAAAATTTCATTTAGATAAAACTAGGTAATGGTTAAAAAAAATTTCCAAAAAATTGTTATGTTTGGTAGCCCCCTGGGTCCATTTTTTTTTGTTTTGATTTTCTCGAAAACGATGCAGCCGATGGTTTTCGAAAATCGTATTTTTCTCGAAAATGGTTCGGAGAATTTTGCTAAAAATTTTTTTCTTTTGATCAATTTTTACGATCTATAATTTAATAAAAAAAATTTTAAATCTAGATATTACTGACTGTACCTACCATAGAACGATTTTTTCGAATATTGAATTATTCATTATCGGCATAACGGATTTTAACGAACTTTTTTATAAAGAAGCTCCTAAAAAGTTTAAAAAACATTGCATTTAAAAACTTGAGAAAAATTTTTTTTCAATTTTTAGAAAAAAAAATTATTTTTTTTTTTTTGAAAAATTCGATATCTCAAGAACGGCTTAGTATTTTTTTTGGAAATTAGACTTTTATTCGTACAATAATAAAAACTTAAGGTTGGCGTACCAAAATTTTTTCTTAAAAATGTTTTAAAAATTTTGTACATAAAAGCTTATTTTTTAAGGAGCCACTACAACGACTTATAATTTTTGTTCCTGCATAAATTCATATTTGCATAGCATTCTGTTTTTATCTCTTACTACTAAAAGAATTTAAAAAATTCATTTTATCCTTATGACCAGTCGTGCATTTTATTTTTTTTGAATTTGATCAAAGTGTTAATAATTTGTTTTTACATTGTTTCATACATTGAAAACTTTAAAAACAAATAAAAATGGCAGATGTGGTTAATCAGTTAAGTGCTCATCAGTTGAGATTTTTAAGGTAAGTCAGAAAGCTCTACAAATTATGGCTGTAGAATAGGTACCAGAAATAATATAAATCTAAACCAACCTAGCTAAAAAACAAAAAGTACAAAACTAATACTCCGGGCTTGGCTGAGAAATTACTGAATAAATTTGGTTTACAAAAATGAAAACTGCCAATTCGACACCCAGATATTTGAAAAAAGTGTTTGGTGGTTGTGGCTCTGTACCTATCGGAAATATTTGCCACATGACTAACTTCCAATTTAAATGTATCACATTTTAAAGTTTTTTTTCCATCAATGCCAATGTCACTTGGATCTCGAGTTGTACTTGAACTTTTGAAAACAGTTCAACTTCCTATTGATCATATCATTTATTTTGTTAAATTTTTTACATCTCGTAAGCGTTTGTTGAGAGATACTGCCATAGCAAGAGAAACCCGGTCTGAAAATGCCCATTAAAAACGAAGAAAGATTTCAAAACAGAGAGAAGGCGGCATTTTGAGCATGTCTGCAACGTCAATAAGGGAATTATTTTCGTGAAATGGAAGGCGCCTTTTTTCTTCAATGCTACGTTCTGCACTGGGAAAGCTTGGAGACTTTGCAAAGTGGCAACACATTCCCAAGATAATATACTTATATTTCAGAGAAATGTAGCTATCTTAGAAGATACCCTATTCAATTTTCAACGTCGAATAACACCATTTCAGTAAGCGATACTTTTGCAGAAGGGCCCCTTAGATACAGAGAATGCCACATGCGAGTCAGATAAATTTGTAAGCTTCGTGGCATAGCTTTGTGCCTTGAAAAAGTATACGCTTCAAAAAAATTCACACAATAAATGTGAACCACTGTATCTGCTTGGGTATACAGCATTATAACCATATTTTTGAATTTTTTTAGAAAATGAAATTTTTTTCTGAAATTCTATGATACAACAAAGCCTTGTTACCAAAAGTTTGAGTTTTTAATTTAAACCGATTTCGGAAGCAAATGGGTTAAGATACAAGGAGACAGGTAAAGCAACATTGTAAACTTAAAGTCTCACAATTTTCTCAACAAAACAACTCCAATTTCTTTTGAAAAACACTTCATTTCTAGACATCATAAGAAACCAGAAACCTTTTCAAAACTAATATGTGCTCCAAACTACATATTTAAAGCCAACAAGTGCGACTCTGATTAAATTCTTCGCTCATTAACCAAATCTTATCAAACTTGTTTTTCCCATTGATCAATCTAAATGACCACATTTATGTGCATGATTTAATCTTATTAAAAGGATTCACATAATTTTCCCGAGTTGAATAAAGAAAAAACCCACACACACTTTCATTTCCACTGTGAAGAACTCACAAGAGCAACATAACCAAATTTAACGGAACATATAAATCACACAAGACTGACCCCGTAAAATAATGAAATCCTGCCACTAAAACGTATCCATCAATTAGCTTCTAAATTAAGGATAAAAGCTTCATACACACAAGCATATAAGTATGTATATGGTTGGTTTAATCCGATGCGGGTATGTGTTCTCCATTCTCGCTTTCGCCATTTTCTTTTTCTTTCATCATCATTACATACAGCATCCGGAACAGACAAATTCTTCTGGTCTTCGCTGAAATGGTCCCTTTTTGTCCCGGATGGAATCAATTATTTTTTTTTGTTCATTTCATGGAATTAATGTCGCAGTCATCCTCATTCACATTTTTTTTTGGTATACATATAACACAGTTTGAATAATTTTAAGTGAAAACTTACCTTCATTCGTCCTTGATGTGTGCAGCTTTGGGAGAATAGATTTGATTATAAGTGTCCTGTTAGTTTTTTTTTTATATCCTTAACCACACACGGGTTTAGCTCATTATGAAAGCTGGGAGAAGTTGTGAAAGATTTTTTTGTATCCTGTCACAGTGGCCAATTTCAGCACTTTGGATTTCAGCAGTGACCTGGAATTAAATTAGATGGATGTGATGAGTCTCTGATGGGATGCGTACACAGCGAGAAAAAAACAAATGTTTGCATAGTTAAATGACACGAAAATGTAAAATTTGGTTTTTCGACGAAGATTGTAAGCATACTCATTTGTGTGTGTTAGAAGGATTTTTCCACAAACTTATATTTATTTCAAAGGACGATTTTTTGCACTGAAACTAACTAATTAAACACGAAGAAGGAAATGGGTTAAAATGAAAATGTGTGATTTTTTAGTAAAATGCATTGTTAAGCATGCAAACTAACACTCATGAAAATGACTTCAATTCAATTTATTTTACATTTAATTAAAATAAATGTAATTCTTTTCAATTTGATTTCCCCCTTCTCCCATTTTTCTTCCTTGTTTTTCCATAAAACAAATAACTATGAATGCAAATTTTTAAATCATAGATAGGTACGTCTAAGTTGAAATTTTTACTTTCGACACATAGGTACCTACCATGGCAAGTTATGCATTCGTAAAACAAATTAAACTCGAGATTTTGATCAGAGGACATAAACGTGGATCTCAAAATTCCGTTTACCTCCCTTAAACAGAGGTTTAAATGGCTCGACCGTCTCCTTTTAAACCTGGTAGGTAGATAGCATTTTATAATTTACCCCCAAAACACTTTTTTTCTTATTTTCTTAAGGCAAAAATTAATGGTTCCTGTCATACAATTGAGTTCTGAAATTTTAAAAAATATTTTAGTTCTCAAAAACTGTTCTAGCGTTTAAGAAAAATTCAAAAAAAGAATCTGTATTAAGGATAGTTTATGGTTGGAAAATTTAACGATACATGGATTAGACCAAAAACATAAATGTTAAAAAAGGAGCCAAGTTCTCTTATGCAGAAACCTTTGTGTAACAAGTCAGCCGTGAAAAGTACTGAGATCTAAAAGTACGCCAAGTTCTTATTTCTTGAAGGTTTAATACCGAATATTTAAAAAATTAAATTAAATTTGGTAGTGAACCAGGACCTAGTGACTTACAACTCTCAACCATTCCTGTGTGCGTGTTACCAGGGAACCGAGGGTACCTACAATTTTCTGCCGATTCCGAAATCCGAACGGCTAATGAGCAGCACTTTCCATGACAAGAGATACTCTTGGAGAATTTGTCAATTCAGTCCAACGCCCTAACGATTATGGCAAGAGTACTAAAATTTGATGGGTTAACTTGTCAAGTTTTTAAAACATTTCGAAGTGTGCCATATAATTTACATCAGTTCTGAGGAAGTGAGCGGATATACCACACCCCTTAATGGAAAACCTCAAATGTTACATTTTTTTCGTTGTATAAAACTTAAGTCCTACCGTTTTACTAAATTTTATCGTTTTACAGCAATCGGAAGTGCTCCATTAAACCAACACCAATTCAAAGAAAGTGGGCGGATACCACGTTCCTGAGTGGAAAACCTCAAATTTTCTATTTTTTCCTCTACTTGCATGACAAGACCTACCGTTGTGCATAATTACAAGATTCTACTATGTCGGGAAGTGCTCCATAATTTTTTTGATCAGTCAGTCAGTCAGTAAATTACGGTTTTTGTGATTTTTGAGGCCTTATATCTCAGGAACCGCTTATGCTAGAAAATTGAAATTTGGTGAGGCGGCTGAACCTGACTAGCTTAGCAAATATTCGGAATTTAAAATGTCTGACTTCATTGGTACTGAAGATATGGAGGGGTCAAAAATCGGCTGAGTTTGTTCCTGTAAAAAGAGTGTAGTACCAGAACTTGGCTGGGCACTACCGTGTCCTTTAATATTAATAGAACCTCCCGAACAACCATTTTGTTGTTAAACCGATCTTAATCCATTTTTTTAACTTAAGCTCCTAATATGTACAGAAGTAGTTTTTGAAAATCGTACTCTATCGAAAATGGTTTTTAGAATCTTGATACAATTTTTTCTGTTTCACTTTTTTGTTAAAAAGTTTTTAAAATGTATTATATAAAAACTTATTTTTATAAAAAAAACACCACAACGATATTATATATAACTTATAATAAATATATAACTTATATATAACTATACCATATTTAACTTATAATAAATTTGTTATCTAATATTTCTTTTATTTTAGCTTTTCTTAAGATTAATTTGTACGCTTAAATTTTTAAACTTAATCTACTTATGAATACTTGTTACTTGTAATTTTTAAATGTAAATAATTTTTGAAGCCATAAATGAGATCGAATCTCAAGGCTTAACAATATATAAATAAATGAAATGAACTGAAATATTATAGGTAATTCCTGTTTTTGTAAAATTTAATATTTGCTTAAGAGATCAAATGACACACTTTTTTTTGCTCCAATTTGAAAGGAAATTTTTTAACTTTTAAAAATCATTTTTATCATTTATACCATTTTTATCTTATATCATCTATTTTTTAAATTCTATGTCTTCTTATGTCTTATTCTTTAAAAGATATTTAAGTTAATCAAAGAATTGGTTTTCACAGTAATTATAGAGCTTTTGTGGCCTCAAAGCTGTGGCAGCTCTGTTGGAAGCCTTGCAGGTATCTGGAGGCCATTAGAGCGCTGTTGAAGTCCCTACAGCTTAGTTGAAGAACTTTACCACTTTAGTGGAAGCTTGTATATCTCTGTTTGTAAAAAAATTACTTTTGGTTATTAAAATATAACCTCGGAAACAGCCAACAAACTTATTTTGCTTTTCTAATAGAAATATCACCATAAAATCTGGCACGATAGAAACATTCTTAGCTAGGATTTCGGTAAGGCATACGAAAAGCCAAAAACATTTCAAAATTTCACTAGAGTCTCCATTATCTAATTAAATGAATTTCGTAATTTTTTAAAAACTAAAATTGTAACAAGAAACATTGTTTGTTACTTATTTTTAACTTCCCATAGGGAGTTATTGTAATCGGTCCGATTTGTCAAATTGGAATTTTTGACGTTTCGAGGTCCCTAGAGGCTATATCAATCATTTTTAGAGAGATGTTTGTGTGTGTGTGTGTGTACGTAAGTTCGTACGTTCGTACGTTCGTACGTTCGTACGTTCGTACGTTCGTACGTCCGTACGTTCTTGTACCATTTTTCGTCGTCGATATCTCAAGAACGAGTAAAGGTATCGACTTCAAATAAATTCTGTTTAATAGATAATAACTTCGAAAGAGGCTGAAAGGGCGTTTATTATAATTCAGTGACTAGTTTTTTCACTATAACGGTTTAAGAAAAAAGTAAAAATTTTGGTTAGTTTCAAATATCTCACGAAAAAATAATGCTATTGATTTCAAATAAAATTTAATGTACTCATTATAAGGTCATACAGATTTGGTATGAATTTGGAAAAAAATGAACATACCGTTATTTTTTTAAATAAAAAAAACTGAAAAAAAATTCATAACCCATATATTCTAAGAACAGAAAACAATTTGAAACTCAAAATAATTTTATTTTACGAAAAATAATGTGTTTGACAACTACTGGTGAAAATTTCAAAAAAAATCAGTTTACAGTTTTTTTACAAAAAATAAAAAACTATATAAAATTCTATTGAAAATTGGTAAAAATTGTTTTTCGACTCAAATTTCTCGAGAACTAGTAGTGATATTGACTTCTAATTTAGTTTATTTTATACATAGTATAATTTTGTACAATTGGTAAAATGTTGACAAATATTGAATTAATAGTTTTTTTTTTAATAAAAACACTATTAAAAATTCTAGTGAAAACTAGTTAAAAATTGTATTTGAAGTCGAATTTCTTGGGAATGAACACCGATAGTGCCTTCTAAAGTATGTTGTTTTATACATCGATACCTACCCGTAAGAATTTTTTTTTTTTTTTTTTTTTATAATCAACTCACGCTCAAGGGAATAAATGTTTTAACACAGCGCGGGCGTGAAGTTACGGAAGAGAAAGAAGGATAGGAAAGATGTGTGGCACGATGTTCTAAGACTAAGGGTGGTTGTCTCAGAGTTTTTATCTCCAGGGATGGCGGCTGAACTAAAGCGGAGAATTGCCGTGTCTTATTTCTATGTCCCTTATAATTCGCTTTATTTTATTCGTTTTTCATCCTTGTTGGGCATACTAGTTTAACTCAATCACATGTTGTTAATGTTATGCCTAAACAACATGTAATGAGTAAACCAGCAACCCATTGATGACAATTTTTAGAAGGTTTTAATGGAATTAAAGACGATATAGACGACGGCAGGGATCGAACCTGTGATCATGAGGTTGACAGGCGAGCACACAACCATCGCGCCACGGCCACCCCTAAATGTATACTAAGCGACATTTCTAAGATTGTTCAGTAAACGAAAAAAAAGAAGAAAGTTCTAGTTGAATCATAGTGTGCTAAGAGACAATTTTGGTTAAACTAAGTGACATCTAACAAAATTTTTTGTTGCTCACGATCAACATCAATAATCTCAATTTCAAATCTCTTTAAATAATTAAAATGCTTTTCAATCTTAAAATAATGTTTGTTTGAATTTTACAGCTAAAGTTTGTTTCGCTGAAAATTTGGTTATTTGAAAAAAAATAAATATAAAGTTTTCAAGACCACAAATGGGAAGTTATCAGTGTGGGTCGCACCCAGCCTCTTTTTTAAGATAGTTTTTCCATTCCGATTCCTGTCCAACTGTGAGCCCAACTTGAATGTCAATTTTATTGACCTGTGTAATATAAATTCGATTTTATATATAAATGGTGAGCTATTTAGTGGTTTCTTTTTAAATCATAGATTATTTTGAAACTGACAGCTGTTTCACTTGAAAAACGTTGGGAAATATTGAAAACTTTTTTCCAAAGTGAGTGCTGTGTAGCCCCAACAGTGCACTAGGTCATTGGAAGAAATAAACTCGGATATTGTAATCGAGCCTTAATTGCCTTTGCCTAAGGCAAAAAAAAAACGAAGCAAATGTCTGCAGAAAAGGCTGCGGATGAACCGATTTTAAATAATAACAAAAAAATGTATACAAACGTAATTTATGTCGGCAAGAATGTCCAATCTATTATTTATCTCCGTAAAAGAAGCAACAGATTCTGTGTTCGTCTCGATAAGACAATCTGCTCTTCACCCTACAGCGTCGCAGAAACCTCTACTTCAGTCGAAATCGTATGATAATGACTGTAAGCAAAGAAGACAAAGATCCTTCGCTTTTTTAAAACTTTAAAAAAAAAAAAACAAGCCGGCTTTCAAAACAATGTATCTTGAGCAAAACAAAGCATACAAAAGGATTTGTGCACACGTAAAAAGGAATTATATCTAAATAAATCAGCTTATAAGCTTGTAAAATGTAGGTACTCAAAATATTTCTGGTATAATGTTCGCGCGTTAAGTGGTCAGTGTAAGACTTTTTCGTTAAGCATCGACGTTGATTTGCTAGCAAACTATTTTAAAAACCTGCTGATGCCTGATCTCAATCAAAACACTATGAGTTTTGCGCTTTCAAACATCTCAATTCCAGATCTTGGCTATTCTTTCTCAATGCTGGAGCTAATATCTGCTTTGAAAAAAATGAAAAACAGCCAAACATCTCGTTTTGATGGTATCCCAGTAGAATTCTACAAAAACGCACTCCCGGAATTCTTAGAGTTTACAATGAAGAGACAATCTCCGAAAATTTTCTCTCATCTAGAATTTCTGCAATTTTTTGGAAAGGGTAATCGGAATTTGCCGGAAAACTACAGAGGTATTGCTGGACTCAACTCTATAAGAAAAGTGTTCACACAAATCCCTTATAATAGACTTGTGACCTGGGTTGACCAAAACAATGTAATAAGTTATTTTCAGTCTGGTTATTTTCAACTGTTGATCAAATTGTTGTTCTCAATACTGTGGAAAGACGCTTTATAGACAGAAGGAAGTGTTTATACGCCTTTTTTTGTTGATTTGAAGGCAGCATTTGACACCATTAACCAAAAATCTTAAATTTATAAGCCTGCAGGGATCGGGATTTCGACTAAATTTATCAAAATCTACGAAAAACTTCTAGGTAGTATAACCGGACCGTAGCTTTAGAGAATTGTAAAAATGTATCTAAATTTTTAAGTGCAAAGCCGGTGTCCCGCAACCTTGCGTCTTGAGTCCGTTGATCTTTGCGTTATTTATTAACGATGTCGAAAACCATATTCCAGGTGAGATTACATTTGGGGATCTTATAACTAAGGTTTTGCTCTATGCAGACGATATTGTAATTTTATCGGAGAATCCACTTACTTTACAACACCAAATTAATAAGTTGAAAACATTTTGCGATATATGGGATCTCAAAATTAACACATCTAAATCCCAGATAATGGTACTCGTATTCAGATCCCAAAATCGTTCTATTAACGTCGTAACTGGACCCTAGAATACTCGTATCAAGTAATCGAAGTTGTTGTCAAAGAATTTAAGTATCTAGACTATGTGCTTACTTGTAATATAAATATCCGACCTGAAAAATAAAATGCACGACTGGGTCGCACGAACTTGCTCCTATGTAATAGACTAGGAATTTTAAAAACGAACGTTATTAGAGAAAACTGTTCTTAAGGATACAATTCATTTTTTAAATTCTTTTAGTAGTTAGAGACAAAAACAGAATGCTATGCAAATATGAATTTATGCAAGAACAAAAATTATAAGTCCTTGTAGTGGTTTCTTAAAAAAAAGTTTTTATATACAAACTTTTTAAAAGATTTTTAAGAAAAAATTTTTGTACGCCAATTCAAAGGTTTTTAGAAGCTTCTCTATAAAAAATTTCATTAAGATCCGTTATGTGGATAATGAGAATTTCAAAATTCGAAAAAATGGTTCTATGGTAGGTACAAGCTGTAATATCTTAATTTCAATTTTTTTTTCCTTAATTAAATATCGTAAAAATTAATAGAAAGATAAAAAATTTTATCAAAATTCTAGGTGCCGTTTTCGAGAAAAATACGATTTTTGAAAACTATTTTTTTTTATTTTTTAGCATTTGTATGGTAGGTACCTTTATTTTTAGGTAAAATATAACTTTTTCTCTCAAATCTTGTAAATTATATTGAGAAACTTTTATTTATCAAGTTTAAGAAATATCTAGCATGGGGTTTTCGAAAATATTGAGTTTTGAAAAAAAAATGTTGAAGTTTTTTTTAAAAATCCAAAAAATTTTTTTTTCAAAATTTGAGTACAATTCTATTTATGTTTTTGCAGAGCTTTATAGCAAAAAAAAAAATGATCAAAATCGGTTGTACGCTTTTTGAGAAAATCAAAAATAAAAAAATGGTTTCATGGGGGGTACCCTCAATAACCATTTCTCGGAAATTTTTTTTCAACCATTACCTAGCTTTAACTAAATAAAATTTTTTTGTATATTTATTTTTAAAATCTATCGAACAGTTTTTGAGAAAATAAATATTTATAAAATTTCGAAAAAAAATCGTATGGCAGGTACCGTTATTTTTGGTCTTAAAAAAAAAACGAAAAAAACGTGTGGGGGCCATTTGGGATGTAGTCGAACAGACAGACAGACAGAATTGCGAGACCGACTTTTTTAGTCTTCGCTATCATCGCAATGTCAACTTTGATCAAAATCTCGAGTTAGATTTTTTTACGAATGCATAACTTGCCTAATAGTACCTATGTATAAGTCACAAGTAAAAATAAAAGTGGCAAAATTAGCTATAAAAACTATGTGGCCTGAGTTTTTTAAAAATAAGTATGTAAGTTCAGTTTCGAAATTAATTTAAAGTATACAATTCAAGGATTAATAGCTGCTTTTGCTATGGGAATGAAGTTTATGGGTTTCAGCAATTTGAGGAAATTGAGGTAATACAGAGATACTTCTTCAAACGCATCTTTAAGTTTCCCATTAATACCCCAAAATGTGCTATTTATGTTGAGTCACTCCACTATTTCTAAGAAATCTAGTCAGGGTCATGAAACGGTCTGATCGAAACCTACCCAAACGAATAATTTTAGTTTCACTTCAATGCGGGTATAGTTCAATCAAGAATTGGTATGATCTTGCAGTTATTAATAACTTTGCAATGTCTCTATCAGTAGAAAATGTGGAAGATTTAAAAAATACCCTTTGCGATTGTATCGCTATCATTGACGATTAATTGTATCAGTCCTATCCGATAGGGCCAGATCATCAACCTCTCGGACTATGTATAAGCAACTGAAGCTAGGTTTGGGTACAAATAATTATTTTAGAGAAGAGTTCTCAGCTTTTGAAATGAGTTTAATTTTTAAAATTCGAACTGAAATGTTTGAACTAAACTATAGGGCTCATAGAACTGATATAAATCCTATTTGTTCACTGTGCAACCTTAATCAGAACATAGACGTCTTAGATGTTGGCGCTATGCCCGATACTAGAGGAAATCCGAAGGCTTCATCTGAGTTCAAATTTTCTTAGTTTACAAGAATATGTTCGATTTTTAAAAATTAGAGACCGTGGCTGGAAACCACTTATACGCTATATCCTGCATGCAAGATGTTATCGCAATACTTATTTGAATTTTTGTGAGTCATGGTAATACCTATAAAATTAAACTGAACTAAAAGCCCAATAGAAAGTAGGTGTATATATTTTTTGTTTTGGCTAAACTAGAAGCCATCTTTATTTACTATATTGTATAATAATTTCTAATTAAACTTATTTTGTTTTCGCTAAACTAAAAGCCATAAGTTAATAATCATTTTTTTTGGAAATGCACGTTAAAGTTATTTATCTTTTTCGATCTTTTTTAATAATATTTTTAATGATTTTTTCTTTTTATTGAAAAATAAAGAATAAATCTAATCTAATGTATCGGGATCCCAGAGCCCAATTAATCGGGATTCTTATTTAAAAATATTTCCAGTGGCAATTTTGTATTGTTGTTATAGTCATGTGGTTGCAAAAAGTGGAAAAGTGAAAAAAAAAAAACGTTTCTTTCCGCAAACAGATTTCATGTATTGCTTTTTGAAAAAATTCTTGATTTGAAAGAATATTTAACAAATATTTCATCTAAAAGTATGTAATTTTGAGATTTTAAAACATGACAAAAATTACTTTTAGATGAACATTTTTTGAATGTTCGGCTTTAACAAAAAATGGGTTTGAATCTACTAGGAAAACTAAAATTGAAACTCAGAAACATTCATTGATTTGATCATCTCACTAAAGCAAATGTTTTTGAAATGACAGCTTGGTGTATCTGGCACTTTTTTGAATTGAATGGCCCTGTGTATTTACGATTGGTTTTCTGTAATCGTTAAAGTTTAATTGTTAATTGTTGACTTTACCAATCAGATAAACATGGAAATAAGGTATTAACAAATTTTAAAAAAATTTTTATTGTATCATTCATTGTGGCCCTTTTTCTAAAAGTCCCAACAGGCCCTTTGACCCCCAGTCCACCCCTGCATGTCCCCTAGTTACGAGTATGCATTTTATTTCTTGTGAAAGTTGTGCTCGAAATTTTAAAGGGACTGGGAAATAGTCGTGGTTGACGGATATGCACCTAGTGTTTTACTTTGATTACCTCTTCTTCGATTTGGTTTGTGGTTTGGTTATCTGGAAAACGCCTGGTTTCTCTTCGAATGCTTTGTCTTAGAAGACTAGTACTGCATATCGGCATATTATGAGCTGAACCAATACCTGTTGTCGCCATCTAATCGGTCGATAATATCTTTCATTCCGCTTATGGTATTGAAGTTCCCGAGCACAACTTTGACATCGTTCTCTGGACAGACTCATTAGGTCATAAAGTTCCTATTTTATAATATTTATGTTGTACATTTTCAAATCGTTATCGTTTGATGGTCCATTGCCATTTCTGTGTTGACATTATCCGAGGCTCTTCGTGTGTCCTGCTCAACTTTATTACAAGTAGGGGGACAAATGAACAATACAATCCCCTGAGCTGAGGGACAGAACCTATGTTTGGTTTAACGTGAGCACCTGCCTATTATGGCTTCATCCCACGGAGAGCCTACCCTCATTGGAGTCAAATTGAGTCCTGACCATTAACCCCGAATCAGCCGAAGCCGATTCAGTAGCAAACTTGTGACATGTTGCAGCATGTGCACACCTCTTGCTTTAAGGCGAGGTCTATCTAACACCTCTTGAATTCAAGCAGCACGCTTAAAAACCATAATATGTTTCCGCATTTGGAGTAAACCACGCCACCACGATACTCTCACAAGGGGGCGGCCTACCTCATAGATAGTCTGAGAAAGAGAGGTTACACTACGCAACCCATCTTTAACTCCTGGGCACTATCTCCCGTGGTACCAGAATATAGCTTCCGATGGAGCTTCGCAACCGAGGTCAACCAAGGTCACTTACAGATGAGTTACTGCAAAACTCAGGGCCTGTCAACCCTAGGATACACATCACCCCCAGCAATCGATCAAGGTAGTAACCAATCACTAAAGTGTGCTTCCTTATAGTTATTTTTCGTCAATTGTCTTAGGTTGGGAAAGATACTCCCAAGCAATCTTCTTGATCTCAATGATCGTTTATTTTTAACACATTTCCAAGATTGCTAAACCAAAACCGTCGAGCAAAGGAGAAATTTTAAACTCAAATGTTTTACTTTACGTTTTTGGCCATGACATGGTCACATCGCCCAAGATTTTTATATAGAATCTTTTAAATTATCTAGTACCAGGGATCCGTTATTCAGATAGAGCCTGAGATAGGATATAGCACTAGATTTTTTGAATACTGTTCGGGCTAAAACTAGTATCCTTATTTGTGTCTTTACTACGTTTTACAACTAACTAGAAAAGATACTCCTAGAGTTTTCTTTGTTGTCTAAGTCCCCAGCAAGCCGGAGAAATAGACGTAAGCCACCCCACCACGACAAGGTGAAACTCATCGGGGTGGGAGCTGAGGGACTGGAATTCTGCCTTACCTTAGTACCTTACCAGGCTTTATAATCGGATTCCTGTAACCGACTTCAGGAATATTAAAAATTTCGCTCGCCGATAACGGGCTTGTCCACAATATTCTATTTCTCAGCAATTAGTCTCGTACTGAAAATTCTTGACGACCTCAGTTCACTTAAGGGTACTCTCCTCCCGACTATTGACAACACCGTTGATTCACTCTATTTAATTAAGACTCATTGAAAGATTAGCAATATTTTCGTCATTTTAACATCTTAGAATGATCGGTCGTAGGAAAGAAGTGTGTCTTACAACTTGCTGATTCTAATTTATGTGCGAAAAATTTACCTTTTATGCACTTGACATGGAGGAACTTCTTATGGTCGTGTCGAATTCCAGAGGACTTCATTCCACTCCTGAGACTACCTATTAAACGAAGATTCTAGGAAACGAAGTCCGTTGAAATGTTTACAAATGTATTTATATAAAGAGGTAATTTTACCGTAAAAAGAAATTCTGTTCCATCCTTTAATTTTGTTTAAAAATTTACTTATTTACAAACTGTCATCACCAAATGTTGAAATGATCCTACGGCTACAATAAATGAGAAAAAACCCTTGCTCCATTATAAAGTTCGATTGCAGGGTGAGTTGTGTGCTTACTCTACTTATTGTTTCAGTTGCGGCAGTAGCAAGAGCATTAAACCACATTTGATGGCATCGCCAATGTAAAAACCAGCTCTAGAAAGGCCAATCGAAGTAATTCCCCAACCCCTAACCTCTTATCGACCTCATTTCATGGTGCCACAGACCTTGTCCTCTTATTTGACACCCCCATCATCATCAACAACTATTTGTAATTATACAAGCGCCTTTGGCCCCCACAGCCCAGCGTAATAAAGTGCCTTCATTCACTCTCAAAGCCCACAACCACATTGCTTCAAAAAAAGGACTTTCGCATGATGCTCGTGTCGGATTAGTGATTTCCATGAACACAATTTCGGCTCGGAAAATAATTACTTGCCCCCGCGCGCCCGCCGGGCCCGACCAACCCAAAAGCCCTTGACAATTAATTGTGAATGAAAAAATCGAATCACGTGTCATGTTGTGATGTTATATCTAAACAAAATTTCGCCACAAATGGGAGGTTTATGTGGGTTGCGAGGCTCAGGTTGGGAATGTAGATGAAATCCTAAAATTCTTCATCAATAATGCAGCTTGGACATCAATTTATTTACTCCCACTGCTGCTCTGTCCTATGAAGCTTTGGTGTTGCTGTTTGACAAACTTTCTATGTGTTGACTGGTTGGGTCATCTCATATGGGTCGGGAAAGTCTGGGCAAAGGTGAAATTTTATTGAATAAAAAAGAAAGCAAAACTTATTTTACCAACAAAGTCCGGAAATGTTATAGGAAGTTATTTCGAAATGTTGTGAAGAAACTGGAAGATCCGGAAGATCTTATTTAAGGAACATTTTTTAATGTTGTCAAAAACTTCATAATTTCTCGGCTTAATTTGTCTCTACAAGTTTTATTTCAATGTGTAAGGAGCAGAATTAAGCGGAAGTAAACACATATACAACTCGGAAATAAGGTTCAACAAGTTTTAAATTGTTGATAGATAAGTAAAAGTTGCCTCCAGCAGCAAACAAATTCAATTAGGTCCTTCCTCAGAGCAGAGGGTCCGTTTGCTTTGATTGATATAAAGGTTTCAGGTTTATGGTTTTCATGTTCCGAATTTTTCATGTTTTATATTAATATGTATCTTGATTTATTTATTTACTTATTTAAAGTCGTGTTATACAGTCAGGAGTGGATCAGGGCTTCAACCAACAAGCTATATGCAGCTGGATCTCAGCTGGGCGGCAGAAGGCCGGGGGCGGCAAAATGTCGCCGGCGAAGCGGGTAGAGTAGAGATCATATGTTTCATGACAGAACGTTTGACAAGTCAACAAACAAGAATGACGTAAATTTGATTCGTCGTTGACTCTCTCGGCTGATTTTCGTGACTTCCTAAACGGTGAGTAAAGCCTAGTACTCAGTTGAAGTGAAAATGAAAATTTCATATAGAAGTGACTACTGGTTCACTGGCATGAAATCCGCAACGAGAGGTGAGTACTAAAATGTGGATTGGAAAAACAAATATGTTCCACAACTTTTTCCACGCTATGATTTTCATTTCTCAATGTACAACCATCAGGAAAAAGTTTAAGACATCGGGGAAAACTGTGACATTTGTCAGTTGATTTGAATATTTTGTTTCAAAACAAAAAATTAAAAATTTATAAACAGAAAGAACGAATCAGTTTAAAAATAATTGTCTTTTTTTTTCATTCAAAGTGAGTATCAAAAATTCACGTGGAAAAGTTTATTCTATTTTCATTTTTATTCTTCGCGTGTAATTTGGAACGTATTTATTTTTTATTTCACGCTAGGTGAGCACTAGGTTTTATTAAAAACTTTTTTTTATTTTATCTAGTGCCAATCTGTGACATTTACAAACGTCAAAACAGGTATGTTTATTAAGCTTTTCGCATGAACTGTCATTACTAAATGTGAAAATTGCAGAAGCAATTTATTAAAAAACGATACTAGTAACAAAATGTTTAAAATTAAGTTATTTATTTACTTTAAAGTTAAGAAACTTTTAAGTAGTATCATACTTAGAATTTATACGAGGCTGTGCCATTTTTTCTATTTTTTTTATCCTCAATAGCCTTAGTCCATGAACACTTAATATTGTTAATAAAAATCGTTATAGCCGTTTTCGAGATAAATAATATTTAGCTCTACTGCCATATGTGTAGGTACGAGTATACCGTTAGTTTTGGAGATAAGAAAATATTAATTTCCCCTCTACTGAATCATCGAAAGACCATAAATACCCAGTTTAAACTGTTTAGACCTTAGGTCGAGGAACAGACCTACAGGCGGAATAGCCATACCCTTTTTTGTGTTCTCTGTTCATCGTAATCTCAATTTTAATCAAAATCTAGATTTAATTTTTACTTGCGACTTATAGGTACTATAAGGCAAGTTATGCATTCGTAAAAAAAATCGAACTCGAGATTTTGATCAAAGTTGACATTACGATGATAGCGAAGACGAAAAAAGTGGGTCTCGTAATTCTGTCTGTCTGTCTGTCTGTCTGTCTGTCGGTTCCACTACAGCCTAAACGGCTCGGCCGATTTTCTCCAAACTTGGTAGATATGGGTTTTAATTTTTTACCCCCGGACGTTTTTTTCTATTTTTTTTAAGACCAAAAATAACGGTACCTGCCATACGATTTTTTTTCGAAATTTTATAAATATTTTTTTTTCTCAAAAACTGTCCCACAGAATTTTTTTAAAAAAATTCCAAAAATTTCATTTGGTTAAAACTAGCTAATGGTTGAAAAAAATTTTACAAAAAATTGTTATTTTCGGTAGCCCCCCTGGGTCCATTTTTTTTGTTTTTGATTTTCTCGAAAACGGTACAGCCGATTTTAATAATTTTTTTTATGCCAAAGCTCCTCCAAAGTTTAAATATTATTACATATTCAAATTTTCAATTTTTAATTTTTTGGATTTTTAAAAAAAAATTCAAAATTTTTTTTTGGAATCTCAATATTTCGAAAACCCCATGCTCGATTTTTGTAAAACTTGGCAAATAAAAGTTTCTTAATATAATCTACAAGATTTGAGAAAAAAAATGTTGTTTTATCTAAAACTAACGGTACCTTCCATACAAATTTTAAAAAATGGTTTTCGAAAATCGCATTTTTCTCGAAAACAGTTCCGAGAATTTTGCTAAAATTTTTTTTCTTTTGATTAATCTTTACGATTTATAATTTAATAAAAAAAAATTTGAAATCTAGATATTACTGACTGTACCTACCATAGAACGATTTTTTCGAATTTTGAATTTCTCATTATCGACTTAACGGATTTTAATGAAATTTTTTATAACAAAGCTCCTAAAAAGTTTAAAAAACATTGCATTTAAAAACTTAAGAAAAAATATTTTTTCAATTTTTAGAAAAAAAAGTAATTTTTTTTTGAAAAATTCGATATCTCAAGAACGGCTTAGTATTTTTTTTGGAAATTAGATTTTTATTCGTACAATAATAAAAACTTAAGGTTGGCGTACCAAAATTTTTTCTTAAAAATGTTTTAAAAATTTTTTACATAAAAGCTTATTTTTTTAAGGAACCACTACAAAGACTTATAATTTTTGTTCCTGCATAAATTCATATTTGCATATCATTCTGTTTTTATCTCTTACTACTTAAAGAATTAAAAAAAATTCATTTTATCCTTATGAACAGTTTTCTCTAATAACATTCGTTTTTCAAATTCCTAGTCTATTATATAGGAGCAAGTTCGTGCGACCCAGTCGTGCATTTTATTTTTTTCCGAATGCAAACTTGCCCTATACTACCCATATCGCAAGTAAAAAACATTGGGTGCTAAACAATTCCACCCTTTGAAGAAAATAAAAAAAAATCACGATAAAACTTAAAAATTGAGAAGAACAAAAACAACAAACCAGTATTTTGCACATTTTATTGCTTAATTTAAAACGTTTGTATTTTTTGTATAAAAAAAGAACATTTTTTCAACAAAGAAATAAAATTAAAAAAAAAATTTTTTTTTATTTTTTCTAACAAACAAAAATTACAGATATTCATCTTCCTGTCTTGTCAACAAAAGATTTTCTTTTTGAAAACTTTCAATGTCCTTAATGCTCCTTCTATAGAGACACACAAAACACCCCAACTAGGTATTGCAGCACACAAAATATTTGCTGTGCTTTCAAAAATCTACAAAAGAAAGTCGTTTAAAACTCCAAAAAGGTATCTCTTCTTATCCCTTTTTGCGAGACAATTGATTTAATATCCTGAAACTGTTAAGTAAATCATTCTCTGGAAAAGGAAGAATCTTAACTTTTTTTTTCGTTTATCAAGCTTATGCCAAGAACAGAAGCAAAAGTTTTGTTTAAAAACTAAAAAAAAAACAATCCTGATGACTGATTAGCAAAGAAATTTTGAAAACCTTAAATAAGATTCCCAAAAAGTGTATAAATATACGACTAAAAGATGACAAATATGTTTGCGATGCATACTCTTACAAAGGGTTGGAAATTGAGCATTTTATACAGAAGTGTATTATATTATATTCTGAGGCAGATTTTAGCTCGAGGCGGTTTTAGGTAATCCCCAAGACAGCAAATAAAACACGGGTTAAGAAGGAAGAAGTTTTATTGAATACTTTCAATTTAGCAAGATAATGGTTTACAATTCTAACAATTTCATTCAAACCTACTATGAATAAAACGGTATTGCATACACTCAAATGTATGAAAAATTTATTTGAGGAGCTCCAGGAGTAGACACAGCCCACCAGGGAAAATCCGAAGGAATCTTATTCCAGCTTTGGGCTGGGTAAATAAATGTGCTCGAATATCATTCAGAATAAGAAAGCAGAGACAAAAACGGTAAGAATCTGATTCCAGCTCAAGGCTAATGCAAGGGAAAAAAATCGTTCGGCTTTTTTTTTAAATCAAAAAAGTCTTATCTTACTAACTCACAAAAGTACCAAACAAAGCAACTTGGAAATAATTTCAGTTCGTACAACCTAAATTAGCTGTAAGCATATTCTCGACTCTGCCTAGTTATAAGTTCTCTTGAAATATTTCCTAGGCTCGAGTGGAAACTGATAAGCATTCCTAACGAAACGTAATATCTTATTTTCAATTTTTTTTTTATTAAATTGTAGATCTTAAAAATTAATCGAAAGAAAATAAATATAAGCAAAATTCTCGGTACCTTTTTCGAGAAAAATACGATTTTCGAAAACCATTTTTTAACATTTGTATGGAGGGTACCGTTATTTTTTCTCATATCTTGTAGATAATTAAAAACCTTTTGTTTATCAAGTAGTTTTAAAAAAATCGATCATGGGGTTTTCGAAATATTGAGTTTTCAAAAAAAAAAATTTTTTTAAATCCAAAAAAAATATTTTTGGAAAATTTTAGTCCACAATAATATTCAAACTATTGGCGACCTTTAGCAGAAGAAAATGATCAAAATCCGTCGCACCGTTTTTGAGAAAATCAAAAACCAAAAAAATGGTTCCAAGGGGGGTACCAAAAATAACAATTTTTTGGACATTTTTTTCAGCCATTACTTAGCTTTAACTCTATGAAATTTTTTGAACATTTCTTAAGAAAATCTGCGGAACAGTTTTTGAAAAAAAAAAATATTTATAAAATTTCGAAAAAAAAATTGTATGGCAGGTACTATTATTTTTTGTCATAAAAAAAAGAGAAAAAAAACGTCCGGGGGGAAAAAAGTAAAACCCATATCTACCAAGTTTGAAGAAAATCGGCAAAGCCGCTTAGGCTGTAGAAGAACCGACAGACAGACAAAATTGCGAGACCCACTTTTTTGGGCTTCGCTATCATCAATGTCAACTTTGATCAAAATCTCGAGTTCGATTTTTTTTACGAATGCATAACTTGCCTTTTAGTACTCGTACCTATAAGTCGCAAGTAAAAATGATGAAATGATTCGAAAAATTTCCAAATTTAATCAAATGACACATTTTTTATTTTTCCCTCTTTTTTATTTTTATTTTTTTATTGGTACCTGCCATACGTTTTTTTTCAAAATCTTACAATTTTTTTTTTTCTCAAAAACTGTTCAACTGCTTTTTTTTTAATTTAAAAATGTTTATTTAGTTACAGCCAAATCCTTCAAATGGTTATTAATGGTAACCCCCCTTGGAACCGTTTTTTTTAAATACTGCATTGAGAAGGTTTTAAAAATTTTAAAAAATATTGAATTTCAAAGCATAAAAAAAATATTTTGTGAATTTTTCTAAAAGAAATAAATTTTTTTTTGAAAATACCATATCTCAAAAAATAAATGTTCGCTTTTTTTTGGAAGACCTGCTGCATGTTTAAAAGAAATTTTAATTTTGGACACGTTTCCAACAACAATGGATTATAAAAGCGGTTTTCCAAGAATTTTGCAATGTTTTTAAAATAGAATAGCGGTTTTATAACGTGCTCGTTTATTTGAGTACCTGAGAAAGCATTCATTTTCTTTCTCGTTTCCTCAAAAGCTCTCAAAAAGAGCTGGGTTTGTGGTATGAAGGCCTGTTTGGAAAATGTACATAAAATGTAAATATCTACATTTAAAAACCAAGAATAAGCATACATTATTTTCGTTTATGGGTTGTGCAATCGAAACTAAACTAGAGATTCCCATGGATAAAGATACCAACAACTTTATATAAACCGACAACTTCCTACCATAACTGATCATATTTTGATGAGAACCTTTCATTTTGTTTGAATAGTCTTAAATTATTATAGTAAGATTAGCCTAAGCGGAAAGATCTTTTAGGCCAAAGACACACAAAAACCTATTGAGAACTTTTTTAATCAAGTTGTTCATAAGATCTCACCATAATAGCTACGAATTTGGTCATAGAAACGCCTGTAGATTCATCAACTTTAAGAGAAAACTTCGATTTTCTTAATTTTTGGGTGACTTCTTCGCAACAAAAACTTTCAACGACATATTTTAAAAGAGGGCTTGTGTCGTTTTTCCACACTTAAATTTTGGACAGTTTTTTTTAATCAGGACAAATATTGCGAAGAGAATCGGGAATATGATTGGTGGATTTTTCAAAAGCACCATCGAGTTGTTACTTGCGATATACATGTATGTAAATCCTATGGGTCAAGTTTTGCATTTGTAAAAAAAATCGAACTCGAGATTTTGATCATAGTTGACATTACGATTTATCGAATTTGATAAGATATAAAATGCACGACTCGGTCGCACGAACTTGCTCTTATGTAAAATGTAGAATTTCGAAAATGAATGACTAAAACAAATCCTATAGTAGTTGGAGCTAACAAAAATTGTAGGTCGTTGTAGTGGTTTCTTAAAAAAATAAGCTTTTATTACAAAATGTTTACGCGAATAAGAACTTAATTTCCAAAAAAAATATTGAGCCGTCTTAGAGATATCGATTTTTCCAAAAACAGATTGATTTTTTCTTAAGATAATTTTTACTTGCGACTTATAGGTACTATAGGGCAAGTTATGCATTCGTAACAAAATCAAATTAGAGATTTTGATCAAAGTTGACATTACGATGATGGCGAAGACGAAAAAAGTGGGTTGTTTTTTGATTTGATTTTTTATGACCAAAAATAACGGTACCTGCCATACGATTTTTTTTCGAAATTTTATAAATATTTTTTTTTTTCCTCAAAAACTGTACCAACGATTTTCTAAAAAAAAAATTCAAAACATTTAATTTAGTTAAACCTAGGTATTGGTTGAAAAAATTTTTGAAAAAAATGAGTAGTTTTGGTACCCCCCTTGTGACCATTTTTTTTGTTTTTGATTTTCTCAAAAACAGTGCCACCGATTTTGATAATTTTTTTATGCTAAAGCTTCCCAGCAGTTTATTTTTATTTATTTATTTTTTATTTTTTTTTTGGATTTTTAAAAAAACTTTCAAATTTTCTTTTGAAAACCCAATATTTCGAAAACCCCATGCTCGATTTTTTCAAAACTTGATAAATAAAAGTTTGGAAAAATAATCTACAATATATGAGAAAAATAAATTTATTTTACCAAAAAATAACGGTACCCTCCATACAAATGTTAAGATATGGTTTTCGAAAATCGTATTTTTCTCGAAAACGGTTCTGAGAGTTTTGCTTTAATTTTTTTTTCTATCTATTATTTTTTAATATCTGCAATTTAATAAAAAAATAATTTTGAAAACAAGATATTACTGACTGTACCTACCATAGAACGATTTTTTAAAATTTTGAATTTCTCATTATTAGCACAACGGATTTTAATGGCATTACGTAGAGAGAAGCTTCTAAAATGATTAAAAAACATTGCATTTCAAAACTTTAAGAAAAATATTTTTTTGAATTTTGAAAAAAAAATCAATTTTTTTGTTTTTTGAAAATTCAGTATCTCAAAAACGGCTGAATACTTTTTTTGTAAATTTAATTTTTATTCATACAATAATAAAAAGTTCAAATTGCGCTACCAACATTTTTTCTTAAAAATGTTTTAAAATTTTCTTATATAAAACCTTCTTTTTTAAGAAATCGCTACAAAGACTTATAATTGTTGTTCTTGCATAAATCTATATTTGCTTGAATCACATGGCATCCTATTCTAACCTTTAACTACTAAAGAATTTTTTTTTAGTCATTTAAAAAATGAATTTTATGCTTATGAACAGTTTCTATAATAACATTCTATTTTGTGCGACCCAGTCGTGCATTTTATTTTTTAAGTTTTGAAATGTAATGTTTTTTTGAACTTTTTAGAATCTTCTCCATAAATAATTTCATTAAAATGGTTCTATGGTAGGTATGGTCAGAAACATCGAAACAAAAAAATTTATCAAAATTCATGGTGTCGTTTTCGAGTAAAATATGATTTTTGAAAACCATTTTCTAAAATTTTAATGGTGGGTACTGCTATTTTTAGATAAAATTAAATTTCGTTTCTCACATCTTGCAGATTGTATTAAAAAACTTTTATCTGTTAAGTTTTAAAAAAATTAAGCATTGCGTTTTCGAAATATTGAGTTTTCAAAAAAAAAAACAATTCCGAAAAAAGATTATTAATGGTTTTTTTTAATTTTCTCAAAAACGATACCACCGATTTTGATCATTTTTTGTATGCTAAGTCTATCCAAAAGCTTTAATATTTTTATGAGTATTCGAATTTCAAAAAAAAAAATTGTTTGGATTTGAAAAAAAAAACAAAATTTTAGTAAAATCAAAATTTGAATATAACAAAACTTAAGAAAATATCGCCTTTGTCGTAGTTTTTGGGCCTATTGTTTTTAAGTTTTATTTCTAATAGACACGGGTCAAGGGCCAAAATAATGAAATAATGAAAAGAGGCCAAAAGGCCCAATCGGGCACTTTGTGGCAACCCTGGTACCAATGTATAAGACTCGTATCAACTGCAGTAAAAACTACACATCTCGAGAATAATAATAAATACAAATTTGAGCTCAAAATGTTGAATTTTGAAATATGTATCATCTGTAAGGTTCCAGTAATCTTCTGGTTCATTGTATTTAAAGTCTATTCAAAACTTTAAAAGGAACTTTGGTAGCTATGGTTAATATAAAAATATGTTTTATACGAAATCTATGTAAATGTAGGTACCTTTCTGAAAATATAAAAGCAGAATTTAATTTGTTTTCTTCGAAATAAAAATAAATTTGCTGAAGTAAAATATAATTGCTCAAAAAATTATTGAGAATATACAATTTTCACTAAATACACTCACCATAAAATGAAATAAATTTTAATACACTAATATTTGAAATACAGTCGACTCCCTCTAAGTCGAACTTTCACGGGATATCAAAACTAGTTCGAGTTAGAGGGAGTTTTAGAAATATTCGAGTTAGAGAGAGTTTATGTTTTTAATGATTTATTGAATTAAATAACAAGTAAAATAAATAAATAAACCTAAGCTTCTTGCTTTTATCGCTCATTAATCTACCTATATAATAATGTATTATAAAAAAATATTTTTTCAACTTAATTATTTAAAAAAATAGTAATTTTAGACATCACAGTCATCACAGTCGCCGTGTCATCAGTGATCGCCTTTTAAAAGAAAGATTCTATTTTAAATAAGCAATTTTGAATTTCTTCTTTCATTTCAGTTGCAGATTGCAATGTACCAATTGCATTTTCAATTTAATTTTTCTCTGCTATTTCAAAGTCTATTATTTCAGCTTCATCTTCTTCTTCAGCTCCATTTTCACTTTCATTAGTATCATCAGCATCTGCTTCCAAAATTGACTCGTTATCAGGTATTTCAGTGGCTACGATGCCGTCATCGACTTCAATATAGTCCTTCCAATGTACGCCTTCAACATTATAATGAGCTTCTGTTAGCCTTTCCCAGATTATATCGATTTCTTGGGTGTCTTCGTTGTTACATCTAAGTAAGTTAAGCGGAATATCATCTTCGTCATCCCACGTCTCAGACTTAAATTCGGCCTTTTTGAAACAATTTTCAATTGACAATGGAGTAACGTCCCCATGCCTTTAGGATTTCGCGCACACAATCGAGAAGTGATATTTTATATTGTTCTTTTTTGATTTCCCAAACCCTAAAGATCTTGGTGAGAAGACGGCGATTATAGTGTACTTTTAAATTTTGTATTATACCCATTGGCTGAACTAACTTGTTTTGGGTGAGCTGGGCAGTTATCGATAATGAATAATACTTTGCGCTTTGATCTTCCAAATTTAGAATCAAGTTTCAAAAGCCAACTTGTGAAAATGTCTGATGTCATCCAAGAACGATGGTTTGTTACATAGTCCACCGCCAAAAATTTAATTTTATTGAAACAACGAGGATTCTTGCTTTTCCCTATAACCAGAAGCTATAGCTTTTCTGACGACCTCTGAGATCTTTTGTTTTACTGCTTTAAAATAAAGCACAAAATGTTTTGAAGTTGGAATGGAATGGATCCAACCAACAAATGCTTTTTTTATTGCCTTGCAATTTTTTTTATGAATATCTTTTTAGGAAGAGATTTTTGTGTTTGATAATATGTATTGTAAATTGCAGGTATAGTAGCGCAGCACACTGACATGACGGTGACAGCGCAGGCGATGCAACATAGAGAATCAAAGAGTTCGAGTGTGTGCTTTTAATAAGAATTACAAACAATAACGGGTTGCGATTTGAGAGATTTTTTTTTTCGGCAAAAGAAAAAAGTTCGACTTAGAGAGAAAGAAAATAGGTCAATAATCAAGAGAATGTGTTCGAGTTAGAGGGAATTTCGACTTAGAGGGAGTTCGACTTAGAGGATAGTTTTTGTATGGAAAATTGAGGGGAACGCAAAAATACGGCTAAAAAGTTCGAGTTAGAGGGAACTTCGACTTAGAGGGAGTTCGACTTAGAGGGAGTCGACTGTAAATATGTATTTCATTGAAATCATTTCAATTAGTGTTTCCCAACAGCTCAACACTCAAGATTTTCCGTAATTTCGGTTCGTCTGAATCATCGTGAAATGGAGTACAAACCCTAGAGGTAGGATTCCTTAAAAACTATAAATAGTGTTCTTACGTTTAATTGAAGTTTTTCCATATTATTTAATTCATGTACGCTCCAATGAAAAAGAAAAACGCGCTCTTTCCTTCGTTTGAAAAGCATTCATTGATATTCTATTGAGTGACATCCTATTCAAATGGATAATGGAAGAACGACAAAAGGGAAATCAGAAACTCAATGAAGTAGGAATGTGGAATAGAAACTCCATTAACCAGAAATACCTTGTCGCAGGAAATTGTCCTGGAATAAAATGTCACAGAAAAATAATTTGTGTGCGTGTGTGTCTGTGTGAACGTGAGAAAAGACCTTGTATAGTATGTTTTTGAATTAAATTAATGCCTTGAAATGTGCTGCATTTCTTGCGGAAATCATTACATCACAATGAAGGTTATTATTTATGATCCATACGGCTGGATAGATTCCTTCAATTTAAAAGCTTGTGGGTGTCTTAGAAATAAAACGTTGGGCTTGCAGGATTTTCTTACCTTCATACACAACTTATTCGTGTCCCACATTCACCGTAGTGTAGGTTACTGAAGTAGATTAAAGATGAAGACGTTTGAGAGTTAGTTCTTCTTGCTTTCACTTCGTTTATATATAACATTGTACACAATGATTATTCCCTTGAATAAGGTTAAAATTCGAAAAGCAAACGAATAATTTAAAGAAGCGCGGTATGATACTGTTATGAGCACAAGTTCATTCTAACTCAAGAGTGACCTTTGGCAGCCCTAAAGCTCAAGAAGATCGAAGAAAATCTTGATAAAAACAAGAACTGGAATTTTTATAAAAAAAATTAACAACTGGCTTTTGGTTTTGAGACAGGAATCCAGGCTCTTCTTTTATAACGGGAAGAAAAACCTGATCCATGTAAGCTATTTTTACCTATCCGAACAGTAAGAAATAAACGAAAAAAAATATATTGTCTAAGAGGGACTGTCTGTTATTTACAAATAAACAGAAAAATATATGAAAATATGTTGCCTTTTCGTGAGGTTAAAAGGGGCGGACAGAATTCATATTCAACTATGTAGGTATTATGTATGTTTTTAATTCATTCCTCAGCCTTCAATGTTATAAAATAGTTACCAACGTAAAACTAGCTCAAAAGAAACACATTCACAATTACACCAAAAAAAAAAAAGAAAAAAAAAAAACACTCTCAAATAAAACTGACAAAGTTTTAATCTTTCTCCTAAAAAAATTTAAACAACTAAAAAGTATTTTTGGTATGTACTTTTTAAAACAACACACATGCCTACACACAAACTTATACTTTAATTCTGTTTTCCTAAGAACTAGCAGAAGACCGACCGACCAACCAAACAATAAAACCTTTCCTAATTGTAATTAAAATATTCAAAATAAATACTTCAAATTTATGTAAGCATACATACCTTCTGGGTAGTTCATTAAAACTAAGGTATTCCAACTATAACCAAAAGAAGATGATTCCTGACGCCTACACAAATATGACTGCATGAAATCAGACATTGTCATGGAAAAACCTTTAACTTTACTCCACTCACCCCTTATTAATTAATTTCTTGGCGACTGTTTGCGTGCCGGTCATATAGGCTCCCATGGCCCTTTTTTGTTCTTATGTCTAAATACCACAAGACATACATACATATATTTCTATTTATATGTCATCCCCAAAAACTGTTGTTGTTTCTTTATTATAATTAATTTTTCGGGTAACAGGGTTTCTGTAAAATCTTAAAATCGCTCCTGGTTCTTTTCCAGAAACAAAATATAGATATTTTAATTCTCAAAATTTTACACTATACAGGTTTTATGTTTCGATATTTCAAGGCAGGTAGTAAGCTTAAGTGATGTGTAAACAACCTGATATGTTTTGAGGATGGTAAAAGGTGAGATGGTGGGTTGTAGAACAACACCACATATTAAGATATTTACTCGTAATCCGATTTTATAGTGTAAGGGCGATTGAGCACAATACCACAACAATTAAAAGATTCCAAGGTAGAGTTGCAAAAATTAGAAGCATCATGCATCTATAAAGCCTTTAGGCAATTTCCCAAACCAAGATTTTCCAATCTATCAAAAAATATCCCTCGTATCAATTCAGAGTAAACTAACAATTCATTTAGTTCCAGTTTATTTAAATTGGCAATCTGTCTTTGCTGCACTACTTTATTCTATGCTAATTCTGGCAGAAAAAAATGGCGATTTCAATGCGCGAACTGGAGAGAAACAATGCGTATTTGGTGCCAGCAGCTCATTTCCAAGAAAATCTAGAGATATCGAAATCAACGCAAGAGGATCAATGATATTGGAAATGGGAAGTTCGTTCAATTTAATGATAATGCACGGCACACAAAAAAGCGATGAAGATGGTAAACTCACTTTTATACGAAATCCTGGTCAGTCCGTTATCGACTCGTCACGTCCACTGATATAGCTGATATTTTATTTGATTTTGAGGTGGGTAGTCAGATATCTTTTGACTATATCAAAATCAGATAACGATATACAGATCCAGAGCGATCAGTACCTTCTACCTAAACTAATATGGCAGAAAAACCTACTAGAAACATATCAAAAGAAGTTGAACCGCATTATGACAGCACAAGTGTGAGTCCGCTAGAACAAGATCTTCTGCTCTTCTACATTTGCATCAACACTTCAAAGCTCGTTCTTTAAAAGAGGATTACCTTGAAGCAAACCGAGGAGCCTGCAGGGCTTACAAAAAAAAAAAAACAAGCGGAGAGCTTAACTTTCTGCAGAAACTCCTCAGATTTTTGGAAAGGTATACAAAGCATAAAAGAAAAAATATTTGCAACGAAAACACCTTTACCTGCGTCATAATCGAAAGATCATTTTGAAAAGCAACTGAATGCTAAGCTTTTGACTCAACCAATCCAGTACGCCAGACCGAATAATGAAAATCAAATTTTAGATAGCGATATATCACTTTCAGAAGTTCAATCAGCTGTAGCAAAATTGAAAGAAAAAAAGCCCCGAAGGTTGATCTGGTCCCAAATGAGTTTTTTAAATTCGCAACAGAGGAGTTTCTGAAACATCTTACAAAGATATTATAATGGTATTTTACGAACAGGAGAAGCACCGGAGGATTTCCGTAAATCAATTATATTCCCCATCTTTAAAAAAGGAGATAATTTCGATCCATTAAGTTACCGAAGCATTTTTTGCCTCAACTCAACGCTCAAAATTTTCATCGAAAAGCTTTTAATTAAATCGACTGAAAACCTTCAAAATTCAAACTGTTTACAGATGGGATGTCCCTTAAATTTGGAAAAAATGATAGAGGACTTTTATGAACGATTGATTCTTGCGATAATATTCGCGGTAACCTACATACTTCTGGGGTACTCAAGTACCTTATTAATGTAGACGAAGTGAATAGAAAGCGTTCTTAGAAATTTAGTTGTTGAGCCGGTTTCCAAGTGTAATATTTAGTTGAGGGTGTTGCTGGGTAGGTTTAACATTTTTCATGAAGAATCTGTAAAGTTTTTCTACTTGATCAAATTTTTTTGATCCCCAAATTTGTGCAGCGTTATAATGGATCTGGCTGTGGCTTCGAAAATTTTACGCCTATTCGAAAAACTGATATTTGGATGATCAGTATACATATTTCGATCACTTTGAGATGATCGTACTTTTAGACATTGTGAGCTTGAAATCTCAGAGTTTAAAATTGAGGGTTATCCCTAGACATTTGTTATCATTTACGATTTCAATCCGGTCATAACCAAAACTCCAGTTGAGATTGCTAAAAATTCTTGCTCTGAACACCAAAATTTTGGACTTGTTCAAATTTATTTTTAAACCCTATAACGTGCAGTAGCTGAATAAAGAGTCAAACATATTTTGAAGTTCATTTCATTTCATTTATTTGTTTCTAAGAATCTTTTACAATGGGCTACAAAGCCAAAAATAATTGATAGTAAAAGTTACAAATAGTTTATTTAAATTATAATTTTAAATTTAAATTTAAATTTTAATTCAATATACATTAAGTAAATATTTAATAAAATCAAAACCACAAACTAGATATACATATTTGTCTCATGTATATTTAATTAATTTACTTTTCAACATTATAACCTTTACCTTAACTAACTGCCAAAAATCTGAATAAAACCGCCTCAAACTGCTTGGTGCCGCGAAGTCTTCTGATGGATGGGGGTAAATTGTTTCACTGCCTTACAACATAAACGAAAAATTGACGTTCGGAGTTCCGGCAACTAAATCTTGGTTGCAACAATGTAAAAGAACGGGACGAGTTTGCAAACTTTATTTTTCAAAAAGGTGTGAAGGTTCTTTGTTCATTATTATTTTATTCGCGTTTTAAGGGACAAATATTTAAGGTATGTGTAAAGGGGACAGCCAAGAATCTTACTTGAATAATTTGATATATGGTCGTATCGTTGGAGGTTGTATACATATCGAGTTATATTATTGAACGCCACTGACAGGTTTCTTTTCGTTTCTGAGCTATGGCTGGTAAAGATTTGGCATCCATACGTTATTAAAGGAAGAATCAAGGTTTTTGCTAAGCTTAGCGGAATGTTTTGAGGAATATAATGTTTCGATAGGGAAAGCCTGCGCAGTGATCCATAAGTTTTTCCAATAATTGTTTGAATATGATCTTCCCAAGTCAACGTGGAATTAAAAGGAATACCCAAATTTTTTGCTTTATCGACATACTCAAGTTTTTCGTTTCCGAGATACAATGTAGGAAAGTAGCTTTGATTAAGTTTATTTTTATAAATTATTAAAGATTTTGACTTTCCTGGATTTAGGTGTAGGTTATTTCTGTTGGACCAATTTAAAATTCTCTTGAGATCGGAATTCAATTTATGAGTCCCATCTTCAATCATACCTAGCTTGCAACTTAATCGAATTTGAGCATCGTCCGCATACAAGTCTATTGATGAGTATTTGGATTGGAGTGGGAGATCATTAATAAAAATTGTGAACAACAGAGGACCAAGAATCGATCCCTGTGGAACTCCCGAGAAGAAATTTAATGGACGAGATGTATTTCACCAACAACAACAGCTTGGCTTCGATCACTTAGATAGGAGAGAATCAATTGAGCAGCATTCTCTGAAAATAGGAACTGATGTTTCAATTTGTGTACGAGTCTTCCGTGATTAACAGTATCGAATGCTTTTGAGAAATCTAATAGCACTAGAAATGGTACTAGATCACTGCCTATGGCATTTCTGATATCTTCTGAAACCTTCAAAGTAGCCGTGATACAACTGTGGCTTTTCCTAAAACCAGATTGTTTATCACTACGAAGTTTATATGTCTTTAGAAAAGCGGATATTTGTTTGTGAAGAATTTTTTCCAATACCTTAGACAAATATGACAAAATCGATATCAGTCTAAACTCTTGCTGTGCCAGACGTGAAGCAGGCTTTTTAAGAACTGGTATAACCTTAGCAATTTTCCAAGGAGACGGAAATGAGGATGTCATAATTACTGTATTAAATATATGTGTAAGAGAAGGGAGAATATGAGGTAAGATCATTTTAATGAAGTGTGGGTGAATTTCATCAAAGCCAGTGGCCGAAGATTTTACTTCAAGCACAGCACTAAGAACATCTTCATCATCTACTCTTTGGAATTGAAAAGAATGTTCTCTATCGGGGTCAACAACCCAATAGCCTTCATTCAATTCAATTCTGTCAACAACCAGCAACGTTTCGTTCAGCGGAGCATTTAGATTATTGTTTTGAATGTTCGCTTGGGAAATAAGAAGATGATAACGAGGTCATCGTCATATAGGAGCACTTTACAATTATATCGGCGACACGGATACCTCCTGGTAAATGTGAATGTAAGTAGTTCAGGTAGAAGCTTTTTCTCGATCTTTATTCTGATTTTATGAATGAAACGAAGATATGTTTTTTTTAACACTTTTTAAATAAGCAATTCACGCTCTTGAGTATCAACTTTGATCTAACCTTCAATAATAGACATATATAAATAATAAAAATCGCACTCTTTAAATCAGATTGAGAGTTAACTTAAAGAGCAAGCTGACATTTTTATCATCGCCTTATATGGAGCTGGCTCACCGTGCGCCACCACCGGCCCTTAAGCCATACCAAATGGTAACTTTTTAAGGATGCTATGTTACCTGGTAAACGTCGTGTGTCCCAAATACGGAAATTTTGCTGGTAAACACAACCTGTCATCCAAACACGTCTTGTTGAAAATTATTTTTCGGTCAAAATTGAGGTCCTCTCACAAACTCTCCGAAGTACATTCAGCGAAAAAACGGCGTTGTCTATTGTCATGAACTTTGAGATCCTGTGTCAGTTGGACATTGTTCGAGTATAGGCCCAGGTCGCGTTGACAAATTCGCCAATTTGAAGTCTGCAAAAGGCAGCGTTCTTTTGTACCTTGTTCAGCTATACTCTTTAACGGAATGCGGCTATGTTTGTGTACATTTTCCGTGCAAATGTTGGCTGATTGATTGCCGAACCATTCGTCTCAAATTTGGTCAACAAACTTTGAAATGTTGACTGTGAAGGGCCACCACGTTTACCTTAAAATAGGCGCAAGGCGCCAAACGTTTGCACTAACGAAAACTTATTTTAATAATAAAGTTTTATTATTGCAGGACCCTGTAATACCCGCCTGTGACCGAAACGTTCCTAGCCTCATTTTCGAGGAAAAATGGGCCACCACTCCACAATCTGCACCAAACTGTCTCTTTTTGTGGATGGATTGGCTTCTGAGCAATAACGTGTTGATTTTCCGAGCCCGACATGCGGAAATTTTATTTTTAAACGTAGCCGCCAAAATCAAAATGCGCCTCGTTAAAAAAGATATTTTTTCGACCAAAAAAAAAACCGTTGCCCAATTCAAGCCGCTCCAAGGGCCAAACTGCGAAGCGATAACGAAGCGGTTGGTCATGTACCTGCAATTGCTAAGATAATAATTGGGCCTTGTAAGTGATTAATCCAAGTTCTTTGTGCAGAATTTTCCTGAGTCTAGTGCCTGAATTGCTGAGCTGTTGAGATCGATGATAAGTTGATGTTTGTGAATTGAGTCTCCCACTCTCGGCTACAGCAGCCACATTCTCGTCTGTGTGCACCGTATACGACGACGGGGACCATGAGTGTTGTCCATTGTTCGAGTATAGCGCAAAGTGACTCATTTCGTTCCGCAGAGGTATGACACTGATTTTCTGTCAATTTTGAGCAGCGTCAAAATAACATATGATTTAAGAATAAAACAATAGATTTATCCACCAGTTATACTTTGAGCCTACCACTCCAATTTATATCATTCTACAACAATCGGAAGTGGTTCATAAAATTTATAAGAATGTCTTTAAAAGTGAGTGGATGCCACACCCCTTGAATGGAAAATTTAAAATTTTGGAATTTTTTATTATTATGCACCACAAGCCCTAGCGTTGTGTAAAATTATACGGTTCTCAGTGTCGAAAATTTTGATGATCTGTCCGTGAGTTATTTAGTAGTCAGTTAAGGTTTTACAGATTTTTTCAAGTTCTATATCTCAGAAACCGCTAATGCTTTAGATTTGTAATTTGTTGGGATGCATGTATTTGATTAAGTCGGCAAATGCCGAAAGCATAATGTTTCTGAATTTATTGGTATTGAAGTTAAAAGGGGGTCGAAAGTAGCTTGAGTTTGTTGCTGTAAAAATGATGATGTACCACGAACGTGGCTGGCCACTTCCCTTTTACTCCGAAATTTAAGTCTGAACAAACCTTTCAAAGTTATCTGAGTAATCTTCAATAGGTGAGACTACGGATTTTGACAATCTAAAGCAGGTATATGAACTTATGTTTGTTGCACTTTAATAAGAAAAACTAATCAAAAGTAAAGAAGGTATTATTACAAGTACAGTGGGCACTGGTAATAAAAAAGTGGGCGCTAAAAACTTTAATTTAGTTAAATTAGGTACATTCCAAATTTAATTTTTAATAAAAGAAATTATTAAAGAATTTAAATAAATGAAATAAAACAAAGTTTTTATGCCACAATGTGGATTAAATTTAATTTTATTTGGGAAACCATAGACGAACCCTGGATTAAAACGCAAATTTTTTTTCAAACAAAGAGAAAGTTTAAAAGGCTTACGGATGACCGTTAAGCCGTTACGGAGAAAAAAAAAATGATAGGCATTTAACCAAAAAACTTATAGCGTCCCAATTGAATTGCGGATTAAACGAATTTAATTGTATTTGCGAATTTAAATTTATCAATAAAACTACAGGAATCAAATTGCACAACAAAATGAAAGGAAGAAAATTTATATACTTATATATATAATGAATGAAGTGGACAATTCAATGAATAGAGATCTATTCAAAATGAAATGTCTGCAATTATGTATGTAATGAATTTAAAAGCTTTGTAAATGTATGTGTTAAAAATTTAAAATTATGTGATATAATATTGTAACGAAGCGTTCCATGCTTCCATCAACCAATAATAAATCATTGATCAACCATGATTACGCAGCCGGCGCCACCACAGCAACGGCTGACGACACCATACTACGCAGCATCTATATACCGACCGACGACACCATACGACGCTGCAGTTACCAACGACACCAGTTACTTCGGCAAGATAAGGGATTTTATACCATGCCTTAATATAATATACAGTCACTATAAGATCATGACGTCACAGCCGGTTGAACACATTGGGTGATTTGCATTCGACCAGTATATAGTTCACACACAGTTTATACAAAATATTTAACAAGTAGACCTCCTTGTGGGAAGGAAAGTCACTTGTTTGCTACGGTCGAAGCTGACGAGCTTGATTTTAGTTTACAAGACAACTGAAATTGTCCAGCTATTTCGTTCCATCAGTTTGGTTTGAAGAATAAACGTCCTAATTGCCACCAGGGGCTTTTTAACCTTTTGATCTGTCAGTGTTTATACATTGGCTGGGCCTACCAGAGGCCTAAAACCTGTCGATCTAGTGCCTACCAGAGGCCTATAACCTGTTGATCTTGTAAGCGCCAAAAGCGTAGTCCGTATTTATAAAAAAGTAACCCGATACCGAATGCCAGTTAATGAAGAAACCAGATGCCAGAATAGAGCTTTCTAAAGGAAACCAGCAGGACCACAATACAAGGAGAATAACCGACGTTTACCAGATATTACAGGGCACTGGGCAGGGTGTAATTAATTGAAGTCACGAAAATTTTAGTTGTTATATGAATTTAAGATTTGTTTTCAATAAAGATTTTGTATAAGGTTTTAAAGACCTTCCTACTGAAGTTTCCTGTTTTTTTCAGAGCGACCCTGGAAATCCGGCGAGCAAAACCTCGGCTGGAAAGCAAAAAGCACATCACAATATAGTGTATATGTATTTAAATGAAAAGAGTGCATGTTGGAAATAAATAAATAAAAAAAAATAACACACTTGGACAAGATGTCCGTGTTTTTCTAATTACATATCTTTTTTTTGTTCCTGTTCTCCTGCCTCAATCTCCTCGATTTTCCTTCTAATTTATTTTTTTCTACACAACTCGATCCTTATTTCTCGTTATTTTCTGTTTTGAATTTCTCGAATCCACTCCTTTACTTTCAACTTTTTCTCAATTTTTTTTTCTAAACTTTTTTTTTCTCCACTATCCAAAAAATATCGACTTCCTGCTGAGTTAGATCGCTTTCCCATCTTTTTCCAAATTCTTCCCTCGACCATTCCAATCACTGACTCATTCAGTCATTCGTTTTCGTGATCATCGGTTAAGTACGAGTATTACCGGCTTCTTGAAAAGCTATGTGCTCTCCTCCAAAACCGCCGTTGTTGAATCTCAGAGAAACTTTACTGTCACTTTCACAAATACTGATTCAACAAGTTGTTGGATGTCCTTCCAAAACATGCCCAATCTTATGGCCGAGTTCAGGGTCAACCCTAAATAAATTCTTTTTTTTTTTTTTTTGAGAAAAATTAAAAAGAAGTAAAATCAAGAAAAAGTTTTTTCTGAGCATTTCCTCAGTTACACTAAACTAATCCCGACCGAATCGAAGAGTGAAGCAAAATATCCAACGTAAACTTTTCGAGAGAGATAGAGAAAGGCATATTCGCAAATTAAATATTAATTAACTATGTACTTTGATTCCGCTAACTCTTTAACAACATTAAACTATTTTTTTAAACAAAATTACGAATTAAAAAAACAAACAGAACTTTCTTTAACCACCCATTACAATACAATGAAAGTTACTAAGTTAAATTTATGTTGTGTCAGCTCCACCGTGCGTTGGGGTAAATATTATGTAACATGAGACCGCCCGCCTATATTTCAGTTGATTTAAGATTTTGGAACAACCAGTTCCATTTGATTATCACGATGGCTCGAACAACTTTTTGGTTGCTTTTGCACAATACTGGCTAAGTACAACATTGGTTAATGGAACAATGGTTGCCCTCAACTTCCAAAATATTTTGCAGCAGCAAAAAAGCGGTAAATTTTACAGTAACATGTTTTATAAGTAAAAAAAAGCAAGTTCATCGAAATCGACTGCTGCGGAAGACTTTTTGAAATTCCATCTTGTTCCTCGCTGTGTTGAATAAGCTATAAGATTAAAATAAAAAGTCCTTAAATCTTTTTGTAAGATCTTTAACAAAACTTGAAGTTTAGTCTTCTCCACCACTGGAGTTATTTCCAAAAACTAATTTCAAAAAAAAAGTACAAATTGTTAATTTACATTTAATTTACTGTCTCAAAGGCATCCCACTTCTGATTCGAACATTAAACTTTCAAAACAACTATAAATATTTTATGAGCTTGAATGCAATCAAAATTATCATTTAGACAAGAGAATTATAACCTTACATATAAGGTGACATTTTACTACCAAAATACTTTTACATTGAATAATATTACTTTTTTACTGGCGGTCTTAACAAAATTTTCAGATAAAATGTTCTTCATAAATATAAAATTTTAATTGACTTATTTTATTACAAAAATAAGAGCATTTCAAAATCGTTCGTAAGGCTTTTAAAATCTATCAACTTTTGCATTATTTTAACTATATACAACGTTATAAGTATAAAATTAAGCCGCCGCTACTGCTGCCGGCGTTATTCGGAAAAGTTTCAAACATTCCTCAGACATAAAGCTTATCGAGGGCAATAAAATGTTATGACTTCTATCTGCCGTATGTTCTCAGACTAAACACATCAAAAGCACTCGACAATAAAACAAATTGTAATTTCAAAACACCTTTTCGATGTTCTCCCAATCAAAAATCATTGCCCTAAGGTTGTCACCTTAAATTGTTCTGTCATATCAAGGACCCTCTATATCTCTGCCTCTGGGAATTCAAACACACAACTTATCTACTTTATTCAATGTGGTTTGTTCAACTGAACAATCAAGGCCATAATCATCAAACCCTGCAACCGCAAATGCATTGTTTAGATTCACCGCAAAGCTGTCACTTTTCCTTCGCCTGTACAAACAAATCCTTAACCGCATAGGCTTATGTATGTGTGAAGGTAGTGTTCTGTACATTCGAGCCCGGACAAGTTTTCCGCTTTAACTACAAATCAACTGTAGTTACAAACTAACCCAAGTCGACAGGTTTTATCATCCGTCAAAGAATCACTCTTGAGGCCTTTTCGATTAAGATACACGCGAGCAGTGTGAGGTGTGGGGTAAAGGTAGGGTTGTGGCGCTTTTGAATGGGTATGATGGTATTGGTACATAATATATAAGTCTGTAATGTACGTCAACCCTGGCAGGGATATAATATTGCAAAGGAATGGGGAGTTCTGCTTCGATAGATGCCAAATTAATTAAAGGTAGGGATCAGCTTGGTTGCAGGGTCGACTTGGTTGGGTAAGGTTTACTTTTACCTGTGATGGTAGGAGGATATTGACGAGAATGACGGCGAGATTATAAAATGAAATTCGAATTTTGCAGAGCCAGAGGATAGTTGCTTCGCGGTTTTCAACAGAAGTCCTGTGTGTTTGGGAATGTGTGCCAGTAGTATGCTTACTAGTGCATTTTTGAAGCATAGATTTTGTGAGAGATTATTTTGAGCGACCGAACAGAACAGCAGCAGGAGGGATATTTTTTTTTTTGAATAAGGTATACATATAAGGGATGGAAAAGCCATTGAAGCGGTTAGTTGCTTTCCTGTTCGACCATAACCAAGTGAACAGAATTTAAATTGAATATTGACGGGGGGCTTTCAACATTGAATAAGTTTGTGTTTGTGAAATTTCATTGAACCCTGAATATTACCACATCCAAAGAGAGCAATAGAAAATGGATGAAAAAATAAACCTGCATAAAGAATGATAACTGACATAGTCAGCGACGTTTCACATTCGATTTTTTAATGAAACCTACTTAATTACCTACCAAGTTGGGATTCTTTAAATATCCAGCCCCCATGGGATTAAGCCACAGAGATTTAATTAGTGGCATGTGCTGTCAAAGGCATATATGTATTAACATTGCCTCGCTCGTGGCTGTGCGGGGTTTTTGAGTTTGATTTATTAGATTTATAATTGAAAGTTGCCTACATATGTTTGAGGATTCAAAGAGATTAAATTCGACGTCGACGTCGTCGTCGATGAATGATAATTCCCTAAGTCTACTTGTTTTTGAGATATTTCCATTTGCAAGGTTACTGCGTGTACCTTTCAAAGAAAATTAGAAAATAGGATTGGGCTTAGGATTTTCCAATCTGCGAACATGGGACTTAAATAATCTTCACATCACTTAGACAGTGTTATTTGATTAAATATGGCTTGTTTATAACTCAGAATATAGAAAATGTTTCTCCTTGGAAAATCATATTTTCTTGGTTTAACACATTTTTAATTCTAGGAGGTTAGAAAAAAAAACCACATATCGATATAAAAATCAATCAAAATTAATATTAAAGGTTTGTCAACAGAGACGCTACAAAAGTAGAGCGACAGGGACTTCAAACGACGCCATATTTCTTGCAGCTCTTTTGACATTTCTCTTCAGTAAGGTTTGCCATTTCATGATGGAAAGATATACGAGCCAACAACGAGTCAAAATTATTAAAATTTACTACCGAAATTCGGAGTCAGTGGCCTCAACGTTAAGAGCGCTACGTCCAATTTATGGTCGTCATAATCGTCCTAGCAGATCAACAATTGAGCGTCTAGTGGGAAAATTTGAATCCACAGGCACAGTACACAGCCTCGGTCGTGCGATTTGACGCCGTTAGACTATCTCCTGTGGGGCTACGTCAAGTCTATGGTCTACGCCAACAAGCCAGCGACGATTGATGAACTTCGTACGAATATCGAACGTGATATTGCAGCAGTATCGGCCGATTTATGCTTGAAAACCGTCGAAAATTGGGTTCAGCGTCTGGACTTCTGCAAACGTGCCCGTGGTGGCTATGCAAAAGAAATCGAGTTCCATACATAATGGCATCGAACGTACTTTTATAGGAATGAAGAATTTCATTGATATCCAAAACCGTTTTTGTTTTATTTAAAAAAAAACTTTTGTAGTGCTCTTATTGAAAAACCCGATAATAAAAAAGCACTCATACGCCCCAGTGTACCTACAAAAAAGAATTGGATTAGACTAGATTAGATAAGATTTTTTTTGAGTTTTGTATTCATTTAAATTGTTAACAAAATGTATAAAACGAAAAATTAAAAAGCACGGCTTTTTTCTTCTCGCTTCCTAGTTGACAGAACACAGATATTATATTGTATGCTCTAAAAATTTAATTTCGCACAAAAATAAATGATAAAATTATTTAACATTTGCACCCACTCAAGGGATACTATCCTGATAATGTTATGAGATGTTTGTAACAAAATGCGAGTGTTTGGGAAAAGTGGAGAGGATTTAATTGGAGATGTCGATGCACATTGGTTTTGAAAGCTTTTTTTTTTTTTTGAGTAAGAATTTTTATTTTTCAATTTATTTTATATACAATTTGACTTAAACCTAACTTATTCCTAATTAAATCATGTTGGCTCAACAATAGAGGCCCAACGTTCTTCATTTGGCTTTACATAATGCTATTTGCTTACAATATCATATTATTATTTTGTTAATCTAATTCATGATTTTTTTAATATTAACTAAATAATAATTTTTGATGAGTGGGCGTTTTATCCCCTGTAGTATTGATTGCTGTTCTTCTCGTAAAAGGATGCGTTGTCGTTATGGATGATGTCTTCAAATTGATCATCAGTGATGGCTCGGGTGTATAGATACTTGTCACTAGGCTCTAGTTCATGCTGGAGAAGTTGTTGCACTTCTGTGTTGGGATGATCTTTCAGGTTCCTGATGATTTTTCCGGAGAGCTGCAGTAAATACTTGTCCAGTAGGCTGTCCCGTCAAATTTTTGTTTGGAGTTTCTTAACGAAAAATCCCGCAAAAGTTGCGTATTGAACAGCACATAACGGGATAAAAAACAAAAAAAAATCGGAGGGTACTTTTGGACCTCTGAAATTATTAAAAAAAAGCCATTTTTTCTTAAAATTTTTTTGGAATTAATTATGTAGGTTAATTATTTATTATGAAAATTTTTACATAAATGTAGATATTCTATCAACAATTTCTGCAGGTACTTACTTGAGTGACTTGATTAGTAAAAACAGAAAACCCACAAAAAATCATTTTTATTCATAGAGCTTAGAGCAAAAAAAAAAGCTTTTTTAAATTTTACATACCTCAGATTTTTCCAAGTATCATTAAATGTATGGGTTCTTTCGCAAACTTGTCATTGAGTTTTATTTTTATCAGATATTGTTAAGTGTCGTTCATTAAAAACCTAGCAAAACGGTATACGAGATAGGTCGAAAAGATCAAATGTTGCATCGTATGTCACATGGTTTTTTTTTTGTGTAGTGTATTGTTCTTGCAACTCTGTGTTAAGTTGTGTTCATTCTCTGAAAAATATCTTAAACGTAAAATCAAAATGAGTTCTGGACCTCGTCGACAAGAAAGAAGGTGCCCCTTTTTCGGCACCTTTGGTGAACTAACCAAAATAAGTTACCAACAGCAAAAGATGTGATCAGATATTTCCTTTTCGTACAAAGTGATCTCAGAACGAACAACAATGGCAGAAATTCATCTAATTCCCAAGTTTTTGTGATTGTACAGAAGTACAGAAATCGAAAAGATATGGAAATATGCATCGATTTCAATTGTGTGTCATAGTCAAATAATACAAATAATAAAAATCCACTTTGATAAATACATGACACTTAAAAGATACCCAAATTCGAACAAAAATACAAGCTATCACAACAGATTGCAGGATTTTATTGCATTTTCAACACAACATTGTTTGACATTGCATCGAGTAAGTGTGATTCGTTTAATGACTGTTATTGTGTAAAGTATAAGAAAGTACCATTTAGTGAAAGATCATTTTTAGTGGACCAGAGAAATGACAGAAAAATGGTGATCGGTGCTATTGACAAGGTTTAAACCCAAAAAAATCAAAAGCAACTAGATAGGAAGCGTAGTGCATTAGGAATTAAAAGAGCTGAATGTACTACGACCAACTAACATACTCTCCAGAGCTTAGCTCTTTAAATCTGAAAAAAACTCTTATACAACTCTTTTATATCCCATTGCCATAGCTGGGCATTAACTATTTAATCCGTTAATCGTTAATTAACGAAGTTAAAATTTTGATTAACGGATTAACTTTTAAGTTAACTTTTAAAAATGTTAACGGACACGTTAAATCCGTTAATCCACGTTAAGTCCGTTAATCGTTAATCCAATGCCTACTATTTACCGCGCGGCGCGAAAAACAGGTTCAGACAAGTGTGAGACAAGTGCCGTGCGGCGCGTGCCGCGTGTGAAACAAAAACAGCTAGGTACGTATTAGATTTTGACGGCGCGTGCGAGTGAGAAAACTGCGAAGAGATTCGTTTCGTTTGATCATTTCATTATGCCGGTCGTCCACTATGTGCGCGATAAGTTCAACCAACTTCGTTCAACTTTTTATTCAACTTTTTCGTTGGATAAACGATTTACAACCTCTTACACTAGTGCAGCAACTTACGTTATTCACGTTAAGCAACTAAAGTTGAACAAAATGCGTTCGGAACCCCGTACACATAATTGACCAACTTTCCCATTATGTTGATTAACCTCGCACACCTAGTTGATCAACTCTTAAAATTTATTCCAGTGTTGAATAGCTCCGTACACCTAGTTGACCAACTTACTCAAATGTTGAATAACCTCGTACACTAGTTGATAAACTTGTTCGATTATTACAGAAAATAAAAGTTTTTCGAGTTGATCAACTGCGTTTTCGATATTGTTGTTTAACCAGTTGATGAACGAGTTGATACCTTCGTACACTTAACCAAGGAACCAACGATCAATCGTTGGGGAACGCGTTAACGCACCACGATAAACAAAAAACTCAAACGTCAAACCCGAAATAATTTTGACTTCAGTTCGGTACATATACATTTATTGTCGACGCACGCCTTCGCTTTAAAATATTCTTAAATTTGTTCCGTTATGAGTATGATTTCCTCTAAGAAAAAAAAAGTGGCTGCCGCATTAATAATATTAGAAAATGAACGACAAAGGAAGAAAAAACAGCCAAGACGATTCTGGGTAGATGATTTTTTCTTGAGTCGCGAAGAAAATGTTTTTTTCAATGAAATATATGAGAAATTAAAATCGATTGATCCCACCGCGCCCGTGAATTCGAATTCAAAGTTTAGGCAATTGCATTTTCGAGGAAATTTGAGATCAAGCCAATTCCCTGGCATCTCGATTTTTATAAGAGGGGCTCTTAGTGTCCGATATATTGGGCTTTTCTTGAATTGCTGAAATCATTTGCAAAATTAATTCCGTGGTCCACTCTGATTTTTTTATCACTTTCCATGACTAAAAACCAAAATAAACTCCAGTTTGCAAGTTGCAACAACTGCAAGTTCATTGCAGCCAACGCAACGCAACACAATATTACGTCAAGAAATCCCAAAGAAAATTAAAAAGTTGATCAACGCGTTGAACAAATAATGTGCAACACTTTATCTTGAAAATGTTGCTCAACGTGTTGATCGAACATTTTCAAGGAGCAACACGAGCTCGTACACTAGCCGTACAATTGTTGCGCAATTCGTTGAGCAACGGCCAACAACTAGATCCAACCCGTTGGTTGAACAGAATTGAAGGCACCGTACATTAAAGTTGAATGCGTTGAATTCAAAATTTGTGCGTTGATCGCCTAGTGGCCGACCGGCATTACTCAGCGCCGGTGCTCAGAGTAAAAAAAATATATAAAATGCAATTTTTATCACATGTTAACGGATTAACGATTAACGTTAACTTGCGTTAATTCTTCCGAAATTTAACGCTTTAACGTTTAACGAAGCTAACTTTTCTAGTAGCGGATTAACGATTAACAAAGTTAACTGTTTGATTAACGGTGCCCAGCTATGCCCATTGCTATACTAAAGTATTAATATCTTGCTATGAAACTCAACTGGATGTCATAACACTTTTATTTTAAGAGTTAAACACTTTTCCAGCTTAAAAGAACTTAAATCTTATAGCAAAACTATTTTCTCTTCTTGTAGTTAGATTATAAAAACTTATAGTCTTATAAGAATCCCTTTCTGAAAACTGAGCTCTAAATATGTCCAAATAATCCCACAACAAGTCATATTTAAGAGTAAAGTTATTTGTATACCACTTTGAAAATTCTAAAAGAATTTTAGTTTAAATCCTCCTATATCAAGAAACAATTTGAAGTTAAAAGAATATAAGCTTTGCAGTAAGATTCTAATAAGATCCTTAATGCAACAAGCACAACTATTCACAAACTTCAGTTTTCTGATGTCAACATTCTCCTCTCACTCGCACGTAAGTACACATAAATCATAAAGAAGCGTCTATGATCTTATAGAAAGAATAAAGATGTTACTAGAAGAGTTAGTGTCGCGTCAGCAGCAGCCATATTTCTATACACAAGCAAAGTAGTTGCCTGTACATTTGAGGGTTACCATAACTTAAAAAATTATGATCTCGATAAAATAACTTGGCTGTAGCACTGACTTAAAATTTATTAGGTGGCATTTTCAAGTTTACATTTAGCATTGTTGTGATTGCATACTCGTAGAAATTATAAAATATATTGTGTAACTTTTTTTCAATTTAAACTAAATACACTAACATCTTGGGATTTTATTACTACTACTATCTTTTCATTCAAAATTAGCAACAAAAAATGTATTCTTAATGTTGCATTACACGAGTAGTAATTTTTTGTGACAAGAGTAATAGTAGAAAATTACAGAGAATATGAGATTTTATTACTCTTGTAAATGCAGCATAAGACGCTCAGTGTGTAATTTGAAATATTTGATATTAAATTTGACCTTTCCTGTTTACTCTCACAAGCAAATGACCCATGACCTAAATAAAAACAAAACAAATTTCAAAGTTAATTTTGATTTTATTTGCTTACGAAAGAAATATATGGTAACCCTATTTCCGATAAAAGTTATAAATAAAATAATTTAAATATGCATTATTTTGAAGGGGCTTTGTGTTTTTTCGACGTAAAATGTTGGAATTAGTAGATACAATTTCAAACGCATTTACATTTCGGTTCCCATATGTGCAAAATAATAAATATCATGCATCGCCATTATAATATAATAGTTGATAGACTTACAAAATAAATACTATATCAAGCCTAACAGTTTGTTGGCATAGCAAATCATATATTCACACACTTAAAAAGTATTTTGTTTCATTCTTTATTAAGTTAACAAATATTCTGTTCTCTTTTTATCACCTCTTATTGGAAGAGACGCTTTCTCATAATAGGATTTTGCCGATCTCTATTAGAGCCTTAGAAGTGCCATTTTAATATAAACGTGCATCTGTCATCCCATAAAGAAACTTCTGTTGCTACTATGAGTAGGAAGAGCCTCTCATAACTAGGCCATTTAAGGCTTTTAACAGTTTTAAAAGGATCTCGTAGTATTCTTTAAGATTACTTTTAGCTCCTCTTAACTAATCTAGTTGAACTCTTGGAGCATCTTATGAGATGAAAAATGTTACTTGGGCGGTATCAACTTATTCCGATACAGTAGATCCAAACAAAACTATAGAGCAAATCAAACCAATCGAAGTAGTGCAGCCATAGCTCTTTTTATCTGAGCCCTCAACGTCAACATCATCATGGGCGGAATTTACTTACTCTACCATCTGTAGCAAGAGTCTGTGATCGATATGGACTTTCCGTACGATCTGCTGCAGCAGTTGCTGCTTCAGCAGTACTCCAGGATATAGGGATAATTAAAAACACGAATATCATTCTAGTTATTGATAAAAATAAAATACATAGAGTCTTGTCAAAATCAAGAGAAAGCCTATCAAATCATTGTGATATTGTCGTTTCCTTGTCACACGCAAAGTGTCAAAAGATGCATCAAATCTTTGACCGACACATGCCAACGTGTTATAGGAGCAAAGTCGAGAGAAGGACTTATAAAAATTAAAATAGAATCACGAAGCAAAATGCCCTCTTTTAATTTGAAAGGTCAATTTTCGGTGTAATTTTTTTGTAATAAAAATATATTTATTTATTTTTTCAAGTCCTTTTTTGAACTTTTTATTTGTTTTTCAAGGACACTAAAATATTTCTTACTTAATCTTAACTTTCATTTAATAAATCAAGTCAATAAATTAAAATAAAAAAATAAAATAAAAAAAAGAGTACAAGAATATAGTTTTTTACTTTATTTTAAGATCTTTAAGCCGCGGTAGAGCCCTAAAAGTCATGTCCAAATCAAAAAGTAAATACATATTCAGAATCTACTCGTTAATACGCAACTTTTGATACCCCTTTCGATACAAAATTTGAGAATTTTTTTCTTCATACAGCGACTGGACAGTAGGGTGTGTCACTTTTGTATGGCGGCAAAAAAATACTCTTATTTTTAAATGTAATAGTGATCAAAAGTTGTATAAGGGTCTGAGGTTTAAGAACATGTAAAAAAAAAAAAGATATCGTTCGTCTTTTGCTCGCTCAAATCGGTTGAAGTTGAAAAAAAAAATTTACGTTTATTAAACAAAAAACTCAACAAAATACAGAAAGAATTTTTATCTTTACAAAAAGATATACCACGATATTGTAGCTGGTTCCGTTGATTTTAAGAATTTTTTTTGTAAAAAAAAAAAAAAACAATTTTACATAAAAAAATGATTTTTCTTCCTTCTTTTATTATTTCATAGCTTCTTTATCAAGTGTTCAATTTAAACAAATATAAGCTTAAAAGTGTTTCCTTGCAATTATCTTTCACTTGAAAGCCTAAAATTATTTTATGTAATTTTTTTATATCCACACGGCGCAATTTAAAACTACACATACTTCAAAAATCTCGAAAAATCAAAATTTTTTGGATTTCATCCTATTTTTGAGCGACCCAAAGATATTAATTAAAATGAAAATTGTAAACGCAGGATTTAATTTTGATAAGCAATGCAACTTTTAAAAGCTATTACATTTGAAAATACCATAGTTGAGCACTTTGACACACCCTACTGGACAGCCTATTGTCCAGTGGTTTTAACTTTGCTTCTTAATACAGATTCCTTGTTGGTATATATTTCTTCGTCAGTGGGTTACGGTACAGTCCAGTGGAAATGCTAAGCATCTTTCTTTCAAAAAGCTTCATCTTTTTAATTGCTTTAGGTGAAATAGTAAACCAGATGGGAAAGGCTTAGGTCAGAACGGGTCAGATAAGTTGCTTGTACAAGAAGGGCAAAGTATTATATAAAAATAGATTATATAAAATAGATATTTACATAATAATATTTGTTAAATTACACTGCAAGAAATTATAGTTAAATACAAATTTCAACAGCGATAAAACAATGAAAGACAGGAAAATTTTTGATGTTCAAGGGTTCAGATGTGAGAGTTATACTCAAGTTTTGGGTGGATACCTTAAAAATGGTAGTTAGATCAGAAAAGGGAAAACATTTCTTGCGTCTTTTAAGAAAACCTTAGTTCTTGGTTCTTAGATATCGCGATCGATTGGAACTTAGATGGGTTGACGGTAAGGCCATTGTTAATGGACTATAGATCATAGATTTCCTGAAGGTCCTCGTTCATTCTACAAATTAGATCCTCTTGTAAACCAATTAGACGAGATAAATAAATATACACATCGTCAGCTTACAAAGGAATTGATGCATTGAAACAAACATCTGGCAGATCGTTGATAAGAAGGCAAAATAAAATCGGTCCCAAAATAGAGCCTTGTGGAACCCCCATCCGCAGATTCATACATTCGGAAATCATTTGATTAGCTTTTACCCTCTGGCACCTATTGGTCAAATAGTAGATTGTTGATCAGTAGAAGATTCGCTTTTTTAAGGAAACGGCTGGACAAGTGCAATTTTCCATCTACTCGAAAACAGCCGCGAAGAGAAGAAGAGGTGGAAAAGCTTACGAAGTAGTTTTCGCCTCGTAGAAGTATACCTCTCTAGAACTGATGGGGGTATAGAACTTGGACCGGTGGATTTGTGTATGTCAGGATCTTTAAGGACTCTTGCAACTGTATGAGTGTGAAAGAAGATTTGTCCCATAAAACCATTTACGCTCCTAAGAACATGAGGAGTCTTAACACTATATGGAAAAGTTAATTTTGTAATAAACTGCACTAAAAGCAGATTAGCTTTTTCTTGTGAGCTAACGAAAGGAGTGGTATTGTGAAGCAGTGTTGGAAACGATGATTTAAGAGTTTTTATTACTCTTCCCAACTAACGTAATTTCCAGAGCTAAGGTCATCGCTGGAATCAACTTCAACATCCAGAAAAGTGACAAGTTAAAGTTAAAAAAAAAAACTTATTGAGGCCGTCCCAATCGGTTTTCTCATATTGCCAAACGGTTCTCTTGAGATTTTTTTTTTGAACTGTATAAGTGAAGCATGAGAAATTGGCTGATATGATACAGTCGTCTGACGGGTCTAGAGGTGGTAATACTCTAAGTTTTTTCAGGATCAGATGTGAGGAACAGATCAAGCGTATTGGGGAAATGACCTCCAATGCCAAGTATTCAAATTGATTCGTTCGCAAGCTAAGTTAAAAGGTTAAACTCAGCAAAGATATCACATACCTTCATTCACGTGTTGTCTGGCCAGAATATCGAAGCCAAGAAGAATTATGAACATTGAAATCGCCCAGGATAACAATTTCAGTGTAAGGACAGTGAGTAACAATTTTTTTTATATAGAGTCAGATAGAGCATCAAAATCATAAGAAGTCAAATTGCTATCTTAATCTATAAATGAAACAAGCGTGGACGATATAAATACTGACAGTAATTTTAGGCCACATAAAATTGAGTTTCTTATTGGATCAGTGGCCATAATGAGGCTGAAGCTAGTAAGCAAAATCGTTTCGAATGTACAAGGCAAGACTTGTAACGAAGCGTTCCATGCTGCTCCACCCAATACCATTTCTGTATTAACGAGAAACGTAATTAATACCAAGAATTATACTTCGCCCGAATATGATTCACACACACCATAGGCATGTGACGTCACCCAAAAATCAGATATCAATATGTTTCATTCACCTTTTACATAATTCACATTCAGTCTTTTACTGAAAAATCATCAAGAGGACCCGCTTGGATGAACGAAAGACACCTTTTCGCTCATACACTCAGTCAGGCGGCACAGTTGATTGATTGAATAAATCTTTTGAAATCCAGTCGTACACGAGTAGTATAGACGAGTTGGTCATTTAGCTTTCCTTGCTTTGTGCGGAACTTCCCCCCACCAGTGGTAAGGGGTTTCGTAGGAAGACAAGTTAGTTAGGTGAGATTGTCCAGCTATTTCTTATTAAGGCTTCCCCCCCCCCCCCAGTGGTAAGGGGTCTTAGTTCGAAGTTTAATGTCCTAATTGCCACCAGGGGCTTCGGTACCTGCTGATCAACCAGAGCGTTTAAGCCTGCTGTTTTAGTGCCACCAGGGGCTTCGGTACCTGCTGATCAACCAGAGCGTTTAAGCCTGCCGTTTTACTGCCACCAGGGGCGTATAGTACCTGCTGATCAACCAGAGCGTTTAAGCCCGCAGTTTTAGTGCCACCAGGGGCGTATAGTACCTGCTGATCAACCAGAACGTTTAAGCCTGCTGTTTTAGTGCCACCAGGGGCGTATAGTACTTGCTGATCAACCAGAGCGTTTAAGCCTGCTGTTTTAGTGCCACCAGGGGCGTATAGTACTTGCTGATCAACCAGAGCGTTTAAGCCTGCTGTTTTAGTGCCACCAGGGGCGTATAATACCTGCTGATCAACCAGAGCGGTTAAGCCTGCTGTTTTAGTGCCTGCTGATCAACCAGAGCGTTTAAGCCTGCTGTTTTAGTGCCACCAGGGGCGTATAGTACCTGCCGATTAGTGCAACCAGGGGTGGTACACCGTTGAATCCCATCATAAGCCGAATGAGAGAACCAGTTTGAAGCTGAGATACCAGAAACGAAATACCCGTAACCAAGTACCCGATTCGAAACAGCCGCAACTAGTACGACCGATACGAAGCACCAAGGTCACGTGGATTATTCAACTACCCGGAATAAGTGAAATATTAGCAGTAGTATATTGTGTGTTATAGATTTAAGAGTTATTTCCAATAAAGATTTTGTAATAAGGTTTGAAGACCTTAAATCTGGAGTTTCGTGTTTTCTTCAGAAAGACCCTGGCGAGACCGGCGAGCAAAACCTCGGCTGGAAACCAAAAAGCACATCACAGACTGTAGTGTGGGAAGAAAAGTAGTACTATCTTATATCCCTGTTGGCTGAATTCTGAAATATTAGTATTTTCACCCACTTGCATTTCACTCAGCGCCAAAATATCTGTCAAATAGTTCATAAATAAAGGAAAATTCAGCTTTAAATTTTAAATTTGTCTTAAAATTGAACTCTTTTAAAAAAATCATTTCATCTCCCTTTAAGGCAAAGTAGAATTTCTCTTTTGTATCGTTTTTGGCTACACATTTTATTTTTCATCCATTTAAATTCTGCACTAAACACACGATTGAATAGACCAGCAGAACTCATAATAAAACGTTCAAAGAAGCGACGAGCAAAGATAGTTGTTTATAGCCTTAATGTTTCTCGTATCACATTTCTTCTTCTCATTTTTCATCACTACAGAGTTCAAATTGCCGGCAGCTACCAGGCGTGACCTGTCTTAAATTCTACTCTCGCAATGACATTTTGTTCGTCCTTGGATTCCTTGTTTTTTTTTTTTTAATGTTTTGTTTTAGTGTTTCCCTCTATGGATTCGAGTATTTAGTTTCTGTGTGTTCTTTTTTTCAAAGTGGGTCAACATCCACACGAATACCTACTAATGCGCACTATAAGCACTTGTAGAGGTATCCCTTATGGGCGAAATAAAAAAAAAAACGCTTTCAGTATAGGTTAACACCCACACACTACGCTTCTTGGGAAAATGTCCTCAAGCAGTGCAGTTAAAGCTATACGGTAACTGAACGCCGAAAGTTAAAGACACTATTTCTTTATACTTGACTCTCCAGAGAGGTTGGAGGGATATACAACACACGACTAACTGTAGATAAGCTGTGCTGCAAATAAATGTGTGTGAAAGTGTATTTTTTAGTGCAAATAAAACAGCTTGAAGTAGAATGAGCTTCCATTAATAGAGACAGAGATGGAGGTGGCGGCTCGATGCAGCTCTGCTTTTCCCTTGCAAATGGTTTTCATTTGCATTTCATTTAACAAGACTGATTTCCGGGCAACGGTAAATAAATATTTCCTTTTTCTTTATAGACCTCTTCCACCACATTATTTATGGCGATGGATAGTGGTAGTAAAGGAAGACGAAGTGAGATGAAAAAAAAAACCCTAAAAGAAGAAACTTCATGTCGATGACCTAGTGCCACGGTTTTTGACACAGTTTGTGTTTGACGTGATGATTTGTTTGCCTCACTAGTTTTATTTACATATTTTGTAGGTACATCCTGGAATCTATGTATTTGCAGATGCAAGAAATAAAGATACAGGGACATTAAAAATTAGGAGTCCTAGATAAATATTTACGGAGCCCGATTAGATGGTATACATAGGTAAACATAATTATGGCAATTCAGTTTTATATTATGTTTGAGTTCATTTAAAATTTAACGCAGACAAATCCATAAATTCAAGATGAAACGAGTAGAGTACCTAATTGAAATGGCTTATAAACCGTCTAGACTGTGAATCGGTTTACGGTCTATTTTGAGCTGAAAGGCAATACCGAAATGGCCAATAGACCTAAAATGGACTTTATTGTTATTTTGTTTCGTGAGTGGTTTGCTTCAATTGGCTTCTTGGGTTCATTTATAGGCTTGTTAATATAAAATTCTGTACCTTGAGTCCATTTGAGACTTAAGTACCCCCTTGGGTATACAAAAATCAAGGTATTTCTGTAATGAATAATGTAATCCATGGCTTGCCTGATTTTCGAAGATGTAGCTATACATTTTTCTATTGAAGTTATGTTTTTACACAGATTTAAAGATAAATTGTTGCTCTATTTTGGAATCTCCAAATGCTAATCAAGGTTAGACGAAATTGCTTTTGTATATGTGGGAATTATTTGTGACCTCTCAAATATATTACAGAGAATAATTTGTGCGGGCTCTAGGTCAAAAAAACAAGATGTTACTGGTTAAGCGACGTTTCGAGCATGAATACGCTCTTCTTCAGGCCTTTTTATTCAAAATTTAAACAAAAAATTGTATGTCAGTAAAACATATTTTAACAAAATACAGTGTCATAAAACTTACAATAAACATTAAAAAACTTGTTTTAACAACATTAAAACATATATGAAATATTCTTCACACTTTAAACACTGCAATAATAATGAAATTAATTAAAATTTGGCAAACAATTACAAAATTTAAATTATTCATTACATTTTATGAATATTTTTTAAATAAATTACAAAACATTCCAAAGAACAAAACTACTCAATTTCACACAAAAAGAACAATTTAAGTTTGTTTTTCCCCACTGTTTCATGTTCTCCTAACGAGTTGGCTATACATGTTGCAGAGATTATCACAATCAGACCGTCTATTGACTGTGTTATTTGTGTTTATGATGTGCAACATCTCTAACAACATTCTTTTACCATGGTGCCTCTCTACTTCTAATACCCTCACATTGTCAAAGTCTGGTCTATGTTCTTCCTCTATACAGTGAAGTGCAAGTGCAGTTTTCTGAGCACCACCATTCTTGATATCGGAGCGGTGGCCGGAGAGGCGATTGCGCAGCTTTTGTTTAGAAGTGCCTATGTATACCGCTGAACATGCCATTTCTTTCCCACCTAAGCAATCGATTTTGTAGACAACGTCTGACTTATCCATGTTGTCCATCGTTCCCTTAGTGTTGGTGAAGAGTAAAGATTTCAAAGTTTTAGCGGATTTAAAAGCTATTCTCGTCAACTCTTTATTTCTTATCGGCGCTGCTATCATACACGAGCCATCATGCACGAGCCAATTCCTGGTCACCCTGTTCCAATGTTTTTATCATCTCTTCTCCATCTGTTATGATTTTAAAGAGGGGAAGCTTTTCTTTTGTTATAGGCAATGCAAACTTTTGCCCTAATGACAACAACCATTTCACGTCCTCTGGGAAAATAACATCAGTCTTATTCACAAACCAATCTTCATTAAACTTAATCCCCATCTCATGCTTAAGATGTGTTTTTAATATTTGAAGCTTTCTTCTTTGGATGTTTTTTGTTATTGTGTTTGTTCTATTGTATGTGCTTTCTTGACTTGTGAAAAAACATACCAAAATCAAAAAATCTATGTTTATGGAAATGCTACGTTTCTGCATTATAGACAACAATTATTTGGAGTTTAGTTCAAAGATATACCAACAGAAGCAAGGAGTACCTATGGGCAGCCCAGCCTCACCGATCTTGGCAGATATAGCGATGGAAGCTTTATTGGAGGATAGTCTAGGAAAATTGGCCTTGAAACCCAAAATTATTACCAAGTACGTTGATGACTTGTTTGCCATAGTTAAATCTAGTGAAGTTGAAGCCACACTTATGGCGTTGAACTCTTTTCACCAGCGAATCCAATTTACCGTGGAAATGGAAAAAGATGGTGAATTGCCATACCTTGATGTTAAGGCTATCAGACATAACGGTAAAATTGTATTTGACTGGTATAAGAAGCCCACATCTTCTGGACGTCTTATTAACTTCCACTCAAAACATCCTAAACAAATTATTATGAATACTGCAAAAAACTTTATTTATCGTGTACTTGAAACAAGTCATAATAATTTTAAAAAGAAAAACATAAGAATAATAAGAGACACCCTGTGCTCCAATTCATTCCCCGCGCATGTAATCAATAAACTAATAAGAAATTACAATGGAAAGAACGCAGATCCCCCTCAAAATGATCCACCACCAATTATTTACCGAAGCGCTATATACGTCCCATCTCTTTCAACTCGTATGATAGCAGCGCCGATAAGAAATAAAGAGTTGACGAGAATAGCTTTTAAATCCGCTAAAACTTTGAAATCTTTACTCTTCACCAACACTAAGGGAACGATGGACAACATGGATAAGTCAGACGTTGTCTACAAAATCGATTGCTTAGGTGGGAAAGAAATGGCATGTTCAGCGGTATACATAGGCACTTCTAAACAAAAGCTGCGCAATCGCCTCTCCGGCCACCGCTCCGATATCAAGAATGGTGGTGCTCAGAAAACTGCACTTGCACTTCACTGTATAGAGGAAGAACATAGACCAGACTTTGACAATGTGAGGGTATTAGAAGTAGAGAGGCACCATGGTAAAAGAATGTTGTTAGAGATGTTGCACATCATAAACACAAATAACACAGTCAATAGACGGTCTGATTGTGATAATCTCTGCAACATGTATAGCCAACTCGTTAGGAGAACATGAAACAGTGGGGAAAAACAAACTTAAATTGTTCTTTTTGTGTGAAATTGAGTAGTTTTGTTCTTTGGAATGTTTTGTAATTTATTTAAAAAATATTCATAAAATGTAATGAATAATTTAAATTTTGTAATTGTTTGCCAAATTTTAATTAATTTCATTATTATTGCAGTGTTTAAAGTGTGAAGAATATTTCATATATGTTTTAATGTTGTTAAAACAAGTTTTTTAATGTTTATTGTAAGTTTTATGACACTGTATTTTGTTAAAATATGTTTTACTGACATACAATTTTTTGTTTAAATTTTGAATAAAAAGGCCTGAAGAAGAGCGTATTCATGCTCGAAACGTCGCTTAACCAGTAACATCTTGTTTTTTTTTTTGACCTAGAGCCCGCACAAATTATTCTCTGTAAGAAATTGCTTTTGTGTAAACGAGACTTAGAATTTAAAGTTCTATATAAAAACATAAATGTTTTCAGAGGAGAATGACAAGAAATATGGAATTAATTTTTAAATGGCTTAAATGCCCCTTCATTAGCATGTCTAGATCGCCTGTAGTTGTGTTTTTGTACAAAGACTAGAATTTAAGAATATAATAAGTATAGGTTAAAAAAATTTAATTTAAATATAGGTCAGACTTAAAAAAAATAAAATGCACGCCTGCGTCACACGAATTTGCTCCTATGTAATAGACTAGCAATTTTAAAAACGAATGTTATTAGAGAAAACTCTTCATAAGGTTAAAATAAAATTTTTAAATTCTTTTAGCAGTAAGGAATAGAACAGAATGCAATGAAAATATGAATTTATGTAAGAACAAAAATTATAAGTCGTTGTAGTGGTTCCTTTAAAAAAAATAAGTTCTTATATAAAAAATTTTTAAAAGATTTTTCAGAAAAAAATTTGGTAAGTCAACTTTAAGTTTTTACTTGCGACTTATACAAAGGTACTATAACGAAAGTTATGCATTCGTAAAAAAAATCGAACTCGAGATTTTGATCAAAGTTGACACCTATATTTATCGTAGATAGCGAAGACCCAAAAAAGTGGGTCTCGCAATTTTGTCTGTCTGTCTATCTGTTTGACTACAGCTAAACGACTCGGCCGAATTTCTTCAAACTTGGTAGATATTGGTTTTAATTTTTTGCCATGTTTTTTTCGGTACCTGCCATACGATTTTTTTTCTAAATTTTATAAATATTATAAATATATATATGTAGGTATTATAAATATTTTTTGAATTTTTAAAAAAAAATCAATTTTTTTTTTTTTGCAAACTCAGTATTTCAATAACCACATGCTCGATTTGCTTAAAACTTGATATATAAGAGTTTCGTGAAATAATCTACAAGATGTGAGACAAAAAACATTATTTAACCCAAAAATACCAGTACCCACCATACAAATGTTAAAAAATGGTTTTCGAAAATCGTATAAATTTTTTTTCTTTCGATTAATTTTTAAGGTCTATAATTTAATAAAAACAAATTTAAAAACAAGATATTACTGACTGTACCTACTATAGAACGATTTTTTAAAATTTTGAATCTCTCATTATCGGCATAACGGATTTTAATGACATTTTTTAGAGAGAAGCTTTTAAAAAGTTTAAAAAACATTGCATTTCAAATATTAAAGAAAAATATTTTTTTTTTAATTTAAAAAAAAAATCGATTTTTTTTTTGAAAAATTCAATATCTCGAAAACGGCTCAATATTTTTTTTGTAAATTTAATTTGTATTCGAAAAATTATTACTGTACGAATGAAAATTGAATTTACAATACAAATATTGAGCCGTTTTTGAGATATCGAATTTTCCAAAAAAAATGACTTTTTTTCAAAAATTCAGAAATTATATTTTTTCAAAGTTTTGAAATGCAATTTTTTTTTAAACCTTTTACAAGCATCTCTGTAAAAAATTTCATTAAAATCTGTTATGTCCATAATGAGAAATTCAAATTAAAAGTTTGAAAAAATGGATCTATGGTAGGTACAAACTGTAATATCTTAATTTCAATTTTTTTTTTTATTAAATTAAAGAAAATACAAATTAATTGAAAGAAAAAAAAATATAAAAATTCTAGGCGCCGTTTTCGAGAAAAATACGATTTCTGAAAACCATTTTTTAACATTTGTATGGTAGGTATGTTTAGTTTTAAGTCAAATAAATTTAAAAAAAAATTTAAAAAAAAAATCGAGCAGAGGGTTTTCGAAATATTGAGTTTTGAAAAAAAAATTGAATTTTTTTTTTACATTCAAAAATTTTTTTTTGAAAAATTTGAATACTCAATACTATTCAAATTTTGGGGGGCTTTAGCACAAAAAAAAACATGACAAAGATTGGTTGTACCGCTTTTGAGAAAATCAAAACCGAAAAAATGGTTCCATGGGGGGTACCCTCAATAACCATTTCTCGGAAAATGTTTGCCGTCCATTACTTAGCTTTAACTAAATGAAATATTTTTGTATTTTTATTTTTAAATCTGTCGAAGTTTTTACGAAAAAAAAATGTTCGTATTTTTGGCCTTAAAAAAAAAGAAAAGAACGTGTGGGGGAGAAAAACTAAAAATGATATCTACCAAGTTTGAAGAAAATCGGCCGAACCGTTTAGGTTATAGCCGAACAGACAGACAGATAAACAGAATTACGAGACCCACTTTTGTAGTCTTCGCTATCATCGTAATGCCAACTTTGATCAAAATACTGAGTTCGACTTTTTTTCCAAATGCAGAACTTACCCTGTAGTAGCTACATAGAGTACATGTGTATATCACAAGTAAAGATTAGCTTTTATATAAAAAAAATTTAAAAAAAATTTTAAGAGAATATTTTGGTACGCTAACTTTAAGTCTTTATAATTGTATAAATAAAAATTAAGTTTCAAACAAAAAAAAAAATGACCCATTTTCGAGATATCGAATTTTCAAAAAAAAAATGATTTTTTGTTTTCAAATATTTCAAAAATATTTTTGTTAGTTTCTGAAATGCAATTTTTTAAAACTTTTTAGAAGTTTTTCTATGAAAAATTTAATTAAGATCCGTTATTTCGTTAATGAGAAATTCAAAATTCGAAATGGTTCTATGGTAGGTATTAATATTATTTTAATTTAATTTTTTTTTATTGAATTATAGACCGTACAAATTAATGGAAAGAAAAAAATTACCAGAATTCTAGGTGCCGATCTCGAGAAAAATACGATTTTCGAAGACCATTTTTAACATTTCCATAGTGGGAACCGTTATTTTTAAGCAAAATACAATATATTTTCTCACATCTTGTAGATTATATAAGGAAACTTTAAAAAAAAAATCGAGCATGGGGTTTTCAAAATATTGAGAATAAAAAAAATCCAAAACTAAGAGCCATTAAGGCTGTATTCGAATAGGCAGACGGACCGACCGAATGCATGTGTCGCAAGTAAAAATTTTAAACTGAAATTTCTTTAAAATTTTTCTTAAAAGAACTGGTAGGTTTACTAATCTTTAGTATTTTAAAATATTAATTTAAGGAAATTAGTTAAAAAAGTACACACGTGAGAAATGATTTTGAATTTTTACTTTCAAAAATACAAAAAATAATTTTTCAAAATTTGAAGGCTCTTCCGTACATTTTTTTTATCGAAACCAGTTAAGCTTTTGATGAAAAAATTAAAAATCAAAAAAATGGGTAAACATTTTCCTCAATTTTTTTTGACCATGTACATACATATGTCATACTACATTAACACACATCATTTTTTGTATCAAAATCGTAAGGGCAGTTTTCAAGACAATTGATATATGTATATTAGATAATTTTGTATGACAAGGACCATTAAATTTGCATCTAAAAAAGTTTTATTTCTGCCATAGAGAATTAGCGCAGACACTTAAGTTCTCAGTTTTAAGAAAATCGATTAATCCGTTAAGGGTCAATGTAAATATAGACAAACAGAGCTTGGGGACCCATTTGTTTTGTGTTCTCTATCATCGAAATGTCAAGCCTGATCAGAATCTCCAGTTCGATTTTTTTCTTTCAAATACAAAACCTGCCCTTTGGTACCTATGTACATATATGTACGAGTATGTGTATTCCTAGTTAAAAGGAATTCCATATGATTTTGTAACCCTGTGTTGACCAAGATATTAAAAATTAAAAACATACTTTTTTTTTGATGAAATTTAAGTTAAGTGTCTTCTAGGACTATGGGATACGAAAAATACTTGTACACACAGTGGGCCATCCTTAATGTGGGGATGTTAACAATGAATAACTTTTGACATTTTTTAACTTATTGACTGGAGTGGTAATGTTTTTGGAACATCAAGTTTTTACAATTTAGACTTTAGCTTTTCAGTCTTAGAGTACGTAAAGGAATTCGTCGTCTTCTCAACCGATGTTAATAAGGCCCTTGACAAAATTTCACATAACCTTATTCTATTCAAAATTTCCCTAAACCTATCATCTTAATTTTATTTTTACCTGAAAAACCGGTACTACAAAGTTGGATTGACATCTTCCTACTCTTATGATTTCCCAGCTACCTCAGAGGTTCCCGAAGGCACCTACTTAGGACCTTTAATTTTTATTATTATTACTAACGATATTAAAATTATCAAAAGATATTCCCATATCTTATAATACGCCGACGATATCAAATTAATTAACACCTGGAGGTGGCCGTGGCGCGATGGATGTGTGCTCGCCTGTAAACCTCATGATCACAGGTTCGATCCCTGCCGTCGTCTATGTCGTTTTAATTCCATTAAAAACCTTCTAAAATTGTCATCAATGGGTTGCTGGTTTACTCATTACTGTTGTTCAGGCATAACACTAACAACATGTAATTGAGTTAAACTAGTATGCCCAACAAGGATGAACACGAATAAAATAATGTGAATTATAAGCGACATAGAAATAAGACACGGCATTCTCTTTCTCCGCTTTAGTTCAGCCGCCATCCCTGGAGATAAAATATCTGAGACAACAACCTCCAGTCTCAGAACATCGTGCCACACATCTTTCCTATCCTTCTTTCTCTTCCTTAACTTCACGCCCGCTCTGTGTTCAAACATTTAAAGGGTAATCATAATCCCTTGAGCGCGTGTAGATTATAAAAAAAAAAAAACATTCTTTGACGTATGATCTTACTCTTCTTAAACTTGATCTCGACTTGATCTCTGCCTGGTGGCTAAAAAATTGCTCCTCTCTTTCTCTTCCTTCTCCAAGTCGCTCAACTTTCTCACACATATTGACGAGATTATTTTCAAAGCAAAGTCTGTACTTGCGTTTGTAAAACTATTGAAAGAATTCCATGATCCCTATGTGACCCGATTTTTGTATATAACGTTTGTATAGTATTATCCCAAATTCATATATCCAGAATCAAAAATGCGACTTGCCAAAATGATTTTACTCCCCTTTATGTATGTTATATGGATGTGAAACTTACACTCTGCAACTACTCGAAAGTTAAATGTTTCCTTAAACAATATCGCATACTACTTCTATACTATATATATGATAGCACGATCACTTATTCCCTTTTGCAGTACAGATTGGAGGATTGCCGTTTGTAGCCTACACAATTGTCCTCTTTATGTTTAGTACCAAATTTGTATCCATTTTGTAGGCCCTACTTATAGCGATGTAAGAAATAACAAGCACAAGAAGATTTAAATTGATAATAAATAAACCCACCTATTAAGGTCTATTTATTATGTAATAGATAAATAAGGAAAGAGAAATTTTAGATAATTTTATTCACACTCTTAAATTATTTCAAATGCTTCCAACAATTTTTATTAGACTCTACCTTCTCAAGGAGATTCACTGAGTCAACAGGAACTCTGAGTAAATGTCACGAACTTGGTAAATCTACGAACAATTTTGTTTTCAGTGCGATAAGTGACCGTGTAAATTCTTGACACGAAGTTCTTCCCTGAACGTGGGTGTATTTATGGCATAACCATATTCAAAATAAAAGTTCAGTTTAGTATTCAAAAAGTTTTTCCAATTTTTTTTTATTTCAATTTTATTTTTTCCAAAACGGACTGACAACACATATGTACATATTTCACTTTGCTCGCAAGCAAAACAAACATCATGATGCAGGCTTTACTCGTAGCACACCAGAGCCAGAGCGTTGGCCTCGAAAAGTTGTAATCCTGTTGCCGATGTTGGTAGTGACGGAGAATTAAACCTCAGTAAAGCGTTATGACTTGTTTTTAAAACACTCATTCGATATCCAAGGATGTTCGCATGTAAAAACAATTTATTTTCGCATCCTTGTGACGATGGATGAATACACAATACTCTCGCGAGGACATGAATACCTCACGCCATCTTTACTCAACCAGATATGCAACAACAACAAAATGGAAATGGTAAGAGCGAAGAATACATTTTGCTCGAGGTTTTATATGTGTTCACCTGTCCGATCCAGTGGAACCAGGTAGAACGAAGCCAATGGTGACGCGCGCGTTATACTCGTGTCGCTATGTCTCCATACATAAGTACACAACGAAAAGGGGTGTTTTGGATTTGCCGTAACCCTTCTTTACTTACATCTGAGAAAATTTATTCCCGCATACACAAATACGTCTAGTGTAATTTCTTCGTTTTTTTTTGGTATTCAGATGGTGGAGCTGCTTTGAAGCCTGAGCTTGAGGTTGGATTGCTGTGTGGTTAGGAGGTTTTCAAAGATTTTGCATGAATTTGATTCCATGTCGTCGGTCGTAGTGCACCTTCCTATTCCTTTGCCATTATCATCTCTATGTAATATAATCATCATCAGCATAATCAGTTTGGGATGTCACATGCCACCCTTAGCCGCACTCTTATATTTCTCTATATTAGATGGGTTTGTACTTGAACTGGATCTAGAAACTTTGGTTGGTATTTTGTTGTTGTGGCTTGTCTTTACTTTCCTACACATGAAAATATCACTTTGTGGGTATTTTAACGGGAGGAAACTGAAAATGTGTAATTTTAAAGGAAAAGTATTTTCCAAAAAAAGAATTTCAACAGAAACGAAAGAATTTCGCCTTCTCACTTTTGTGTGTCCATGGGCACGTGTCCAAGGTGACATGAGCTGAAAAAAGGGTTGCCAATTTATGGTTTCAATCTTTCTATAAGTACTACTTGAATTTAAGGAGATCATTCAAATATAAATGTGATAAGATGGAATTGGAGTTAAATACCCGCATAACCATTAGCCCCAAATCAAAAATTCACAACTCCCGATCAAATTATGAACTGTAATTTTGTGTTGTAAAAGCAGCTTTTAGGCATTAAGAAATGGAATTTATTAAATTTATTTCTTGCAAAGGTAATGCAGAGCTACTCTTACTTACAGACTTAAAGCCCAGGATGGAAATAACAGAATTGCGATTTTTATTTTCGAAAAATTCGAAGACTTTACATCTTAAGGCTTAATAGCTATTCTTTCAACAGTAGATCAAATCTTCGATCGTACGAGCATTGCAAAGCGCTTTATTGACAAAAAGAAAATTCTATTTGCATTATTTGGCAACTTTAAGGCAGCATTTGACACTATTAACAGAAGATCACTTTCATTTAAACTCGCGGCTGTTGACCTGACAACACAATTTACAACTTTTCCTTAATATTAATATTTTATGTTTGACAAAATTAATTTTTTTTATAATTGAATATCTAGAAAACGATTAATATTTTTATTTTTTTTTGTGTAATAGTTAAAATTTAAAGTTGGCCTATAAACATTTTTCTTTTAAATGTTTTAAAAATTCTTTTTATTAAAACTGATTTTTTTTTAAGTTTTTTTTTCTGATCTTATATCCAACAACTCAAAGAGTTGTTTTAGTTTTTAAATAAAATGCACAACTGGGTCGCACGAACTTGCTCTTAAATAAAACACTAATGGCCAATTTCATAAACAAACACTAAAAGCACTTTTATCAAAAATCCTTTTAAATTTTATCAGACTCTTAAATATTTTTAGTTTCATCAGTCTATAAAATGGAAATTTTAAGGAAATTTTTGTTAAAATTGAGTTCTCTTCACATCCCTGGAAAAAAGAATTTGGTTCTTTCTTTCTAACAAGCGCAATGTATGAGAACAAATGAGAAAGCGTTATGTGTTGAAACAAATGCCAAGAAATGCAAAACAAAATGTAAACAAAAATATTTGGAAAGATCCTGTGGGATAAAATCGTAATAAGCACTTAATTTATTTTGTTTGCACTGATGCATTTGTTTCGGTTCCAAATGTCGACGAAACAAATTCAACAAACAGATTCAAGATTCACAAATGCTTTGGAAAGTCGTAACCTATTTCGAAGTCAGTCGGAGAATGGATTTCTTTTCCTATTCCTGTGAACCCGGAATACACTTGCTCGGCGTATAACTTATGTGTGGCACTTTAGCATTGGATGAAGAATTTTCAATATTTTATTCGAAATAAAAAACATATTTTAATTATTTAAAAACCTATCCACTTTTTATTTTCAAAAATTAAAAACTAAAATGTTGCAAAACAATAATTTCAGCTGCTACCTATATCCAACTGTTGTGATCTACATCTGATGACATTTCAATGACACTTTTAAAATTTAATGAACCAAAAATGGGCATTTAGTTTATAAGGGTGTTTAAAAGCTTGTTTAATTTAAAAGCGCTTGGTGAAACAAAAACATCTCATTTTAAGGCTTAGAAGCCTGTTAAATATTTAAAAGTCCTTCGTGAAATTGGCCATAAGAAATTCAAAAATTAATGTTATTAAAGAAAAACTGTTCACAAGCATAAAATTCATTTTTAAATGACTAAAAAAACTCATTTAGTAGTTGGAGCTAAGAACAGGATGCAAATATGAATTTATGCGAGAGCAAAAATTATAATTCGTTGTAGTGGTTTCTTAAAAAAAAAAATAAGCTTTTATAAACAAAATTTCTAAAAGATTTAAAAAAAAAAATGTTTGGTACGCCAACTTAACGCTCTTATTATTGTACGTATAAAACCTAAATTTCCAAGAAAAATAAGAAAAATATTGAGCCGTTTTCGAGATATCGAATTTTGCAAAAAACAATTTATTTTTTTTTTAAATCCAAAAAAAAAATGAGCTTTTATAAACAAAATTTCTAAAAGATTTTTAAGAAAAAATTTTGGTACGCCAACTTAAAGTTCTTAGTATTATTCGAATTAAAACTAAATTTCAAAGAAAAATATTGATCTGTTTTCGAGATATCGAATTTTGCAAAAAACAATTTTTTTTTAAATCCAAAAAAAAATAAGCTTTTATAAACAAAATTTCTAAAAGATTTTTAAGAAAAAATTTTGGTACGCCAACTTAAAGTTCTTATTATTATTCGAATTAATACTAAATTTCAAAGAAAAATATTGAGCTGTTTTCGAGATATCGAATTTTGCAAAAAACAATTAATTTTTTTTTAAATCCAAAAAATATTTTTTTTAAGGTTTTGACACGCAATGTTTTTCAAACGTTATATAAAACAATTTCATTAAATTCCGTTTTGTCGATAATCAGAAATTTAAAATTTGAAAAAAAAAAAAATGGTTCTAGATCGTAAAAAAATAATCGATACATCTCATAATATATCATATTGAGAAACATTATGTAGAAATATTAAAAAAAATCGAGAATGGGGTTTTCGAAATATAAAGTTTTGAAAAAAAATTTAAAACAACTTTTTTCAAAATCCAAAAAAAAATTTATTTAAAATTTGAATACACAATGTTATAACATAAATAGATATGATGAAAATCGGTTTTACTGTTTTTGAGAAAATAAAAAAAAAATGGGGGTTGCCATTAATACAAATTTTTTAGATTTTATTTTAATCATTACCTTTAAGTAAATAAAATTTTATGATTATTTCTTTAAAAAATGTGTCAAACAGTTTTTGAGAAAAAAAATATTTATAAAGTTTTAAATAAAATCGTATGGCAGGTACCGTTATTTTTGTACTTAAAAAAAGAAAAAAACTTGTGGGGGAAAAAATAAAAATACTATCTACCAAGCTTAAAGGTAATTGGCCGAGCCGTTTAGGCTGTAGTCGAACAGACAGACAGAATTGCGAGGCCTACTTTTTTCAGGTTATCTATCATAGTAATGTCAACGTTGATTTTTTTTACGAATGTATAACTTTTCCTTATAGTACCTATAAGTCGCACGTAAAAATGAAATTCATGAATGAACATTTTTTTGTAATTACATTAATTTTTAAAATTCTAAATATTTTAAATAAGAGCAAGTTTGTGCGACTCATCTGTGCATTTTATTTCATTTGTATGTAGCAAAAGACCTCCGGCTTAGCGAAATTACAATATTACAATGTGCAATGTCGGAAAGTGCTCCATTATTTTTATGATCTGTTAGAGGCTCAGTTGCATTTTAAACGATTTTTGAAGTCCTATATCTCAAAAACGTGTTTAAAAATATGAAAAGATCTAGACAAAGCCTGGCAACTAGTCATTCACAATAAGGTTTTAAATAATTTTTTTTTTTTGTACAGAAGTTTCACAAATGCATATTAACATTTTACATTGCACGGCTACTGTCGCAAAAAATCGCTCAGGTCCTTTTCCGATCCAGTCAACGCCACCAGCATCAAGTATTGAGAACCAGTGGCAATATGGCCAAGCAGCGATCAGAAATGCCACTTCTAAAGTACTTGGTACTACACGACCACCACAACGAAGCCCCTAGTATGAAGATGAGTGCCAACAAGCCCATGCAGCTTAGCAAGAGCTGCTCGCGAGCTCTACGAATAGAAGAGTAGAGAAGAACACCAGTTTCCCTGAAAGAAGAGGATCATGAGAACCTCTTGATTGAGAAAATGGAGAGATGCTATATGCTATATGTCGAAGCGATTACTTGGTTGGGAGTATGCACCAGCTTATCTGCAAAATATGGTCGGAAGAAAATATGCGCGAGCAATTCACTTCAGCATTGCCTGCCTTATCCCAAAGAAAGGAGTCCCTCTGAACTGCGTCAACTACAGAGTCATAAGTCTCCCGAACATCGCATACCAAATCCCTTTTGCCGTATTATATGAACGTCTGAAGCCTTTTGTCAACAACCTGAGAGGTCCTTATCAGTGCGCCTTTCGACCAGGAAAGTCCACCATCGATCAAAAACATTACGGAAGATTTTGGAAAAAAATCGACACCTACTATCTTTTATTTGATTTCAAAGCGGCGCACGTATGATAGCATCTACAGGGACTTCCCTGGTATCAGGGGTCCATTTATGCAGAATTATTCCAAAACTTGATAAATCCTTTTTCAAGAAAACCAATGGTAGCTCGATCACCACCATCAACATCGAGTGCTTCCGGGAAAAAGAGTCCGCCCAAAGCGCCAGAGCGTGAAAAAGAAGACTCGGAGAAAATAGAATGTCTTGAAAAAGACATTAACGAACTTCGTCAAAGACTCGACGAAACTTTGAAACTCTATCAAGAGCTGAAAGAAGAAATACATTTTCTACGAAATAACAGCGATGCCGTAAAGAAAGCACAGAAAGAAATTGAGCTTCTTCGGAAAGAAAATGAAGAGTTGAAAAAAACTCAAAGACAAAACGATTCGAAAACAACTCCACAGCAGCTGGGTGTTTGCGAATATAAAACAGACGAAGAAGAGCTAGAAAGAGAAACGTCTTCAAAAAGACCTAGCAAAAAACGTAAAGCATTCTCCTCGCCAGAGGGAACCTCGTCTTCCGAAATAATAAAAGTAAATGTACCAAAAGATACGAATAAGAAAGAAAAAACTACTAAAATAAGACCACCGCCACCGATTAATGTCATCGGGATTGCGGAATACAATAAGCTTAAAATAATCCTTGAGGCGTTAACCCCAGCGAATTTTAAAGTTATCTCGCTTAATAACAACAAGTGGAAAGTTTGTGTAAAAGACTCCGATAGCTATCGTCTGCTTTCGCGAAGACTTAACGAAGCAAATGTAGAATGGTATACCTAAGATACAAAAGTCCAGCGAAGTGCATAAACTGCAATGGAAGTCACCCGGCAAGCTATAGAGGCTGTGAAGTAGTTAAAGAGCTACAAAAACGCCGAGAAAAAATTCATATGGAAAGAAAACCAAAGAAACAAATAAAAAGCCCAATATCTAAGACTCCTAAAAGAATAAATACACTAAGAGTCGGCATCGGCAAAGAAAATCAAACCCCATCAACGTCAAAGACATCTCCAAAGAAACGTACTGTTAAGTCATACGCCGAAATGGCAGCTGCACAGACATCTCCAAAGAAACGTAGTGTAAACACAAATGCCAGAATGGCGGCTGCACCCGTAATAAATCAACCTGACTCTGACGCACTATCTCAATGCTTGGCTTTAATTTTGTCAAAATTTGAAGATCAGGTCAAAATCAATAGAACTATTTCTGATAGGTTAGCAAAAATCGAAGATTTTATTCGACCCAAACGTTTTAAAAAAAAATCATGATGGAAAACCTTAAAATTATTACGTGGAATGCCAACGGATTAAGGCAAAGACTTGAAGAACTAGAAATGGTCATACGGGAACAAGATATCGACATTTGTCTAATATCAGAAACCCACGTTAAAAAAGAAGCAAATTTCAATATAAACGGTTATCTAGATTACCATGCAATTCATCCGTCGAACAAAGCAAGAGGCGGAGCATCATTATACATAAAAGAATGTATCAAACACTCGATAGGCCTTAAGCTTGAACTTGAACCGATGCAGCTTATAAGTGTGCAGGTTAAAACTAAACATGATACATTGAATTTCACATCTATATACTGCCCTCCACGGTACAGAATTGACAAAAATGATTTTTCAAACTTGCTAAAATCACTTAGACCATCTTTAATAATCGGTGGCGATTTTAATGCAAAACACACGTTTTGGGGTTCTAGATGCATTTCTCAAAAGGGCCGAGCGTTATATGAAGCCGGTATGGAGAATAATTGTGATTTTCATTCTAGTGGGAAACCAACTTATTGGCCGACAGATACCTCGAAAATACCTGACCTGATTGATTTCTTTATAGTCAGGGGAATACCGTCAAATCGAATAAAAATAACGGAATGCTTTGATCTTTTCTCTGACCACTCTCCCGTTATTCTCACTATGAGCGAAAGTATTGTTAAAATTGAAACATCACCTAGGTTAACAAACGGTAAAACTAACTGGGAAGGTTTTAAGAAAGATATTGAAGATAATGTTGAATTAAGGGTATCACTACAAACACCTCTTGAGCTTGAAGAAGCGGTAGATAATTTTGTGCATATTGTTCAAAAAGCCGCATGGAACAATACTCCTTACCAAAGACAAATGTCAGGCTATAGAGAAGCTAAATATCCCCAAGAGATAAAAGAGGTACTTAAAGACAAGCGAAAAGCGCGCAAAAAATGGCAACAAACTCGTGCTCCCCAACACAAAGCTAATTTAAATCACCTCAGTAATTTGCTTAAAAAGATGATATCAGATTTTAAAAACCGCGAAGCTGGAAATTACCTTGAAAACTTGACGGCAGGTAAAGAATCTAATTATTCTCTATGGAAAGCGATAAAAGCTACGAAAAAACCAAAGCTTCCAGCACCCCCGATTATGAAAGACCAAAATGAATGGGCAAGAAGCGATAAAGAGAAAGCAAACGTTTTCGCTGATTACCTAGAGGAAACATTTAAGCCGTTCAATGGGCAAGCATTGAATGATGATATAAGTGTGAATATAAATTCAAATGAAAGCTCCATCACAAGAAATGTTACGCTTGCCGAATTAAGCAAAGAAATTAAGAAACTGAAGTCAAAAAAAGCACCAGGATACGACTTAATTACTGCGGAAATTCTTAAAATGCTCCCACGGAAAGGTTTAGTAAACCTCCTTTACATAATGAACGCCACTCTAAGGTTAGAATATGTTCCAAATCAATGGAAAGTCGCAGAAGTAATAATGGTCTTAAAACCTGGCAAACCATCACATGAAAAGAAATCGTACAGGCCCATTTCACTTCTTCCTGTAGTGTCGAAGGTCTTTGAGAGAATATTTCTTCAGCGTCTTCAGCCCATAATAGAAGAAAAGGGTCTTATACCTGAACACCAGTTCGGTTTTAGAAGTAAGCACTCGACGATTGATCAAGTGCATAGAATCACCGATGTCATCGAGAAAGCCTTTGAAGAAAATAAAATTTGTTCAGCGGTCTTTTTAGATGTGTCTCAAGCTTTTGACAAAGTGTGGCACGAAGGCCTCAAATACAAATTGAGACAAGTCCTATCTGAAGGACTATACAACATTCTTAGAGAATATCTAGAGAAAAGAATTTTCCGCGTTAGGCACGGAAATGATTATTCAGATTTTAAAGAAATAGTGGCTGGGGTACCACAAGGTAGTGTTCTAGGTCCCATTTTATACCTTTTATTTACACGCGACATACCCCAAACAGACAATACAATTGTAGCTACTTTTGCAGACGATACCGCAATACTTGCAGTAGGCAAAACGGCTAACGAATCGACATGTAAATTGCAAAATGCTCTTAACAATGTCAATGAATGGACAAACAAATGGCGAATAGCGCTTAACGAATTTAAGTCAGTCCACGTGGACTTTACTTATAAGAAAATTAATAGATTACCAGTCTTTATTAATACAACTCAAGTTCCATTTGCAAATGAGGCAAAATATCTCGGGATGACTCTTGACGCGAAATTAAAATGGAAGTCACATGTTAAAAATAAATGTGATCAATTAAATATTAAACTAAGGGAAATGTACTGGTTACTCGGACGACATTCTAAACTTAGTATCGAAAACAAATTATTAGTTTACAAACAGGTACTTAAGCCTGTCTGGACATATGGTATTCAACTCTGGGGTTGTACCCACGATACAAATCTAAATAGTCTACAAACTTTTGAAAACAAATTATTAAGGTCCTTTGTAAATGCGCCGTGGTATATTAGAAACGAAGATCTTCACAGGGATCTTGGAATCCCCACGGTTCGCGAAGAAATAAAAACTTTTTCGCAAAGGCATAGAAAGCGTTTAGTTGAACATACCAATAGAACAATCTTAGAAATTCTTGACGAAACAAATTTAGTACGACGTTTGAGAAGGACCAAACCTTCCGATCTAGTACGGTGAAATTATTGTACTGTATTATGTATATTTAAATCATCGCTTAAAATAGAAAGAAGCTATTCAACTAGCTTATAATTAAACCAGTAGGAACTTTCACCGGAAAGTTGCCTACAACACGTTACTTAACTTCGAGAAAGATAAATTGCTAGATAAGTTCCATATGAACTTAGTTGCAATCGGGAGGAGGAGGTGGTTTTAGTGCGGTCGGCCTGATTAACGGTCTGCTTGCATAGAGTCTTACCTTCCGTAAGGCTTTATGGGGGCAGAGTTGTTGGTCGGGAGAGTCCCACATATCTATGAGCGCGCGTTTTTCGGTCCTCATAGAATCTTTTGAAGATTTCAACACCTACCCACGGGAAAAAAAAAAAAAAAAAAAAATTTATGCAGAATGACTATGAATAACGCATGCAGCTCCATCAAAGCTGGTAAAGATCTTACGGATGCATTGGATGTAAAAAAGGGTTTTAGCCAAGGCGATGCTCCGTCTTGCGACTTCTTCAACATCATTCTTGAAAGAATAGTGCAAACTCACGCGTCAATTACTGAAATAATTGGAATAACAAAGTGTGATCTCAGTGGTGCGCTTGTGAGCATTGTGACGGAAGCTAAAAAGATGGATGCAGCGGTCAATAAGAGCAATACCAAGTATCTATGGTCATCAATAAATGACACACAACACCAACGTCTTGGACAGAACGTCACCAAAGACAGCTATTATTTTGATGTATTTAAGGACTTTGCCTATCTAGGCTCCGCGACTAATTCACACAATATCACCATGACTGAAATCAAACGAAGAATAACTCTTGCCAATCGCCACTTTTTTGGATTTAGAAGGCAATTGATTAGCAAAGTCCTCTCTCGAGCAACTAAGGTGTATAATATTTATAAAACGCTCATCATCCTGGTCCTTACGCAAAAGCATGGACTTTGCCCAAAGTAGATGAAAACACTATAGGATGTTTTGAAAGGAAAATTATCTCTGTGATCTTTCGTCCCGGGCTGTACAGCGAAACTGACGAGTTACAGTCCAACAACTGAGATGTCTAGGCCTTGTGGAGCGATTAGACATAAGTGCTCCGGCCCAAAAAAGTCTTCGAATCCAACCTCAAATAAAAAGTGGAGAAAGATCATCACTCAGTTGGCGCACTCAAAAGATGGGAGATGATCTCAACTACCTTGACATGCGAAACTAGAAACAGCTAGCTTAGGAAGTTCATGCAATCCAAAGTGCATTTCATTTTAATAAGATGAACTTTTATTTAACATTTCAAAGAAATTATATATTGCTGTTATTCTTAGAGGTGAGAAAATTTCAATTTCCTATTAGGAAATTGCGTAAAAACTTTAAATCCGCAGTTTGAAGAAAACGGCTTCAGGGGTTCAGGTTGTAGATAAAGAGACACCCACAGAATTGCGAACTCTTTTTTTTTCGTTATTTTTAGTTTGATCAAATTCTCGAGTTTAATTTGTTCGCTCATCCAAAATATGCCTTGGAGTATTTACATTTGCACATAAATCGCAAGTTAAAAGTATGTTATACTCCTAAAGACCTGGCAACCCATATAAGAATTAGAAAATATACATTCGAATTCTTTTGCCAGCGAGAACCAACAAAGTCATAGATATTATGAATACCTATAAATTTTCCAAAAGTTTCTCTATAAAGTCGGCATAACTAACGTTAAAATCTAGGTGAAGGTAGGTACAGCTGAAAAGGTGTACCCTGGTTATAATTTTCCCTACACACATAAATACAAAAATTTGCATTAGATACGAGAGATTTAGTTTTGTTTTTGTGTTGTCTTGTCTTTTCATGTTAACCCTCAAAAATGAATATGATAATGATGGGGAGACTTTATTTAAAATCCTAGATATCCTTTGTGTTAAAAACAAAAGTGCATATAGATTTGTATTTATGTTTGTGTGTTAATAATTTATAAATCAGATTTTAAGTAGAAGAGATGTAGCTTGCCATATTCACCGAAGGCAAACATAAGAAGAGTTAAATGAAGTGATTAAAGTTAGATTTTCATCTACACCGCACCCATAAATGACAGCTACACACATTTTATGGCTTTACGGATTAACAAGAACTTACAAGGATAAATAATACCTTTTGCTTTGTACACAAAGGTTTAGGCAAAATGTTTTATAGAACATCTTTAATTCTTGTTGAATACTCGTACAAGACCCTGCAGCATGAAAACAAAGATAACAGAAGAAGCAGCATTATTTCGTAAGGACTAATATTGAAGAACTGAAAAGGAGGCAAAGGAAGGTTTTATATTTTGGAATAGCATAGGCCAGGGAGAAGAATTTTTTTTTTAAATAGAATACACTTTGTTAGAATTCTAGAACTTTTGTACATTTTTCCATAAGACTACGCCAAGACAAGTTGTGTAAGAGCTGATGATAGTTAAAAAAAATAAAATAGGTATTCGATTATCTTAACTTAAATAAAAACCTAGAGAAAGTATGATGCTATATTCGATTACAATTTGTAAAATCGTTGTTTCAACCTAGTTTCATACTAAAACCGCTTTAGCATCATACTAATTCAACTAAAATTTTGTGTCACTGAATTTTCGTTTGGTCTAATCGATTTCTTCCCGTTTCATTTTCTGCAAACTTGAAACCTCAAAATATCGAGTTTAATAAATATGCCAAGTTGCCACAAAAATGCAAATTATATATTTTTTTTTGGTAAATAAAAAATATTTAAATTTATTTTTAACTCAAACCTTTTTCGGTTGATAGCCTTTTACTAAATTCCTCGAATAACCTGAAATGAGCAATAAAACCATTCAAAAATATTGTCCCTATATTGCGAGCATTGACGCCACCAGCAGACGTGAAACTGTTGCGTGGGATATTATTTTGAAGAAATTTCGTGTCGAATAACACTTTTTGTAATATAAAAAGCTGCCACCTGGTGTCAACATAAAAAAGTGCTTCTGAATATTAAATAGGTTTATATCCATTAGATTGTGATATAAAAGTGTATGGTTTTAATCTTGGAGGACTTTCTTCTCAGCTGTTGTTGCATAAAATGTATAAATATCCACTAAAGCTTATGATATATTTTTTTGAATTTAAATTGGCGAACAAGGCTTATGAAAACGTGTCACACCTAAATTATTTAAACAGACGCATATGCAGTTTTAGATTAAATCATAGGTGGAGGTTTTTTCATTTAGAAACATTAACTTGCCAGTGCGATAGAAAAGGTATGAACTATTTAAGACGTGATGCTTACAACTTGGTCTTCTTTCTTTATTTATGAGAAATCTAAAATCTAAAATGTACGACCAAGTTACGAACATTGAATCCTTTTGGATATGATGACTATGAAGCAATGGATGTAATGTTAAACTGTTTCCTTTACTACAATTAGGGATTTTCTAGAAAATATACATATTTCTCATCAAATCAATTCAATAGTTAACTTAATTATCATATGAATCGTATGTAATATATGAATGTATTAAACGTTACTGCCAGATACACGTCAGATACCCATCTTCTATGATCTGGGGCATGCTGCTTCCAGTCATCTATAATAAGATTTCTGAAGTCCGTGAAGGCTTGCCCGTTGAACAAAGCGTTCGGTTTTTCTTATAGTCTCCAACCTGGGGACTAAGATTCGAAGACTCTTTCAGCTGGAGTATTGTAGTCTTTTTGCTCGAAGTAGTTGAATGATTTAGCTTCCATTTTCTCTTCTTCCTTCAGATCTTGCTACATCTTATAGAGTTCGCGGTCTTCTTCTTCATTCGACATGTTCATACCCAGGACTCAATTTTTAGCATTTTCTTTCAGCTTACCGGCCAACACTCGGTTCCATACAGAATATACTGATATTTTAACAGTCTTGTTGAGCGTGAGTCATTTTTGTATTGGACTTAAGATTTTTTGCTGGAAATTTTCTTGTTTATTGATTGACAGCATGTACTTAGTCAGTCCTTCAGTCACGTGAAGGATTCTGTTACAGAACGTTGGGACCGGCTGATCGCTAACGATATCTGTATCGCACAGGTGTGCCTGCCTTGCACACCACACCATTATTTGCTCCAGAAAGAGATTGGAAGAAAATGAAAGAGTCTACATTTGAAATTCGTTGGTATTTTCCATGATTTGCTTCAATGGGAAGATTTGGTCTAGGTCAATCCGCCAGCCTGGAAGCCACACTGGTACTTTTCCGATTATAGTGTTGTAGAACAGGTTAAGACTATATATAACTAGCCGACCCGTGCTCGCGTTGCTTCGCAAATTGTAACTACGAACATTTTTTTAATATTAATTTTATTAATAGCATGAATAGCATATGAAAACATATGAAAGAGCAATATAAAGCTGACCATGAGAGAAGACATTTTCCCTGAGGTGGACTCCAATAAATTTAAACGATTGACCCTGAGCCTTGTTAATTACCATACAAAAGCATGGTTTAATGGGAAATTGCACACGTTTAAATTGAAAAGGGAGATCTGTTTGTATCATTAGTATCCGGGGAATCAGAACATATTCTGTGTGTAAATATACATGGACACATGTTTTTATTCACCTGCTTAAGTTCAGTGCAGTGCAACTGACTTCACCTACCCACATTTGTGTGCTCTTCTTACTGACATCATTGTAAGTACGTTCTTCGAGTTATATGTAAAGAAAATATTAACTTAATTTCAGTTTTATTGTTCGAGAAAGTGATAAAAAATTGGTAATTCAAGCTATTATAATGGAAATTTTTTTATTTTTAAATTGGAAGAATTATAATCTATTCACTTCCTCGAATCAGAAAAATTAAAAAAGATCTAATTTTTCTTTGGATAAATCGGCATTTCATGCGCACGGCACTGCAGCCAATTGAATGTCCATTTTTGTCACTCAAAATGCTATTGAGTGTATTCAAGTAACTTAAAACTAAAAGAGGCCACATTGCTCAGCGATGTGACGATAGAATTAGAGAAACAAAAAACAATGTGTGTGTGTAGGTTAGTTTGATGAACTATACGAAACAATACAGAAAAATTGAATACGAAGGTAGGTAGGTAAGAGAAAAAACGTAACTATTGAATGGAACAGATATTAAGAGAGAGAGAGCATGGGAAGAAAGGAAAATTAAAAATGTTGGAATGATAATGACATGAAACAAGGCAGCGATTGTGATGAAATCTAATTCCTGGATAAAATAAGTTCAAAAAGTTTATAATTTTATAATTTGTTTTTATTTATTTCTCAGGTTGTATGTTTCACTAAAAAGTGATTTTGGGCTTAAAATTTGCGCAAAAACATTGAATTTATAAAGCAATGCTTATCTCTGTCAATTATTATATAGGCTTTAAGATATAAGTGGTTGTATAAGTCAACTAATGCAAAAAAAAAATGGACAAAAAATGTAAAATGAATAATATTTAAGTTTGACAAACAATTAATAAAAAAAAATATAGCTAGAAACACTCTTATAATAATATAGAAAATAATAAAACCTATTTCAAATAAATCGGTTGACGACTTTCTGAGATCATTCAACCCAAACTTTATAATGGTTTCGCTTTTATATAATAGTATAGATAAATACTTTATAGAAGTATCTCACATGCAACGTTTAGAAGAAATGTGACTCGATCACCTTTTTATATAGATAGAAACTATTAAGCTAGCAGTCAAGTTATCACACATGGTTTTCTTCATTCATACTTGGTTGATGATTTGATCCATACACCCTACCAAAACATTATCTTCATATTTGAAGAGCTCGGAACGTAAGCCCGAAGCCTTATTGTTCTTAGTATTTTAAATAGCTAAGTCTACTTCTTCTACACAGAGTAGTTGAACTGATTTTTCATTTTTTTGGAAGTGAATTGCCTTCTTGCCTTAGAATTCGCTCCTCTGCATGATGCTTACTTACTCTAAGCCCGTAGAGAAAGACCTTTGCGCAGGATTTTGAGGTATAGGGAAACGCGTCACAAGGTGTTTCACGTGTTTCAAGACACTCTAGTGTGGGCATTAAGCTATACTAAATTTAGATTCGTCTCTTGAACTTTTTCGTTGGGTTGTGTTCTCGGCCGTATATAAACATTTACCGATATTAACTTGTAGGTCACTTGTTTGAACAGTCGATAGACTGTTTATCACGCAGATTCATCAGATTCATGTCGATTATTATATGGACTATCTGTCAAATATGTTGTACAATGGTCCTTCTGTCGCATATCGATGACTACCCAAGTAACATCGTTGGAGCTAAATGCATATTTATATGTTCTTAAATAGCTCTGAGAGAGTTAAATGCACGGCCCTAGCTCTATTTCAAAACATATTACAGCTCTTGGTAAACAAATTTAAAAATCTAGCTCTATAATAGAGTTTCTTAACAATATTTAGATATGTTACATTTAAGAGCTTTCTGCTCGATAAATTTGCTCCATAGTAATGTTTTTATCAGCTGTTGGAAAGCATGTTAGCATTTTGATACTGCGCCCTTTAAAATAGCTCTTTAAGAGTAAAAGAATTTTTTAAAAATTTACTTAAGAGCTACAAGCTATATCTTCATGTGTGTTTAACAAAATGGCGAATATTTAAGAATTTTTATAAAACAGGAAAAGAAAACTATGAACAGTGCTGTGATGACTCCATTTTTAAAAGAATGATGATAAACACAGAAGCCTTATCCAAAAAAGTGCACGAGCAAAATAAATATTTTTTTCTCAAGTTAAAAATTGAAATAAAAAAAAATTACCATCCACTTAAAACAAATTATTTAAGAAGGGCGTTGTAATATTTCGAAGTACAATATCAACATTTCTGATAAAAATGAAATCGCACTTAGAAATCTCTCCCATGTTGAACGTATTATGGCTTTTAATTATTACCTTTACTCATTGTTCTATGAAAATAAATTATGATGCTAAGATGATTTACCAACACAAATAATAATTTCTTTTCGGTGTTCAATAGTATGATTTGTATTAATTTACTAATACTAATAAGAAACGTAAAAGCACGCGGCTCTATGGCAGTTTTAAAATGTATATTAAAGCTTTTAGCTGTCAAAACCTACTTACAAGCACTATTAAGGAGCTTAAAAGTGCTCTCAAACTCAATGAATTAGCTGCAAGTGGGCTCCATGCTTGCTCTAAAGGCGCATCTAGAGCGTGTTTTTGAATTAACTAGCTCTAAGATTAGCTCCGAAGGCGCTTTTCAAGCAATAATACAGCTAAAATTGTTTCTTGGGTAGTGCGCACATCTTTGTTGAACTCCTGCTTTAGTTTTTTGCCGAGATGCTTAGAGAAGGCCTCTGGTTTATGGCCTAGATTTGCACTATACTCTTAGTCTATATTATACTGCAGCATTTTGTATCCGCAACAGAAAAGGAAGGGTAAGTGGAAAAAAGGAGAAAAATGTGTTGCTGAAACTTGTTGTGGTAAGATTTACCCCAAAACACTAGGTTACTGGGTTAGAATTTCCGGATTTTGTCTCGAGATTCTTTGATCTCCTCGAAATGGGAGGCTTCTTACGCCATTTTATTTCTACTTGCCTCTTCTTCGTACTCATGCAGCATATTCGTATATTCATCATATTCATCATAACATGGGTTCTTTTCCTGAGCTGGACAGTAGCTTCAGTGGTTTTGGCAACTCTCTTTGAAGATATGTGTGTGATATACTGACTGTGGGATTCAATTTATGATAAATTGAATACTTGAAGAGCTTCTCATTCAGCTCTATAGAGTGTTCAATGCAAGGCATGCTAAGGCGTTTATCGTTTAATTCTCAATAGTTTTTTTCATTTGTCAGTCGAGCTCTGAATTTTGTTGCAACAAAAATTAAATCAGAGTCGACGTTAAGCCCTTAAAATATAGGAACGTCTCTATGACAGATACGGCCTTGTTTTGAAAAGTCTTCTACTGTGTCTTATAACTTCTATCGTAAAATCACCACTCTCTTTCAGCGATATCGAACTCCCTTACTGCCAGTGTTTTCTTTTTTCCATTGTTCTTATAGCCTTGTATATACTTGTACCTAACTAGCTGATACTATGTATTATGCATGTTTTAAAAAAAGATATTAACTTCGATTATTTCAAGAATTTTTAAAATGCCCTTGCACTTCGTAAATCACAACAATATGTCGCCTGTCAAAATACTGTCAAGGATCCATTTCCTCATGAGAACGAAAAGCATTGAAAAAGGGAAACAACCATGCAAGATTCAGTACCTGCGGCGCCAAAACAACAAAGCAAGGACAGTCTTGCACTGCAAATACAGTTCATCATGCATTAAACACGTAGGTACATCATATTAAAAAAAAAAAAAAAACATCTAAAGCTTTACACAATGACCTTAGAAAACACTTTTTGCACTTTCAAGGAACAAAGTGTAAAAAAAAAAACAATCCGTCGCCTCTCATATCATTTATAATGCTTAATGCTTACAAAATCCAACTCAAGAGACAATGAGCATTCACTAACACTTTAACCCACCCCAGGGAACAATTAAATTCCCATTTGTAATCCAAAACAATAAAAGTCAACCAAATGAATGCGTGTGTGAATTGCTAAACAATGACAAAGAAACTATCTCAAGGCCGACACAAACACAAAGACATAAAACAGCATTTCCGTTTATGTTGGGTGTCAATTGCTATGACATATTGCCATAGTGAATACTGAACATAGTGAACATCCTTTTATTTCTGCATGAACACTTTCCGAACATGAAACCTAAACCAAACCAAACTACAGAAAAAAAAATCGAGAATGTCAGTGTCAGTTATTGGCCTAATCGCTAAAATCACTGACCCAAAAAAAAAATTGTTTTAGCATTCCATGTGTGATTGTGACATACAAAACGAAAAGTGTACTACTTGTTTTCCATTCATGTATATTGTACTTGGTAGATCGTTGCCGGGGGTGCAATTCAATCCCGTGACGTCAGTTGCAATTGAGGATAGCGGCAAAAAATTGATAATAATACGAGAGTAAATAGAATTTTTTAGACTGTTCGGAATGTTGGAAGGAATATGATTTTGGTTGTTGTCGTGAGTTACCGTTCAATTGGCCGTAAATAAAAACTAGGGGAAGAAACTAGTACATGATATTAATTGGAGCATGTACATTTTATTTAAGGATTCTAAGTTCTTATTTGCAATGAATTGGAGTCTTATGGTGGGTGGTTGGGAAACAGTGGTCCAATATTTTTAAATCCAAACCTGTACCATCATTGGTAATCATGGCTCTTTATAACTTCCATTGGCCTTTCATGTTTCACTCCTCCAACAATACAAGTTTTGTTCCATTTCCTGGGATATAAAGGAATTAAGACTAACCCTGAGATGATTAACACATTGCGAGGTTCAAGGAGAAAGGCCAGCATTTAATACGAGGTCTCAATGGAAATTAGTGTGACCGGAAAAGCCAACACACTTAGACCAATATTTGGTCCGTTGTGATACCACAGGATTTCAAAACTCACCCTTACTCGTTAAACAATTAAGCAAACAATGAAGCATTTGAGACAGTGATTGTCGGAATTTCTTAGATCACTAGGATCGTTATAGTAGAAGTCTCCCAAGTGGAGTATGCGTCTTAGTGCTAAGCTAAGGCAGGACACGAACATAGGAGGTGAAAAACTGACTCCTCTTCTTCTTCATCCATGCAGTTTCTGCAAAAATTATTTGCAGGAACTCCAAGACGTTAAGCATGTCTTCCCATTAGGCAGTGTCCAGTAAGGACACCTATAACGGAGCTAATATGCAATCTACCAATAGAAATTAGTTGTTTTGAGCGTTTAGCATCAAACAATGGCCAAATTATTTCCGAGGGTGAGCCCAGAAGAGCGTCTTCACTCAGAAGATCTTCGTTTTTATGGTCATCGATCTCCATGTCAGGAGGACCGCTGACTTTTCTGGACATCTCCACTGTCGCCGAAGATGACCTGGATGCGAAGGTGATAGATGCACCAGGGTCTACAGCAGCAGCTTCGACTTCGTTAGAGGAAGTGGATGCACAAGGAACATCCGCGTCCTTTTTATACACTTTCAGTGCGATGGTCTCAAACCCAAACCTAATCACACCTTTAGTCTGCGTCAGACGAGCAAGGGACTCCTTATTAATTAAAATAATTGCACCTCTATAGGGTCCCTTTTTCTCCTCCAGTTTCGGAACTTTCCAGTTGTGAGTAGGAAGGGATGGATGCGATAGCCGGATCATCTGGAGTATTACATCCAGGCTGGAGAGTTCGGCTGTAACCATGGCGCGAGCTTTTGGTCTGCACGGGATTTTCTCCTTAGCAACAACCTTGAGCCTAGCACCAGGCCAGACTTCCCCCAACCGGCTAACGGCCATCGATAGAAGATCACACGATATCGGATCGTCACAAACCATGAGCTTGACATCTTCTTGATGCCAACCACCAACGTTTGTGATTGGAGGTGGTCCTGGGTTTTTCATCGTTATACTCATAAAGCTCAATTCGAGCTTCCCTATGACCACCTGCCAATTTTCCACAGAGTTCGTGACATCGACGTCGTTCCCGTAAATGATCGCGACCACGATTTTATCTTTAACAACATCACTAAAGGTCTTATTCCCTCCACAGGGATGTGTGTTAGCTAAAAAGGTTTTAGCCCACTTAACTTTTGCGTCATGCTGAGAGTTTCCATCGGCGCCAAGTTGTTCACCAAACACCTTGAGAATTTTCTTAGCATTGCGAATATACTTTTAAAAGGTCTTAAAAGGGTTAAGCTACGCTCGCTCCCCTTAGGACCTTCTTTAGGATTTGTAGTGTTATTAGAGGTTGAGCGACCATGCTTCACAGTCTTAATACCACTGAACCATGGTGTCGAAGCTTGGAGAGGTTTACTCTCATAAGTAGTAGTAGAAGAGCCATGATTCACAGCCCCCTATTACTAGAAGACGCTATTTCTACCATATTTTTCCTGCTCTTGCTTTCGGCAATAGGACTGTGGGAACCCACACAGGTTAGTGCGAATACTGATCTTTGCCATCACGGCCTTATAATTTTTGTTAGAATTGGTGTTGCTTGCCAGAGTTTTCCTCGATAACGGACATTGTTCTAATGCGAACTTTAATTTCATGAGGTTCAAATTTACTGCCCGTAAGCACAGCATTCATTACTGTTTAATTCATAGGAGTCCAAATCTTTACATCAATTCAACTTTTAATAACTTTGATACGCTGTCTGATTTCATTTTTCGGATTGTTTCCTTGTACCTTCACGCTGAAGTCATTATTGCGGCCAACATCAATGTACACAATTCAAGTTTACACCACTATTCAGGACAGACAACTCCCCAAGGAAGATATTTTGAGATTTTTGCCAGGATGCATTAACTTACTCAGCTTTCAGATGAGCCCACTCAAATACCAGACGTTGCTGGGCAAAACGCCCACGCTCTAAGGAGTATAAAAAGAAAAGTCTTGGTTCGATATAAGCTGTAAAGAAGCTATCAGGAGAGCAGTTAGCTTCAGCTCTAATAAATCCAAAAAAACTGAAATAAGTCAGATACCATTGCAACGCTGCTATAAAAAGAACCAGATTCATACACGAACAGAAATTAAGTTAAAAAAATCCTGCAATGTCTCAAAGGCAGTATAATTGTCTGGTCATTTGCCAAGGACTTAAAAAATTTAATTTCATCTTTGGTTACAAGGCTCATCTACAACTTAAACCGGATTACTAGTTCTACAGATCAAGCAAATGTACTCGCAGCTCATTTTGCTGTTAGCTCTTTATTGCCTGAGAGGAGCATTGCCCTGCTTGCACTTTATAACTAAGATCAAAAATAAATCAGCTGGTCCTGATACTTCTTTAGGGTAATGGGTGGTAAGTGTTCTTCATGGCTGGTTTCCATCGCTTCTACTGTTCTCGAATCAGCATTTGTCCAGCCTGTTTCTAAAACAAGGCGACCTTTCCCCGCAGTCTTTCTACCGACCAATTGCACTTACGTACCTTCTCTCAAATGTCATGGAATTGCTGATCAAATATCAGCTCAAGAAATATCTCAATGATCGAAGATCAAATGACAGGCAAAATGGCATTCGAAGCAATCGTTCCACTGCTAATCTGATGCCATTTTCTCATCGAAGAGTGAAACAGATCTTTACATTATTTTTGAGAAAGTAAGATTATCGTACTTGATATTTCTAAGGCATATGAAAGAGCTTGGCACCAGACTCAATATCGTGCGTTTGTTATCAACAAAACCCTTATTCTTTGGACTATAAAAGCCTTCTGGATCGTTCAATACATGTTTTATTGAACGGTTTCAAGTCTTATCTTCACAAAATAAATGAATAAAAATTCAAATCCATCTCCTTCGGAAGTCTAACTTAAAATATATCGTACAATAAGCTCATTAAACTTCAATCATATCGCTTGTGTCATTGTCCTTGAATGGCACTTTTGTCGAAGATGCCGAAAAGTTCTCAGTATTTTGGATGTGTGTCATCAAAGATCTTCGTTGGAATTGACACATTCTTAAGACCACCAAAAATGCTGCTAGATACTTGAATTTCTATATCGATGTTAGAAAGTTTTCATTCCCTCTGATCTGGCAACTATTTAAAAGGCATTTTTATGTCCAACACTCGATTATAACTCAAATCATTAGGCAGACACACATTAACTTCTCTCAACTTATTGAACATAATTCAAAACAGAGAATTTAAACTAATATGAAACAGAGCTATCATGAATTCATTCCCATCTCTTGAAGTAGTCAGTTGCTTTTTCTCCCTCAATCAGTTCACCCATGATACGCGTTTCACTAGAAAGACTCATCACGTCACCCACGGGATTAATTTTTGACGTGCAAACCTTCAAAACCAATACTCATCGACAACTTTTTTCTTCCTCTCCCTTTCCGGGCCGCTCGTATTGTGTTTAAAATTATAAGGGTCTCAATAAACCCTTGAGCGCGAGTGAATTAATTTTATGAAAGAAATGTTCACAAATGCTTGGGAAACAGAGAAGGTTTCCCATTCGGAATGTTACGCTAAGCATCCAGACTGAAATAAACATTTTAGAATTATCATAAATGTTATTCAAATGTCTCTGAAATATTACTTCAATGTTTCTTTGGTGTGGAAAGATCTTAAGACGGAACCCCTGCTTTGAAATCAACAAAATTCCTTGAGATATCCAAAATTTGGCCTCGAAAAGCAGCTGAAATCTCCAAGCTCTAATACTACGCTTAACGTATTCCAGTAATAGAAGATATGCTATGCTGTAGATTCTCCAAAAAAGAAAAGGAAAACTTTAATCGCGCAGAAATGTTAGCTTCAATTCAATTTCACTTTTAGTTCTGTAGGGATATATGCGGCTATCTTCTTCGGTTGTACACATACCTATCTTTTCATTTCATTAAAGGCAACATTAAGCTTGCGTTCAGACATGGAATCCAGTTTAGGATAAACTACTTCCGAAAAAGAAATAATAGCCACAGAAGAGTTTTTACCAAACGAAGTCGTGTTTCAGTTGGTGTAAAACTACTTTTCTTAAGGTTCCATAAATTCTTCCCACAACTGAATTTAAATTCTTCCCACAACTGAATTTAAATTCTTCCTTTTAGAAAAGTCATTCTACAAGGTTAAGATACTAAACTGTAAGCTTTCCTAAGTTTTTAAATCATGAGAATCTTGGCTCCCGTTTGTCGTATTGGACTATTTTTTTTTTTAACTTGGAGAAAATTAGAAGGACTATAAAAAAAATCCAAAACTGCAAAATATTTATCGTCAAATGCAGTTTTTCTCTCAATAACTATGAAAATAAAATGCACGACTGGGTCGCACAAACTTGCTCCTATGTAAAAGACTATAAGAATTTCAAAAATGAATGTTATTAGAGAAACTGTTCATAAGCATAAAATTCATTTTTTAAATGACTAAAAAAACTTCTTTAGTAGTTAAAGGTAAGAATAGGAAGCCATGTTATTCAAGAAAATATAGGTTTGTGCAAAAACAAAAATTATAAGTCTTTGTAGTGGTTTCTTAAAAAAATAAGGTTTTATATAAGAAAATTTTAAAACATTTTTAACAAAAAATGTTGGTACGCCAATTTGAAGTTTTTGTCATTGTATGAATAAAAATTAAATTTACAAAAAAAAAGTATTGAGTCGTTTTCGAGATATTGAATTTTCAAAAAACAAAAAATTGATTTTTTTTTTTCAAAATTCAAAAAAATATTTTTCATAAAGCTTTGAAATGAAATCTTTTTAGAAGCTTATCTCTACGAAATTTCATTAAAATCCGTTATGCTGATAATGAGAAATTCAAAATTTTAAAAAATCTTTCAATGGTAGGTACAGTCAGTAATATCTTGTTTTCAAAAATTTTTTTTATTAAATTACAGATACTCGTATTAAAAAATAATCGAAAGAAAAAAATTTAAGCAAAATTCTCGGAACCGTTTTCGAGCAAAATACGATTTTCGAAAACCATTTTTTAACATTTGTATGGAGGGTACCGTTATTTTTAGGTAAAATGAATTTATTTTGCTCATATATTGTAGATTATTTTTTCAAACTTTTATTTGTACAGTTTTGAAAAAATCGAGCATGGGGTTTTCGAAATATTGTGTTTTCAAAAAAAAATTTTGAAAGTTTTTTTAAAAATCCAAAAATTTTTTTTTGGAAAATTTGAATGCACAATAATATTCAAACTGTTGGGAAGCTTTAGCATAAAAAAATGATCAAAATCCGTTGTACCGTTTTTGAGAAAATCAAAAACTAAAAAAATGGTCCCAAGGGGGTACCAAAACTACTCATTTTTTGTAAAAATTTTTTCAACCATTACCTAGGTTTAACTAAAATTAATTTTTAGAATTTTTTTTAAAAAAATCGTTGGGACAGTTTTTGAGAAAAAAAAAATATTTATAAAATTTCGAAAAAAATCGTATGGCAGGTACCGTTATTTTTGGTCTTAAAAAATCAAATCAAAAAATATCCGGGGGTTAAAAATTAAAGCCCATAACTACCAAGTGTGAAGAAAATCGGCCGAGCCGTTTAGCTGTAATCGAACAGACAGACATACAACAGATCAACTTTGATCAAAATCTCGAGTTCGGTTTTTTTTACGAATGCATAACTTGCCTTATAGTACCTATTAGTCGCAAGTAAAAAGGTAGGTATTAAAAACAAGAAAAAAAAACGTTGAAACCAACGGTAACTTTTTATGTTTTTGCTTAAACATATTAAAATAAATGCAAGTTGATAGATTATATTGTTATTAGCAATACTGTTTTTTATGTTTACTTTGCAACACACTGGAGGGGCTGAGATATTAATTAAAACATAAAATAATAAAATTGCGTGGGTGCGCTGACTTACCTATGTCAGCTATGACTTACCTAAGTAAGTAAGCTTTCGTTCATCGTAGTGTTGATTTTTTTTTAAATTGTAGGGAATTATAAGAACTAAAGTAATAAAAAATAAAAATTTCATCATTAATTGAGCTTTTTACTTGCGACTTATAGGTACTATAAGGCAAGTTATGCATTCGTAAAAAAAATCGAACTCGAGATTTTGATCAAAGTTGACATTACGATGATAGCGAAGACCAAAAAAGTGGGTCTCGCAATTCTGTCTGTCTGTCTGTCTGTCTGTCTGTCTGTCTGTCTGTCTGTCTGTCGGTTCGACTACAGCCTAAACGGCTCTGCCGATTTTCTTCAAACTTGGTAGATATGGGTTTTAATTTTTTACCCCCGGACGTTTTTTTCTATTTTTTTTTAAGACCAAAAATAACGGTACCTGCCATACGATTTTTTTTCGAAATTTTATAAATATTTTTTTTTCTCAAAAACTGTCCCACAGAATTTTTTAAAAAAAATTCCAAAAATTTCATTTGGTAAAAACTAGGTAATGGTTGAAAAAAATTTTACAAAAAATTGTTATTTTCGGTAGCCCCCCTGGGTCCATTTTTTTTGTTTTTGATTTTCTCGAAAACGGTACAGCCGATTTTAATAATTTTTTTTATGCCAAAGCTCCTCCAAAGTTTGAATATTATTACATATTCAAATTTTCAATTTTTAATTTTTTGGATTTTTAAAAAAAAATTCAAAATTTTTTTTTGGAATCTCAATATTTCGAAAACCCCATGCTCGATTTTTTTCAAACTTGGCAACTAAAAGTTTCTTAATATAATCTACAAGATTTGAGAAAAAAAATTTTGTTTTATTTAAAACTAACGGTACCTTCCATACAAATTTTAAAAAATGGTTTTCGAAAATCGCATTTTTCTCGAAAACGGTTCCTAGAATTTTGCTAAATTTTTTTTTCTTTTGATTAATCTTTACAATTTATAATTTAATAAAAAAAAATTTTAAATCTAGATATTACTGACTGTACCTACCATAGAACGATTTTTTCGAATTTTGAATTTCTCATTATCGACTTAACGGATTTTAATGAAATTTTTTATAAAAAAGCTCCTAAAAAGTTTAAAGAACATTGCATTTAAAAACTTAAGAAAAAATATTTTTTCAATTTTTAGAAAAAAAAGTAATTTTTTTTTTGAAAAATTCGATATCTCAAGAACGGCTTAGTATTTTTTTTGGAAATTAGACTTTTATTCGTACAATAATAAAAACTTAAGGTTGGCGTACCAAAATTTTTTCTTAAAAATGTTTTAAAAATTTTGTACATAAAAGCTTATTTTTTTAAGGAACCACTACAAAGACTTCTAATTTTTGTTCCTGCATAAATTCATATTGGCATAGCATTCTGTTACTACTAAAAGAATTTAAAAATTAATTTTATCCTTATGAACAGTTTTCTCTAATACCATTCGTTTTTAAAATTCCTAGTCGATTACATAGGAGCAAGTTCGTGCGACCCAGTCGTGCATTTTATTTCTTAATAATCACGAAAAAGTGATTTTTAAACAACAAAAAATTTGTTTAACTTACTATAACTTTTTTTTCATTTGTTTAAACAAATGTTTTTTTAGAACATAATAGATAATGTTATAAGGAATAAAAATATGCTTAATTATTGTTTGTGCGATATATTAGAGCCGAGATATTCGCAAATGACCAAAAAATGACACAAAATACATTTTTACCAATAACTTTGGCAAAAAAAGTTATCATGTGCAAATTTGGTTTTAAGCTTTTCTCATAAGCACCTTTTGATCCATGAAAAAAATAGACCTCTGCGCGTAAGGTCAAATGACGCTTTGACTGGACTATACGGATAAAGTATACTTTTAAAAGATAAAGTAGCTATTTGCTGAGGTTAAAGTTAGACGAAGCTCTTTAACGTTAAAGTATGGTTTATGTCCTTTAAAATTAACAAAAAAGTCGATTCTCGCCATTTTTAAATTGATTTAGAGAAGGTTTTAAATGTTTAAAATTTTGCGCCATTGTAAATTCTTTGTTAATTGTGAGTTAAATGAATAAAAAAAACTTATATTTTTCAAAAAAAAAAAAAAAAAAACGTTTCAATGAGATAAAAATATAAATTTGACAATTTTTAATTTTTTATAAACTATATTTTCGTTAAAAATAAAAAATATTTTATGAAAAAAGTTTCATTTTATCGCTGTACTGCTGTGTACTGCTTTTTTTCTTGAAGTACTGCGTTCTCAAAGAATGAAACGACAGCCCTGTTCAATACCTTAAAACCCAGACTAGTCACGGACTTAACATGGAAAACAGTTCATTCATTACGTTATATCAGGTCAGCTTTTCATAACTTACATATATAAGAAAGTCTGAGATTTATCGGAGTTCAGAATCAGACCATTCTCATTAATCCATTTGCAGATTACAATGAGGTCCTCATTTATGCGGAAAATAAGATCAACAATCAGTCCGAATCTCATTGAGATATAAATCCTGAAATCATCTATATAGACATGAAAACAGCAGACAGGTCATTTATAAAAAAAAAAACAGAAGAGTATAGGACCCACGATAGAACCCTGTGGAACATCGGTTCTAAAGAAACTTGGCTGTGACCAATCATCCTGGACTACCACATTCTGAGTCCTATTGTATACATAGTTTTCAATAAAAGAAACAGACAAAAAGAAGAGCCAAAATAGTATTCAAATCTTAGGCATGGAACATCGTGGTTGACTTTGTCGAAGGCCATAGAGAAGTCCAGTAAACATAAGACCGTTCAATTGTTTTTATCATATTGGAGTCTGGTATCATCCAGAATTTTAACCATTGCAGTGAAACAAGAATGGTTAGAACAAATCCTGATTGATATGGAGGTAGTAGACTCTTAACATTAATATGCTCAATTATTTTTCTCTTGTAACAAACACACTAAGGAAAATCGGAAAAAAGTACAACAGACCAGCGAGGAATACCTGTTCTACTCATATTCGAAGAACGAAGTTCTTACACGACCAAAATGTACGCCAAAAAAATACTACAATGAAGTTAAAACTTTTGGTCTTTTGTAAAAAAATTTTACATACTCTTTCAAGTCATCATCGGTTTCAACACTCGTTCATAATAATACTCCTCTTGTCAGTTCGCAAAAAAAAAGCCCAATTTGGATGCAATGGAGTTTGCTGCTAATTCAACTTCTCCGAACAGTGCAACTCGTACAGTAGCCAGATTCCTCAAAGATCTTGAATAACATAAATCCGCTGGTCAAAATTTTACATCCCATTTAGTTCTGAAGCGGTATTCTTCTACGATGGCAAAACCATTGCTTAAGCTTTTCTATCTTTCATACACTTTGTGTACCTTTCCAAGTAGATGGAAAACAGGATCCGTCCAGCCGGTCACTGACGTCCCTTCTTTCCAAGGTCATGGAAAAACTGGTCAAGAATGTGACCTTTATGACTTTTGGTTAAAGCATTTAGGGTTTGGCACGAAGCTCTCTTATCAAAAATGCGTGCGTTTGATATCGAACAGTCTTCGATAGATTAGAAATAACCTTTCGGACCGCTCTATACACTCTTCTTTATCTTCACAAATGATTTTCTGTCTGAAACTTCTAATCTACTTCATTGTTTCGCTGACGACAGCCTCCTCATTTCATACTCACCACCGTGCTGTTCGGATGTGGGACTAGAACGGCAGCGTATGCTAACCTTATTAGATTCCAATTTCAATAGCATTATATAATGAGGAATTAAAAACCGTGCTAAATATGACTGGTACCCCCGATTACTCATTTGAACCTGTTAAATAGAATTCAGAATAGAGCCATACAAATTATAAGACATATCATTTACGGAAACTTTTGTTTCTCTTGAACGCCGCCGAAATTGTTTCTGTCTTTCATCGCTTTTTCTACTAACAATGCTCAAATGAAATATCCAGTTGCATTCCTCTCCTCAAACAATTCCACCGTAATACTCGTCCAGCTATGAATGCACATCAGCTTACGCTTGAGGCTAACTTCGGACGTACTATTAAATATAGAGATTCTTCCTTTATCCGGACTGCTAGAATACTTTGCCCTTGGCGATTTTCCCTCCTCAGTGTGATGTTCAAGCTTTCAAAACCAATATGTAACGACATTTCCTATTAAATTCTCTCCACTTTTCCTAAGCGCACGGCGGCGGCGGCGGCGCACAGTGGGGCCAAGGCGGACAAAACTCGATTTTGCAAAAGTGCTGATTTCGATTAGCTGATTCATGTTTATCACAGTAAATTAGCCAGAGAATCTGGGTACACTAAGGATTTGGGCCAAAACTGAAGTCTTAACACGTAAAAAGGCGCTCAAAGTCAAATTATTTGAAATAGTGTGGGAATTTGATTTGACTTTCCTAGGGTGTTACGTCTATTCGGGATGAACTAAAAATGGGATTGTTATTTGTTTGCTTATTTGGGATGCCTAATAATACAATACAGCGGTCAAACTCAGCAAAAAAAATTTGAGTGAATTACGGCAGCACAAAATAAGACTCAGTCCACAGTAATGGAAAGTTGTAGTCATATAAAAAAGCTCCACGTTCCTCTGCTCTGAGATAGCTAATTTCTCGATGTAGACATGTCCAAGTTTACATTCAAACAAAATTTAGCTGCAAATACCTGCAAATCCGCACAGTGAGCAGGTTTAAAGTTACGAAATCCTGCAAAAAAATCTTTTTTTTTTTCTCTTCTGTGTCCTAAAAAGGAATATTTGTATTGTATTTGTACAATCTTTAGTCAATAATTAGGAACAATTTACAATATTTACTTACAGCTTACAATATATGATAACAATATTGAATAAATTAGTGTTTTTTTAATTTTTTTTTTTTAACAGAGTTAAATGTCGCATCAGTAAGAATTAGGTGTAACATGGGAGAACTTGTATACATTTTTTAATGACTTAGAATAAAATATTAATATAAATTAAAATCTTTTTCCTTTTTTTTTTTTACATTCATATAGTTCTATTTTGTAACGTACTCCTTCTTTCCAAAAACCTCTTTTTCAAAATTGAGAAAAATGTCTTAAACATGTTGTGCGTTGTTTTTTGGTTCTGCTTTGAAGTTTGCTCATTATTTGATGCAAGTTTCAGTAGTGAACACTTAACATAAAACGTGTTGCTGGTTTAATGTTTGACTATGCGTTTGTAAATTAACACTTGTCGGCTTTTAATGGTTACATTATTTTTATGATTTACCACCACATAAAAAATTACTTCTTTTGGATACTCACTTTTGCTATAACAAACATGAAATACCGAATGTTCATAATTTTTCTCCGAAAATAAGAACAGCATCGCTTCTTTCCATTATATATAATATCATAAGAACACTGAACGTCTGAACCGATTGATACGTAATGGTTGCATTTATCAAGCATTTTATTTGATTCTTTTCGCGAAAATATATTTTTCTAATTACTCAAAATTTAGCCTACCAACTTTGGAATTTAGACAAACTTTTGTGTGGGCGTGTCAGTGGGTGGAAATAGTTTGTTGTCATTTCTAAAACTATCCCTTATAATATTTGAAAATATTATTTAAATCAGTTGTGTGGTTCCGATTTTATCGCAATAACAAAACCTGTCTACATACAAAACAAGTACAAAAAATTTAAAAAAAAGATTAAAAACCGCCCAAAAAGAGGGTTTGTAAAATGTCAATGGCCAACTTCCTTAAAAAAAAACACCATCTTTAACCTTTACTTGGCACAAAACATGGATTTTTATCAATTTTGACGATTTTTTTGTTAGTGGGCGTGGCAGTGGGTGGAAATTTTTTGTGAAGCTTTCTTTCCAAAACTACTTTTATTTCTGAAAATTTCATCCAAATTGGTTAAGTGGTTCGGTTTTTATGGACTTTTGTCCGCTCTCCCATACAAGCCGCCCCACTGTGCGGCGCGGCGGCGTTACAACATAACATTATAAGGGTAGTCGTAACCCCTTGAGTGTGTGCAAATTACGTATAAACAAAAAATGTGTTGTAAGGATCTTCTCCAAGAACTTTGACAAGGCAAGATGCTTATCGGTCGACAGATAGTCAGACGGTTCAACGGGTACAGATTTTTTCGTTCTTCACCAATAGCTTCAGACTTAAGGGTTAAGGCATTTAAAAATGGTAATGACGTTTAATTCAACTCAACCAACTTTAACTGAGATCAAACCGAAGTACAATACAAACTGACAGAAAAAGTGAGTACACTTCTCAACTTTAAACTTACATTGTTTCTTAATTCGGACGATTTTTAAAAACATTAATAAAAAACATTAATAACCTGCGATAATAATTGAATAAAGTCCGAAAATGGATATGAAATTAATTAAATTTCGCACATCGAGGTCTTGACTTAAGCACAGCCTTTAGTTGCGTACGATGTACCCGCAAAAGCGACAGGATGTTTGCACTCAGCTGACAAAATGCCACTCGCGATGGCGTGAGTTTAATTAATTGAAATTTTATCCTTAATGGCGGGCTTTAGTGATGTTTATTATGGTGTTTTTCTTCTTCTTCTTCTGCGTTGCTGTCCGTGATGTCAACAAAACAGAAAATGAGGCTGGTGGGCGTTTGTGTGTGGGTGTGGGTGTGGGTGTGGGTGTGTTTCCTTGCAAGGACGCAGAGTTCTTTTTTTTATTAGTTTGAGCTGCCATACCATTTAATGTGTTTCAGAGAGGGAGAGAGATAGATGTGGGGAGACATCTTTTTTTATTTTTATTTTCAGGGTGCTTTGCTTACCCATTGCCGTTGGTCAATATTTCTACGTGAACATTTTATGTGGCGTTGTAACTCTGAGATATGCGCTGCGAAAAAAATGATTAAAGACGTCTTTGTTTTATGTTCCTCTTATTTATTTATTTCTTCCGGTTGATGCAGATTCTTAATTTTATTTATGTCAATGAAATTCCAAACTTGTCCCCTCAAGTATGCCGCCAACGTTCCTCAAACAACAAAAAAATCGGACCGAACTCTGTTCGTTGAAAGTAAAAGTAATGGCTACCGGGGTTAATGGCAAGTTGAAAGCAATGGTGTTGGAGACAATCGATAAGTTCTTCCTTTGGTTTTTCGTGTTGTAGTTGTATCGTAGCCCAAGATGGCGACGGAACTAAAAATGATTAAGGGACACCAAAAACAGCATCCAAGCAAAGCATTTAAACAGATGCCACAAAGGCCCACGTAGGGAAAATTGTGAACAAGGCACTCTTGATTTTTCGTTCGTCCTATTTCACAGATTTTTTTTTGGTACTTTATCGTTTGCTGCCTGTTCGAAAGATAGACAGATAAATGTACATTATATACGAGTACCTATACAGAGATAGAGATTTATTGATTTTTCAGAAAATGGGAGCAAAGTGAAATTGAACTGAACGAGATGATAATGCTGGGATGCGGAAAACTAAGACCGACTACGACTAAAATTCAGAAAGTGTAGCAGGAGTTTTTGGCGCATATGGCATCAAACAGGCGTATAGAATTTCCGTTTTAAAATTGGGGTCACGATATGATTATTAGTCTTTGAGTTTGTTGGATCGATTTTCATTTCAAAGTTTTCTGCAAAAAAAAAAAAAAACCATCAGAAATCATATGAATCAGCCTCTCTCTCTGAATTGACCTTGAAACGTGTGAATTTTAATTTCGGAAATCGGAAACTATTTTAGAGAACGAGGACTATTATAGTTTGGAAATATTCAAACGCATTGTGATAGCTGCAGATGAATTTATGAAGAGATTTCAACCATATCGCCCCGGTCGGTAGAGCGCTTGAATTTGTTTTATGAATTTGAATAAAATTGAATTTGATTGCGTCTAATTGATTCAATTGCAGGCATTTGCTGTCATTGAGAATTTAAATTAAAGATTATTCTGATGGTCAGGCTTTGAGAGCATGTTGTCTAGTCGAATGTGAAAATCCAATTAAAATTGATAGAAAAACGTATTAAGAGACGTATTCCAAGTTTTAATTCAGATTTGATTTGATATAGAATATCACTTGCGTGGGTTTCAAATAGAATCAATATTGAATTGAAATTGGATAAGATGATTTGGAAAAAAATAAAGAACTTCGTGTTAAGAGCCTTAGAATTAAAAAAAAAATTATGTACTGTAAAGGGAAATCGGTGGAAGCAGCTCATCATACATTGGTAAATGAAAAGCTTTTAGTAAAGGAAATAGCAGCGAAGTTCACACTATGTTAACTTTAAAAAATATTTTTTTTCCTGCAAAATGCAATTAAAGAGTACCTTTTCTTACAAATTCATCGAACCATATTATATTAAGTGTTTATTTTTATTCTAAAAGAAATAGCTAGTTATACCTAGGATTGCCAGATTTGTCTTACACCTCGGCGGCGGGACAAATGGCTAAGATAATAAAAAATCCTGGTATTTCAACATATTGCCCGGGACAAAAAAAAAATAAAATGCGTGACTGGGCCGCACGAACTTGCTCCTATGTAATAGACTAGGAATTTTAAAAACAATTGTTATAAAAGAAAACTGTTCATAAGGATAAAATTAATTTTTTAAATTCTTTTAGTAGTAAGAGACAAAAACAGAATGCTATGCTTAAAAAAAAAGTTTTTATATACTTAATTTTTAAAACATTTTTAAGAAAAAAATTTGGTATGCCAACTTTAAGTTTTTATAACTGTACGAATGAAAATTAAATTTCCAAAAAAATACTGAGCCGTTTTTGAAATATCGAATTTTCCAAAGAAAAAATTATTTTTTTTTTCCAAAATTCAAAAAATATAAAAAAAAAATTGGTTCTTTGGATGGGCACCCTTAATAACCATTTTTCGGAAAAAATTTTTCAACCAGTACCAGTATACAGCTTTAACTAATTTTTTTGTATCTTCTTTTTTTCAAATCTGTCGAAAAGTTTTTCAGAAAAAAAATATTTAGAAAATTTCGAAAAAAATTCGTATTGCAGGTAGCGTTAGTTTTGATCTTAAAAAAAAAAAGAAAAAAACGTGTGGGGGAAAAAATTAAAAATGATATCTACCAATTTTGAAGAAAATCGGCCGAGCCGTTTAGGCTGTAGCCGAACAGACAGACAGACAGACAGAATTGCGAGACCCACTTTTTTAGTCTTCGCTATCATCGTTACGTCAACTTAGATCAAAATCTCGAGTTCGATTTTTTTTACGAATGCATAACTTGCCAGTTTGCAATAATAAATTCTTCGTTTAGTTAGGTTTGTATGATTGAATTTTTAAAAGCCATTTCTGAAGATTAGGTCACAATGCAGCGATTGTTCCTTATCACTTAAAGATATTTAGGTACATTTGGCAATAATTTGTGAGTTTGAGCTCCAACCCAGGAGAAAAGTTGCCTCGACGGGACAGATGAATTTATGTCTGAAATCCGGGAAAGGCCGGGACGTCTGGTAACGCTAGTTATACCTCAAGAAAAATATGTCCCTGTTGAATCATTTGAGTCTCTTTGGTAACACTGGTAGTAAAATAATGGTATCTATTACAAAAACACAATTACAAGACCCGGTATTTTCGTTTTCACTATAATCGTAATGTTAAGTCTGCTCAAGAGCTCAATTGCTTACGAATGGAGTGGAATGAAGTTTCCATAAAGTACTTATAAATTCCAGATAAAAATAGAAGCTATCTACTATTAATAATGTTTTAACTTAAAATTGTCTTATAAACAATGGAAGACCGTATAAATTACTCAATACTAAAAAATTGTTACCAACATTCTTGGAGCCATTTTTGCTAAAAGTATTATGTTGTATTTTCTTTCAAATGTCCGTTACTTACATACGCCGACCGTACTGACATAATCGGAAGAACTAAACTTGATGGAGTCTTGTGAGTGTTGAGAAGAAATTTGGTTCAGTGGTTGATGAATTCTAGACCAAGGATACCTCACACGGATATCTTGGACGGAGCATTATTAGATACAGCTAAAATATTAAGTTATAGTAAGAGACTTTTCTACCTGGGTTCCACTATATGCTCACACAGCGTAATACTAACGTTAAAATCAAACTCTTCCAAATAACTCTTTATTTTGGCTAAGAAGGCAATCGAGTAGGAACGTTTTTTTTTTCTAGGATACTTATCAGCTCAGTTCTGATATAATGGTACTAGGCATGGACCCTAACAGCTACTTAAGTTAACGAAGTTTTCGAAACTTTGCTTGTTTTAAATTGCCCAGTGGTAGTTTCGCCTGCCTCAGCTTTGGGAGTTCTTTCCAATTCTTGAATCTGCTTGTCTCCCCTTCTTATTTAATTTTATTTTTGATGACATTTTCAACTATTTCGCGTCTAGTTGCGTCTAGATTTTCTAAGGAGTCTGCCTATTCATTTCATTTCATGAACACTCACGTGACCAAGTACTCAATAAAGTTTTCTATTAGTAAATTAAGGCTAATGCCCCATCATCTGCTAGCAGGTGCTCTCCTCCTTTTCGGTGGGTCCATTGGACTTGTAGAGAAGTCTATGCACTCTATCTCTTTGTCTAATGGACCCGATGATGATGATGTGAGCTGTTTGAGATTTGAGAGATTGGTACGGTTAAAGGTTTGGTAGTGGGAGGTGGGATAGGTTTCTGAAGTTGGCTGCTTCCTAAGATTTCACCTTCAGGGGATTTCTCATCCTACCTGGTGGAAGACTTTTCTTCTGGTTCGAAAGCAGGGCTGAGAGTTGTTTTCCGGAGACTATAAACATTAATTTTTCCAAACTTGTAGTGAAGCTGATGGCAGTTCCTCTTTACCTTCGGCCAAACTTTTCACAACTCCCCAGGTCTGGACGTTTAGTCCCTCATTTTGGACTTTTACCAACGCCAAAGACTTTTTGTCTTCTTGGACCAAACTTCATGGTAAGAACATCGTGATGTTGTGCACTTTCGGGATATCATCCCCCATGAATGTATACAGTTCAATGCCCTTCCAAGTCCTCAATCTGGGTACACACTCTCTTAACCAATCTGCCATTTTAGATCCAGCGCAATCGGCCAATAGTAGATCAGTTCTAAAAAGCAGCCCATTGGACTTCAGTTTATGCTTCCAGCCTAAAGAGACCTCCTCAATATGAACTGTGGATATCCCATCGACAGAACAGCAATTCTGACGCTCAAGGTCGCACTACAAAGAAGAGACTTTGTTGGACGTATTTAACCTTATAGGTACTTACTTAGACCATTAGGTGATGTTGCCGTCGTAGTCCATTCTCAAATTGGTCGTCATTCCGCAACTCGATTATCGTCAAACGATATCGTTTTAACGATAGCGTTGCCTTTTTTTTTTGATTCACGTAAGTCGATAATCGTAAAAACGCTATCGTCAAAACGATAGCGTTTGGGTGATAGCTAAATAGGTATCGTCTTGCATCAATTTTGAATTTTGTAGGTGACTCTAGTTGAGTGATTGAGTTTCCACTGTAAATTGACATTTTGTATTGTTTTCTATTGAATTGACAGATTGACTACAGTTTGAGAGTTTCTGAAATCCATACAAATCTCTAAAACTGTGATCGATTGACGAGACGATAGTAGTCGAGTTACGTGAAGCAAATCATGGACGATATCGTCGACGATCGTTTTGACGATTATCGTTTAGAAAATTATGGAATGCCCCCCTGGACTACCCATTTTTGGAAGCACGTAAGTTATTCGGTCCATTCTGACTTTTTGGGTGGACTCGTGACTTAGACAGTGCTAACTTCCCACCACTATTGTCTTCTTTGGCTTAAGAATAGCGTTTTCCACTTGTCTAAGAGATATTCTCCCTTGACTTGAGGTAGGCGCTGCACCCTTAGTTATGCTTGCTTCTTGCCTGAGAGGTGTTCTCCCTTGACATTCTTGGAGCTTAATGCTATTTAAATGTGAAGAGTTCATTACACATTAAACAGAACTTAGATGATAGTTTCCAAAAAGTCTTATTTTTGGTACTTTGGTACATTTTTGGTACTTTTATTTTTCCCTACTCTTTCAATTAAATTGGTTTACTTTCTCTCTTCCGTACTGTTTCACTAAAATTATACAAAAATTACTTCAGAAATATACTTTTGACCTGTGTAAAGTTAAATAACAATTATGTTAATGACCTCAACATAAATTATGAAACACCCTATTGATTTTTTTTAAGTCAAAATGTTCATATGTTCAACTTTAATGCTCCGGCTCCGGCTTTCCGAAAATTATCTCATCTCCAGTGTCTTAATATTTACTTTGAAAGTATTTTAAAGAAAAAAGGGAGTCTTTTCCTATAAACCTAATTACATATTCCGTTTGATAAAAGCAGCCGACGCGACGTTAAAGTTTTACACATCCCTCTCTATTCTTAAATCAAAGTTTGTAGGAAATGTATTTACATATATATCTATCATATGTCTCTGTTAACATGCTTAAAGATTAATCGGGATTATTAACCCTTAACAAAACCATAACATGCTTAAATATTTGTATGTTTCCCCCAGGAAATAACAAAACAACAAAAATGAAGAAAAAACTTCAAAACCGATAAGTTGAAAGTTTTTGGTTTCATTTCCCTACGCCAATTCTCTACCTCCTCGGTTTTCATGTTTTGCAAAAATAAGGAAATGTGAAAGGAAAAAAATATAGAAAAGCTGAACACATCCAAACCACCATAATTGGCTCTCTCTGATATCTCTACTCTGTGCCACTGCTTGGCATTCTATCTATCCCTGATTGTTATTCTATCTCCGACACACACACACATCCAGGATACACATACACCTATGAAGCCAAAGTTGAGTTAAAAGCTGGGACTATCATCTTACAACCTCATCCCCCCCTCACTTGCTGGAAAACTATTCCACTCCTAAGGCTCTCTGCGGGTATTGTATTTGTAATGCTTGCGAAGAAAGCGAAAGCAACAAAAAGTAAAGAAAAAAAAAAGAAGAACAAGTCGTTATCAGTGTTTCACTTAAACTATTCTGTTGTACACCCCCAACGCTCCAAAGACCCCACCCATGAACCAAAATATATCTTACCTAGAGGGGGCGGCCATGTTGGTTCAGCTAAGCAAGTGAATGTGAATTAAATGAAAGACTAAAATAAAAAAAAACGACACGACTGAGGAAGCAGAAGGAATTGTGAAAATGAATGTGTACTCCAGTGCAATACTAATTTGAGATCTTATATCTTCTTTCCCGAGATATTATTTTCCTTATCTTTCCATACTTCTTGGATTCTTTAGTTCTACATACTTCTGTGGTGGGAATGCGAGAGTTAACTGGAGTTTGCATGAAGGCAAACATTAAACCCAGACCCGATAAACCAAGGAGACTTACTCAGCATATTATTCGGATAATATTATGGGCTCACAGGTTCATGGGATTGTTTATTTTTGTTTTTTTTTTTTTTGAAATGGGGTCGAAGGAGCGATCAGAGTGCGTATAAGCCCTAAGACTGTTGCTATGCCATACAAAATTGGAAAACAAGAGAGCACAAACTGTCTAATAATCCCTGCCTTCAATAACTTGGCCAAGAAAATAAGAACTTATTGCAAGTCAGAGGGTACGAGAAGCATTCTGAATGAACAAATAGGAACACGTACTCCATACACATTGTAATGGTCAAATAAAGGCATTCAGTTTTTGTCCGTAGCATGCCTTAAAATGCAAATGGAAGGATAAAAGCTTATTAAAGATTACTATTATACCCGGTTCCCTCGGGCTTATAAAATGCTTATTTCTTCTAAGTTATTTAATAAAGATGGTTTTTTTTTTTTTTATTATGATTCTATATAATGCTTACATCGATTTTAATTAGGTATATCGGATACAAAGTACGAGTAAAAGGTTCAGAAATATTTTGAAAGCTTCTAGGCACTCACATTTCTGGGAAACTGTTTGCTGATTTAATTTAAATTAATTCGTAAAATGTAAAATCATTTTGAAATATTGAGAGATGCGTTGAAGTAAGGGGTTAACTAAGCCCTAAGATTGTTCTTGGGTAGATAGGTAGATGTGATGGCCACCGATAGTCTAGGCCTGTGACTCAATTAGGGCTGAAGTGAGCCATTTTGATATCATAACCTTTAGATGGGATTAATATGGGAAATTCTGGACAGTCCTACCTAGTCAACCAGTTTGGATTAAGTTAAAAAATAATATGAAAGGATCTACTAGGTTTTGATGTGTCTTATTATCATCCGGAAATTGGTTTACTGACTCACAAGGACCACCAAACTCATCAGATACCATTTACACTGTGCCAAGCTAGGTAGCTTGTTGACTGGTTCTGAAACAGTAGCCAATCCGACCATAAATCATAAACCTACGTCAAAGCTATGGATCTAATGAGTCAAACGGGGGGCACGGCACAGATATAATCGAAGTTCGTCCTAGAGTCATTTCGTCCCGTTGAAGAAAGAGATCAAATCTTTGATCTTCATTTCCGAAAGTTCATCTATATCCTCAAAAAATTTCCTTCCTAATGATATTGTTCTCTAAACTTGTTCAGAGCAGGGCATCTGCCAAGGAAATGGAGGACTGTTTCCTTTCTCATTGGTCACTGCAGCTATAATAGTGAGTGTTGTGAGGAATGCCTAGCTTTGTGGCTCTCCTATATGCCAGTCTCCGATACAGGTCGTGGCTATATCTTGCCTGGGCCTCCATATCAGATCGAGATTTATTATAGGTGGGACAAGTCTTTTAAGGTATTATAGATGTTATTTAAACTTCTCTATCTACGGTTTGATTCGCTAAGAAACATAGAGAGAATTTTTCCCTTCATAACTCCGAGAGGAACGTTGACTTATTTCCGCAAATGAGTTATGAATGGGAGATCCTTGCGTGTCTGTCAGTTCATTCCTATGAAGCCACAATGACCAAGAACCCAGATCAGATTATCATTGAAAATAATATTGAGACTAGCAAGTTCATCCCGACATTGCTGGACCAATTTGGAGGACGATGTACTAGAATTAATGGCTTTAACAGCCACCTGACTGTCTGTGATAATAGTCGTATTCCGGTTCTGGTGTGGATCTTGTTTGAGTACATTGCATGCTTTCCTGCACTGAAAATAAAATCTAGGTACATATGACAAAAATATAGGTAGATCTGATAAAAATGTTGTCAATATACGTCCAACAAAAAGTTTTGTCAAATTGATAAAAAATACAGAATTTTGTTGAGGTAATAAAAAATATTTTGTTGTACCCATAAAACTATTTTGTTGTTTTGTTTTGTCAATATGACAAAATTTCGTAGAATTTACAAAATTAATTTGTCATATTAACAATTCTTCTGTTGTGTTAACAATTTTTTTTTTGTTAATGTTAAACATTTTTACTTGCGTCTTATACTCGTAGGTACTATAAGGCCAGTTATGCATTCGTAAAAAAAATCGAACTCGAGATTTTGATCAAAGTTGACATTACGATGATAGCGAAGACCAAAAAAGTGGGTCTCGCAATTCTGTCTGTCTGTCTGTCTGTCGGTTCGACTACAGCCTAAACCGCTCTGCCGATTTTCTTCAAACTTGGTAGATATGGGTTTTAATTTTTCCCCCCCGGACGTTTTTTTCTATTTTTTTTTTAAGACCAAAAATAACGGTACCTGCCATACGATTTTTTTTCGAAATTTTATAAATATTTTTTTTTCTCAAAAACTGTCCCACAGAATTAAAAAAAAAAAAATTTAAAAATTTCATTTGGTTAAAACTAGCTAATGGTTGAAAAAAATTTTACAAAAAATTGTTATTTTTGGTAGCCCCCCTGAGACCATTTTTTTTGTTTTTGATTTTCTCGAAAACGGTACAGCCGATTTAAATAATTTTTTTTATGCCAAAGCTCCTCCAAAGTTTGAATATTATTACATATTCAAATTTTCAATTTTTCGATATTCAATATTTCGAAAACCCCATGCTCGATTTTTTTCAAACTTGACAAAAAAAAGTTTTTTAATATAATCTTCAAGATTTGAGAAAAAAAATTTGTTTCATCTAAAACTAACGGTACCTTCCATACAAATTTTAAAAAATGGTTTTCGAAAATCGTATTTTTCTCGAAAACGGTTCCGAGAATTTTGCTAATTTTTTTTTTCTTTTGATTAATCTTTACGATCTATAATTTAATAAAAAAAATTTTTAAATCTAGATATTACTGACTGTACCTACCATAGAACGATTTTTTCGAATTTTGAATTTCTCATTATCGACATAACAGATTTTAATGAAATTTTTTATCAAAAAGCTCCAAGAAAGTTTAAAAAACATTGCATTTAAAAACTTAAGAAAAAATATTATTTCAATTTTTAGGAAAAAAAAGTAATTTTTTTTTTTGAAAAATTCGATATCTCAAGAACGGCTTAGTATTTTTTTTTGGAAATCAGACTTTTATTCATACAATAATAAAAGCTTAAGGTTCGCGTACCAAAATTTTTTCTTAAAAATGTTTTAAAAATTTTGTACATAAAAGCTTATTTTTTTAAGGAACCACTACAAAGACTTATAATTTTTGTTCTTGTATAAATTCATATTTGCATAGCATTCTGTTTTTATCTCTTACTACTAAAATAATTTAAAAAATTAATTTTATCCTTATGAACAGTTTTCTCTAATAACATTCGTTTTTAAAATTCCTAGTCGATTACATAGGAGCAAATTCGTGCGACCCAGTCGTGCATTTTTTTTATTATTATCGGATTATCAAAATTTTTTTATTAAATTAACAAAATTGTTTTGTTTAATTAACAAAATTGTTTTGTTAAATTAACAAAACTTTTTTGTTATATTTTGTTAAATTAACAAAATATTTTGTCAATTCAACAAAATATTTTGCCAATTTAACAAAATATTTTGTTAACTTTATAAATTTCTTTTGTTGAATCCACAAGATTAATTTTGTCAAAATAGTTTTTTTGGGATTAAAGTCCACAAAAATTGGCGTTTCGTCCCTACGATCTCACATGCAATCATCTGTGAGGGCGTATGGACAATACGCAATTTTTGTCAAATCAGTTAATCTTACATCGATTTTTTGACAAAAACCAAATGTGAACTATATCATACACAAAAGAAATGTCATGATCAAAAAAATATACGCGCAGAATTTTTTGGTTTCCTTACAAAATAGATCTATCTATCTGATAATATTATTTTATCAATATTACAAAATAATTCAACCCCAAAACAAAATATTTGTCATTTTAACAAAAACGTTTTCATTTTTTGTCAAATTGACAAGAAAAAATTAACAAAAACGTTGTGATATTGACAAACATTCACAAAATAGATTTTTTGTAGATAGAACATACATTTTGTTAACATCACAAAAAAGTTTGTCGATGTGACGAGAATCTCTGTTCTATTTTGTTATATTAACAAAACTTGGTTTGTTAAACTGACAATATTATTTGTAGTGTATATTTTGTTAAAGTGACAAAAAATCATGCTGAATTATAAAAAAATTGTCAAATCAACAAAATCATTCTTTCGTATTGACAAAAATTTAATCAAAATGATAAAATTGTTTTGTTGAAAGTCAACAAAACTCTTTTTAGGAATTTATTTTCAGTGTGATAGCCAGTAGTTCAGCTTGAAAATACAAGCAAAGTCGAGTAGACTAAGATTGTTCTTGGTTTATTAAGGAATGAACCATAATAGTTACCCTATATGTATTTAAATTAAGCTCTTTAAATCTCCTGTTGATGAATTTAAATATATTACAATAAATCAGAAATGAAACTTTGGTAAAAAGCCCAATTCTGGGTTTTATATTTTCTGAAAGTTTAAAAACAAATAAATAAATAACTTTGCTTGAGACTCTCGTGGAGAACCAGGACCTATAAAAAAGTGAGTTTGCCCTGAAAGTCCCAAAGTATCTACAAAATTTGGTATATTGTCAGCTGATCCCACTCTTTCATTTTTACTTGCTATATCAAAGGTATTCTATGACAAGTTATGCTTTCGTAAAAAAATCGTACTTAACATTATGATCACAATTGACTTTACGATGATAGGGAAGTCGAAAAAAGTGGGTCTTGTAATTTTGTCTGTCTATCTGTTTTTTCTACTGCAGACTATACGGCTCGGCCAATTTTCTTTAAACTTGGTATAAAGTATTTTTAATTTTTTCTTTTTTTTTAAGACCAAAAATTTCCAAATTTTATAATTTTTTTTTTACAAAAACTGTTCGGCAGAAAATTCCGTGCTCGATTTTTTTGAAACTTGATAAATAAAAGTTTCTCCACATAATCTACAAGATTTGAGAAAAAAAAATTATTTTACCTAAATACAAATGTTAAAAAATGGTTTTCAAAAATTGTATTTCTCTCGAAAACGGCGCGCGCCTTGAATTTTTATAAAAATTGTTTCTTTCGATTAATTTTTACGATTGATAAAAAAAAAGTTTGAAACAAAAAAAATAAAAAAAAAATATTACTGACTATACTGTTTTTCAAATTTTGAATTTCTAATTATCGGCATAAAGGATTTTATTTTATATTGATATTTTTTATAGAGAAGCTTCTAAGCAGTTTGAAACGCATTGCATTTCAAAACTTAAAACAAAAACTTTGAATTTGTAAAAAAAATCATTTTTTTTTGAAAATTGCGATATCTCAAAAAAGGGTTAGTATTTACAATAATAAAAACTTTAAGTTGTCATACCAAATTTTTTTCTCAAAAATGTTTTAAAATTTTTTTCTATAAAAGCTTATTTTTTTAAGAAACCACTACCACGACTTCATATTAGCTTGAATCACATCCGGCTTCCTATTCTTAGCTTAAAAGGCTAAATTAACTTCTTAAAAAATCCGTAGCATTTTTTTTTCAAAAATACGTTTATATGAAATTATTGAAACATTTTTAAGAAAAAAATGTTGGTATGCTTGTTTTATGTTTTTATTACTGTGCAAAGGAAAATTGAATGTATTGAATGTCCAAAAATATCAATGAACCCTTTTTGAAATAACGAATTTTAAAAAACAATTTTTTGTTTTTACTGATTATGAGAACTTATGTGTGCCCTTAAGTGGGATCACGGTCATTTTTTTAATTTTTTCTTTATTTGTGACGTTTCGGATGTAATTGTTTTGAATTTTAAAAATTCAAATAATAAAACTTCATTTTGTTTGATATAAATTTTCAAATGATTTTAAAAACGAAAAAGACATAAGAATACATACTAAAAAACTTTTGAAGCACCTTCTACAGATTTTTTTTGAAAACCACTGATATAAAAAAAAAACAAATAAACAAATAAAAAATATTTTTATTTATTAAAGTTGTCTGAAGAAGGGTGTAATCACATCCCAAACGTCACAAATAGAGAACAAATTTACTTTGAGTCCACTTAAGGACAAACATAATTTTATAAAAACAAAAGATCACGAAGAAAGGGAACATCGATTATGAGAACGTCAAGGAAATGGTTCTATTAGAGGAACTGTGAATAATGTCTTAATAAAAAGTTTTCTTTTATTGAATGATAGAGTCAGTTTTTTACAAAAATTCAGAAAAATGAGATTTTTGAAAACATCTTCCGCATGGCAGTGGCAGGTACTATTATTTTTCACTAAGCATAAAAATAAAAAAACAAAAAGAGAAAAGAACCTTACGGAGGAATAATCAAAAACACTATCTATCAAGTTCAAAGAAGATCTATTTGTAGTCTTGCATGTAGTCGAGTCAAATTCCTCTACGAAAACAAAAAAAATAAAAATCCATAGCATCAAAAAAAGTCAAATGAATATATGTATGTACATAACTTTAAATATCAAAATGACGACCAAATTTAAATCTACTTACAATTTACGCAAATGTGAATATGAGTTCAATTACTTTATATTACTAGACCAAGTCCAACGTACCTTCCTGCAAAGAAATAAATATTTATAATCATTATAACATCTGGAACAAAAAATTTTTGTTTAACTGTGCAAGTGGTAGTTTAAATAATATTGAAAACAAAGTCTTAAATGGAGGCTTTCAGTTTATGAATCAAAATTACGAGTAGTATTGATTCTTGATTTGAATCAAAGCTCAATAGAGACAAAGAATCTTCTTTCTTTTCTATTGGAAAAACGTAAATAGTAACTTTATAGGCATTTATAAATCAATAGGTGGATTTTTCTTCCCCTGTGCAGGGACGGGTTAGAATATTCCTGCAGCGCCTCCCCGCTTGTCGTATAAGGCGACTAAAGGAGTAAATACATCTAGGCCACAAACAGCAAGGTGAACCTAGCGACACGTAACACCTATAAACTTTCCCAAAAGTGTGCATGCCAGTCCCTGGGTTGGCACGACTGGAGATCACCGGTGCCGTAAAAGAGAGATCAAATACAAAACTGGAGCATGCACACGTCGATACTTACAACGGATTTTGTGGATTCAAGCATTATGGAAGTACTCGTCCAAAATGACACTACCCCGCCAGGCACTACCGTTGTTACACATGGTACTGATCCTGGACCGAGCAGCAATGCTCGGGTCAGAGCTAGACGGATTCCGGGGGCTAGCAAAGTAATGCCGCAGATTATACAAAATCTGAGAGTTGCGAGTTGGAACGTTGGCAGTATGACAGGTCGAAGCTTCGAGCTGGAAGAGATGATGAAAAGAAGGCGAGTGGATATCTTATGTGTTCAAGAAACAAAATGGCGAAACACGGGAAACAGGGCCCGTTTCTTGGATACGAGGACAAAAAACTATAAGATGTTCTACTATGGAACGGAAAAGGGTAAAAACGGAATCGGAATCATCCTTGCAAAACATCTATTAGGCAGCGTATTGACCATTTCGAAATCCAGCGACCGTTTGATGTCCCTTAAATAGGTGATTAAAGGAAAGTTGTGGAATATTGTCACTGCATATGCTCCCCAAATTGGATGTGAGCAGGTACAAAAAGATGCATTTTGGCTAGACTTTCACAATCTACTTAAGGACATCCCAAAGGAAGAGTTTTTGTTCGTGGGCGGAGATTTGAACGGACATGTCGGGAAGACAAACGAAGACTATGAAGATTGCCATGGAGGCCTCGGATACGGCACCAGGAACCCTCCTGGTGAAGACATCCTGAGCATGTGCAAAACATACGGTCTTATCGTGCTAAATACCATGTTCGTCAAACAAAGCCGACACCTGGTCACTTACAGCAGTGGTGGAAATGAAACCCAGATTGATTACCATTTGGTATCTAGTTTCATGAAACCCCGGGTAAAAAATTTTTTATGGAGACAGTGAACGACAACAAACATACAAAAACTTTTGGGAAGATCAAATGGTATAATCTGGATAAGGAAAAAGGCGAAGCTTTTATTTCGAATATGCAAAACTCTCTGTATAACAACACCGATATAGTTCGAAATGAAGAGAGTACAGCACAAAGTATGTGGGATCTCCTACAGAGAACTTGCAAAGAAAAAGCCAAAACACTGTTAGGGGTTTCAAAAGGACACAACCAACAAGGCAAAGAAACATGGTGGTGGAATGATGAAGCTAAATCAGTTATAAGTAAAAAGAAAATGGCTTTCAAGGCTTGGTCGAAGTGCCCCTCTAATAATACAGAGCAAAAGTCACGCCTCGAAGTGGAATATAGAAACTGCAAGAAAGAAGCGAAGAAGAAGTGCGCCCAAATTCAAGCAAAGAATACAGAAAACCTGTATCGGGAGCTGGATGAAATTTCTACCCCGACAGCTGGTGCTATTCAAGAGCTACGGCAAAACACGAATAAGGGCGGAACTATCTTTAAAATAGCCGCTCAAAGAAGAAGAAATGCCCAGGAGATTTGTTCGCCAAAGTTCATTAACAATGCTCAAGGCCAACTACTTGTGGAAGACAACGAAATTCTTCACAGGTGGCGACAGTATTGTGACGGACTTCTAAACGAACAATTTCCAAGGCTATACTTTCCAATAGCTTCACCTAACTTAAGCGAAGTATCCGACGTCACAGTCGAAGAAGTTAGTGAGGCGGTAAAATACTCCAAAAAGGGAAAAGCTGTTGGCCCAGACGAAATAACCTCAGAGTTTTGGAAAAAGATGGGAGACATCGGGTTTAGATGGCTCATGATTCTTGTCTCCAAACTTATACGAGGTGATCGCATGCCTAATCAATGGAGGGAAAGTTACCTTCTTCCAATTTATAAAGGAAAGGGTGATACTCGAAGCTGTGATAATTACCGTTCGATTAAGCTGATGTCACACACCATGAAGATCGTTGAGCGAGTCTTGGGTAGCCGACTGCGAAAAATAATTAGGCTATCTGATGACCAGTGCGGGTTTGTCGGGGGTAAGTCAACCACGGATGCAATCCAGAGTATAAGAATAATTGTGGAAAAACATCGGGATTCTTTGGAGGATTCGCATGTCGTATTGGTTGATTTTGAAAAAGCATTCGATCGGCAACCACGAGATCTAATATGGGTGGCCCTCAGGCAACGAGGAGTTCCAGAAACCTATGTGCGGATAATTATGGACATGTATGATGGAGCAGTTACTAAAGTAAGATGCGCAGCTGGAGTCACCGAAGAATTCGAAATCACAGTAGGTGTACACCAGGGAAGTGTCTTGAGTCCCCTGCTCTTTATTACAGTTCTTGATTACCTGCTTGAAGGCAAAGTGACGGATCCAAAAGTACATCAGTTATTCTTTGCTGACGATGGAGCCATCATAAGTGAAGACCCGATATCCCTACAACGAGCCCTTGACGTATGGGTGGATGTTCTAGAAGGAAGTGGGTACCGCATAAGCGCGAAAAAGACAGAATACCTATGCTGCCCATTTTCTGATCCACACAGGCCTATTCCAGACATTTATTTGAATGGAGTAGTGCTTCCCAAGTGTGAAAAGTTTAAATATCTGGGGTCTATGATAAATAACGAAGCTACTTGTGATGACGATATTAATCATCGCGTAAGCGTAGGGTGGATGAAGTGGCGGGAAAATTCTGCTATCTTCTGTGACCGAAAAATGCCCCCTAAGCTGAAAGGAAAGCTCTACACTTCAGTTGTGCGTCCAGCACTCACATACGGTTCACAATGTTGGACAATGTACAAAAAGTATGAGAGTAAGCTAACGGCAGCTGAGATGAAGATGCTTCGTATGACAGCAGGAGTTACAAAGCTTGATCAAATTAGAAGTACGAAGATCCGAGGAAGCCTTCATGTTAAGAATACCATTTCCCAAAAAATTGAACACGACCGACTCAGTTGGTATTGCCATGTTCAAAGGAGAGATCCTGAGGACCCCGTCAAAAAGGCAATATCATACAACGTTCCAATTCGGAATAAAAAGAAAGGTAGGCCTAAACACTCCTGGTACAAACAAATGCAAAAACACCAGCATTCAGTTGGCCTCAGAAATGGAACAATACGAAACCGGGAGGCTTGCCGCCGATTTCTGAGGTCAACCCGGCGAACCACACAGGCGGATCACTAGTGTGAAGCAGATACGTGGGAGAGTTATGATCCCCTCCACATCGAGATCATAACAGCGCCGAAGAAAAGGAAGAAGAAGAAGAAGGTGGATTTTTCTTCTTAAATCAAAAACTTAAGTTAAACTTTTGGCCGAGACATATCTTGTCTGACTGAATCAACTAATCTGAAATAAAATAAAATGCACGACTGGGTCGCACGAACTTGCTCCTATGTAATAGACTAGGAATTTTAAAAACGAATGTTATTAAAGAAAAATGTTCATAAGGTAAAATTAATTTTTTTAAATTCTTTTAGTAGTAAGAGATAAAAACAGAATGCTATGCAAATATGAATTTATTCAAGAACAAAAATTATAAGTCGTTGTAGTGGTTCCTTAAAAGAATAAGCTTTTATGTACAAAATTTTTAAAACATTTTTAAGAAAAAATTTTTGTACGCCAACCTTAAGCTTTTATTATTGTACGAATAAAAGTCTAATTTCCAAAAAAATATACTAAGCCGTTCTTGAGATATCGAATTTTCCAAAAAAAAAATGACTTTTTTTTTCTAAAAATTGAAAAAATATTTTTTCTTAAGTTTTTGAATGCAATGTTTTTTAAACTTTTTTGGAGCTTTTTTATAAAAAATTTCATTAATATCCGTTATGTCGATAATGAGAAATTCAAAATTCGAAAAAATCGTTCTATGGTAGGTACAGTCAGTAATATCTAGATTTAAATTTTTTTTAAATTAAATTATAGATCGTAAAGATTAATCAAAAGAAAAAAATTTTTAGCAAAATTCTCGGAACCATTTTCGAGAAAAATACGATTTTCGGAAACCATTTTTTAAAATTTGTATGGAAGGTACTGTTAGTTTTAGATGAAACAAAATTTTTTTTCTCAAATCTTGTAGATTATGTAAAGAAACTTTTTTTTGTCAAGTTTGAAAAAAATCGAGCATGGGCTTTTCGAAATATTGAGTTTCCAAAAAAAAATTTTGATTTTTTTTTCAAAAATCCAAAAAACTAAAAATTGAAAATTTGAATATGCAATAATATTCAAACTTTGGAGGAGCTTTGGCATAAAAAAAATTATTTAAATCGGCTGTACCATTTTCGAGAAAATCAAAAACAAAAAAAATAGACCCAGGGGGGCTACCAAAAATAACAATTTTTTGTAAAATTTTTTTCAACCATTAGCTAGTTTTAACCAAATTAAATTTTTCAAATTTTTTTTTTTAAATTCTGTGGGACAGTTTTTGAGAAAAAAAAATATTTATAAAATTTCGAAAAAAATCGTATGGCAGGTACCGTTATTTTTGGTCTTTAAAAAAAAAAACAAAAAAAAACGTCCGGGGGGAAAAAATTAAAACACATATCTACCAAGTTTGAAGAAAATCGGCCGAGCCGTTTAGGCTGTAATCGAACCGACAGACAGACAGACAGACAGAATTGCGAGACCCACTTTTTTGGTCTTCGCTATCATCGTAATGTCAACTTTGATCAAAATCTCGAGTTCGATTTTTTTTACGAATGCATAACTTGCCTTATAGTACCTATAAGTCGCAAGTAAAAATGTTTGTAACAGTTAAATCTTTGAGTTCATTATAAAATTAAGTCAGTTATTATATTTTATTTTATTGTGTACACTTGCTCCCGGCAGCTTACAATCTCAGCTTCGCTTTTAAAGCATCTTAATATATGATTCAAAAATAAATAAAAACTAAAAGAATAACCCCATCAATATACAGAGCATGAAAATATCTTAAAGACACATAGGTACATAAGGAGCACAAGTTTTAAATAACCTTAAAGATAAATATAATCAGCCCAATTCTGAATGACAATTCCCGGGGAATTTTTTCTCTTTTCTCTACTCCCTTATTCTAAACAAAAAATTGCGGGAATTTTTTTCCTTTTCCCCTTTCCTCCTATTCCAAATTAAGTTCGAATATGGGAAAAAATATTGCGGGAAAAAAGTATGCATTCTAAATATCAAAAAAGGGGAGAATTTTAATTCATTTAGCGCGAGTTTGTTTCCGACACATTTGCTGGAGAGTTGGTTGCCAAAATGTAAGTTTTTTTCTTTTTGCAATTAAAATAACTTAAAATCTAAATTATTTTTGAGGTCAAAAACAACAAGCAAGTGCCAATTGCAAATGCTTTTAAATTTGATGGAAACTCATCCAGACATTGCGTGTGGGTTCCATAAAAGGCCTAAGGAAGAAATTTCACTGTTTTGGCAAACAGCTGAGAATGAATTAAATTCGTGTGGCCCAGCAAAACAATTACATAATGGAAGGAATTAAAATTATTTAGAACAAAAAATAGCAAATTTTAATTTATTGTAAAATATTTTTGAAACCTAAAATACAAATAGTTTAATGAAGTATGACAACAAAAGTATAACTTATTTGTGTACATACAACCATTCGGGCAACTCCAGAGGATTTGAGGAATCCCTTATGGATCTTTGCTTCTTTCAAATTCCTCTTCATGCAGAATTCGTATTGCGATGCTGAACATTTTGTTGCTTGTGTATTTATATATTAATAATTATATTAATATAAAATATTCTCCCGGGGAATTCTGAATAGGAGGATTCTACTCCCGGGAGATCACGTTTCCCGGGGAGTCATTTCCCGGAGAATATTTAGAATTGGGCTGAATAACTTATACTCAGTGGCGTACACAGAGGGGGGCTTAAGGGGCTCAAGCCCACCCCCCCCCCCCCAAGCTAAATTATATACTTTGCTAAGTTTTCATATGTATAATATCGAAGATTATTTTTTTTACTATTTTTTCGTTTAAATTATATATTTGTTTAATTTCAGCTTTAACTTTTTTTTAGCTTGTTTTTATCATTGTAAGGGGTGGTTAAATTTTAAGGGCCGATGTTGAATGTGAAGCACACCTAAAGGTCAAGTTTTTTTCTGCATTTCATTTGACATTTCTCAAATTCAGACTAACTTAATTTGAATGATAATCCAAGAGTGACTGTAGAAAAACAAATGCACACACAGAGAGTGACTGTTTGGTGCAGTTTATAGGCTGGCGGCATCATCAGGCCGTATTTTTATCAAAAATGGGGCCGGTCAGGCAGTTACTGTGAATGGTGTTCGCTATCGTGAGATGATAACGAACTTTCTATGGCCCGAATTGGAAGATATGGATGTGGACGATATGTGTTTTCAACAGGACGGTGCCACTTGCCACACAGCTAACGAAACAATGGCTCTTTTGCGCGACAAATTCAATGGCCGTGTTATCTCACGAGGTGGCGATGTCAATTGGCCGCCAAGATCATGTGATTTGACACCGTTGGAATTCTTTCTTTGAGGTTATTTGAAAGAAAAGGTGTACGTCGATAAGCCAGCAACAATTTAAGAGCTAAAGGATGAGATAATTCGGCACATTAACGGCATAGAACCTCAATTATGCCTCAGCGTCAACGAAAATTTGGACCATCGGATGGAGGTGTGCCGCCGAGGTCGCGGCAGCCTTTTGGCCGATATTTTGTTTCATACATAATTGAACCATACCAATATTATCATAATAAAAAGAAATGACAATAATTTCCTAAATAATTTGTTTTTTATTTAAAATCAACATCGGCCCTTAACCACATTTTTTAAGCCAAATAAACAAAAATGCCATAATATACAATTTGGTTCATGTGTTATGTCACCTGCCTATCTAGGTATACAGAATTTTTTCAAGTTGTTTAAGAGGCCTATACATATACACACGACACTTGCGTGCACACTTTTGTCGGTGCATCTTAATTGCGTGGTTTGTATGGGTGTACACCCATTTCGTTGTGGCAACTCCTCAAACATTTAAGGGGGGGATCAAACCTCTGTGATCCCTCCTGGCTACGGCCTTGGTAGTGACTGTAGATTTAAATCAAAGTTCAATAGATTCTTCTAGCTAACACAAAACTGTGAATCTTATTTGAATTTTCTATTGAGTAAGTAAAGATTGTTATATATGTATGAATAATTGATTAACTGTTTTTAAAAAACTTGGATTTTGTTGTCGCAATTCATTTAAAAAATATATTGAGTGAGATGAGTATATTTTGCAGTTTTTCACTCGTTTGATTGTGTTTCTGTTCAATATAATCAATTTGTACCTTACGATATAACTACTCTTCATCAATAAAATCAATCGAATTAACTTTATTTAAACTATTTACTTTTTGTAGAATATTTTCATATTTCTTCTTTTATTTATTTATTTATTTATTTACATCAATTAGAGATAATTAAATCTACAATTAGACTACAAAAAAAAAAAAAGAGATAAATAGGTATAACATTTAACATCTAACAAAATTACATTAAGTATTTAATACAATAATTGTGTAATCATAATTTGATTAATCAATTTGAAAAGAACAAAATTAAATTATTTTTTAAAATGTATCTGCTTTTATGAAAGTTAAAATCAATATATGTAATTTGAAATGAGATTAGTTTCTCTGACACAACGAGTTATTGGTTCATTACGAGCATAGTTTACTCTGTGTTCCTTTTCTCGGAATAGACAACGTTCTCTTATCTGACGCGACGGAGCATACAAATCAATCAATGATAAAAGCATAGGGCATTTGATATGATGTGACCAAATATCACTAATGAACATTACAGACATCATTTTTCTTCTATTTTCGAGAGATTGAGCTCCAAGAAGTTTACATCTAGTTGAGTACGACGGGATTTCGATGTTTGGATCATTTCTATCCTGTTTGAATAAATATTGTAGTAAGGATTCCAAATCACACAGCAGTATTCTAAGTTAGACCTAACATATGAAGCTGAAGATCGCTGCATCGAAATGTATGTTTTCATTTAGGATAGCAGATCTCGATAAGTATCAAAGATATTGGAATATTTTAAACGCCAAAATGTTGGGCGCAAATTTTCCTAGGGGCGATGTCCGTTACTTTTTTTAAATTGTATCTCGTTATATTTTATTTTAGTGAGTTTTAAAACTTTTAAGACAAAAAAATTTTTAGGAGAGGATATAGACCGCAATAATTTTTTTAGAAATAAAATAAATATGACCCAATGTAGAATATACATTTCTCTAGGGGCGATGTTTCTCCTTTTTTTTATTTTTTTTTTATTAAGCTTATTTAACCATGATTTAACCATAAAATTAACAAAAAAAAGCAAAAAGTTTGGACCCTTATAACTTTGGATTGACTAATCGTAGGTAAAAAATCGATACATGAAAAAATTAGAATTTCCAAACTCTAGGGGCGATGTTTTTTCTTTTTTTTTTATTTTTTTGTCTATTAAAGTTTTTTAAACATGAAAGTTAAAAAAAAAAAAAAAAGTTTAGACCCTTATAACTTTGGATCAACTAACCGTAGGTATAAGAACGGTACATGAAAAAATTAGAATTTCCAAACTCTAGGTGCGATGTTTTTTCTTTTTTTTTATTTTTTTTTGTTTATTAAATTTTTTTAAACATGAAAGTTTAAAAAAAAAAAGTTTAGACCCTTATAACTTTGGATCAACTAACCGTATGTATAAGAACGGTACATGAAAAAATTAGAATTTCCAAACTCTAGGTGCGATGTTTTTTCTTTTTTTTTATTTTTTTTGTTTATTAAATTTTTTTAAACATGAAAGTTATAAAAAAAAAAAGTTTAGACCCTTATAACATTGGATCAACTAACAGTATGTATAAGAACGGTACATGAAAAAATTAGAATTTCCAAGCTCTAAAGGCGATGTCTTTTCTTTTCTTTTATTTCATGTTCTTGAGTCATTTGTGTTCTAGCAAACTTGGTGCCAGTGCCATACTAGACAACAAATGACTCAAGAACATGAAATAAAATAAAAATAAAAAACATCGCCTTTAGAGTTTGGAAATTCTAATTTTTTCATGTACCGTTCTTATACCTACGGTTAGTTGATCCAAAGTTATAAGGGTCTAAACTTTTTTTTTTTTTTTTTTAACTTTCATGTTTAAAAAACTTTAATAGACAAAAAAATAAAAAAAAGAAAAAACATCGCCCCTAGAGTTTGGAAATTCTAATTTTTTCATGTACCGATTTTTTACCTACGATTAGTCAATCCAAAGTTATAAGGGTCCAAACTTTTTGTTTTTTTTTGTTAATTTCATGGTTAAATCATGGTTAAATAAGCTTAATAAAAAAAAAATAAAAAAAAGGAGAAACATCGCCCCTAGAGAAATGTATATTCTACATTGGGTCATATTTATTTTATTTCTAAAAAAATTATTGCGGTCTACATCCTCTCCTAAAAATTTTTTTGTCTTAAAAGTTTTAAAACTCACTAAAATAAAATATAACGAGATACAATTTAAAAAAAGTAACGGACATCGCCCCTAGGAAAATTTGCGCCCAACATTTTGGCGTTTAAAATATTCCAATATCTTTGATACTTATCGAGATCTGCTATCCTAAATGAAAACATACATTTCGATGCAGCGATCTTCAGCTTCATCCTAACATAGGCATTATAAAGAGATTTAAGGGCAAAAGGGTCCTTGAAGTCTTTGCTATTTCGTTTAATAAACCCTAGCATTGAATAAGATTTAGCTACAATAAATTCTATGTGCTTGGTAAAACTTAGTTTTGAATCAAATATTACACCAAGATCTTTTTTCTCCAAAACTCTTTCAAGAACAAACGTGTCAACTGTGTAATCAAATGTAATTTTTGAAAAATTGCGACAAAAAGAAAAAATTTGGCATTTCTTAACGTTCAAGAGTAATTGGTTAGTAGAACTTCATATTGTAAACATTATATATATATTCAAAAATACATTTAAAACAGAAGTTTCGTGTTTTTATGAATACCCTGAGCAACTAGGAATGTAGGATAGGACTTGAAAGGAGATACCGATGCACTTTGCTTTTGAAAAACTTGGAAAAATTGAGCCGGGTAAAGCATTCCACATTCGTGTAGCTAAGAAAAAAATCTATGAATTAAACAGTACGTCCGAAATTGGGTAAGCTGATGGGTACTCCCAGAAGCGCGTATATTATGGATAAATTGCTTAAGGGGATGGATGCAACTGGCTATTTCCCTAGAACAGTGCTTATACAAATTACGGTAACATAGTGAAAGACAAGAAACATTGCGATGCGACGGTACTCGAGAGATTCAAATATTTCTGTTATACTTTTACCACCTATTATTTTTAAAGCTCTTTTTTGGATTCTACCCAAGAGAATCAAGTTAGTCATTGGAGCATCTGCCCAAATATGGGAGTTGTACTCGAGCTTTGGATGAATTTAGGCCCAATAGATTACAGCCAGATCAGACTGGGCACAAAATTTCTTGCAACGTCAAAGGAAACCTAAGCAATCAGCAAAACTACAAAAGGTGGTCTATGATACACATACGGAGAACTGAGATCTGTTCGGTTTCCTCAATGCAAGTGTAGCCCTTGGATAGCGGCATGGAGGTGATTTAGGATATAACGACAGAAGGCAGCATTGCGTTTTTGAGCATTAAATTCTACGTGGTTTATGGTTCCCCAGTTGCTAATGCTAACGAGATTCGAATTTAATTAGCTTATCATATTCTGCCGTTCTAGATTCACATGCGAAGAAAAAAGACATATATCTGGAAACGAATATGAGAAGCTGAGGGTACTGTCGTCAATTTAGTGGATTAGAAGTTTCAGAAAAAAGATCATTTATGAACATAAGGAAAAGTTTCGGAGACAAAAAGGAGCCCTGGGGCGCACCAGCATTTATCTTATGAACTTCATTTATTTTATGGAGCATCCAATACAATTTGTATTGAGCGGTGCGAAAGGTAGCTTATAATTCATCGAAGAAGAGATTCATCAATACCAAAAGCTTGATGCCAAACTCTATCATATGCAAAAATTTTACTTTTCTCCAAAAGAATGTAAAGATATGTTCCACTCTTTGGTGAGATATACCATCAGATCACCAGTGGACCTATTACCTCGAAAGATATACTGCAGGTCATTAAAAAAGCTTTCGTTGTTTAAGATATTTTTTGAGGTGATAATTTATCAGCGTTTCTGTGACCCTTAGAAAGAAGTGATTTAAGTGTAATTGGACGTTAGTTAGAGGGTTAAGAAGATTCCCCTTTTTTGAGGACATAGGACATCCTGGTCCACTCGAAAAGAGACCAGTAGAGTAGGATAGATGGAAAAGTTACCGCAATGGTTTTGCCAGCGTTGAAGAACACTTTTTCAGAACAATGGGGCAACACTCTCCGGGCCAGCGCATTTGTGTATACCGAAAGAAGATTTTTCATATAGAATCATTTACGCTTTGAATTACAAGAAGAATCATTCCACCGCGAGCGTAGGAACCGAAGACGAATTAGTATTTCGTACGGTTTTTACAAATGACCAAACATTTTTATTACTTTGGGAAATTTTAGTATTTTTTGACGTAATTTTTGGTCATGCAAAAATTTTCTTCTTCGGATATAAATGTTACAGGTCTTTCTAGTTTGTTTAAACTTATTCCGGTTTTCCCCGGTAGATAATATCGGAAACTTACTTCTCTTACCTTAGTAACCTCTTTACAGCTCGACTCAAACCATGAGTTCTCTTTCGGTTTGATAGAATTTTCCTTATTCGGACCCAGGCAAGACATCGCCACCTGTAGCGGACACTGGCATATAGTAGAGCAGATGCCCTGCTCTGGATAAATTTAGAGCTCAATCATTAGGAAGGGTAGTTTTGATGACATTGACAAACGTTTCAGAACTTTCAATCGGATTGGCTACTGTTTCAGCACCAGTCAACCTAGCTTGACACAGTGTAAATGGTATCTGATGAGTGTCGGATGAGTGTGGTGGATGATTGTGCAAAAGCAAACACACAATAAGAGATATCAAAACCTACTAGATTCTTTCATATTTTTGAACTCAATCCAAACTTGTTAACTCCGTGAGAATGTCCACAATTCCCCATATCAATTCCATTCACGGTTCATACGAGTTATGTTATCAATATCGCGCAGTTCAGCGCTAATTGGGCCACAGGACTAGACTATCAATGGTCGCTATTGCCTACTTTATGCAAAAGCTTCTAGAAAATTTGAATATTGTTACCAATTAAAGTTTCCCAATAAATTTCCCTTGGATTAAAATTTCCATTTCGGTCAATATTTGTATACAAAATTTTCCTTTATTCTGAAATTAGTTCTTAATGTTAATTATGTTTCCCGAATTTAACACCTCCAAATTTCTTCTTGTGGGAGGGTCTAACCAGAACTTCGATACTTAAGGACAACATTAGAAACGAAATTGCTAAAATACATCAGCTGAAGTCTACGAAATTGCTAAAATTGTTATGCAGAATATGTCTAAAAGAACTCGTCCACCAGAGCCTCCCACATGTTCCACACGTTATGTTGAGAACCAAATAATTAATTGATAACATATAAATTATAGAATTGTATTTCATTTAAAAGTTATTGTAAAAAAATATCGACCTGGAACATAAAACACACCCTGTACTTGTATATAAGAGAAAGTACGTGCGTATTAAATTTGATTTTTGTTGATCTAAAAAATAAGACCGAGAAAAGGAGTAGGTAGTATATTTTTTCTTTCATCCAAAGGAATGGAAACTGAAAGTAAGTTAAGAGGGAATTATAAAAAAATTCGGATCTGTTCGATTTCGACAATGCTGATGTGTTTCGGAACATTCGTGATAAACCTACATTTTAAGTCATACATATCACCAATGCTTTCAGCAAACATAAAATGAAAATTGGAGACAAACTCATATGAAGAATGAGAATTCTAGGAAACAATCGTGGGTAAGAATCAATATAGCTTGACTTACTAAACGCAATATTTCATGCAATAAAGACAAGTAAAACTACTTACATCCTGCCATAAACACGCATATTACACACCAAATCCTTACACACATTTACTATTTTTAATAGTCCCCACACGCACAACTCACGCAATAAAATAGTACAATTTCCAGAAGAAAGAAAAAATTCGACTCACCCCTAAAGCTGAATTGAGATTTCCTGCAGGAGATTTGGAAGGTCTTAAATTCTTTTCACACTATCGCTTATCACCCAATTGACCCGTACATAAAACCCTATTCGCACGCAACAAAAATAAAATAAAAACAAAAACCCCCATAATCCGTTCGAACCCTTTAACAAAGTACTAATAAATCTTTTAGAGTAGCAAGCGTTGATAATTACCCAATAAATGCTCACAAAATGCTACTAAAAGGACGTATACTTATTCAAAGGTAGCTACGTAAGGTACACCCTTAGTAACTGCATTTTGTATACAAGAACCTAAGGGATGGGCAAAGCTTAATCCATTTCAATAATTAAATCATGCTAGTTGGGGAACTTATCGCTCTTAGCTATACCTATAGCAGATAAGCCTGCCTGGTGAAACGACCTTTCCTCTTGTAATTTCATTTCTGGAGCTGACTTCAAAAATAGAACTTTTGACAAAACCATCCAGAAAATTCCCAAAAAAAAAAATGTCAACAGTTACGAGTAAACAAGGACCAACAACTTGTTACAAACCTCTAATCCAAGTTACAAATCAGGGTGTGGATGTAGACCCAAAGTAAAATTTGGTTTGGGTGTGCCTTTAACCAAAGGTTGGAGGTACCTATGATGTTGTTATAGTCCAGCCTTTCAGCGATAAAGCTAATTCCAGAGAGTTCTCACAGCAAATGGGCAAAATTTAGGGTAAAGGGAAAATATATGTTTTTGTTGGGCTTTGTGGTGAGTAGTTGTTTGTGCTGCAGCTATGAGTTTGATAACGCTGATGAGTTAGGCTTGAGCTAGAACATACCCCCTCTTATAGAACGATGTCCCTTGCATAAAATGGGATGAAAATGAACAATAAATATTATGTTTGCAAATCGGTTTTGGCAAACACTGCATCCCTCTGATACTTTTGTGAAGCAAGAGGAAACCAAAAACCAGGCTAACAAACACAAACAAGCTATGTGGACGAGGTGTACATCTACAAACACGGTGTACCTTCCCGGCTAAGGAACGCAAATTAGGCGGCTTTATAGTTGAATGACTGAAACTCAGCGAACCATTGTTAAATGCGATTTAATGAGAACCCTTTTGCGGTTGCAGTGACGTGTGTGTTTGTATAATATAAACAGACTTGTCAAAAATTAAATATTCAGCCCATACACACATACTCTGAATCAAAAACTCCGTTGTTTGTGCATGTGTAGTTCTCCGAAATCAATGCCTGTAGATTTGAGTGCCACTAGGTGGCACACCGGCCTTGTGGAAAAGTCAAAAATGACCTAAATGCATATCATTATGGAGTGCTTAAAGCTCACCACAACAGGACATGTTGTTGGTATGACAGCTTGTCAAAACGACAATCTTACGAGTATGATAGCTTGATAGGGTGGATTGGTATAGGTATATCTGTGGTCACAAGCCATAACCGCTTAAGTCGATTTTTCATACTTTTCAGGAGAGCATTTTGAAATTTCAAATGCGCTCTAGAACTAAAATTTTGTATATTTTAAAGATTTTGGTATGCAAATTTGAAGAAAAAGTGTAGTTTTATAAAATATAGAGGGTAAGAAATATCAAATTTGAAATTAAAGTATAGAAATGAACGAAAAATACACATAGGCTGTTATGGCTTATTAAATATTGCCATTCAAAAAAGCCTAAATCTAAAAAGGCTGTTATTCCATATCACGAGGGAGTATTATAATGTTCGTATATCCACTTAAGTCGTTATTCCTTGTTAAAAAATCAGCGATAAGATTTCGCATGTTGAGTTAGGTTCTTCTTCCTTACCAATGATTGGTGTTATTTTATCGACATAAGCTAGATTTCTTCAGTATCTTTTGTTTGCGTTAGATGTTTTTTTTCATTTTCTTCCAACTACAACTTTATTTATCTTTTATTTGAAAAAAAAAGCAAAATTATCAAAAAAATATATTTTATATTATTAATAAACAACCTAGCTTTAATCTTAACATGTCAATTTATTAATGTAGAAATGTAAATGAAAATAAATAATTTTCGGCTACTATGATACCGTTAATACATTTTTTAAAACAAGAATTTCATTTAAATATCTTCTTCTTTGTCAACGTCTGTTAAATCAGGATGAATATTTGGCTCATCCATATTAGATGCCAGGTTGTCATAGAAGGGATGGAAATCGGGATTAATATACTGTTTTAAATCCATGAGATCTTTCTTTTTCTCTTGGGAGATTTTTGGTAATTCTGTTACGTGCGATAAATCGTTAATTTTTAAAACAGCTCCTCTTTTTCCCACTTTAATAGTTTTAAAATTCTCATATGTGTCTAATGAATGTTTGTATAATACTTGGTCACTGTTTTTTGTATAACGAAACCAGCGAACTTCGTTCCAAGTAAATTTGACACAATCTTCATTAAAACGTTTCCATGCAAATTTTGTTTTTGAAAAATTGGAAAAGTCATAAAAATCATCGTTCTTCATTTCAACGGCCTCAATCTTAGCTCCTACAGTGTTAACAAATTGGTACCAATCTCTTGGTATTTCAATTCGTACATTTGTATTTTTTTTCATTCGTTCAATAAGAGCGTGATCACTGTCACATTCCATGTGTGTATGTCCTGGTTCGAGAAATTTATGATCAATGTACTCAATATTTTTGGCAGTCGAAACAAATGTAATGAACATTGCAGCAACAAAGGAGTTTTTATTCTGCCCAGAACATGAATCGCTGTAGAACGTCACGCTTTTTGTTTCCTCTGGTAAAGTTTTCAGTAGCTTATAAACGCACGATGAAATTTCATTTCCACCGCGCCGGGCCATAGCTTCGTGCCACATAAAGCATTTCGCGTAGTTTGACTCCAAATCGTGAACAGTTAAATTGAAAGTCCAGAGCTGTCGTTTATAAAAGCTGATCGAGTTTCTTAGGAATGGCGTTGGCAAGCATTGTTGCAAATCAAATGCGAAAGTTTTCATATAATTCGATGTTTTAGCATCGACTTTATCTTTTCGTTTGGCTTCATTATGCCATTTCAGCCTTATCTAAATGTATTTTTTTCATTTCAATCAATGATTTTTTTTCTTCATCAGTTTCTGCCACCTTGATTTTTGAAACGAATGTGTCACAAGTAGAACAAGTATCCAGTTTTGGAGCTTTGAATTCAGGGCCCATAGTTTTGAAAATTTGTGTGTAGGTATTTCGAAAGGCTTACAGGATTTGAAGATTCTGACGCATAGAGCCGGTGCATTAAGGAAATATTTAGACTCGCTGGCAAATACTTTTTGCTTGTATCTCTTCGACTGTAATGGCTCTCATATGCCGGAAATTTTGATATGTGTTTCTTTACTTTATCTTCTTCCATAAGGTCAATCTTATTCGCAGGAGTACATTTTCCTCTCATGTTTTTAAATGGTGTCGAGGGACAGCCAATTTTTTTTGGATGACTGTTTTTATGAAGCTGTCAGTTTCATTAAAGCACTGTTGAAAATGTTTTTTGCATACATTCAGAACGATTCCGTCAACTTCAAGCGAATATTTCATAGTATGTTCACGTTTGCGCTTCCTATTAGTTGAATTAAACAATGTGTTACATTTCTTATCTTCTATACCTATTAAAGAAGCAATGTACAGAATTCTTTGGTCATAGCTTCCTAAGGACCAGTAATGGTTGAACAGCAACTCAATTTTTTCAATTCCAACCATCTCGTTACATTTGTTTCTACAAGCTTCAAACGGCTTGTAAGCTCTAGCCTTGATAGTCTTACCGCTAACCGATTGATAAGATTTACCACTATTTCTAAGTTTAGAACGAAGCTTTTTCATATTCTGGGGCTTTGGTGTGGCAAGTGCAGCCTCTATTTGAGCTCCCATGTTAACTATCTCCTCAAGATTCTCAGAAGAAGAATTAGACTGGCTATATAAATAATCTGGATCTTTTTCCGAATCATCAGAGTCCATTCATGCGGGTTTATCACTTAAAATATTCTCAAAATCGTCATCATTTTCAGTAATTTCAGTAACCTGCTGTACAGCTAAAGAAAAATATATTTATAATATAATATATTTGTAAAGACCTCATAATAGTCATATTGTAAAATTTAAATTTACTATAAAACTTTTCTTACTTTTAAGTAACTCAATGTCAATATTGTGCCCATTCATTGATGACTGTGTTTCGTGTATTACACTTGGCTCAAAAGTTGGAAAATGTTCGTCGATTGATTTATTTTTATTATTTAAATCGACTCTATCATGAACTTCCGTTTCGTGGGTTTTTCCTACGTTTTAAAAGATTATGTATATTAATTGTGATAACGCATGTTAACGGTTTTTTTACCTTGCTTATCATCTTCACCCTGAAACGTTCCGTTTTCAAAACCCCGAACGTTTTCTAATAAAAAAAAATAGTTTTATAATTATAAGGTTGTCTACAGAAAGGTGATCGTAAGGTTACACATAACATCACGGTTGATGAAAAATCAATCAAAAATTTTGTGGTAAACTTCTACAAAAGCATTGATCGGTCAAGTTTTTAAGGTTTTATTGGCTATGGATATAAGTAGATTTTCTAATTGAGGAAAGTGGCATGATCACTTTTGTTTGTTTTTTGCGAATACTAGAATACTAGTGAATTCTATAGATTGTAAAAAAAGATTAAGATACAAATATCGGCTTGTTTCGATGAAAATTCAACCTTAAAAGGCACTTTTGGAAGAAAGGCTTTCATTTTGCCTTCGTTCATACAAAAGGCTTATATGCTAAAGGTATATTTTTTTTATTAAAATGTCCTACATCTTTGCTGCTAGAAAAACACTTGAATGAAGAGCTTTTCGCGTTTCAAAAAGTTATATTTACTTGGTCTTGGATCAAAAGATGACATTTCCAAAGTATTTTTTTTAAATATTTGCTCTATTCCAAAATCTTGAAAAACTAAAAAAACTAAAAAATTTATTCACTAAGCAAAAAACAATAAATGGAGGAATCAAAGCTTCTGTAGCCAGTTAACCTAGTACACCGCACTGTAAACGAAATTTTCAATAATCAAGACTTCTTTTCGATAAGACAAATTGTTAAGTAAATATATTTTTCTAATTTCGGAGAAATACACTTAAAAACAGCTGCACAAAACTATATTGTTCAATAAATAATAAAACAAACGTTCATACCTTTGGCCTTGGCACGTTCCGCCAGCATCTTAGCCAATTTTACCATATTTAATCCTCTAACAGACATTTTAAATGCACAATCTTTATTATTTAATTATTATCACTTTTAAAATCTCACTTCACATGCGACTGTTCACAACCGCTTAAATCAACTTATGAATCAATTTTTCCCGAAATATCAAATACATACGTTTTGGAAAAGAAACCAAAGTCTACTTAGATTTCAAAATATTTAATCTCAAATATGGAATAACCGCTTAACTGGATATATGATTTTAGAAAAATTATAACTTCGTTTGGAAAAAGAACTTAAGTGGAGAAAAGTTTATTCAAAACCAAAACTGTGGTTTGGAATAACAGCCTAACTCAAGTTAAGAAATTTTAATATTTTCTCTATAATTAGGAATAACCGCCTAAGTAGACTTTGGAAAAATTTTAAATGACAGTTTAAAATAATTCTTGGGCAAAAATTTGTTTAATTCGACTTAAGCTTTTATTCCAAATTTCATTTTTTTCCATAATGAACAATGATTTAAGCCTAACTCAAGAAAGGTCAGTATGAAAAATCACACAATAGTAAACTAAAAGATTTAACTTAAGTTATGAAACCAACGTTAAAAAAAAATAAATTCGTCCGAGTTAAGTTGGTTTTCCAAATCATTATTTTAAAAAACTGACTTAGGCTATTAGGTTTTTTGGCTATAACTTCCGTTCTAAGAAAGATACAGTCCTAAAAAATTGAGTGGAGCTAGAAATCGATATTTCGAACAGGAATATCATAAAAAGTCAATTTCGACCTAATTCGACTTAAGCGGTTATGGCTTGTGACCACTGATATATCCTTCGGACAATCCAGGTGTAATAATTAGTAGGCAGTTGTTGCTATGATGGGCTTATTTAATTTACGCCTCTGCAAATAAACTGTTGTTATCGTTTACGAGTAACATGTGTGTTTGTTTTGTCACTATTATTATCATGACTCAATGAGGCAAACTGGCATGGCGACGCCATGGTTTATTTTTTTGTTTTCATAGAAGAATTATGTTAGGGTTGAGTGTGTTACGAAAAACATACTGTAGATACGCAGGCAAGCTGATGATTCCACTTGAAAAATGTTAACCAATTCTTTTCGGGACTAAGGCTGATTTGAATAAATACAACAATATGCCGATGATGAATAAGCGTCTAGCGTCTTTACAAATTGGGGCTATGAGAATAGCCCCGAATTTAATCAAATTTGTCAAGGACGTTAAGTAGATACATTAGACTCTGCCAAATGAATAGTCGAATATTTTCTTATTTTTATAATATGCTAGCACTAAAGTTAGTGCCTCATATTACCATTAACATGATTAATAGACTGCAAACTTTGAGGGAATAGGATATGATTTAAAAAAAGGTATCAATGCGCCTTAGTTAAAAAGTTCTGAATTTAAAAAGTGGAGGGATAAAGAGACATAGGCAAGGCAAAACACATTCGTGTTGTACGGCTGAAGAAGGAATCTCTGTGCTCGAAAGTACGGGGTTCAAGGATAAACTGAAGATGACCTGTTCTTTGGATTCTATACAAGAGATACCTGCCCAAATATGGGAATTGAACTCGAGCTTTGGACAAATAAAGGCCTTATAGATTACACCCTGATCAAAAGGGCTGAAATATTATTTCTTGCAACTACGTGTCTATGTGCTCATTCTACAAAAAGGTGGTCTGTAATGCACATACCGAGAACTGGAATTAAGAGTTCTAATAGCACTAAAAAGTGGCCATCTGGTGCCCATAGCACATATGCAAAATATTTTTTAAATCGGTTGACTATATCTGCCTCCAAATTATCTTTAAAGTTTTGACGTTTTCAACTTATTTACCATGATTGATTTTTTTATTTTTCAAATTTTTCAAATTTTTAAATGAGGTGGCTTTGACTTTCTGTTGGGCTCATTTCGTTATTTGAACTTTATTTAAAACAAAATCAAAGTAGGCCGTTACCCAAACTTAAAAAAACACAGTAACATGGCATTCATCTAAAAGGTTCTTCATCTTAAGTGTGGTCGCAAAATTGAAGCTAAGTTTATATTATAGTTGTGATTGTGATTGCTTTTAAAATTTCTTTGAATTAAATCTGTCGTAATGGAACGTACTAGAAAGGCTTTCAAATGTCCTATATTTGGCAATACTTGTGATTTTAAGACTAATGTACTCCCCACTTATGAAGAGGTAATGAAATGTTATGAATGCAACAGGCACAATTTTAAAATTAGTAAAAAGGAACCAACTTTTAAGGAAATAAGTGATATAATGTGTAAAAAAATCGAATTTGTTTGGAAACAGGCATCACTACCGGTTATTTCGACTACGAGATCATTACAAATGATAAAATTATATCATGGTAAGAAGTGTAAACAACTTCTTAAGTTCCATCCAATATTCCAAAAAAGAAGCTAGAGGAATTTGTTTCTGCTAGCAAAATTTTATTTGAAATTTCATCTTGTAAATGCTCTGATTTTTTGAAATGCAACTGTCCAAAAGAGAGAAAGGTACCACTGAATGAAAGAAGTTTTCTGAATGATCAAAGAACGACAAGGAAAATGATAATTGGGAACACAGGTGTACTCGCTACAAAAACTAGTCTGAAAAGAAAAAATGGATAGAGAAATATCAGCAACTTGCCTTGCGAAAACGTCTAAAAGTGTTTCTGCTTCTGTTCTTAACAATAGTCCAACAGAAGCACCATCGGATTCATGTGAAGATTCAGATAGCGAAGATATTTTTACAGTTGACGATTCTAAGGAAAACGAAAAAACAAACAATCCGTAACACTGAATTACTCCGCATTATCTCAAACCTGCTACCGATATGGGGTGTCAGACAGAGCAGCAGCTGCCATTGCTTCTGTAATCTTACAGGAATCTAAATTACCTAAAATAAACTAAGAAGGGAGCGAAAAAAGGCAAGAGAAAGTGTTCAAAATAAACAATCTGTTTCTGAGATCAGTAATTTGTATTTCGACGGTCGAAAGGACAAAACTTTAGTCAACCGGAAAAGAAATGAAAAGTATTACCGCGAACAAGTGATCGAAGAACATATTTCATTAATAAGCGAACCACAGTCAAAATACTTAGGTTAAATTGCTGCAACATCAGGTACTGCTAATTGGTTGAACAAGAGTTGTTCAACTATTTTCTGATAAAAAACATATCATTAGAAAATTTAGTAGCTATTGGATGTGATGGTCCCAATGTCAATGTTGGGAAATTTGGAGACATCATGCGTCTGTTGGAAAAAAGATTAAAAAGTCCATTACAATGGATAGTTTGCATGTTGCATATGAATGAACTGCCATTCCGTCATTTATTTGCCCATATTGATGGGACCAAGAACATTTTCAGGAGTGATTGGAAAGAATCTGGAAAATTGTGAAGAAACGTCTATCGTTAAATTTCAGAGCATTCCAGGATGCCGATAATGGACACGAAGAACCTTAGCTCTGACCAACTTTATTTATTCAGGATCGTTTCAGCGGTTTTGACCGGCAGTTGTCCCGATGACCTACATAGCTGATAAATCATGCTAGGTGGCTCACTAAAGCTAATCGCATTCTTCGTCTGTATATCGGAACAGCAACTTCTACGGAAAGTTTGATATTGTTAGCAACTTACGTCGTGCAGGTGTACGTATGCTCCAACTTAGTTCAATATCAAAAGCCAACCTACCTGCAAAGATGGAGCCAGGCATTTATGGGGTTTAATCTCGAAAATTCGCTATCTTTCCGTGGAATATCAGACTGTTATTGATCCTCTAATCAAACGAAACAGTTTCTTTGTGCATTCAGAAAATTTATTGCTAGCAATGTTAACTGAGCCAAGAAAACATATAAGAGAATTGGCTCTGTGCCGTATTTTAAAAGCTCGCACCGAAAAATCTACTCGGTTAAGAGTTTTTGAAGTCCCAAATATAAAATTGGATGCAAAAGTGTACTATGACCTCAGCGATTGGCAAAAGGATATTTTTGAACCACCTATGTATATTAAAACATATTTCAAACGATGAACTTCAATACGTCATTGCTCAGGAAGAAAGCAACCAAATTGAATTTTTACGGCTACTATTACAAAAGAAGCACGTGAAGGATTTATACAATCTAAGATTGTATCTCGTAAATTGATGGCGAAATTTGACAGTAAAAAAGACTTTTGTGTAAATTGATGTCAATTTAAAATTAAATATTTAAAAAAATCCTTTTAATAAATCCAATGTGATAAAAAAATAATTTTTGTGGCATTTTTAAGTAAAATGAAAATTTATTACTCAATGCTTTTCTTACTAAGAATTGGAGGCAGAAAGAGTTGTCTGATCTCAATAAAATTTTTTGTGTTCATTCACAACATCATTTCGCAACTTTTTACCGCTATTAGAATCGAAAACTATGAAACAAAATTTTGTCATACAAATTTGACCCACCGTATGTTATATACAAAATTTTTAAATCATTTTTAAGAAAAAATTTGGTACGTCAACTTTAGGTTTTTATTACTGTACGAATGAAAATTAAATTTCCAAACAAAATTTGAGCCGTTTTTGAGATATCGAATTTTCCAAAAAAAAAAATTATTATTTTTTTTTTTTAATTCAAAAATACTTTTTTTTTAGTTTTTGAAATGCTATGTTTTTTAAACTTTTTAGAAGCATATCTATAAAAAATATCATTAAAAACCGTTATGTCGATAATGAGTAATTCAAAATTTGAAAAAATGGTTCTATGGTAGGTACAAGCTCTGATATCTTAATTTCAATTTTTTTTACTAAATTAAAGATCGTAAGAATAAATTGAAAGAAAAGTTTTTTTTATCAAAATTCAAGGTATCGCTTTCGAGAAAAATACGGCTTTTAAAAACCATTTTTTAAGATGATTTGTACGGTGGGCACCTTTAGTTTTAGGTAAAATAATTTTTTTTTTCACATCTTGTAGATTATATTGAGAAACTTTCATTTATCAAGTTTTAAAAATAAAATGCACGACTGGGTCACACGAACTTGCTCCTATGTAATAGACTAAGAATTTCAAAAATGAATGTTATTAGAGAAAAACTGTTCATAAGCATAAAAATTAATTTTTTAAACGACTAAAACAACTTTTTTAGTAGTTGGAGGTAAAAATAGAATGCCATGTGATTCAAGCAAATATAGGTTCATTCAAGAACAAAAATTATAAGGGTTGGTGACATTTTCCCCAAGTTATAATCCCCAAAATAAAATCTCCAAATTCAAAATCCCCAAAGAAAAATCCCCAGCAGCAAAATCCCTAAAAAGAGAATCCCCAGGGCAAAAATATATTACAAAAATGTAATCCGAAGAGTAAATATAAAATTCTTTATTATGTAATGTTTGTAATATTTATTAAAGTTAAAATAAATTTTCAATACAAAACAACAAAATAAGGTCATGATCATCCATTTCAACTTTTATTTCAAAAACAAAAAAAAACACTACACTACAAAACTAAGACAGCACTACTCCCCATGAATACGAAAGTTAAACTGAAAAGTGCATGCAATCATGCGTTCATAGTAATTTACTGTTTAGAAACTGTAAATCGTTATCATTTATTAATAAGTTTAGTATCAGAATAAAAGAATTTGATGAGAATTTTTCTGATGAATTTTTCACATGATGTAGATGTACACGGACATTGGGGATTTGGGGATTTGGCAAAAAGATAGTTTCATTTGGGGATTTCGTCCATGTGCATTATGTCTGTGGGGATATTAGCTAGATGGATTTAAATGTTTGGGGATTTAAGGTCGATGGGGATTTATTTTTTTGGGGATTCCGTACGACTCCCAAATTATAAGTCTTTGTAGTGGTTTCTGAAAAAATAAGCTTTTATATACAAAATTTTTAAAACATTTTTAAGAAAAAATTTTGGTACGCCAATTTAAATTTTTTATTATTGTTTGAATAAAAATTAAATTTACAAAAAAATTATTGAGCCGTTTTCGAGATATGAATTTTCTAAAAAACAAAAATTGATTTTTTTTTTTTCAAAATTCAAAAAATATTTTTCTTAAAGTTTTGAAATGCAATGTTTTTTATACATTTTAGAAGCTTCTCTCTCCGAAATTTCATTAAAATCCGTTGGGCTGATAATGAGAAATTCAAAATTTTAAAAAATCGTTGTATGGTAGGTACAGCCAGTAATATCTGGTTTTCAAAATTTTTTTTATTAAATTACAGATATTAAAAAATAATAGAAAGAAAAAAATTCAAGCAAAATTCTCAGAACCGTTTTCGAGAAAAATACGATTTTCGAAATCAATTTTTTAACATTTGTATGGAGGGTACCGTTATTTTTGGGTAAAATGAATTTATTTTTCTAATATCTTGTACATTATTTTTTCAAACTTTTATTTATCAAGCTTTGAAAAAATCAAGCATGGGGTTTTCGAAATATTGTGTTTTCAAAAAAAAAATTTTAAAGTTTTTTGAAAAATCCAAAAAAAATTTTTTGGAAAATTTGAATACACAATAATATTGAAACTGCTAGGAAGCTTTAGCATAAAAAAAATGATCAAAATCGGTTGTACCGTTTTTGAGAAAATCAAAAACAAAAAAAATAGTCCCTAGCGGGGTACCAAAACTACTTAGTTTTTGGAAATTTTTTTTTCAACCATTGCCTAGGTTTAACTAAATTAAATTTGTTGAATTTATTTTTTTTTGAAAATCGTTGGGACAGTTTTTGAGAAAAAAAATATTTATAAAATTTCGAAAAAAAAAATCGTATAGCAGGTACCGTTATTTTTGGTCTTAAAAAATCAAATCAAAAAATATCCGGGGGTAAAAAATTAAAACCCATATCTACCAAGTTTGAGGAAAATCGTCCGAGCCATTTAGCTGTAATCGAACAGACAGACAGACAGAATTGCCAGACCCACTTTTTTCGTCTTCGCTATCATCGTAATGTCAACTTCGATCAAAATCTCGAGTTGGATTTTTTTTACAAATGCATAACTTGCCTTATAGTACCTATAAGTCGCAAGTAAAAATATGCTAAAATTTTTAACCGTGTAGAAGATATTTCTAATATTTCAGGAATACACATATTGAACTTCGTCAATGCCTCAAAATAGCTTGACTGATTAATAGAATACATAGGTTTTATCAGGAAAGAGTGATTACACTCACGGGTAACACAATGGATCTACATTGATCTAAGTGTGACGATAGCAACATCAATTGTCAGCCCAACAACCTAATCTAACCTAACTTCCAGAATGCCAAGAATAAAAGGATAAACAAAAATCTTCCACTGAGACGTATTCTTTTTTGGTTGGGTTTTTTTGAGAAATAAATCTAAAACGTCAGACCCAAAAAGTTATATTTTGGATAAAATTAAAAGAAAGCATCGTAACTCTTTCGTGATTTAATCATTAAAGTGACTCGTTTTGTTGGCATGGACTGAAAATGAAGTAAAAACTCTTAAATAAAAATTCCATACAAAAATATAAAGCTTAAAAGTAGTTATTAAAGTATTGATCTAGAATTTCTTAGGGCTAGAAAATATTAGTTTTTAAAAGAAATATCATCAGCTTTGCCGAGAAAATCGTCTTGAATGTCAGACCTCTAACATCTAATCACATTATTTTTAACTAAAACTTTTTCAAATGAATCTTACAGTTTTATAAACAAATTACTGGTCTTACTAAATTAAGGTGGCGCTACAGTTCAAAGTGGATCAGGACCTGTCCAGACAGCTTGGTGCCTAGCTATTCGTCTCCAGTTTCACTCGCCATTTTGGTAAAGGTACTCTCCGACATGTGGAGCGCCATCTGATTCGCTGTTTTCATCTGGTGGGTCGTGTCTTGGGATTGGATTCGAAGACTTTCAGGGCCGGAGCATTCGGGGCCATTCTCTTAATGTAAACCAGCTATATCAAGTGTTATACTTTATTAAATTTGACTAGGTAGGTTTCGCTATACAGTCCGTAAATTTCGTGGGACGGGATCAAAAATAACCCTGAAAATTTTCATCTTGGAATATACTTAATCGATCTCATCCACTTTTAACAAGATCCATGTCCCTGCACAATATAAAGGAAACACACTCGAAGCCAATGCCATTAAGTAGTACATGGATGGTTCGAGGACGACAAAAGGGACTGTTGATGGAATTTTTGGGCCTAGAACCAAACATTCCATACCAATAGGTAATCCAAATCCCGCCTGCTTTTCCATGCGGAAACTCAATGCCATAGCGGAATGTGTAGGTTGAAATCTCAAAAGGAATAACCGAAACCAAATCATTGCCATTATGTCAGATAGCCAAGCCACACTTAAAGCGCTAAGCTCACACACCATTACGCCTAAGTTGGTGTGGAAATGTGAAGGCAGGCTAAACGAACTTGGCAAGAACAACAATATCTTACTTCATTAAGAACCTGGACATGTAGCTATCCAGGGAAATGAGGAGGAAGACTCCCTAGCAAAAATAAGCGCAAAGACTCCCCTGATGGGGCCAGAACCCTGCTATACTGAATAGGAGAAAACAGGATTAAAAACTAAATCCAAATAGAAGGGGAGGCCAAAGATCCAAAAACCTGGAAAGAACTCCCAAAACTGAGGCAGGGCAAACTATTTCTTGAGAACTATTGCCAAGATCGTTTCAAGAAATGTATTAGCTTAGGTAGTAACAATCTTCTAATAGTAATGGGACTCCTCACGGGTCACTGTAAACTAAGAGGACACTTGAGTATTATTGATCTGGTAAATAGCCCCACATGTAGACTCTGTAAAACTCCTAATGAAACGCCAGAACACATACTAGGAGCATGCGAAGCAAGCACTAATGCATCAAAGATACTGGGATACTACCAAGTAGAAGAGAGTAATTTATCCTCTCAGAACGTACTCCAAATAATCAAACTCATCAAAGGGATAAGCTTCGAAGAAGAGCTGTAGGGTTAGCAACTCATCTAGCTCTGGATAGGAGAGATCTTTAAGTCGCAGTTCAAACCGCTTCTCAATATTCATTCATAAATAAATAAGTGTATCAAAAGATAGTTTCATTGAGATTTTGTGGGTCTCCAAGCACAGGGAAACGCGAAAAAATTAATGTTTGGCATAATTCACTCCACCCCATGCACCGGTTATTTTTTTAACTTTTCTTAACCTAAAAAAAGAACAGTTTAAACTATAACCAATTGAACTTGCTCGTTACTATCGTATCCCACATCAGTTAACAAGTTGAAAAGGCTCCTTACCATAGGCATGATTAAGAATATTGTTCAAGAACCTGCATGGTTTTCATCCTTATATTCACATCCGAGAAAACAACTTACATCTTCAGTGATAAGAGTTCTTCTCGATTAAGATCTGTTGATAGGTATCCGAAGAATTCTTTGATGAGCGACTTTAGTTAATAGGCTTTGCTTTCTTTGCCCTTAAGTTAATTTGAATTTATCGCATACTAATTGGCAATTAACATTGATTGGGACGCTTAATTACTGTTCTTTTGGAGAAAATGGTTAAGGACTATTCAATTGGGATGAAACCTTAAACATGCTCTTTGTTTATGTTTGAGAAATAAAGATCTAAGGCCGGGAGGGCTATCACCAACTTTTTGAAGTAATTTACTGGCAAAAGATAAAGTAAAAGTACCGGAAATTGAAAAGGTTGTGTTCTTAGATGATTTCTCCAGAGAGAGAGAAAAGCGGAGTTCTTAAACGCCAGAGGGTGAAATTAAAGTTTTTGAAAATGTTTAAGAAGTATATATGTATGTATGTATATTGTGTATACATAAATTATATATTTTTTGATTGACAGTTGTTGCAAAGCTTGAATACACTTTAGAAAGTTTATAATTGGGTTATTAAAAACTTTGCTCCAATACGATTATTTACTTAACATTATTATGGAAATAATTTTGTTTTTAATTTGAACGCCAAATTGGAGAAGGTGAATTATTGTACATAGTAAAGTTATAAACTCAAACAAGTGACTCAAGTAGTATTAGCTCAACTGTCTCGGAAAGAGAAAATGTTCCGTAATATGAAATTCATATTTTAGATTGCTTAAAACCACAACTAAGCCAAGTACAAATGCAATGTGATTTGTAACAAAAAATCAAGTTTCTTTAAGAACAAACATTTTTAATCATTGACAAAAAAAATAGTTTTTCTTTATTTAATTTTTTTTTACTTTTGGAGAGACTAAATTAATATAACTTTTTAAAAAATTAATTAATAATGAATTTTCCAAATAAAATTGAAAAATTTTTTTTCTGAAGAACTTGAAAATATTTTTTCGTCTTATAATTTGTGATGTACTTTATTATCAAAGCCTGAAGTTCCGCTCTTCGGTGTCCAGGGCACTAACTAAAGCAGCAAAAGTAAAGTAGATAAGCTTGAGCTTAAAGGTTTTCTTTATTTCTTAATTCAAATTTTCAATATATTTAACATTTATTGCTTATTGTTTTTACATTTTATGTTCGTTTTTAAAATTCAGGGATTTGTTCCTGCTGACTTGATTTTTGTAGTAGATTTATTACTTTGAACAAGTACGGGTTTCAAGTTGAAGTTTCAAGCTACCACGGTTCACGCCAACTATCTACGGCTATTCATTGGCTATCTTCAGCTTTCGCCGACTATCAACTGTTTGCACCGGTCATCAACAGCTTTCGCTGGCTATCAACAGCTTTTGTCGGCTTATGCGAGGCTTAGATATATTTTCAAGGGCTCCTTACCAAAGAATAATTATACCTTCATATTTCTGGAACTGTTTATGTTTCTTCTTTGTTGGATACATTTTTCCGACTCTTCTTGTAGCTCGGATGACCATTACTTATAATAACTTCTGGCGAAACTAAGTGTGAGCTATTTTATCGCAAGTTGAATTTTTATAAGCAAGACTGGCTTCATGTCAGTTGTTTCTGTTTATGGTATCACTATCGAGGTACCATGATCGTTATCATGCTGCTGGCTTCAGTAAAGCAGTGGTACCACTTTAATTAAATTGAACTAGATCTACTTCTTTTTTTTTTTAAATATTTTAAAATCTACTTCCTACTTCGCACCATCATTAAACTACTGAATTCTACTTCTTTTTAAAAATCTCTCTTTCAACTTACTTCAATTTTAAAAAAAAGGCCCAAATCTGCTTCTTTTTCTCTTTTTCACTCTAGGCAGTGGATAGCACCAGAATTCCCAATCAAAAACGAATTTCAACATAATAAAAGTACACAAATGAGTAATTTTAAAAGCTTAGAAACTCACCACACTCATGTAGTGTATACGAATCTTATGAAAATTTCGCTTGCGTGCGTGATGTTTTTATTTTTAAATTAAATTATATTTAATTATATATAATTATAGTATTTTTAATTTTATTCTTTTAATAATTTTTAGTATTTAATAATGTACATCTAAGGAAAATATTTTTTGTATACAACATTATTTTGATCGAAATCAGTAGAGTCGGAAATGAGAAAGAGGAAATTAAAAAAAAAGTTCCATGACAGATACTGTTAATAATTTTTTCTTTGACCAAAATGTAGACCCTATGGTTGGTATGGTCTGCACATAATTTTTACTTGCGACTTATAGATACTATAAGGCAAGTTATGCATTCGTAAAAAAAATCGAACTCGAGATTTTGATCAAAGTTGACATTACGATGATAGCGAAGACCAAAAAAGTGGGTCTCGCAATTCTGTCTGTCTGCCTGTCGGTTCGACTACAGCCTAAATTGCTCGGCCGATTTTCTTCAAACTTGGTAGATATGGGTTTTAATTTTTTCCCCCCGGACGTTTTTTTCTATTTTTTTTAAGACCAAAAATAACGGTATCTGCCATACGATTTTTTTTCGAAATTTTATAAATATTTTTTTTCCCAAAAACTGTCCCACAGATTTTTTTAAAAAAAAATTTGAAAAATTTCATTTGGTTAAAACTAGCTAATGGTTGAAAAAAAATTTACAAAAAATTGTTATTTTTGGTAGCTTCCCTGGGTCCATTTTTTTTTGTTTTTGATTTTCTTGAAAACGGTACAGCCGATTTAAGTTATTTTTTTTATGCCAAAGCTCCTCCAAAGTTTGAATATTATTACATATTCAAATTTTCAATTTTTAATTTTTTGGATTTAAAAAAAAAAACTTCAAAATTTTTTTTTTGGAAACTCAATATTTCGAAAACCACATGCTCGATTTTTTTCAAACTTGGCAAATAAAAGTTTCTTAACACAATCTACAAGATTTGAGAAAAAAAATTTTGTTTTATTCTCGAAAACGGTTCCGAGAATTTTACTAAAATTTTTTTTCTTTTGATTAATCTTTACGATCTATAACTTAATAAAAAAAATTTAAATCTAGATATCACTGATTGTACCTACCATAGAAGGATTTTTCGAATTTTGAATTTCTATTTATCGACATAACGATTTTATTGAAATTTTTTACAAAAAAGCTCCTAAAAAGTTTAAAAAACATTGTATTTAAAAACTTAAGTTAAAATATTTTTTCAATTTTTAGAAAAAAAAGTCAATTTTTTTTTTTGAAAAATTCGATATCTCAAGAACGGCTTGTATTTTTTTTGGAAATTAGACTTTTATTCGTACAATAATAAAAACTTAAGGTGGGCGTACCAAAATTTTTTCTTAAAAATGTTTTAAAAATTTTGTACATAAAAGCTTATTTTTTAAGGAACCACTACAACGACTTATAATTTTTGTTCCTGCATAAATTCATATTTGCATAGCATTCTGTTTTTATCTCTTACTACTAAAAGAATTTAAAACATGCATTATATCCTTATGAACAGTTTTCTCTAATAACATTCGTTTTTAAAATTCCTAGTCTATTACATAGGAGGAAGTTCGTGCGACCCAGTCGTGCATTTTATTTTTATAAAAATCATTAGAGCCGTTTTCGAAATAAATATGCTATGTATTTCATAATGGCTGTCTGGAAGGAACCGAGCTAAAAACAAAACAAACCATTTGAGGTACAGACCTGCAGACAGACGGAATTACTACTTTTTCGCGTTGTAATGTCAAATGATGAAAATCTCGAGTTAAATTTTTCTGAAAGCAAGTAAAAAGCTATTTTAAAACCTCTCGATTTACTTCAATTTTTCCTTCAAATCTACTTCGACTTTTTTTCGGGAAGTGGTAACGCTGCAGTAGAGATCTTTCTGGTCGTGCCATCGGTCATGGGGTCCTTCGTATGAAAGCATGCGGTCGGTTCGATAGGTAGTTCGGGGGGAGGCGGGGTTGAAATGTGAATCGTCTCATATTTTCAGGTATTGATTTGGAATTGAAGGTTTTCAGATCGACTTTCTTTCTCTAATAGTAGTTATAATCTTTATAAAAGAAAATAATTCAACCTATCGTGTTTATTGTATTGCATCCAAAATGAAAGACATCTTGACCTATGTTAGGAGCCAGGTTTCCACGGGGGACATCTTCGGTACACCAGAAGTGGCTATGGCACGCTTGCGGTTGCTCGGCTTCGCCCGTCGCTTGGGGTGGTTCTTGCCACCTCTTGGTGCTCCTCCTGTTCGACTAAGCAAAATCTTATTTATCTCGAAAACGGCTCTAACGATTTTGATAAAAATAAAATGCACGACTGGGTCGCACGAACTTGCTCTTATGTAATAGACTAGGAATTTTAAAAACGAATGTTTTTGAATCTATGCAAAAACAAAAATTATAAGTCGTTGTAGTGGTTTCTTAAAAAAAAAGCTTTTATATACAAAATTTTTAAAAAACTTTTAAGAAAAAATTTTGGTACGCCCATTTAAAGTTTTTATTATTGTTCGAATCAAAATTAAATTTAAAAAAAAAATATTGAGCCGTTTCTGAGATATCGAATTTTTCAAAAAAAAAAAATAGATTTTTTTTCAAAAATTCAAAAAATATTTATTTTAAAGTTTTGAAATGCAATGTTTTAGAAGCTTCTCTATAAAAAATTTCATTAAGAACCGTTATGTGGATAATGAGAAATTCAAAATTCGAAAAAAATGGTTCTATGGTAGGTACAAGCTGTAATATCTTAATTTCAAATTTTTTTTAATAAATTAAAGATCATAAAAATTAATTGAAAGAAAAAAAATTTTATCAAAATTCTAGGGGCCGTTTTCAAGAAAAATACGATTTTTGAAAACCATTTTTTTTTAATTGTGAACATTTGTATGGTGGGTACCTTTATTTTAAGGTAAAATTAAATTTTTTTCCTTACATCTTGTAGATTATATTAAGAAACTTTTATTTATCAAGTTTAAAAAAAAATCTAGCATAGGGTTTTCGAAATATTGAGTTTTGAAAAAAAAAATTTTTAAGTTTTTTTTTTTAAATCCAAAAATTTTTTTTTGAAAATTTGAATACACAATTCTATTTAAATTTTTGAAGAGCCTTCGCGAAAAAAAATGATCGAAATCTGTGGTACCGTTTTTGAGAAAATCAAAAACAATAAAATGGTTCCATAGGGGGTACCCTCAATAACCATTTTTCAGAAAAATTTTTGCAACCATTGCCTAGCTTTAACTAAATGAAATTTTTTTGTGTTTTTATTTTTTAAATCTATGCAGCAGTTTTTGAGAAAAAAAATATATATACAATTTCGAAAAAAAATCGTATGGCAGGTACCGTTATTTTTGGTCTTAAAAAAAAGAAAAAAACGTTTGGGGGGAAAAAATCAAAACCCATATCTATTAAGTTTAAAGAAAATCGGCCGAGCCGTTTAGGCTGTAGTCGAACCGACAGACAGACAGACAAACAGAATTGCGAGACCCACTTTTTTAGCCTTCGCTATCATCGTAATGTCAACTTTGATCAAAATCTCGAGTTCGATTTTTTTTAGGAATGCATAACTTGCCTTATAGTACCTATAAGTCGAAAGTAAAAATTAATTGTGATATTATGGACATGGACTAAATTTTGGTCAAAAAAAAATTGGGCAAAAATGTTATTAACGGTACCTGTCATAGAACCGTTTTTTTGATTTTCGACTTTCTCATTAACGGCTCTAAGGATTTTAACCAAAAATTTTCAGCAGGAGTCCCCTTAAGTTTTAAAAAATATCTATTGTATATAAAAATATTCAAAAAAATATTTGTTGGGTTTTTTTGAAAAAAAAAAAAAAAAAATTTTTTTAAAAATCAATACCTTCAAAACCTATGAACGATTATTTTTTGAAATTATTTCCTAAAATCAATATTATTATAAATACTTAAAATTCGCATCCCACATTTTTTTCTTGAAAAATTTTAAAGAAATTTCTTATAGAAAAAATGTATTTAATAATAAAACGATTTTTTAAAGTTTGTTTGCATAAATTGATACTTTTCTAGAAATCAGACGGCAATTTTATGCATTTAAACAATATTATCTCATTTAATCCATGTTTTGTATTTATAAAATGTATTTTAAATTCCAAAGTACTTTTACATAAGAGCAAGTTCGTGCAGTTCGAACCAGTCGTGCATTTTAATTTTTTAAATTTTACATGTCTCAGATTTTCCCTAGTATCATAAAATCAAGTAGTTTTTCCGCAAACTTTTTTTTGAGTTTTATTTTTATTATTGTTACGTTCATTCAAAAAAAAATAGTAAAATGGTATGTTTTTTACGTATTTTCTGGAGAAAATTGAGCTCCAAGTCAAAAAATTAGCATGTGCAGGGAAAACGGAACACGCTAGAAATTGGATATCTCAAGACCGAGATAGGATATCATATTTGCTTACACGCAATTACAAAAGCTGGTATTTCTTCTAAGAATGAAGTTTCTATCACTAGAACTAACAGCGCAATTACAGTTAACACCAAAATAAGCCATTTCTCTCCTTTTCCCCGATATACCTATGATAAAAGAAATAAGAATTGGAGATAGGCCCTTAATATATACCCAAGAACCACGCCCTAAAATATTATGCACGAATTAAGAGACACCCTGTATAGATATTCAAATTTTGCAAAAATCTTTGTAAGCCCTTGAAGAACGAATTGTGTTCTTATTAGCAAGTTATGCATTCATTAAAAAAATCGAACTCGAGATTTCGATCAAAGTTCACATTACGATTTTCTTTAAACTTTTCGTTTCAACGACATTTTCAACGTTGTTGAAGTCCCCTTTTTTGTAAATTCCTTTAAAAGGACTGATTTCTCAATATCGCCGACCACTTCATGAACTGCTGTCTCAATAGATTTGCCCTTCATCTTTGCATTTTGGGCCTGAGAGAGAACACTATCATTTAGCTTGAGGGGGAATGTGCGTTTCTATCAGCCTTTCTAAGGTTCTTAGTGAAGTGTATTGAGAGCCAGGAGAAAAATGAAACACTCTTGTCAACTGCTAACCAAGTAATGATCGTTCTTTATTTCCAAAGAAAGAGATAACTTAATATACATTGAATGACTTTACTGTTAATACTCGTAGTATACATAAAAGTATGCGAATACATAATTAAATACATAACACCTCCTTTCATAAGTATTTAAATAATTCAAAATAATTCACAGCAATATGAAAGAAAAATACTAAATTTAAATTCAAAATTTTACAATAGACAAATAATTGTATGTATTGCTAAAAATAAAAAAGAAACAATAAGGTTATTTGGGATAACGAATTTGTTTACGAGGTCGAAGCTGCATCGGAGACGGCGACTGGTTATCAGTTGTTATTTCATCTGCATTGTCAGATGTACGTGTAAGTTCATTTGATAAACTACTTGAATTCAATGTTTCACCGTTGCTCATATCAGCCTGGTCCAGATTTATGACTTCTTGTCCCGGTGCACCATCTTCCCTGTCTAAATTTTCGCTGTCCCTCAATGCTTTGGGTTCCTCTAACTGGGCACGTATTTGATCAACATGTCGTTTAATAGGTCTTTTGTTATGAGTTATGATACATTTATAATTACGTGGGCCAAGTTGCTTTTGTACTGTGGCTTTTGTCCAACTAGAATTGTTAGGATCAGTATAGTCGCGAATATAAACGTTTTGATTTACTTTGAATTCAACATTTCGTTTGCCTTTATGATTCGTTGTACACGTATATTGATTATTTTGTATAGTATCTTTAGTAATCGGAGGCTTTAACAAGCTAAATCTAGTTTTCAATTCGCGTCCTAATAAAAGCTTCGCGGGTGTTTCATGGGTAATACTATGCTTAGAATTACGATAATCAAACAGAAAACGACTGATAATATTATCGAATTCATCAGGACGATTATCTTTCAAGCTTGCGTATATAGATTTTTTTAACAATTTTACAAATATTTCGGCCTGACCGTTGGTAGCAGGATGCCCTGGTGCCGTAAGAACGTGTTTAATCATGTTACAATTCAAAAAACTTTTGAATTCATCTGAAGTAAATTGTGCGCCATTATCCGTAACGATAACATCCACCAATCCAAACCGACAAAAAATTTCTTTCAATTTATTAATTACAAATTTAGAATTTGCACTTTTTGTTTTAAAAACCTCGACCCATTTCGAAAATGAATCGATGACAACTAAAATTTGAAAACCTTCAATAGGGCCTGCAAAATCAAGATGTATTCGCTTCCATGGCGAATCAGTTGGTATCCACGGCAACAAATAACTTTTCTCCGGGTTAGATTGGGTCAATTGACATGCATGACAATTTTTTACCAATTCTTCAATCTCCTTATCCAACTTAGGCCACCAAATGTAAGATCTAGCTAAAGATTTGGTTTTAACAATGCCCAAGTGAGATCTGTGGAGTTCAGCTAATACCTTATTACGCAACTTCGATGGAACTATCGTTCTATACCCCCATAAAATACAACCAGCCTCAATTGAAAGTTCATTCTGTTTATTATGAAATGGCTCAAAATGTGGCTCTTTCAACTTATTTACAGTGCCCAAATCAATGGAATCCAATAATTTTGATAAAATCGGGTCTTTTCGAGTTTCCGTCGCAATGTTTTTGAAATTTAACTGTAACTTGTTATCAAACGCTACGTAATTGATGTAGTTACTTTCAACGCAAGAAATATTATTTTTATTTTGTGGCATACGTGATAGACTATCAGCTAAATTACTTGTACCCTTTACATATTTAAGGCTATACACAAAACCTGATAAAATGAAAGCCCAGCGTTGCATTCTCGCTGCCGCCATTACCGGTAAGCCTTTATTTTCACCGAAAATCGCTAAAAGAGGTTTGTGATCGGTATTTAATTCAAAATGAATGCCTAGTAAATACTGACGTAATTTAGTAACACTGAATATAATTGCTAAGGCTTCCTTTTCTATTGTGCTGTAGTTTTTTTCCGATTTACAAAGAGAGCGGGATACAAATGCTATTGGTTTAAGCGACTTATCTGGCATAACATGAGATAAAATTCCAGCAACAGCATTCTGGCTAGCATCTGTAGACAACACTATAGGATCTTTAGGGTTGAAATGAACCAAGACTTGATCTGAAGTTACTTAAGCTTTCATCAAATCATATGCTTTTTGACAAGGATTATTCCAACGAAACGAATTATCTTTTTGCAACAACTCGTATAAAGGTGCCATTTTATTAGCATAATTTGGTATAAAACGTGAATAATAATTCACCATACCAATAAAAGCGCGTAATTCGGAAATATTACTAGGGATAGGTGCATTTAAAACGGATTCAACTCTAGTTTTATTCTTACTCAAGCCATTCTTATCAATATTAAAACCCAAATATGAAATAGTTTTTTGAAAAAAGACACATTTCTTTATATTGAGTCTTAAGCCTGCGCTCTGTAATTTATTTAAAACTAACCTCAAATTTTGCACATGTTCATCCAAAGACGAGTTGATTATAGGCGTTGGCCAGATCTAACTTTGTGAATAACTGACCCCCTTGTAACGAAGAAAAAATTTCTTCAATTCGAGGCAACGGATATTTAAAATCAATTAAAAACTTGTTAATTGTAGTCTTATAATCACCGCATATTCTGATTTCACCGTTTGGCTTCATTATCGGTACTAATGGAGTACCCCAATCTGAATTGTCGATTGGTTCAAGCACATCCTCTTTAACTAGATTTAGCAATTGGTCTTCGATAGTTTTCTTCCAAGCTAACGGAATAGGTCTTGGTTTACAAAAAACTTTTTTTGCATCGGACGCACATTCTAGTTTAAACGTGCCCAATTTATATTTACCTAATCCTCCATCAAAAATCTTACCAAAATCTTTTTTTAAATTTTCAATAATAGCGGACAAAGAATCATTAACGGCATTGATTTGTTTACCCGGTTGCAGTAGTTCAAAATTAAACTGCCTCAAAAAATTTCTTCCCAAAAGCGGTGGGCTAACCGTATTTGTAACAATGAATATAACTAACTTAGCATGGCCCATATAATTAATAATTGCATCAAACTCACCTAAAACGTCGATTGAACTACCACCGTAACCAGTGTAGGAGTTAACACATTTTCTCAGCTCTGATCTTTGATAAAATTTATCGAAAAATTCAATAGACATCAACGAAAGTGGAGCACCGGTATCACATGTCACATCCAGTTTTATGCCATTAATCACAACAGGCAGTGCATAGATTTTCTCTTTTTTAACCATACAAATCTCCATCTCCGTTTCAGCTGACTCTACAGTAAAAATAGAAAAATCAAAAGTTGAATTATTTGTATTTAAGTTATCATCAATTTTTTTTATTGAATCATCTACAAAATTAATTTTCTTATCTTTGCAAATTGATGCTAAATGTCCCACTCTTTTGCATGAATGACATGTGGCCTTCTTAAATTTGCAGCTACTTGATTGATGATTTTTCCAACCGCAATGAGCACATGGTATCTTCGCTTTATTGTTGTTGGTTTTGAAATTGTCATCACGTTTGTTTTTTCTCCTAACGAACAGAACATCACCTGATGCTGATGCTGAGCCGTTATCTGAGTTTTTTGCTAACAGCTTTGACTCAACTATTAACGCTTTCTTATATGCATCCGCTAACTTTAACGTTTCGTCCTCTTCGCAAAGTCGCTCGTAAATGGGTCCTGTTGTTCCACTTATAAATTTGTTAAGAACAAATTGTTCTAAGCAATCTCCAAATTTACAGCTCAACGCTAATTTTTTTATTCGGGCAAACCACGATGCTATGGATTCACTTTCAGTTTTCTGAGCCGAAAAAAATATTTTCCGCTCTCGAAACACTATTATCGTTGGCATATAATGCTTACTAAGCAGCTCGCATAGCTCTTCGTATGTTTTCTTTGGAGGAATAATGGGATCACACAAACTCCGCAGAATGGAATACGCTTCGGCTCCCACAGATTTCAGTAAAATTGATTTTTTTTGTTTATCTTCTCCGCACTCCAGCTCCTCTAAATGAATTTCAAGGCGTTCTTGCCAAAGCGACCAGTTATCCTTTTCTGGATTGAATTCTGGCATTTGTGAAGCACTGGAAACAAGGCGATGCACCATTGATTCATTCGCCATATCACCTTCTACTTTTACTTTGATTTGATCCAAATTGTTAAATTAACTTTCACAACAAGGTTGAAGCACTTTGGTTCTTAGAATTAAAAATTAATTTTGCAAGACAAAAAAAAAAAACTTTAATTTTTAATTTTCTCCTCGTCGCCAATGAAGTGTATTGAGAGCCAGGAGAAAAATGAAACACTCTTGTCAACTGCTAACCAAGTAATGATCGTTCTTTATTGCCAAAGAAAGAGATAACTTAATATACATTGAATGACTTTACTGTTAATACTCGTAGTATACATAAAAGTATGCGAATACATAATTAAATACATAACACTTAGATGAAAGGAAGGTAGGCTTAGTGGTCGTAAATCTGTCCGATCAGTTTGATTGGGCCAGCTTTCGGAATAAATATGACATTAACTTGTCTCCAACTAGATGGAATATAAATGATATTTAAATATCTATAAGACATTTCCACCAAAAACGATACAACTACGATTTTAGAGCTTTTGAGCATAATCGGAATTAATCCATCAGGCCCTGCAGACTTGTACGCTGAAATGGAGTCAATAGTCCAAGCCATTTTTCTGCTGTTTTATAATTTGACTAAATACAAATAATACAAGTATTGAATGGTTAATCCGAGTCCGAAGTATAGAATCTCAATATTCCCATCATTAATCCTCTTGGTACTTGTGTAGGCCAATCAAATCCCAAATCTCCATTCAAAAGACTATGTATTCAAATATTTTCCATGGAACAAATGCATTCATACTTTATTTTACTTAAAGGGTAAAGTTTTTCGTTTGTACATTTTCCACGTAAATAAACTGCACAGAATTGCATCATAACCATATAAATACGTGATACTTCCTCTTTCCAGACAGATCTATCGTTGACGTCGTCCTGATACTACTTGCAATGTATCTATGTCATTTTACGCCATTACATAGAAAACATAATACCTACTGCTACTACCATGTTACATAATTATGTCCGTATACCTATCCATCCTATGGCTAACACACACACACGAACGTTCATTTATTTGGTTTGGTTATGTGTATCTCTCGAATTACAACATTAAAATGCAATTAGGCTCTATCATGATATGGTATATATAGAATTGTGTTTGATGAGCAATAATGGTGTGGGGAAGGACGAAATGAACAAGGACATGACATTCACTCGCTCGCTTGAATTTGGTGTGTGGAAACGAATTAGAGATAATATTCTCAGCTACCCCTATTAACATGTTCTTGTTCTAAAACAGAAAGTAATTATGAAGAATTATTATGCTTTATACAGTTCTGTGGAAATAAATATAATTCTCAACAGATCATTCTTGATGATGATATTGGCTGAGAGACGGAAAAACATCACCGAATTTTCATGGCCAGTTTTAATAACAGGATTTGGTGATTTTACTCCATTAAGATAAATGCAATTGTACTTCAGGTACACACCTACTCGTATATCCCTATGGGACAAAGATTTTATGTTGGAATACCTACCCTTACCCTCATTTTTGTCATTCCCTAAATTTCATTCATTTTTCATTTTTCTTTAATGCCTTTTACTTTTTTTAATAAAAAAATACTTGGCATTTCAAAAAGGTCAAGGGAATTCCTTAGGGAATATTGATAGTCGTTTGAACAGCGATGTAGGATAGGCCTGTGTTCGAGCTTTCATTGGACAGTCTCGGGATAAGATCAGATTTAAACTAGGTAAATTTTTATTTAGCATTTAAAGGTGTATTTCTTTCTTTTTCCTTATTATATTACTATAAACAATAATACATTGATAAATAAAAGACGTGTGCGGTTGTCGTCGCCGAGCGGAAAAAGTTCCTTAAATTTTTTCTTCAACTCAGAATTTAATTCGGATCAAAATCGGTATATTTCTTAATATATATTATGCCAATTTTTCAATGACAATATTGTGAAGTTTATGGTAACTAAAATAAGATATATATGTTTCAGATTAAATTTTGTTCAAGTATCTTAAAAAAAAACAGCATCAACTGTAGTACAGTATTTTGTTGTGATGCTCTTAATGCATTTAATAAAAACGATGTGAGTGCTTCAAATTTTTCTTTATTATTGAAGATAACGATGAAATACCCAGCTAATAGGAGTGGAAGTTTATGAAAATTTTCTTTAAGTAATAAGTAATTCAGAACCTTCCTCGGTGTATTCGAACAATTCTATGATATTTTCATATTATACTGAATTGCGGATTGTTGACTATTTCGTATATTGTTTTAGGATTTAGACGTGTATTTTCCGTACAAGGCCATTTGCGATAGACCCCTATTTATTCGGCTTAGATCTTCATTAAAAGAGAGGAACCGTTCGTCTAGCTGATGAAAAGGCCTGGCCAGATAAAACAGAGCATCATAGGCATATTAGTGTATTAAATCATGCAATAAATAGCAAGGCAGGTCTTTGTTGAGCATGGAAAAGAGTATTGGACTGAGGATCGATCCCTGTGGGACTCTTTGCACAATCGGTGTTAGAACTGAGAATTTCTCACCAGAGACCACTTTTTGTCATCTGCCTGAATGATAATCATTATTGTGACAGTATTTATCTGAAACAAATCAAGTGTACTCAAAAATAGATATTATACTCTAAGAAATAATTTGTGTAAACCTGCCTAAACGTCTTAAATTTGACCTTATTTAGATACGTTATATAGATATTTGCTTTAAGAAATATGTTTTTTTTTTTATAATTAGCGCGCACTCAAGGGGTTATTACTACGCTTAAAATGATTAACACAGCACGAGCGTTAGGAAAACAAGGAAGGATTTAAAAGGAGATACCGATGCACATTAGTTTTAAATTTTTGAAGATTACAATGGGAAGGAAAAATAGAGCTGGGTAGAGCATTCCACATGCGTGTAGTCCGGCTAAAGAAAGAATCTCTGTATTTCACAGTACGTCCGAAATTGGGCTCAAGGGTAAACTGATGAGCATTCCTAAAAGGGCGAGTATTACGGTTAAATTATTTAAGGGGAGGAATGCAACTGGCTATTTCGCTAGAACACTGCTTATAGAAGTAACGGTAAAATAATGAAAGACAAGAAACATTGCGACGGTGCTCGAGAGATTCAAATGTTTCTGTTATACTTCTATCACCTACCAGATAAGAGATCGTTGATAAACATGAGGAAGAGAGTCGGAGACAAAACGCAGCCCTCGGGTACACCAGCATTTATTTTATGAGTTTCAGACTTGAGGCCATCTAATACGACTTGTATTGAGCGGCCTGAAAGGTAATTTCTAATCCAACGAAGAAGAGATTCATCAATACCAAATGCACGCATTTTCGATAAGAGAGCTTGATGCCAAACTCTATCAAATGCCTTTGAAATATCAAGTGCAATAATCTTACTTTCTCCAAAACGATGTAAAGATTTGTGCCACTGTTCGGTGAGATATACCATCAGATCACCAAGGGACCTATTGCTACGAAAGCCGTACTGTCGGTCATTAAGAAGCTTTCGTCTGAAATTATTAAACATAAGTTCTGAGACGATATTTCTGTAAGAATGTACTGTATAACAAAATTAGATCAGTGAGTTAAAGACGTTCTCGTAAAACTGTAAAACTTTCATAAGAAAAATGCACTACTGCGTTTCACGAACTTATATTTTAAAATGGACTTCATTAGACAAAAATGTTCAGAAGCATAAAATTCATTTTTAAATTACTAAAAAACTCCTTTAGTAGTTGAATTTATTATCTTTGATTGTCATGTGATTTCTCAAGCAAATAATAATTTAGAAAAAATACTGTAAACCACTACAAGGTTTTTTTGTTTTAGTTCAATTTTCCAATATACATAAATAATTTAAAACATTTTTAGGAAAAAAAAAATTAGCATCCCAATTTGAAGTTCTTAGGCATGTGCTAATGAAATTTAAAAATTAAAAAAAAAAATATTTAAAAATTCAAAAATTAATTTTTTTTTTTTTTATGTTTTGATATGTGTTTCTTTTTAAGCCTTTGGAAGCTTCTGTATAAAATATGAGAATTGGTACGAAGTCTTAGTAATGTCTTTATTTAATATTTTTGAATGAAATAAATAAAATTTTAAAATTCTAGAATTCTAGTATTCCAGAAAGATAAGATTTTTGAAAAAAAAAAAATTTTAAAGATTTTCGTATTGTGAGTACCGTTATTTTTCGATAAAAGAAACAAATCTGTACTTTACATTGTATTATAGTGTAAGTAAGCTGTTAACACTCAGGGTTAAAAAATCCAGCGTGTGTCTATGAATAAAACTGAATATTTAAACCTTTTCATTTAATTAAGTTTAAGTATAAAAAAAATGATCAAAATCAGTTATACGGTTATAAAAAAAATTTAAATGGCACCTACTATTATTTTTGGTTGCGACTTATAGGTACTATAAGGCAAGTTATGCATTCGTAAAAAAAACGTTTTTTTCGAATTTTAATAAATAATTTTTTTACTCAAAAACTGTTCGACGGATTAATACTCGTAAAAAAGATGCAAAAAAAATTCATTTAGTTAAAGCTAGATAATGGTTGAAAAAATTTGTTCGAAAATTGGATATTAATCGTATTCCGACTGGAATTTTTTTTTTCGATTTTGATAATTTTTTTTTTAATGCTAAGGCTCTCCAACAATTTGAATAGAATTGTGTATTCAAATTAGCAAGAAAATTTTTTTTTGGATTTGTAAAAAAAAGTTTCAATTTTTTTTTCAAATTTCAATATTTCGAAAACCCTATGCTAGATTTTTTTAATCTTGATACACCAAAAGTTTGTTAATATAATCTGCAAGATGTGAGAAAAAAATTTGTATTTTACCTAAAAATAACGTTTTCTTTCGATTAATTTTTACGGTCTATAATTTAATAAACAAAAATTGAAATTAAGATACTTCTAACTGTTCCTACCACAGAACCATTTTTTCAAATTTTGAATATTTCATTATGGACATAACGGATTTTATTGAAGTTTTTTAGAGAGAAGCTTCTAAAAGTTTGAAAAATATTGCATTTCAAGACTTTAAAAAAAATATTTTTTAAATTAAAAAAAAATCATTTTTTTTTTAGAAAATTCGATATTTTGAAAAATGGCACGGCACAATATTTTTTTGATAATTTAGTTTTTATTCGTACAGTAGTAAAAACTTTAAGTTGGCGTAACAATTTTTTTTTTTAATGTATTAAGAATTTTGTATGTATGTAAAAGCTTACAAAGACTTATAATTTGTGTTCTTGCATAAATTCATATTTGCATATCATTTTGTTTTACGTCTAACGACTTTTTTTTTCTAAAAATTGAAAAAATATTTTTTCTTAAGTTTTTAAATGCAATGTTTCTTTAACTTTTTTGGAGCTTTTTTATAAAAAAATTACATTAAAATCTGTTATGTCGATAATGAGAAATTCAAAATTCGAAAAAATCGTTCTATGGTAGGTACAGTCAGTAATAACTAAATTTATTTTTTTTTTTATTAAATTATAGATCGTAATGATTAATCAAAAGAAAAAAAATTTTAGCGAAATTCTCGGAACCGTTTTCGAGAAAAATACGATTTTCCAAAACCATTTTTTAAAATTTGTATGGAAGGTACCGTTAGTTTTAGATGAAACAAAATTTTTTTTCTCAAATCTTGTAGATTATGTTAAGAAACTTTTTTTTGTCAAGCTTGAAAAAAATTGAGCATGGGCTTTTCGAAATATTGAGTTTCCAAAAAAAATTTTTGAATTTTTTTTTTAAATCCAAAAAATTAAAAATTGAAAATTTGAATATGTAATAATATTCAAACTTTGGAGGAGCTTTAGCATAAAAAAAATTATTTAAATCGGCTGTACTGTTTTCGAGAAAATCAAAAACAAAAAAAGTGGACCCAAGGGGGCTACCAAAAATAACCATTTTTTGTAAAAATTTTTTCAACCATTAGCTAGTTTTAATCAAATGAAATTTTTCAATTTTTTTTTTTTAAATTCTGTGGGACAGTTTTTGAGAAAAAAAAATATTTATAAAATTTCGAAAAAAAACTGTATGGCAGGTACCGTTATTTTTGGTCTTAAAAAAAAACAAAAAAAAAACGTCCGGGGGGAAAAAATTAAAACCCATATATACCAAGTTTGAAGAAAATCGACCGAGCTGTTTAGGCTGTAGTCGAACCGACAGACAGACAGACAGACAGACAGACAGACAGACAGACAGACAGACAGACAGACAGACAGACAGAATTGCGAGACCCACTTTTTTGGTCTTCGTTATCATTGTAATGTCAACTTTGATCAAAATCTGGAGTTCGATTTTTTTTACGAATGCATAACTTGCCTTATATGTAGTACCTATAAGTCGCAAGTAAAAATTAGGTGAGTACATGATATTAATATTTTAAATTCCAAAGTAATTGTAAATAAGAGCAAGTTCATGCAATCCAGACGTCCATTTCATTTGATATAATTTTTTACTATGAATTTATTTTTTGGAAAATTGAATGGGGGAAATCAACCCACCATCTGACGTTCAATTTGTTTCCCTCTTGATCCATCAAACAAAGATGCATTATCATTTTTATCAGTTATCACTCATATTGGAACTTCATTTCAGAAACCATAATTTTCGACTTCATTCAATTCCCTAATACCTACTACAAACTAATTATGTCCAACCATGTAAAAATTATTTAAAATTTGTCAGTCCCAAATATAGGTGTTTCAAAGCTCGCCATCAAAAACATATATCACCAAGGTATAATGGTCCTACTTCAAAATAATGCTCTTGACACTCAAAATATTCAGCCTGTAAATAACTTTCCACCACCATCATGCTATTTCAAAACAAAAATGTTTTATCTAAAAAGCGAGATAAAATGACATTCTTTATGGTGAGGGTTTTCAAATGAGGACATTCATCACGTAGGTGGTTAATGGTTAGTGACTATTAAAACCACATAGTGCTGGCTTCACTTATACACAGATATATACCTACAAGCACACTTAGCAGTTTATCTACGTGATAGAGAAAAACTATTTTTGAAATGTTTTACCAGGATTAATGCTCTTTGTTCAAGGCAAAATAGGTTTAACGTTAACAAAAAACAACTCACCGATTGTTGAGGTTGGGCATTGTAATGATGTGAAGTCTAAAGGTCTTAAATTAAAATCTCCCTAATTAACGAATTTTGTTTGTTCAATTTTCAATCACAGGATATCAATAGCATCTCTCTAAAAGATTATATAAAATCAGTTTTTGTGTGTTTCATTATCTGTTTTTATTTTCGATTTGAATATTTAGTTCGTTTTTTTTTTGTTTGAATGCATTCAAAGCTCTATTTTCAACCGATTTGTATATGCAAAACTCAAAAACTGATCATAAGCTTAATTAAAATAATTTAAATAAAATAAAGCAGTATAGAGGTAGAATATTAAGAATTAAAAAAAATAATATTAAATGTGAATAAAAATTGAATCTTACTTAAGCTTAAAAGTCATTATTAATTTGGGTATTATTTTTAATCACAGGTAATTATTATTATTATTTTAACGAGGCTAATATTTATCATTTAAGATTAAACATAAATTTAAAATGTATGAGTTTGGTTAAAACTTTTATTTTTGCTTGATTTAATATTAATACTGCTTTTTGGATCTCTCTATTATGCAAATACATAAAAACCCGTAGATTATAAATTTTGAATGCTTCGATTTTAAAATGCGGTGCTAATAAGATTCTTTATTTTTAAATCCCTAAATGCTATAAATATCAAAAGGATAAATTTCAAAAAAAAAAGGTTTTTCAGATATACCAATCTGAAAGTACAAAAATAATTTTTTTCTGGTATTTAAATCGAGGTAGATGTGGTTCAATTTAATGGTAAAATAAGTACATCATTCATACATATTTTATTTCGGGGAAGCCCTAACTTGGACAGAAATGCAACTTTTAATGAATTTGATGTTATGCTGGACTTTATGCAGAGCATTGTTTCCCATTATCCTCACACTGAAATCGGTATTACGGGTAATTTAAGTGTACACTATTCAAAATGGGTTAGCTTTCAGGGACACCCAGGTACACCCGAAAGAAGATATTTTGAGTTTCTTGCTGAGTTAAACATCTTGAATCAGATTTTTCAAAGAGCCAACTCGAATCCCTAGCATTGAAGGTCAATTCGGGAACATTCTTAGACTTTTTTTTTCCTTCTGACCCTAATGAATACACTATTATCGTCTTTAGGCACATCAGACTATTGTGTCGTATGTGTGAATTTCTCATGTCAAGACCTTCAATTTCAATTAGTGAAAAAATTCCTAAAAGAAGCGTTTAGCAGTACGAAAAGCTGGATTTGGAAGGTCTCAATGATTTCTTCAGGATCTTTAACTGGTAACTATACTTAATTTTGGTGGTGGTAATACCTCCATTTATTAGATATAATAAAAGCAAATTTTTAATTTAACTTAAATATAGCTCTTTAGTCTACGAAAATTGGCGTTTCGTCCCGACGCGTCCAGCTTAATGATTAAATTTGTAATCTTGGTTGGATATAGTTGACATTGGATTTTTGTCAAAAATTCTATGTAAGATTAATTGAATTTAACAAAAATTTCGTATTGACAAGGCCCTCACAGTCAACTGATGAATCCATGTAAGATCGCCGCCGGGACAAAACGTCAATTTTTGTGAACAAAGGCCAGCTATTTTGAATCAATAATTCAACAAGTCCAATAAAAGTGCTAAGTCTTCTACTTGGCTGATTTATTTCAGTAGTACATAGAGTTTGTATTATACAAACCTTCACATAGCTCTTAAATCTATAGGATTGGAGTGAATTATTGGAAGAATGTTTAAGACGGAGTTTCAGGCAGGGTGCACTGAGATTGAAGTCGAAACAATTTATGTTACAATTAATCCTCCGAAGTATTCGAGTAATAGGTTCGTTGAAGCCATAAGAGACACGGTGGGTAGGCAGATAGAAGAGAAGAGAATTTTTTTTTTTTTGTTTTTTTTTTTTTATAATCTACACGCGCTCAAGGGATTATGATTACCCGGAGAATGCCGTGTCTTATTTCTATGTCGCTTATAATTCACATTATTTTATTCGTGTTCACTCAATTACATGTTGTTAGTGTTATGCCTGAACAGCATGTAATGAGTAAACCAGCAACCCATTGATGGCAATTTTAGAAGGTTTTTAAAGGTTTTGGGGGTGGCCGTGGCGCGATGGATGTGTGCTCGCCTGTCAACCTCATGATCACAGGTTCGATCCCTGTCGTCGTCTATGTCGCTTTAATTCCATTAAAAAAAACCTGCTAAAAATTGTCATCAATGGGTTGCTGGCTTACTTGTTGCATGTTGTTCAGGCATAACACTAACAACATGTAATTGAGTTAAACTAGTATGCCCAACAAAGATGACTACGAATAAAATAATGCGAAATATAAGGGACATAGAAATAAGACACGGCAGTTCTCCGCTTTAGTTCAGCCGCCATCCCTGGAGATAAAATATCTGAGACAACAACCTTCAGTCTCAGAACATCGTGCCACACATCTTTCCTATCCTTCTTTCTCTTCATCAACTTCACGCCCGCGCTGTGTTGAAACATTTAAAGGGTAATCATAATCCCTTGAGCGCGGGTAGATTATAAAAAAAAAAAAAAAAAAAAAAAAAAAAAAAAAAAAAAAAAAAAAAAAAAAAAAAAAATGGAATTAAAACGACATAGACGACGGCAGGGATCGAACCTGTGATCATGAGGTTCACAGGCGAGCACACATCCATCGCGCCACGGCCACCTGTGATGAGTGATTTTTTTGCTATTTTCTTTTTGGTAACACTGGTTTTGACAGCTCACGCACGTTTCGTGTTTTGTGTCACTGTTAAACATCTTAAGTTTGGTCTTCAATTTAACCATGAATCGTCTTACAAACGAACACCGCTTGCAAATTATTGAATTTTACTATCAAAATGCGTGCTCTGTTAAGAAAGTTCATCGCGCTTCTTACATTTTATTATCGGTTTAATCGACCTACTGAGGTGGCTATTCCGGCTAATGTGACTAAATTTCGGAACGATTTAGGTGGGAAGCCTTTCAAAATACAGCGTGTGCAAGAATTCAAGCCGAACGACCTTTCACAATGCCGAATTTTTGGTGAATGGGCTCTTAAAAAGTTGGCCGAAGATCCACTTTTTTTATTGAAAAATTGTGTTCAGCGACGAAGCTCATTTCTGCTTGAATGGATACGTGAACAAGCAAAGCTGCCGTATTTGGAGTGAAGAGAAACCAGAAGAATTGCAAGAGCTACCAATGCATACAGAAAAAGTCAGTGTTAGGTGCGGATTATGGGCTGGCTGAATCATTGGGTCGTATTTCTTCAAAGATGATACAAATCGCAACGTTACTGTGAATAGTGACAGCTACCGTGCGATGATAACAAACTTTTTCTTGCGCAAAATGGAAGAGCTTGACTGGCATGACATGTGGTTTCAACAAGACGTTGCCACAATGCCAAACAGCATGCATAACAATGGACCAATTGAGAGTCGAGTTCGGTGAACAGTTTATTTCACGTTTGGGACCGGTCAATTAGCCGCCTGGATCAGTGCAATATAACGCCTCTAGACTATTTTTTGTGGGGCTATGTTAAGGCTCATGTCTATGACGATAATCCCGCTTCGATTGACGCACTGGAAGCCAACATTGAAGCATTTATTCGAGAGATACCGGCCGAAATGTTAAAAAGAGTATGCCAAATTGGAGTAAGCGGCCAACATTTGCATGAAATAATCTTCAAACATTAAATTATATCGACCGTACTATCGATTCAAATAAAGATTTCATACATTTTTCTGAATTTTATGTTTTTACTTGCGATATAGGTACTATAGGGCAAGTTCTGCATTTGGAAAAAAAATCGAACTCGAGATTTTGATCAAAGTTGACATTACGATGATAGCGAAGACGAAAAAAGTGGGTCCGACAATTCCGTCTGTCTGTCTGTATGTCTGTATGTCTGTACCTCGAACTACAGCCTAAACTACCGGAGGTATTTTCTTCAAACTCGGTAGTTAAGGGTCTTTAGCTCCAAAACTAAGGGTACCCCCATACACCCGTAATGCAAAATCTTATTTATCTCGAAAACGGCTCTAACGATTTTGATAAAAAAAATTAAGTGTGATATTATGGACATGGACTACATTTTGGTCAAAAAAAATTTTGGGGCAAAATGTTTTTAGGGGTACCTGCCATAGACCCGTTTTTTTGATTTTCGACTTTCTCATTAACGGCTTTGAGGATTTTAACCCAAAATTTTTAGCAGGAGTCCCCTTAAGTTTAAAATAATATTGTATGTATATAAAAATATTCCAAAAAATATTTTTTTGGGTTTTAAAAAAAAAAAATTTAAATCAATATCTTCAAAACCTATGAACGATTATTTTTTGAAATTATTTCCTAAAACCAATATTATTAAATACTTAAAATCCGCATCCCACATTTTTTTCTTGAAAAATTTTAGAGAAATTTCTCATATAAAAAATGTATTTAATAATAGAACGATTTTTTAAGGTTTATTTGCATAAATTCATACTTTTCCGGAAACCAGACGGCAATTTTATGCATTTGAACATTATTATCTCATTAAATCCATGTTTTATATTTATAAAATGTATCTTAAATTCCAAAGTACTTTTACATAAGAGCAAGTTCGTGCGATCCAGTCGTGCATTTTATTTTTTTTTTAATTTCCGATAGCTCTTAAAAAATCACTCGCTATGAGATGGAATTGTAGAGAGTTGTGTAGTCAACAGACCCTGAAAATAGTGGATGATTGAAGAAAATGTCGCTTATTGCTATTCGTTCTTCCAGGATATTCCAATTAATTAACTGAAGTCTGTCTCGATACGGAGGTAATATAAAAGGGTTATTCCTATACAGACTCTGTTACATAAAACACCAAGTTCGCGAATTGACGGAGTAGATTGGATGCGTTTGTGTCAAAAAGTGATGGAATGCCATTTGGAAATATTTAGCTCTAAACCATTTTTTAGGCAGCAGACAGAGAAACTGTTGAGATCATGTTGTAGAAGAGAGACATCATGTGTGGAAGAAATAGTCTTGAAAAACTTTGTATCGTCGGCGTAGAGTGAAATATGGGAATGTATAATGACCATTTCAATATCGTTAATAGCAAGAATAAAGAGGAGAGGTCCTAAGTGGCTGTCTTGTGGGACCCCGGAGGTAGATAATAAATAGTGACAGAAAAGGAAAATCCGAATTGATCTTTGTGGTAACGGGTTTTCGGGTAATAATCTTAAGAAGATTAGTTCAAGCCAAGGGTGGACAGGTTGAATAGAATAATCTTATGTGAGATTTTGTCAAAGCTCTTATTGAAATGGGTTTAGACAACGCCGACTTCCTTTCCGTTTTCTAAGGCTGAGAAGCTAAAGGATGCGAATTCAATAAGGTTAGTCGTTGTGGGCCTACCCTTGATAAAGCCGTGTTGTTTAGGGAAAATGAGAGACTTACAACGAGAGTTAAAATATCATACAAAATGCTTTCCAAGAATTTGGGAATATGTGAAAGTTTGGCAATTGAACGATAGCTTGTAACTTCACACTTTGGATCCTTTTTATGTAATAGGCTAATGAAATAGGTCTTCCATAACTGAAGGAATTCTCTTTGAGATAGGGATAAAGCAAACATTTATGAGATGGGAAGAGAGAGGGTGTGGAATAGCATTTTTTGAGAAATATTGCGGGGATACCATCTGTGCCGGGGATATACTCATCATTGAGTTGATTCAGCTTATTTTCAACAAGAAACGGGTCAATGTTATGATGAAGAAATAAAGGAGTCGTTTCGTCGGTAAACGATTTTTAGAAAAACTAGCAAAAAAGTTGGCGATTGCTTGTGGCTCGTTTAAAAATTTCGTTATTTAAAGAGAGAGAGGTAGGTAAACCATCGGATTTTCGTTTAAAGTTGACAAATTGGAAGAGGGATTTAGGGTTTTTAATAAGATTGCTTTGGGTTTGGATTAGATAGCTTTGATAGAGGGAGTTGTAGAGTTCGGTAAAGTGAAAATAATTACCAAGATAATTAGAGTAGTCATTTGGAGATCGAAAATGAAGGAAAATTGAACAAAACTTATACCTCTTGTTACGCAACGATCGAAATTTTACGTCGAGAAAGGTATCTACATGACTAGAGGGGGATGGTATTTATCGATATAAGATAGAGGAAGAGGATTGAGTAATATGATTCATGCTGATATAAGGTCATTTAATATGAGGGAGGCTATAAGGTCACCGAAAAGTAGAATATCATCATGGGGGTCACATAGACCTATTATTAATCAATTGCAATTCTGGAAAGTTCATAGGATTCAATAGGTCGTAAAGGCAACATGTAGCAACATATACCGTAAAAAATATTTTGCTGGGAAAGGTTATTTTTATCAGGGTTGCAAAAGCTTAAGTCACTTTTTAGCTTAAGCTTGGCTTTAACTCACAAGCTAGTCGGTGACTTATGAATTAAGAAAAATGTAATTCATCAGCTAGTTACTGACTTATGAATTAAAAAAATTTAATTCATAAGCTACTAAGTGACTTATGAATTAAAAAAAAAATTAATTCACTACCTATAAGTCACTAATGAATTAAAAAAAAAATTAATTCATAATGTTTAAGCTTGTTTTTGACTACATAACTTATAAATTAATTTTTTTTAATTCACAAATCATCTACAGACTTATGACTTATCATTTTTTAATTCAAAAATTCGCAACCCTGCTATTGCTATTAGGGATGAATCTAGTGTGTTTTGGATAGCTAGTTACACATCGACAAGATGTATCATCAGTAGGTCGATTGTGATCGTCATCGCGATAAACATAAAGGGAAGATGGAAACAATCACTGATTGTTAATATTAAAGATAAGATCCCAAAGGGTAGACAATGAGATTGTTGCAAAACTGCATGGGTTTTAGAGCGAAGACCTCTCATATTCTACATAGTAACGGAAGGAAAGAGGGAGTTTTTGAAATATGGAGCAGAAGGTAGAAGAAGTAGATTAAGAACGGAAAAACCAGTCATAGTCAGCACAGGATTACTCGATAGTGGAGTAGACTTTATCGCTATCGAGCGAGTATAAAATTTAATTCTTCACAAAATGAATACCTCAAAACCTTTCAAACCTAACAAGAAGCCTTGGTTTGATTCGATCTATAAAGAAGATTCAAGGGTCAGAGAAGTAAAAGTCAGATAGTATAAAGTCAACCCAACTCAGTAAAACCAGGATAGGTAGGGCAGATTTCAAGGACAATAATTTGAAAGTGCATTTTGTACATTGACGAAATTAAAGATCGAACAAATTAATATCAAAGATCAAGGACGAACTTCTGTTACTTCTATACCTCTGTTGGTTTTCTTAGACCGTGGGCTAGCGGACTGGTGTCTTTCACGGGGCTTATGGTGGACTCTAGCCTGATGACCATCCATCGGATTAGTTGCTGCTTTCAACACCAGTAAAAAAGCTGCTTACATAGTTTTGGCATAGTGTAGATGGTAGATGGACGCGGGTGGTGTTCCAGTTCAGTGAGAGATCTGTCATACAAAAACCATAAGACACATCAAAACCTAATACATCCTATTTTTAACTGAAATCAAACTGGACGACATCTTAAGAATATTTCTATATTTATCTTCATAAATTTTATGTACCAGTTTCAACGGTGCAGCTCAGTGCCAATTCTTCCACCGAGTAAGACTGTCTGTGGCTCATCCGTACTGCATCTTCTGAACTTCTCCATAATTGCGCTAATCCCTTTAAATCTCAAGATTCTCTCCAATATATCATCATATACAAACTTCTAAAAATTAAGTTTACGACTGATAAACAAATAATTTAAGTTTTCAAAACATATAACTCTATGTCGACAAAAAGGGTAGGGCTAACATAATACCTAATACACTTAATTCTAGGATTAAGAAGCACAACTACTCCCAATGGATTAACTCAAACGCATTTTAGATTCAAGCTTTTGTCTAAGACACTTTTGTTCATTTTATTTATTTCCATTGGGAACAATACAATATCAAGACCAAGACAATCTATTTAGTGCTTTTATACCCAGAACTCCTTTTAATGACGGTCTTCCATCCATAATCCACCCCACTTATTACAAAGGAGGATTTGCTTACTTATCATATTGACAAACTATAATTTTCTTTCTTCACTACTTTCTATTAGATCTTTGTGTACCTTCTGGAAATGTAGGTAGGTAGGTGGGTATAGCTGCTGATTTCTTTGTGTTTGTCTTGCGAACATAATAGCCTAATCCCTAATGGATGTCTTTGTTTGGACAGTGACATCGCATCACTTAGATGGGAGTCGCTTTTTCATTGGTAAATATTTATCAAGGCCTGGGGAGGATGGCAGTTAATTTAATAAATTGATGATGAATATGAAGAAGCGACGACTTTCCGTATTGAGTTGATAAGGATATACTTATCATCATATATATACATGCTCCAACACCTGCGATATTTTTATGAGATAAGGAGTAAAATTGTTCTTGGGATATGGACTTCTGCGTCGCAGCAGGAAGGAAGGTTCTTCTTCCTTCAGAAAGATGATGATTTTATGATAAAATCAAATCTGAGATAAGAGGGAAAACGTGTTGGGTACATGGAGTTTTGTGGAATCATCCTAATTCGGGGTATACATTATTTCAAATTAAAATTATATTCTCTTTGACAAGGGTAGAATTTTTAAATCCAACATCAGATAATTCTATCAAAGTCAACAAACAGAAGATACATAATATCGAAAAGGTTCATAGAAATTATTTGGAGAAAGCGCACATACACATGCACACATACAAAACAATTCACAAAGGACGGACATTTTTGTAACGTGTACCTATTTCCGAAAAATAAGAATTAAGGTTCTTAATATGTATAAATACTGTAAACTTGAAGATTTTAGGTTTACTCCTCAAGTCGGAATAAGAAATTAAATGAAGCAGTCACTATGAAATACTCAATCACATTAACGATAGATAGATAATTATTCTCTTAAGAAAACACACAAAAATACTTATATTCATGTAAGCAAAATGAATATCAATATAATGTATTTGGCTCTCCTAAGGAAACAAAATTGATTACCTAGTTTTGAAATACCGAATTTTCAAACAAACATTTTTCAATATTTTTACAAAAATCTAAAAACATTATTTTTTTAGGGAGAGTAACGAAAACTCGCCGCACAAAACCCCAAATCACGAAATCCCGCCGAAAATAAAAATAAAAATCCTGCCGACAGATATTTTTGGAAATATTTTGGGGGATTTTCAATAATATTTTAGAACTATTAATTAAATATTTTATTTTGATTTGTTTTTTTAACAAATGGAAAGTATTTAAGGAACTGTTGGTTCGGGAAAAATTCAGTTCTTTTTAGAACTCCGAGGAGGTAAGCCTCCTCCATTTTAAGAGAGATAAGATGATTTTTAATATTTTGGCCAATTATTTTTGGACTTTTGCCAAAAATATTTTTGGTCATTTTGTCAAAAATATTTTTTTAACAAACTTTTTTCAACAATTTGTTTCTTAAGAAATTTTGATTTTTAATACATTTTTTTCTGGACATTTTTTTCAAAAATATTTCTTGATAAAAATTTGCCACCCAAGGTACTTTTAATCAAAAAAACTGTTTACATTGGCGCCTGCCAGGCGACCTAACATACCCTAAGCGGAGCGACGGAGTCGCGTGAGCGGGTATGTCCCCGAAAAAGGGATTTAAAAACCACCCAATGTACTGTTTGTTTATTAAACATAAACTGCAAGCACACCAATTATTGACATCATACAAGACAAATTTTTATCTCTCTAAAGTCGATTTTCTGACAAACTAATTGCCGTAGACCTATCAAAGTTGACACCTTTTTTTAATAATGTGATTTGTGGCTAAGCCAAGCATCATAGAGAATTGAAAAATACATATTCGTGCTCTAAGGAGTGCCACCTTTCAATCCACATATCGCATGAAACGAAAAACAAATTTTGATCTTTAAACGCGATTTGCGGCTAAACGGAGCTTCCTTGACCCCCAAAGTTGACATTTCAAACGTGATTTCTGGCTAAACTAGGCATCTTAGCGAGTTAAAAATTGCATATTCGTCATGTAGGGAGTGATGTATTACATGATTTTTCTTTTAACTTTCTTGGACATTTTTTTTGTAATTTTTTTATTTTTTTGTAATTTTTTTGACTCCAGATACTTTCAAGACTTCATACTTACACTTTTTTTTGGACTTGTCTTCAGCTTTAATCCAATCAGAGCTCGTTAAAAATTAACGAAACCAGAGCGGTCTTCTTCGTATTGAATATTCCAATACAATAACAGGGAACTTCGTTCTCGTTGCTTCTCATTGATTCACCATTACTATGGAAATGAAAACCTATACTGTGCTGTCAATTTACTCATAGTATTGAAACGGCGGGATTTCGTGATTCGGGATTTCGTTATTCGGGATTTTGTGAATCGGGATTTTGTGATGCGGGATCTCGTACCCAACCCAATTTTACATGCGACTTATAGGTACTATAAGGCAAGTTATGCATGCGTAAAAAAATTGAACTCGAGATATTGATCAAAGTTGACATTACGATGATAGTGAAGACCAAAAAAGTGGGTCTCGCAATTCTGCCTGTCTGTCTGTCTGTCGGTTCGACTACAGCCTAAACGGCTCTGCCGATTTTCTTCAAACCTGGTAGATATGGGTTTTAATTTTCCCCCCCCCGGACATTTTTTTCTGTTTTTTTTTTTAAGACCAATAATAACGATACCTGCCATACGATTTTTTTTCGAAATTTTATAAATATTTTTTTTTTCTCAAAAACTGTCCCACAGAATTTTTAAAAAAAAATTTGAAAAATTTCATTTGGTTAAAACTAGCTAATGATTGAAAAAAAATTTTACAAAAAATTGTTATTTTTGGTAGCCCCTCTGGGTACATTTTTTTTGTTTTTGATTTTCTGGAAAACGGTAAAGCCGATTTAAATTATTTTTTTTATGCCAAAGCTCCTCCAAAGTTTGAATATTATTACATATTCAAATTTTTAATTTTTAATTTTTTGGATTTAAAAAAAAAATCAAAATTCAAAATTTTTTTTTGGAAACTCAATATTTCGAAAACCCCATGCTCGATTTTTTGCAAACTTGACAAATAAAAGTTTCTTAAGATAATCTACAAGATTTGAAAAAAAAAATTTGTTTTATCTAAAACTAACGGTACCTTCCATACAAATTTTAAAAAATGGTTTTCGAAAATCATATTTTTCTCGAAAATGGTTATGAGAATTTTGCTAAAATTTTTTTTCTTTTGATTAATCTTTACGATCTATAATTTAATAAAAAAAAATTTAAATCTAGATATTACTGACTGTAACTACCATAGAACGATTTTCTCGAATTTCGAATTTCTCATTATCGACATAACGGATTTTAACGAAATTTTTTATAAAGAAACTCCTAAAAAGTTTAAAAAACATTGAATTTCAAAACTTAAAAAAAAAAAAAAATAATAATAAATAATAAAATAAAATAAAAACTTAAGGTTGGCGTACCAAAATTTTTTCTTAAAAATGTTTTAAAAATTTTGTACATAAAAGCTAATTTTTTTAAGGAACCACTACAACGACTTATAATTTTTGTTCATGCAAAAATTCATATTTGCATAGCATTCTGTTTTCATCTCTTATAACTAAAAGAATTTAAAAAATTCATTTTATCCTTATGAACAATTTTCTTTAATTATTACATCCGTTTTTAAAATTCCTAGTCTATTACATAGGAGCAAGTTCGTGCGACCCAGTCGTGCATTTTATTTTAAATGACTAAAAGAATTCCGCTCGTAGGTGGTACTAAAAACAGAATGCCATGTTATTCAAGCAACTATTAGTTTATTTACAAAATTAATTTATATACAAAATTTTAAAAATATTTTTAATAAAAAATTTTGGTACGCCAATTTGAAGTTTTTATTATTGTTCGAATAAAAATTAAATTTACAAAAAACAAAAAATACTGAGCCGTTTTTGAGATATTGAATTTTCAAAAAAAAAAATTTTTTTGTTTCATTAATTCAAAAGATTATTTTTGAAATGCAATGTTTTTAAAACATTTTAGAAGCTTCTCTATAAAAAAAATCATTAAAATCCGTTATGCCGATAATGAGAAATTCAAAATTCGAAAAAAATGGTTTTATGGCAGGTCTAGTCAGTAATATCTTGATTTCAATTTTTTTTATTTAAATTATTGATCGTAAAAATTAATCGAAAGAAAATAACTTTAGCAAAATTCTCGGAACCGTTTTCGAGAAAAATACGATTTTCGAAACCATTTTTTAACATTTGTATGGAAGGTACCTTTAGTAAACAATTTTTTTTTTCTCAAATCTTGTAGATTATATTAAGAAACTTTTATTTATCAAGTTTAAGAAAAATCAAGCATGGGGTTTTCGAAATATTGAGTTTCCAAAAAAAACTTTTGGTTTATTTTTAAAAATCCAAAAAATAAAAAATTGAAAATTTGAATATGTAATAATATTTAAACTTTGTAGGAGATAGCATAAGAAAAATGATTAAAATCGGTTGGACCGTTTTCAAGAAAATAAGAAACAAAAAAAAAACTGATTCCAGAGGGACTGACAAAACTAACCATTTTTTGTATTTATTTTTTTTAACCATTACATGGCTTTAACTAAATGAAATTTGGAATTTTTGTTTTTAATTTCTGTGGAACATTTTTTGAGAAAAAAAATATCTAGAAGATTTCGAAAAAAAATAGTATGGCAAGTACCGTTATTTTTGGTCTTAAAAAAGAAAAAAGCGTGTGGGGAAAAAATTAAAAATGATATACCTATACCAAGTTTAGGCTGTAGTCAAAAAGACAGACAGACAGAATTGTGAGACCCACTTTTTTCGCCTTCGCTATCATCGTAATGTTAACTTTGATCGAATTCTTGAGTTCGATTTTTTTTACGAATGTATAACTTGCCTTATAGTACCCATAAGTCGCAAGTATAAACATGATTCTATAGTTGGTATATAATGTTGGTATATGATGTTATAGCAAATAGCGTCAAACGTCAATCATATAATGACATTTGTGAACTAGACAGCTGCAGAATACGAACATACAAGCAATGGAGCAATGGAAATGTTGTGTCGATTTGTTTGACAAATAATCGGTCGGTGGTGTTAGCGCAGCGAAAATTTCGACGTCGATTTCCAAATAGTGTCGTGCCAACTGTGCAAACATTCTGACGCTTAGCAACTTGACTTAAACAGACTGGAACCACAGGATACCATGAAGGGCGTGACCTCCACCGGGCACCGAGGAAGTCGCGGCTGTGGCTGATGATTTCGCTGAGAATGAAGAAACATCAACCGGAAATCCTTGGGCCGACCATTTGACATCATATCCCATGCATGAAGTTAAAGACATCATGTTTGTTTTAACCTAGTTTCATACTAAAATAGCTCTAACATCGTACTAATTCAACTAAAATTTTGCGCCACTGTTATCTTCTAAGTTTCATGTTTAAAAAAAATCTCTTTAGTGATGGCTAAGGCTGTGGGTCGATACGTAAAGAAGCATAGACATTTTTCGATTTTTTTATCATCGTAATAAAAGGTTTCATTTAAATCTCAAATAGAAACGATTTGTGTCGAATAATGTCAAATTGACACTTTTAATCTCACAACAAGCAAACAAAGGTGATTTTTTTAAGATGTGGAACAGATTTGTTGAAGACCGTCTTTGTATATAAATGACAGTTTGAATGTATTTATATACATATTGATAAAACTCCAAACTAAATTAAAAGTCTAACCCAGAATCGATACACGAAAAAACCCTTTTATAATAAGACACAAAGTCTGTATTAACTGACTTTTAATTTATTTCCCTTTTTCTAAAAAAAATCACAGTAAACAAACAATGCAATGTCCCTGCTTATTAAATTAATCACAGTCTATTTGATTTTCAATTGGAAAGCAGTTCAATCTGGAAAATGTGAACAAAAGTTAAGTCTCTTTAGAGAATGTGAGTCTTGCCACCAACTAACATGCGAACAAGACTTTTAAATTTTTAATCAGCTTATGTACTTTTAATGGTCAAGAATCGATTGCGAGTGCGTTGCATTTTTTTTTTAAATCGCCTTTAAGAATTTTAACATTTTTTCCTTATAAAATAGAAAATACATATGGGTCGCATGAATTAAGGCTAAATTGGTTTCATTTTGGTTTTTGTGGCGAAATGACAAATTCCATAGAATCTCGATTTGCTTAGAAGTACAGATTTGTGTCAATTGTTGTTTTTTTAATGTTTATATTGGTAATGACTTTACTGAACAATACTTTTTTTCTTAAATATTACCAAAAACGTTTTTACTTATATTGAAATTGAACTGAAGTTTCTACTCCTGCAAGTGAATATTTGGTGAAACCGGGGGCCCAAGCCCAACAATTATACCAAGGTACAAAAAAGGACATGTATTGTATAGGAATCACTAGGGCAATGAGGTCCACAGCCACAACGGGTCTGGAAGCTAAACTTGACTTAAAACCTCTGGATCTATTTATATAAGAATCGGCAGACAAAAGCACACTTCTCGTAGCTGAAGACACAGTGCCATAGGTCATGCCCAGATTCTATTAAAATACCCGGGAGATTGGATATATGCATTGAGCATTGACTACACAACACTCCGTTAAGACTTTCATATGCCGCTTAAGACCACCTCTCCTAGCAGATAAGACTGGAAAATCAAGAAGTGATCAATCTGCGAATCTATGATAGCAATAAATATCGATGATTCCAAGATGGAAACTGGTGTTGGTACAGTGTTGTTTTCAGAAACCCTTGGAATAGCCAGCTCATTTAGACTTCCTGATTAAATTAGTGTTTTCCAACCTGAGGTCCTGGCGGTGGAAAAAGCTGCTAAGCAAGTCTTAATGATGTCAATACCATAAGCCAATATAACCTTTTTCATTGATAGACAAAGAGCCATTAAAACGATTTCCGCCATTGAAATCAAATGGAAGCTTGTTATTTGCTGTTGCGAAGTTCTAAGGGCTCTTGGTACACAGTACAACATACGGTTCTGTTGGGTTCCTGTTGGGAGCAAGTCTTAATATCGAAGGATAAAAATCTCGAATGACAAAAATCTAGAATACAATTGCTTGTAATCTAGAATGCAAAAATCTGGAATGCACAAAAATCTCGAATGAACAAAAATCTCGAAAGACACTATCTCGAAAAAAATCTCGAAAAAAAATATAAATTCGAGATTTTTTTTTTAACCTATTTAAAGAGTTCACACTTTAATTAATCGCATAACATATTTAGTTTATTCAACAATTTATTCCTTGTTTGAGAAAATAAACAATAAAAAATATTTAAAATATTTAACAAAAAAAAAATCATTAGCTATCATAATAAAATTATAAAAAATATCAAAAACAAAGAAAAAGTTATAAATTCATAAACATACCTATAAAGGCATATGTAGGTATAACAAAAAAGTATGAATTATTTTGAGTTGTACGCAAGACTCCTAAGGTACACCACATAACTCCTCTCTTCTTTTTCGTCGAGTACTTTTAAAATTTGTTTTTTTTTTTTTAAATACTCCCGTCTTACCTTAGTTTCCTGGCCCATCTGAATTTTTCAACCAGACAACTAATTTGAACTGACTCATTAGCCAAAATTTCAAGTAATTTGTAAGGACCAATGTGCGGCCTTCCAACTAAAACCTGAAGCCTCCTATGCCAGGACTCTACTCTGTTTTGAGTTCTGGGTAACTCTGTCATGGGTAGTTTACTAGTCAGTCTCAGTCTGGGTTTTGTTAAACAGTTATTAATAATCTAGAATTAATATATTAATTCTAGATTTTTGCATTCGAGATTTTTTTTTCGAGATTTTTGTGTTTCGAGATTATGCATTCTAGATTTTTTTTTCTAGATTTTTTCAATTCTAGATTTTTGTTTTCGAGATTTTTACTTTCGAGATTTTTGCTTTCTGGATTATTGTTTTCGAGATATCGTGGTAGACCCTATCAAACTCATCTAACAGACTTTACAAGGAGCCGCCTGCTCTTACGGGTTTAGTGAGTGATTTTAAAAGCATCTACCTCTCCTCAACCAGGTGAGTATGTGACCACAGACATTTCTTCAAGAACTTAAAAGTATGCTCCGATATTTTAGGCTATAGCTTGCTGAAACTTATCAACACCCTTAACGGGCTTGAATGACATAGGATTTTTCATATAGGATTCATTATTTGGGAGTCAAAAACCCTAGAGAATGACAACGGATTTACATTGAGAAAAAAAAATCTAAGTGTAACGGTAACAAGATCATCTGTCAGCCCATTAACCTAACTTAGGTTTTAAGGAACAATTTAATTTATTTTGAAATACAGGGTGGTGCACAAGTCATGCTGCAAAAACAAAATGCCACCGACCTGACTGCACCAGATTTTTACATGCCATTAGTTTACATTCGTAAAAAAAATCGAACACGAGACTTTGATCAAAGTTGACATTAGGATGAAAGCGAAGACCAAACAAGTGGGTCTCGCAATTCTGTCTGTCTATTCGACTACAGCTTAAACGGTTCAGGCGCTTTTTTTTAAACTTGGTAGATATCATTTTTAATTTAACCCCCAAATCCAAAAAATAGTTATTTTTGGTAGGCGCCTAGAACCATTTTTTTTTTGTTTTTAATTTTCCCGAAAACAGTTAAGCCGATTTAAATCAATTTTCTTATACTCAAGCTTTTCCAAAGTTTCAATATTATTACATATTCAAATTTTCATTTTTTTGGATTTTTTCTGGATTTAAAAAAAAAAATCGAAAATTTTGTTTGGAAACTCAATTATTAGAAAAGCCCGAGCTCGATTTTTTTCAAACTTAATAAATAAAAGTTTCCTAATATAATCTACAAGATTTGAGAAAAGAAACTTTGTTTTGCCTAAAAATAACGGTACCCACCATACAAATGTTAAAAAATGGTTTTCGAAAATCGTATTTTTTCGAAAACAATTCTGAGAATTTTGATAAATTTTTTTTTCTTTCGTTTAATTTTGACGATCTATAATTGAATAAAACAAATATTGAAATTAATATATTACTGACTGTACCTACCATAGATAGAACCATTTTTTGAATTTTGAATTTCTTACTTTAACTTAACGAATTTTAATGAAATTTCTTATAGAGAAGCTTCTAAAAAGTAAAAAAAACACATTGCATTTCGAACTTAAAAAAATTCTTTTTGAATTTTGGAAAAAAAAAATTTATTTTTTTTTGAAAATTCAATATCTCAAAAACGTCTTAGTATTTTTTTTGAAAATTTATTTTTTATTCGTTTAATAATAAAAACTTTGAGTTGGCGTAACAAAATTTTTTTTTTAAAATGTTTCAAAAATGTTGTATATAAAAGCTTATTTTCTTAAGACCACTACAACGACGTATAATTTTTGATCTAGCATGTCGTAAAAGGCGACTAAAGGAGTAAATACATCTAGGCCACAAACAGCAAGGTGAACCTAGCGACACGTAACACCTATAAACTTTCCCAAAAGTGTGCATGCCAGTCCCTGGGTTGGCACGACTGGAGATCACCGGTGCCGTAAAAGAGAGATCAAATACAAAACTGGAGCTTGCACACGTCGATACTTACAACCAGGATTTTGTGAATTCAAGCATTATGGAAGTACTCGTTCAAAATGACACTACCCCGCCAGGCACTACCATTTTTACACATGGTACTGATCCTGGACCGAGCAGCAATGCTCGGGTCAGAGCTAGACGGATTCCGGGGGCTAGCAAAGTAATGCCGCAGATTATACAAAATCTGAGAGTTGCGAGTTGGAACGTTGGCAGTATGACAGGTCGAAGCTTCGAGCTGGAAGAGATGATGAAAAGAAGGCGAGTGGACATCTTATGTGTTCAAGAAACAAAATGGCGAAACACGGGAAACAGGGCCCGTTTCTTGGATACGAGGACAAAAAACTATAAGATGTTCTATTATGGAACGGAAAAGGGTAAAAACGGAATCGGAATCATCCTTGCAAAACATCTGTATAACAACACCGATATAGTTCGAAATGAAGAGAGTACAGCACAAAGTATGTGGGATCTCCTACAGAGAACTTGCAAAGAAAAAGCCAAAACACTGTTAGGGGTTTCAAAAGGACACAACCAACAAGGCAAAGAAACAATATGGTGGTGGAATGATGAAGCTAAATCAGTTATAAGTCAAAAGAAAATGGCTTTCAAGGCTTGGTCGAAGTGCCCCTCTAATGATACAGAGCAAAAGTCACGCCTCGAAGTGGAATATAGAAACTGCAAGAAAGAAGCGAAGAAGAAGTGCGCCCAAATTCAAGCAAAGAATACAGAAAACCTGTATCGGGAGCTGGATGAAATTTCTACCCCGACAGCTGGTGCTATTCAAGAGCTACGGCAAAACCCGAATAAGGGCGCAACTATCTTCAAAATAGCCGCTCAAAGAAGAAGAAATGCCCAGGAGATTTGTTCGCCAAAGTTCATTAACAATGCTCAAGGCCAACTACTTGTGGAAGACAACGAAATTCTTCACAGGTGGCGACAGTATTGTGACGGACTTCTAAACAAACAATTTCCAAGGCTATACTTTCCAATAGCTTCACCTAACTTAAGCGAAGTATCCGACGTCACAGTCGAAGAAGTTAGTGAGGCGGTAAAATACTCCAAAAAGGGAAAAGCTGTTGGCCCAGACGAAATACCCTCAGAGTTTTGGAAAAAGATGGGAGACATCGGGTTTAGATGGCTCATGATTCTTGTCTCCAAACTTATACGAGGTGATCGCATGCCTAATCAATGGAGGGAAAGTTACCTTCTTCCAATTTATAAAGGAAAGGGTGATACTCGAAGCTGTGATAATTACCGTTCGATTAAGCTGATGTCACACACCATGAAGATCGTTGAGCGAGTCTTGGGTAGCCGACTGCGAAAAATAATTAGGCTATCTGATGACCAGTGCGGGTTTGTGGTTGATTTTGAAAAAGCATTCGATCGGCAACCACGAGATCTAATATGGGTGGCCCTCAGGCAACGAGGAGTTCCAGAAACCTATGTGCGGATAATTATGGACATGTATGATGGAGCAGTTACTAAAGTAAGATGCGCAGCTGGAGTCACCGAAGAATTCGAAATCACAGTAGGTGTACACCAGGGAAGTGTCTTGAGTCCCCTGCTCTTTATTACAGTTCTTGATTACCTGCTTGAAGGCAAAGTGACGGATCCAAAAGTACATCAGTTATTCTTTACTGACGATGGAGCCATCATAAGTGAAGACCCGATATCCCTACAACGAGCACTTGACGTATGGGTGGATGTTCTAGAAGGAAGTGGGTACCGCATAAGCGCGAAAAAGACAGAATACCTATGCTGCCCATTTTCTGATCCACACAGGCCTATTCCAGACATTTATTTGAATGGAGTAGTGCTTCCCAAGTGTGAAAAGTTTAAATATCTGGGGTCTATGATAAATAACGAAGCTACTTGTGATGACGATATTAATCATCGCGTAAGCGTAGGGTGGATGAAGTGGCGGGAAAATTCTGCTATCTTCTGTGACCGAAAAATGCCCCCTAAGCTGAAAGGAAAGCTCTACACTTCAGTTGTGCGTCCAGCACTCACATACGGTTCACAATGTTGGACAATGTACAAAAAGTATGAGAGTAAGCTAACGGCAGCTGAGATGAAGATGCTTCGTATGACAGCAGGAGTTACAAAGCTTGATCGAATTAGAAGTACGAAGATCCGAGGAAGCCTTCATGTTAAGAATACCATTTCCCAAAAAATTGAACACGACCGACTCAGTTGGTATTGCCATGTTCAAAGGAGAGATCCTGAGAACCCCGTCAAAAAGGCAATATCATACAACGTTCCAATTCGGAATAAAAAGAAAGGTAGGCCTAAACACTCCTGGTACAAACAAATGCAAAAACACCAGCATTCAGTTGGCCTCAGAAATGGAACAATACAAAACCGGGAGGCTTGCCGCCGATTTCTGAGGTCAACCCGGCGAACCCCACAGGCGGATCTCTAGTGTGAAGCAGATACGTGGGAGAGTTATGATCCCCTCGACATCGAGATCATAACAGCGCCGAACAAAGGAAGAAGAAGATCTAGCATAAACCAATATTTGCTTGAATCATTCCGTTTTTAGCTCCAACTACTAACTACTAAAGTTATTTTAGTCATTTAAGAAATTAATTTCATGCTTATGAACAGTTTTTCTCTAATAACAATCATATTTTAAATTATTAGTCTTTTACATAAGAATAAGTTCATGCGACCCAGTCGTGCATTTTTTTTTTTGTATTATGCCAAACAAGAAAACCATTTTGTCTAGGGGAAATGATAGACAACGGAAACTTAAAATTTCGTATAAAATGTTCAAAATTATTTTGGGATCGTTTACAACTTCACACTTTGGCACTTCTAAGGGATTAAAGGAATTCTGCTTGAATTATGAATGAACTGAACATTTTGTCAGAGGAAGAGAAAGTGTGGCAGGGCATTTTATTTGAAAATTAATTCCGGCATACCAGTGCCAGCGATGTTCTTCGAATGAAAAGTAATGGTTTTGTATTTTGCTTTTTAAAGCACAATGTATGGATATAAATCTGTAATTTAGCTGCTTGATGTTTTTTTATATTTATGTAGTTTAATCATTTCCGCTAAAATAGCAAAATAATTATTTTTAATGATTTTTTTTTCAAATAACAGGAAAATTGTAATAAGACATTTTTTTATCAACCTCATTTCGAAAAAAACATTTATATGAAGTAAGTTAAGCTAATTAATAGTGAAACATGTGCAACAATAGATAGGGTTAGATTGACGTGGCTGTCAGTAACAGAGCTGATACAATTCGATCATGAAATGGATCATGTGATATCGCATTCAATCTTGGATACTGTTCCCCTAATCGTTAAGCCGATCGGAGCTCCTGATGAAGCGATAGAGATTGCCTATATCTATATTTGCCAGATCAGATCACTAAGATAGTGTAAGTAAAAATACCACAGATGGAGTGTTCGTCTTTGGGATAAAGCAGAACATGTACAGAGAAGGTAAAGTATCGATTCTTCCTCTTCGTCATGCATGCACCTCCTGTAGAGATCATCAGAGTAAATTCGAAGCCTCGTTGCGTGCCTACCTATTAAACAGTGTCCTGTTATAACACCTACTACGGAGCCGATGTGCGATCTACTGAAAGATATTTAACATTTGGAACACTTCCGATCCACTATTGCTAAAATTTATTTTATCGGCAAACAGGTGGTGACATTGTTCCACCTAATGATTCTTCTCTGTATAGAATCTGGTTTTAGCATAAGTTTACACTTAGCGCTGGCAATATCAATATTTGCCTTATCTGGCAGTGAATTTATTATTATTCCACTTTTGGCGAATTTGTCCGCATTTCGATTTCCCGAAATTTTCCTCTGTGTCTCAGCACCTATCTGCAGTTAAAACCTGGTATTGAGCTCGTAGAGATTATAATCAAGAGATTTAATGGCACCTTGGCTACCCGAGAAGATGCAAATATCTTTGATTGGTATCAAATTTTCCTGTCCCTGACATGCAATTCGGTTTTCGAGAAAAACACTCAACCTTGAATCCACTGCTAAAATTCCAACACGATATCACCACAGTCCTCAACAGTCACACGATGCTTTCGGATGCTTTCTGGATGTCGAGAAACCATTCGATAGCGTGTGGACAGACCGGTCTAATCCACAAACTTCATCTTATGAAAGCACCTCCGCCATTAATAAAATTTCTCTTTTCTTTCTTATCTTTCAGAAAATTTTTCGTTCAGGTAGATAGCTACAAGTCAAACATGAAGACCATAAGAGCTGAAGTCGCCCAAGGATCAAAACAAGGCCCATTCCTCTGCAACTTGATGACTTGAGACCAACCTTCTCCAATTGGATGCGAGAACCTTCTATATGCTGATGACTCGATTACCTACGCCACATCAATGTCACCACTAATCACTGTCCAAAAAGTAGAAACCTACATCAACAGACTCTTTCAAATTCTACCAGAAATTAGGCATCCGAATCAACACTTCCAAATCGAAACTTGTCTGCTTCAGGAGACCTTCAACTGGTAGACGCATTCGCACCGCAAAAATTTGCAGAAATCTGGTCCTGAGACTTCCTGACCGATCCACTATAGTGGCAAAGCCAAGTGTGAATAACCTGGGAGTGCACTTCAACGAGTTGTTAAGGTTTAACCTGCACTCAAGAAATGTTCTGAAAAAGGTCAGCCATTTGCCCCCATTGCTGAAAAGAAGATCAGGTCTTAGCCAACCGATAAAGATATTGATCTACAAGCAGCTCCTGCGACTAGTGATCAGCTATTCCTCCTCAGTATGGTTTTTCATTTCGAAGAAAGCTAGGAAAGAACTTCAACTATACAAAAGGAAGACACTGAGGATCTGCACTGGACTCTACTTCGACAGTCAACGACACAAACACTACAGGAACGAGCATCTCTACACAGAAGCGAATTTAATCCCACTGGACAAATATCTAGTTCATTCAACGAAGAAACTAAATGGGGAACATCATCGACCACCCGAATCAGCTTATGAGAAGGATGATCACAGAACAACGAAATCCCGAACCGAGGTGCATCAGTGTGATGGAAACTCTGGATGATAACGTAATCATGGACAACGAGGACGAAATTTTTCCGAATTTCATCATTGTTTTTTTTTTCAATATAGTTTTGACACCACAATTTCAACATAAACCTTCTTTTTTTGGATATGTTGCAAGCCTCTTTGTGCAAAAGTTTTTGGATTCAAATAATTCAAGCTACTTTGTCTCAAGTAGTAAATGTATGTATGTGTTTCCGCACACATACTATATATTTTTAAATGTATTTCGAAATCGAAGATATAAAGGACACTGCAGGGAGTCCTGTCAAAAAGAAGTTAGTTAAAGTTGTTTGGTGTTTTCCATGACTGTCGGTCGAATGTTTTATTTATTCTAACACAATGAAATAACATGACTTCTGGTTTGCTTTTAAAGGATTTTGCCTTTTCCGATACAAAATAATCCCCTTCGACTCGAAAAACAGTAAAAGGATGCTATAAATACAAGAGTTAGCAGATCAGAGAGAGGTAGAAAAAGAATAGAAAACTTTTTCTAAAAACAAAAAGAAGTTTTAAATTAGTTTCCAATATTTGTGATTGCTTCTGTTTTGAAAAAGGATTTCTTTTTTGTTGAGGAGAGAATGTTTTGTCTTCAGATGTGTGTGTGTGTTTTTTTTTTTATTTTCAATACAAACACTTACATACATATATAAACAAGATTAGAATGGTTGCAATAAATTTCAACTTATTATGTTAAATGCTATGATAATTGTTTTGCCTGTTTGGTTAGGACACTTTCAAATCAATTTATGATCTTACAAAAAGGTCGGTTGTCCTGCTCTCAATTGATGCTGTTTTTTTTTTTTATTGTTCTTTTTGTTTGTTGGTATAAGGGTTGTTAATGAAGTGACCTTTTAGTCCGGGTAAATATTGATATTTATGTGTTTTGTCCTCTGTTTTTGAATGTCTGTATTTAGATTGAATGAATATCCTTTTTTTTGCACAAATATTTTAATCTCAAAAAAGGACATGCTGGAATTTAAAAGTTTTTTTTTTATTCATCGATATAAAAAATTAAAAAGAAGTATACATATTTAAGCGTGTACTCGTTTATACAAATCATGAACTGAGCCCAGTTAAAACCAGTTCGAGAAGGAAAGAAAGGATCTGGAATATGACGCAGAAGCCATTTCCCAACAAAAAATTCCTTTCTGTTGTATTTTTTTCCTAGGTCACCTCTTCAAGTGAGATTGCTGAAGAAAGAAAAAAATTAAGAATTGTCAAAAACTGATTGACTAAAATTGATGTTATAAAAATAGAGTTTTTGAAAATACATATATTTCTATACAATCTTAGAAAAACTCCTTGAATTTGAACATTCAGATTATGGGAAAGCAAAAAAGACTTTGGTCACTTATCACCATATTTCCGATGCGACCAGCAGCGGTCGCTTTAATGTTGACATGTCTTGATGAAACCTTATTCAATTTTGACTGGACTTACGCGACAGACAATTTGTCTTAATTCTTATTCATAATCTCCTATTCTAAAAAATTTGATAATCCAATTCTATTTTAATGTTTTTCGTATCTGCTTTTTTTGTATTATATAAATTTATATGTATATATGTATGTATATATTTATTTGATCTATGAGCCTAAGAGCTTATTTAATGTCTTAAGAATAATTAGTTTAATCAATTCTTAAAATTTTCTTTGAAGAAATTAAATCAACATGATCATAAGCTGTATTGAATTCTCCAGTTGACCTTGAAATAGGTTCCTTCATTCCATAGTTCTTTTTATGCTTTGACTTAAGAAGAAGGGGTTGGTTCTTTCAATGGGCTTATTGGAGCATAATACATATGTATACCAAAGGGCACGGTAGTGCCCAGCCAAGTTCTGGCACTACACCCTTTTTACAGGAACAAACTCACGCGATTTTTGACCCCCCCCCCCTATCTTCAGTACCAATAAAGTCAGAAGCTTGAAATTCCGAATATTTGCTAAGATAATCAGGCACAGGCGCCTCACCAAATTTCAATTTTCTAGCAAAAGCCGTTCCTGAGATATAAAACCTCAGAATTCACAAAAACCGTAACTTACTGACTGACAGATCATCAAAATTATGGAGCACTTCCCGACATCGTAGAATCTTGTAATTTTGGGTCTTATCATGCAAGCAGAGACAAGTCTTTTTGTATGCCCAATTCCAAAGGTTTTAAAAACTTGACCAGTGGACCCATCAAATTTTAGTGAGTAATAATTTAATAATAAAATTTCTTTATTACATTATAGCTGTTTCAATATTATTCTACTTTAAATATTCGGTATTAAACCTTCATGAAGTAAGAACTTGGCGTACTTTTAGATCTCAGTACTTTTCACTGCTGACTTGTTACACAAAGGTTTTTGGATTTTTGTATAGAAGAACTTGGCTCATTTTTTAATATTTATGTTTTTGGTCTGATATATATTAAGGAGAGTAACTCAGGGCATCTTTATGGTAACAAAGAATATCCCGTACAAAAACAAAATCGTGAGTAAGTTGTTCTTCTCGCCTTCAAAGATTCCAGATCTGAAAAACTTTCCATTGCTAGGAAACATAAACAGAAAGTAGAGCAACGCACCTTTTAACACACATATCTTGTCAAACGACTTTGAACTCTTTGAATTATCAAAACAAAATTGATAAGGGTTCAATATAATATCCAGGTATTGAAGATTTGGCCTTGCCAAAGAAGAAAATAATGAAACAAGTATATATGGGATAAAAACTCCATGGAACTCCCTTTAAAGAACCCTAACATTAACCTTTCTTCAGCAACAATTATAACAAGAGAAAATATAAATTTTGAATCAAAAAGAACCCTCAAATGGAACATGCTCAACTAAGTCATTCTCTTAGTAAAAATAGAACTTTTTGACTTATTAGCTCAACGAAAAACGTTTCTGAAATTCTCAGTTTTAAGTAGAGCCTACATTTTTGAACGTGTATTTAAGAAACACGTGTACACGGAATCCGTGTAGGAAATATAATACCAACTTCAAATCCATGTTCTTAGAACACGTGTAATTATTCACTTTATTATCCGTGTAAACGAATCCTTAGTACACGGATGAGGCTGAAATTATAATTGGTCTTTGATTTGCTATTTTATCTCACATTTTATACGTAATTAATAATAATTGAACAACTAGATATACCTAGACCGTTATCAAGTGCAAAACAACAGCAACTTGCTTAAATTATTTCCGTAATTTTTTCATTGTGCAAAATTATTGTTTGTCAATAGTCACCCGTTGTACCTAAGCTTTTGTTTAATGAGACGGTTAGTAACAGTTGAGTGTTCACTGCAAACGTGCAAAGCTTGAGTCGTATTCTAAATTGTGAAGTATTCCTTTTTAAATTTTAGTTTATATTTCTCTTATAAATTACCAATTTAGTATCCCTAGTTTACTAACTTCGACTTACTTAACGCTAGAAATGGTAACGGATATTTTAGTAACACGTATAATTAAATGCACGGATGCACGTGTATTTAATTTTCCGTGTTATTAAAATAACACGTGTAATTATAATTACACGGATTCAAATCCCGGTCCAATAATTACACGTATATCCGTGTATTTCATTATCCGTGTAATAGAGAGCTCTGGTTTTAAGTCAGAATTCAATAACTGAATTCATTGCTTCTTAAATCCCAATATTAATTTACAATAATTAAAAAAGAATAATGGCAGCAAATACCAATACGTCAGAATTGAGCCGAAACAATTTAATGATCCAGTTGGGTTTCAAAATGCGTAAATCATCGAGTTAAACCAATAGAAAACGAAATAATTCAGGTACTCCGCTTCAAATAGAGAACTGCCATAAAATCAGAATCGAGTACATGATATCACACCAAAACCAAGTGTCTAATTCTGTGTGAATTTGATCTTTGACCAAAATGTAATCCATGGAATTTTTATTAATTTCCAATCAAAATAACTATCAAAAAAGTGACTGTGGCTGTAAAACAATGGTGCACTGTGGCGTATACGTATTTTTTTTTTTTTTAATTTTGGTGCACAATGTTGTATATTATCGTTACCATTTTTGTTCTATCCCTTCATTAATTCAAAACAGAATTTAAAAGATCATGATTGGTATATAAAATTGAAATTCTTTTTCTCCTGTTGTGGATCCCTTACTGTTTGCACCCTACAAGGGAATAACTTATTGACTACTTAATACTTCCATAACAAAAATCTATGATTTAATCAAAAACTCTGGGTGTATTATCTTTTAAATTAAAATTTTATCTTGATACAAAATTTCATACAAATTTTTAGAGACATTGAGCTCCTGGATAACAAGCCTCAACTAAGAAACCCTCCAGAGCTTATCTCTTAAGATCTTTAAAAAAAACACGTACTCCCATAGCACTTTTTACTTGCGATATAGGTACGTACTATAGTTCTGCATTTGGAAAAAAAATCGAACTCGGTGATTCCATAAAGGCGAAATTTAAATTTTTTTAGCTTTAAAACTAACGGTACCCTCCATACACCCGTAATACATGATCTTATTTATCTCGAAAACGGCTCCAACGATTTTGATAAAAAAAAAATTAGGTGTGATATTATGGTCATGGACCACACTTTGGTCAAAAAAAAATTTGAAGCAAAATGTTATAAACGGTACCTGTCATAGAACCTTCGACCTTCTCATCAACAACTGTAACAATTTTAAGCAAAATTTTTCAGCTAGATATCCCTTAAGTTTAAAATAATATTGTGTATAAGAATATTCGAAAAAAATATTTTTTGGGATTTAAAAAAAAAAATTACCAGTTTTTTTTGTTTTTGAAAAATCAATATCAATATTAAAACGTCTGAATGAATATTCTTTGAAATTATTTCCTAAAATCTTTATTACTAAATACTTAAAATTGACATACCAAATTTTGTTCTCGAAAAATGTTAAAAAAATTTCTTATATAAAAAATTACTTTAATAATAAAATAATCTTTAAACTTTGTTTGCATAAATTCATACTTTTCTAGAAATCATGTGGCAATTCCATGCATTTAAACATTTTTATTTCATTAAATCCATGTTTTATAATTGTAAAATGTTTTTTTAAATTCCAAAGTACTTTTACATAAGAGTAAGTTCGTGAGATCCAGTCGTTCATTTTATTTGTGTCCCATTGCTACATCTTATAACTAATATCTTGTTAGAAACTTCAATTGATCTCTTATACTTTTTATTTTAAGAATTAAAAAGAGTTGCAGCTTCAAGGATTATATAAAATTCATAGTCTTTTAAGAATCGTTTTGTGAAAATTCATCTTGAAAAATAATTTCTTTGCTTATCGTAAAACAAAACATATTAAAGAGATTTAGTCAATTGAAAATTATAGTGAAAACCTGACTGGATCATAGCATAATAACTCCTATATCAAGAAACTATCTGGAGGTCAAATCGAATACCAAAAGTCTTGCAATAGGATTTTTATGAGATCCTCACTAAAATCATGCTTCAATATTTTTCAAACAAAAATATGTCCAATTCATAAGACCTATTTTTTTTTTAATTTGCTACGCATTTATACATATATGCGTGGTAAGTACTATAGGTACTAAATTCTAAGTTAGGCATTCGTGCAAAAAAATCAAACTCGAGATTTTGATCAGATTTGTGAATCTCGCAACTCTGCCTGTCTAGCCTATGGGGCTCGGATGATTTTCTTTAAAAACTTTTCTTCGAAATTTTATAAAATAATTTTTTTCTCAAAAACATTAAAAAAAAAATATTTAGTAATATCTAGGAAGTGGTTAAAAAACACATTTTAAAGAATTGGTTCTTAATCGAACCTCCCATAGAATTCTGGTTTAGATTTTCTAAAAACAATACAATTGATTTTAATCAATAACATTTTTTTCCGTCGTGTTTAGTTTTGACGATTTATAATTCAATAGAAGAATTTCTTATAACAAAGATGCTCGTATTACTGACTTCACGTATCATATAACCATTTTTTGATTTTTGACTTTCTAAATCGGAATAACGAATTTAAAAAATAATAAGAAACAACATTGCATATTAAAACTAAACAAAATTATTTGGAATATTTCAAAAAATTAATTCAATTTTTTTTTTTTAAATTTTATTTCATTTTATGTGCACAGTGATTTATTATTTATGTTCTCAGAATTCTATTATTAGCTACAACTACTAAGCGAGTTGTCCTTGCATTTAAACAAATTAATTTTATAATTTCTAACAACATGCATTTTTAAAATTCTAAGTCTCTGTAACTTCAGAATAATTTCGTGCGACCCAGTCGTACTTTTTATTACTAGCGATATTGGTAAGTACTATAGAGCACGTTGTGCATTTGGAAAAAAAATCGAACTCGAGATTTTTGTCAAAATTGACGTTACTATGATAGATAACACGAAAAAAGTAGGTACGGCAATTCCGTCTGTATGTCTGCACCTCTCCCTACAGCCTAAGCTACTCGAGATATTTTCTACAAACTCGGTACTAAAGGGTCTTTGCTGATTCCTTAGAGGAAAATTTGAAATTTTTTTTTATAGCTCTAAAACTAACGGTACCCCCCATACAGCCCAAATGCAATACATTTGTTATTTATCTCAAAATAAGATATGCTAATATAGGCATGGACTACATTTTGGTCAAACAAATTTAAGAAAAAATGGTAATAACGGTAGGTACTTTTCATATAACCTTTTTTTCTTTACGACTTTTTCATTAACGTCTCTAACGATTTTAACCAAAACAGGAGCTTAAAATAATATTGTATATAAAAATATTCTAATAAGTATTATTTGTTTTTTTCTTAAAAATAAATTCCAATTTTTTTTTTTGAAAAATCAATATCTTCAAAACGTGTGCACGATTTTTTTTTAAATTATTCCGTAAGAATTGTATTACTAAATATTTACTTTAAATTGGTATCCAAAATATTTTTCTTGAATAAATTTAAAGAAATTTCTTATATTAAAAATTATTTTAATAATAAAACGATTTTTAAACTTTGTTTGCATAAATTCCTTTTTTTGTTCCTAATTATTATCGCGTCTTGAAGGCAGAAGGCCGCCTGCAAAATGTCGTGGACCTCGATATTTTCAATCAGGGCTCTTAGCTCTACATTTTAAAGTTATGTTATAGTTGCTTTCATAATTATTATTTAGACTTTGAAAAAAAAAAAAACTGGAGACTCAACTCACTATGGCACCCATTGGAGCATGCAAGACGCTCACATTTGTAAATAACTACTTAAGGACCATCTAACTATACTAACTAGTTTTTGTTATTATTATTATTATTATTGTTAATTGCTGTGGGCTCTCGGTCTATAAGAATGTTGTACGATTTTTAAATACTTTTTTTCGGAAGAAGTTTTTATGATACCTGTTCTATACACTCGGATTACAGCCAGCCGAAAGTATCAAAGTGTTCATCAAAAAGGCGCCAATCGAGAACTCTGCACATGGAGATTGAATAACATAGCGAGTGTCAAGCAATGAAACGTCAAATGACGAAATATTTTTTTTTATTTTATCTACCTTTCGGCTGCAATAAATTTTCTACACAATTAAAATTATTGTGTTGTGTTTTATTTATGTATATAGTTTAATTTCATTTTAATTAATAATTAAAAGGCTTATACAAGCAACCTGTAGGTAAATAAAAAAATTAAATTTGGTGGTGCAACAGCTCGAAGTGAACCAGGACCTAGTTACTTACAACTCTCAATCTTTACTGTGTGCGTGTTCCCAGGAAGGGAGGGGACCTACAATTTTCTGCCGATTCTGAACGGCCAGTGAGCAGCACTTTCTATGACAATAGATAATCTTGGAGGATTCGTCAATTCCTCGCAAGATGTAGTACATCCCTGAAAAAACTCTCTTGCAGCGGCTGAGAATCGAACTCGAGACCTTCCGCATGACAGTCCGACGCGCTAACCATTATACCAAGGGGTACTACCTGATACCTGTAGGTATTGAGTTGATAAGCAACTTTCTGACAAACATTTTCACCTTTATCAACAAGTAAGGCAGTACACAGATTTACGTACATGCTTGTTTTTTATTTTTCTGATTTTTTTTTTTAATTTAAATTCAAATTTATTCATTGGAAGTAAAATTAACACATTTCTCATTATTATATGAAGTTTTATAAATTCGATATAAAAAAACTGAAATAAAATCATTGTGAAACATGATTGAAGAAGATAAATAAATTTGAGCACGAAAAATAATTGCAATCGGAACTGCTCACACATGTAAACCAGAAAATTAATGCAACAGATTTACCCTTATAAGTTATAACTTACCAATAAATTAAAGTCACAAAAAAAATTTACTATCCGAAGTGATTTCACTTTATATTTGTAGCAAACATTTAGTCAATATTCATTTTTTAAATATATGACATTAAATGAGTAAACCAAAAGGACAAAAAATTGGTGTCACCTTTCTTTTAACAAAATAATTAATTTAGCAGAGATTCCTGGATAAAATATTTAGTACTCATAATTTAGAAATTGTGATTACATGGCCGGACCGCCCTCAGTGATAATGTGTTCAGTTTCATTCAAAATCAAAGTCATTTTTTCTTCCGACCCTAGTCTGCTTGAACTTTTTTGCAATCCAAAATATTGTTTTATAGGAAACTGTAGGCTGATATGTTTTCTATTTGAGCTTCCTGTTCTTAATCCATAAAGCCTGAGTTTTTATATATTTTTTTTTAAATTTCCGCACACTCAATGGATTATGACTACCCTTGTAAATGTCTGCTGCATACTTTCACGTTCCAAGGCGATGTTCCTCGTCGATCCTCTATGCCTCTTAGGTACGAATCGGTCTTCTCAAATTTTAGCACCAAACGTTGATAAATTTGACTATAAAGAGCCACCACGTCTACCGTAAAATAGGCGCAACGCGAGCAACGTTTGTACCAACGAGCACTCATTTTGATAAGAAAGTTGCATTATTTGGCCCTACTTTTCAATCGTGTCACTTGCCACCCAAGCAACACATAAACTCTTGGAGAGTACTTCAATAAATGTATCAGCTCTTTACAAGCTGTTAGTTCAATCTTCTTAATTTGCTCTTTAAAATGTTCTTTTTGTTATAGTATAATTAAATGCTCTTTAAAACATCTTAGAGATAATCATGACAAATATCACCATATTGACTCTCTATGTACCCTCTATAAAACCTCTTTAAAAGGAGTAGTTTTAAAATGCTGAAAGAGGTTTTCATTTTAATCTTTCGAATACATCTTGAAGATATTCTGTGGAAGTTTTCACTAAAACGTATTTATGAAAGCTTAACATCAAGAATAACTACTTTTCTCTTTGGTTGAAAAAAAAATGTTTTGTTTCGCCTAACAATTGTGAAATCAAGCGAAAATCTTTTTTTCTTTCTTCTGTTTAAAGAAAACAACTCAACTATTTATTTGAATGTGCGCGCCATTGCATATGATTATGTTTAACAAAAAACAAGCAAAACTGCACAACTGTTTGGTTGCTTATAGAAAACAGATAAACTATTTGGTTGAATGTTCGCGCAGGTGCGTATAATTATATGTTACACAAAATAGCGAACTCATTTTAGGCAATCGTTTAGTTTGTGTCAAAACACAAACTTTTTAGTTGCTCGTAACAAACAGTTGCAAAACTAAAAATTGAATGTGCGCGCATAGCCTAATTGTTGTGAATTTGTTATCTTTTTCTTTTACTCTTTGCTTACACTTTGTTTGCTCTTTTTTTCTTTGAATTTGACTGATTGTAAACAGCTATATTCTTCCTTTACTCTTTGTATACACTTTTTTCACTCTTTGCTTTGAATGTAAGTTTCGATATCTTATTGTGAAGTGCTTAAGATATTTTAAAGAGTTCTTAACAAATGGATGGCGTATCTGTATAAAATACATATATTTTTTAAAGGGTGACATTGTTAAACGTATAAGAAGATAAAATTATTATTTACTAGATTTTTATGTTTTATCGTTTACTATACGAAGTCATCAGTTTCTACGGATGTAAGTAAATGAAAGAAGGAAATGTTGTTATTTGAAGAACTTTGGCAGAATATAAAAGAAATGTTGAAATAAAATTCAAATTCAAATAAAATTGATAATGGGTATTATTTTGATTATGTATAATATCAAATTTTCTGAATTATCAGTGATTTTTTAGTCGGTTGACAGTTGAACTCAATATTTTGTATCTTGATAGAATGTTGACGCAACAATAAAATGTCAAGTTAGCATATCTTTCTAACAGATTTTTAATCCAGGGATTTTAACACTTTGTGAAATAAAAATTAAGGAATGACATATATTTTCACTTATTTTCATATAGTATGTCTTTTTGTATCTTTTCTCTGTAAGATGTATAAAACCTGTCAACTTACATTTAAATTTTGAAAAAAATGCAATAAAAATCCGGAATCATTCTTCAAACAATTATTATGTTTCTTTGTAGTATAAAGGAGATCTTAGCATCACCATATACAATAAAAAAGTTGATTTCATTTTATTTCATACAAAATTCTAAAGACGTAAGTGCTAATATGTCGCTCAGTTTGTAAACCTTTTGAGTTGTATTTATTTGCTGAAATTATTTTACATTTTAAAATAATTCAGATCGAACAAAAAAAGACCTTTCATAAAATAAAGCACCCTGTAGGTAGGAATACCTTCGATACATACACATACATGAATCGGCCATATCTATTGCATACTTAAACGTCATTTCTTTTTTTATTCTGAGGGCATTTTATTATTATAGCATTATTTTTCTGAATATTTCTTTGTAAATACTATTCTATTTGAAGGCGCGTTAATTTCAAGTAGGGTAGAGTATGCGGTTTCAAATTAAATCTTCTCTCGCAAATCAAACCACACAATCATAAAAAGGGTATACAATGAATATCGTAAATCCAGTAATAAATTATTGAAGGAAAGAATTCGCCATGTTTGTGTATTTATATTAGTCAATCCATTTTATTTTAATTGCATTAAATTTGTATTTGCGTGAAAGAGAAAGACATTTTTTATACATTTTTCTTCTTCGCAGTTCAATCTTTCTACTCAAAAATATAAACATCTTGAAAACCACTTGAAAGTGTCTTTATAGATTAATCAAAAAATGATCTTTATGAAGTCTTATAAATACTTTGCTTAGAACTCTTTGTTCAATACAATAGACTCCTGCCCTTTAGGCCTTTTTGGGTATTACAGACCTCTTTAAGATTGTTCAAAGAGTTGAAAACACTTGGAAAATAACTTTTCAAGATATCTGTAAGAGGCAATTGTGTTGCTTGGGCATGGTGATTAAGCATTAGTAACTGAGTAATATATAATTTGACAGATGTCACCAAAATAACAGGACTGCAATAGTCCACCAAAATCACCCCGCGCCAATCACAAAAAAACCCTTTATCATTTTTCGTCTAAAAAAACAAAAAAAAAACGTATCGGAAGAAAAAATTATTAATACTATCTAACAACTTTAAAGAAAATTGGCCTAGGTGTCGTCTGATCAAAATATCGAGTTCAATTCTTTTTATGAAGTAAAGAGTAAGAAACTGGTTTGATTTTGGGTGCCGCAAGGCTAAAAATTAATTATTTCTGTTTTCAAATCTTGTAGGAATTATATAACAGAGGTCAATATATATTTTTTTACTATGTAGTAATGTTGGATCCACAACTGAGTTTTCGGAAATATGGATAACAGCAAGGATGTGTCTTGTGCACGTTGCTGTTTATATTACTCGTATTTATAGATTATTTATGTACCAGAGACAATTAGAGCTAGAAGTAAGTTTGGAAGTTTGGAGATTATTGGTTTATTTTTCTAGATGATATGGTTTTTTTGTATTAATTTGTTAAACAAATGCAGCTTATGATCAACAAACTTTCAAACTACTGTTATCGGAAATTTAACTGTAAATCTTAATCCAAAATAATGGCCTTTAGAGAAGGTGGTGGTTGATATTCTCGCGAAGAAAAAATGGACGTATGGTGTAAAACTAAGATAATTTCGTGCGACTGCAGGAGGTCTGAGTTCACTGTCACCTTAACAAAAAAAAAAATTTCAAGGGTTCTCTTGCGAGAAAGTGCCAAATTCTCCAAAAATATTTCCAATATCATAAATTCCGACTCAGTAAAAACTGCTATGTATATGACTCTATTGAACTTTAGGTTAGTCGATAAACGAAATTTAAAAATCTTGAAAGATTTCTGAGATATTTCCTGAAAATAATGTTCTGCTTAACAAGTAACATAGCATACTACTATATAAATAATAACTGGTATTTGTTTTATTTAGAAACAAAAGTACCACCTTTGTTCTTAGTCACTTTTAAACTACAGTTGGAATTAAAATAAGGTGTTGGTAATGGAGGATCAAAGCTTGCCCAAACAACTACTAAAATATTACGTTGCTACAGAAAAAAGGTGCGACGAGTTTAAGCTGGAGCTATGTTAAAACTTACACATTTCATTCAATATAAGTTTGTGGACTTAAGGAACGCGTAATAAACTCTTTCCATAAAGGATATAAAATGTAAGCACAATCTTCATAATTCAAAATTATTTATAGCACAGTTTGCTGTTAACTATGCAATCTCAAGGAGTGAGAAGATGTTTATTATTTCATAGGAAAACAGAGATACTTGAGAAATACTTCAGCGTAACTTCATTGGATATGAACGAGGTGTTAAACATTTTGAATATTAACCTTGGCTGGGAAGTTTTGCACAAATATTCATCAACAGATTTAAAGTACGGACAAGGTTTGATTGAAGGAGGGCATAAGTGAAACTAAGTTTGGATAAACAATTTGAAATATTTTTTTTTTATTATTATTAACTAGCCGACCCGTACTCGCGTTGCTTCGCAAATTGTAACTACGAATATTTTCTTAATATTAATATTAGCATATGAAAACATTTCTCAATGGGACTGAGCATATTTTCTATAGCAATATTAATTTTAGTTTATATTTATATGTATAACATACCGTAACGAATTAGATTCTTTTTCACATTTGAAAAAAAAGAGCTTGTTTATGTTTGTGCATATTATAAATATAACAACGTAGAAAATAATAAAATTTATTCAAAATAAACGGGTTGACTACTTTCTGAAATCATTCAACCCAAACTTTAAAATGGTTTCGCTTTTATAGAATAGTTCATGTCACGGCACTGTAGTCAATTGAATGTCCATTTTTGTCACTAAAAATGATATTGAGTGTATCAAGTAACTTAAAAAATAAAATGTACGACTGGATCGCACAAACTTGCTCTTATGTAAAAGTACTTTGGAATTTAAAATACATTTTATAAATATAAAACATGGATTTAATGAGATAAAAATCTTCAAATGTATGGAATTGGCGTCTGATTAATCTTTTTAATATTTAAGTAATTTTTTATATGAAAAATTTCCTTAAAATTTTTCGAGAACAAAATTTGGGATGCCAAATTTAAGTATTAGGTAGTATAGATTTTAGAAATAGTTTTTTTTCGAATATTTTTACATACAATATTATTTTAAACTTAACGGTGCTCCTGTTGAAAATTTTTGGCTAAAATTGTTAGAGCTGTTGATGAGAAAGTCAAAAAATCAAAAAACGGTTCTATGACAGATACCGTTGATAAAATTTTGCCCCAAAATTTTTTTTTGACCAAAATGTAGTCCATGTCCAATGTCCATAATATCACACCTAATTTTTTTTTATCAAAATCGTTAGAACCGTTTCGAGATAAATAAGATTATGCATTACGGGTGTATGGGGGGTACTGTTAGTTTTAGAGCTAAAAAAAATTTCAATTTCTCCTCTAGGGAATCACCGAAGACCCTTAAGTACCGAGTTTGAAGAAAAAAGCTCCAGTGGCCTAGGCTCTAGATCGAGGTACAGACATACAGACATACGGACAATGGACATACAGGCATACAGACAGACAGACGGAATCGTCGGACCCACTTTGTTCGTCTTCGCTATCATCGTAATGTCAACTTTGATCAAAATCTCGAGTTCGATTTTTTTTCCAAATGGAAAAATTGCCCTATAGTACCTATGTATATCGCAAGTAATAAAGAGCACACACTGCTCAGAGATGTGACGATAGAATTAGAGAAACAAAAAACAATGTGTGTGTGTAGGTTAGTTAGATGAACTATACAATAATACAATACAGAAAAGTTGAATATGTAGTTAGGTAGGTAAGAGAAAAAACATAACTATTAAATGGAACACATATTAAGAGAAAGAGAGCATGGGAAGAAAAGAAAATTAAAAATGTTGGAATGATAATGAAATGAAACAAAGCAGCGACCTCGCCATTGTGATGAAATCTAATTCCTGGATAAAATAAATTCAAAAGGTTTATAATTTTATAATTTGTTTTTATTTATTTCTCAGGTTGTATGTTTAACTAAGAAGTGATTTTGGGCTTAAAATTTGCGCAACAATATTGACTTTATGAAGCAATGCTAATCTTTGTCGATTATTGTAAAGGTTTTAAGATATGAGTGGTTGTATAAGTCAACTAATGAAAAAAAAATGGACAAAAAATGTAAAATTAATAATATTTAAGTTTGATTGAAATTATTAATGAAATAAATGGTAACCATAAACACTCTTATAACAATATAGAAAATAATAAAATTTATTTCAAATAAATCGGTTGACTACTTTCTGAGATCGTGCGTCACAAACTTTTAAATGGTTTCGCTTTTATATAATAGTATAGATATAGATTAACATATAAATTGCATATTAACTTAAGGTAATATAGCGCTAGCCACCAATATTTCAGATAGTTTTCTGAGATTTAGAATTTAAATAGATTTTTCTAGTTGAAGAGTTAAAAATTAGTTTAATATTTATTTCTGAGGGAGATGAAAGTATATCGCATACTATCGTTAAGCCCCATTAAGACTTTCGTTCATTCATCCGCTGTACGTTGTTCGTTGTTCGTTCTTTTCTCAACAACGTACAGCAAAGAAGCATTTACATTAAATCGGCTTTGTTTTTCAGTTCGTTTTTAAAATAAAAACACATTATTGGCACTATTAATAGTTGATAAAAAAGAAAAAGAAAAAAATAATAGATCCTGTTGGACGAATGGTTTGTTGCTGAAATAAAACATTTATAGCAAACAAATCTTGTTTTATTTTCTAAGCTAGCGCAATAATATCGTGCTTTTTTGCATTTTCCTCTGATTATTATATCTAAACTATTATTATTCGTACTAGAAAGATAAAACCCATAGACAAAATATTTTATTTATTTACCTATAGGTACCCCAATTTATAATGAAACCTTCTGATGCTCTATTCTCTAATAAAATAACTTCAAAAATGTCCAATATTTATTAAATCAGTTTTGGCATTTAGACACACGTTGTTCGGGTAACAACGAACACCGAAATTTCCGATCTCCTTTGAATTTGTACGTTCTTCATTAGTTGTTAGTTCGTTGTTCGTTTTTATCATTTACATTCTCGTTGTTCCGTACGAGCAACAACGAACAACGTACACAGAACACAACAAAGAAAGTATAAATACAGCATTAAAGCTGAAAAACAAAACCGAATTAATGTAAATGCTTCTTCGCTGTACGTTGTTGAGAGCAGAACGAACAACGTACTGCGATTGAAGAACGAAAGTCTAAATGGAGCTTAACGACGCCAAATGATGTTCCTGACAAATTTTTGGTCTATTTGAATTTTCTTAAAATATTGTATTATGTATGTACATAGTTGGATTTATTGTGCTTTTTGGAAGTGTTCCAAGTTCAGCGTTTATCGATTCCTGAGGTAACAAGCATGGAGGGAAACATTTAGATCGTGATTTTTGCCCTTAGTTTAAAATGAGATTTCCTTTGTATTAGAGATCTAACAGCGTTTTATAATGCTGAGATGTTTGGCTACATTTTTGCGGGATAATATTTTATGTATGACTGATTCAATAGGCGAGTTTTGAGTTGTTGCAATCTTGGCGATTAAAAGTGTAGTTAGATATTCAGACCGGTGTGAGATTGATGGCAGGCTACTCTCTGTGAGGATGCTCTGGAAAGGTGTTGTCGTAAAGGCTTTAAGACTAATAATGGCAGAAACGTGGTATGATAACGAGACTGCTTGCATGTTTGATTTGCAGCATTTGTCACATACAACCAATGCGTAGTCAATCTTGAATAGTATAATATACAGATCGTGCTACATATACATATAAGTGAGTTTATATGACAAGAACATTTTTAGATGCTATAGTTATTTGACAATATTCAATCTGGTGGCAAGGCTTTTAAGTTCTAGAAAATGTGTTTTAAAGCTTTAATTTCAATCAAAATATAAACAAAAATGTAACACTGAAAACTGTACTTTTTTCCAGGGTTGCAAAAGCTTAAGTCTCTTGTTAGCTTAAGCTTGGCTTTAATTCACAAGCTAGTGAGTGACTTATGAATTAAAAAAATATAATTCAGCAGCTAGGAACTGACTTATGAATTAAAAAAAATTTTATTCACAAGTCTGTTCGTGACTTGTGAATTAAAAAAATTTAAATCACAAGCTTCTTAGTGACTTATGAATAAAAAAAAAAATAATTCTGAACCTACTAAGTGACTTATGAATTAAAAAAATTTAAGTCATGGGCAAGTAAGTGACTTCTGAATTAAAAAATTTTAATTCCCAACCTACTAAGTGACTTATGAATTAAAAAAATTCAAGTCACGAGCAAATACATAAGTGACTTATGAATTAAAAAAATTAAAATCATCACCAATTAAGTGACTTATGAATTAAAAAAATTTAATTCCCAACCTACGAAGTGACTTATGAATTAAAAAAAATTAATTCATGAGCAAGTAAGTGACGTATGAATTAAAAAAATTCAAATCATCAGCTAGTAAGTGACTTATGAATTAAAAAAATTTAATTCAAAACCAACTTAGTGACTTATGAATTAAAAAAAATTTAATTCATAAGTTAATGGATAAATGCTGATTAGAAAAATTATGAAATGGATAATTTATAAGCTAGCGTGATAATCTTATGATTTAAAAACTAGATTTGAAAGCTAAAAAGATATTAAAAATTAAAAATATATTAAAAATAAATAAAAATTAAAATTAAATGTTACACTTACTGAGTAGGTACCAAAAGTTTCGAAGTGCTTAATTAAGAAAACGGAATGTTTTTTTTTTCAATTTTATTGAAAATACATATTGAATTAGTTTCAGGTACTTGATACAATTTTACAAAAAAATATCAAATAATCAACTCATGCAAAATATGAAAACCAAAAAATTTAAAGGCATATGCATAAAAATATGCACTCACGAAATTTATATAATGATAACTCATCATTTGCTCAACACAAAGATTTTATCAATATTGCTTTTTATTTAATTGGATTATAGGGACTGCATAAACGGCAACTCCCAAAAAATTCTCCAAAAGGTTTCGTTAATAATTAAATAATTATGTAGTCAAAACAAGCTTAAAAAATTCCAATCTACCAACTAACTTATGAATTAAATTTTTTTTAATTCACAAGTCACCAACTGACTTGTGAATAAATTTTTTTTTAATTCATAATAAGTCACTTACTCCCTGATGACTTGATTTTTTTTAATTCATAAGTCACTTAGTAGGTGGTGAATTAATTTTTTTTTAATTCATAAGTCACTTAGTAGCTTAGGATTTAAATTTTTTTTAATTCATAAGTCACTTTGGGGGTTGTGAATTAATTTTTTTTTAATTCATAAGACTTATGACTTAAGGATTTTTGAATTCAAAAATTTGCAACCCTGCTTTTTTCTGAAGAGATCTAAGCACCTGAAGCAGTACACCAAGTGTCTATTATGTCAAAACAATTTGCGAATAGTGCCTTAACTGTTTCTAGATCCTTACATTTAGTAAAAAGGAAAAGATCATAAGCATATAGTTAGTATATAATTTAATTAATTTCATGTTTACCAAAATATCGGAGATGTTGTTGAACGCTATAATGAATAGTATAATAGATAAGGAAGATTCTTGGAGCTTTCCATTTTTGAGATGTTTGACATTGGAAAAAACTCCGTATGTCCTGATTCAAATTTTCCAGTACAAATGATTATATAAATTTTAACACTTTGTGTCGAATATTCCATTTTGCGAGTTTTTTTAAAATGATGTGGTTACCAATCCAGTCAAACTCATTTTCAAAATCAATTGAAAGAGTATAGACATGGGTTTTACTTGACAAAGCTGTTGTTACTTATTTGTCGATATGTAGCAATGCAACCATTGTTCCTCTGCTGTGTTTAAAAGCTACCTGGTTAGTATTAAAAAGGTTTTTATTTTCTAAGAAACAAGATAGTCTCTTTTTTATTATTTATTTTTAGAGAATTTTGCCTGTGCAATAGAGAAGGGATATTAGACGGTATCCTTGCGTAGGCTTGAGAATTGGAACCACCGAAGCAACCTTCCAGATTTGAGGTATGATTCCCATAGTGAAAATTTCATTATAAAACTTCAAAAGCCTTTTTTTGAAAGTTATGGCCGTATTTTTGTGCATCTTGTAATCGATTAGACTGAAATTTAGTTCAATTATAATGATGTGATGGGAAGTTTAAGGCTTTCAGTCATAAAGTCTGGAGTTTACTGTGAATAGTTAAGCAGTATTGGTTTTACTATATCTGGAAAATGTTCTGCGATTTGATACGGAAACGATAAATTTAAAAATATTTTCATAATATATATGAGAAAAAAAGTTTATGTCAGACCCAACATAGTACAGAAAATATTCTGTTATTTATGAATTTTGTTGACCAAGTTCAATATTAAATTTTGTTAAAGAGTTATCAAGTTTGATTCTCATCGGCTGTGTTGGTCGTATTGTTTAATAAATCCAAACGTTACACGCTAGAGACATTACACATAATAAATTAACAACAAAAACAATATGAACCGCAAACAAGACACACAAAATATTTCAGCGGTATATTGCTCCCTTGTTTCGGAAAACACATCGAGAACTCTGCACAACTTAGACTAAACTTCTTCAGAAGTGTATAAATCAAAACATTTATTTCAAAATCATTTATTTAAATTCAAAAATATTTGTGTTTTTATTTAAAATTGCATATTTAAAAATATTTGTGTTTTCATTTAAAGTTGTATATTTAAAAATCACTACAACAATTTTCATGTAAGTTTGTATAATGTCCGCCCTACACTGTATCACTTATGTATAATAACTATAATTTTTGTATACTAAATAAAGATCTCCCCTGAAGAAGACGGCAACCACCGTCGAAACGTTGGGAAAAGGAAAATGAAATAATCTTTCATTTATTAAACAATACGACCAACACAGCCGATGAGAATCAAACTTGATAACTCTTTAACAAAGAAAATATTCTGTCCCGGTGTGCGATTTTGCCTACAATTTCAATTCATTTGTTCTTTTCATCTGAGTATAAGCTTATTTCAGTAAAACGTTTCCCTGAATGATTACGAATTATTTTCTTTAATATCTATTTTTCAATTTTTGTTTTTTAAATGCTCATATCTCGATTAGGGCGAATTTTTTATATAAAAAAATTAATATATTATTTTAGTTTTCATTGTATGAAGTTCGATAATTTGTAGGGCACAACCTACCACGAAAAAAAAATATCAAGACCTAATTGCCAGTGTAAACACCTACATACAAGTTTATCTTTCACAACCCTGTCAAAATGAATCACTCGAGCATGCGGAAATACAGTAGTGATCAGCTGAGATAATTTGGTCGAAAAGATCGGAAATACGACGACATTTTATTAAACTGTCTAATCGAGTTTCGTTTAAAGATCTCGATCCTTCTTTCCGAGCTGAACCTGATCGAGGACTAGACGTGGTTGTTTGACTTAATCCCTAAGTGTTAGCTTTTCCATTGGAATAGACAAACTAAGAAAAACAGGTAAAATAATTAAAAGTGATAAATTTTACGTAGGATATCGATGACTAACGCGAAATTATTTTGTGACAGCAAGCCTATAAAACGATAGAGACAGAACCCGACAGCATTCACATGTGCTCCGTGCGCTGAAAGTTTCTGAAATTCTCGATCCATACGGAGGATCTCTTTGTTAATCGTGTGTGAAAATTGGCTGCTTTCTTCTTGACAAAATATATCGACCGAGTTACTCGCTACCTCGTCACCAAATTTTAGCGAAGACAACAAAGATCTGCCACGTCAAAAGGTGAAGATCGCTAGGTCAAGTGGTATAGTCTGGTGGTCTAACAACAACTAACCTGTCAACTAGCTTGGGAAGCGCTCAAGGTCTGTACCGAGCGAGCACATGATAGTCCAATTGAGAAGGGAGTTGAGGAAACAGCTTTCAATTTATGCGATTAAAGGCGAACTTCTCGCAAAATCTACGAGTCTCCGACAAGCTTCACACGGAGTAGTATTGAGTGTAGCTTAGCCTGGGGAGGAGGATGAACACGAATAAAATAATGTGAATTATAAGCGACATAGAAATAAGACACGGCATTCTCCGCTTTAGTTCAGCCGCCATCCCTGGAGATAAAATATCTGAGACAACAACCTTCAGGCTCAGAACATCGTGCCACACATCTTTCCTATCCTTCTTTCTCTTCCGTAACTTCACGCCCGCGCTGTGTTGAAACATTTAAAGGGTAATCATAATCCCTTGAGCGCGTGTAGATTATAAAAAAAAAAAAAAAAAAGATAACCTAAGCGAGTAGCAAACTACACCTGTTGCTTTGACCTGTTCAGCTGCGCGCCCATCAGAAACAGCAAATTCAATATTGTCTCAAGCCAAGGCTATATGGAGAATTTGTATTACGAATGAGATTGTCGCAAGACATCATCATCCTAATCAGCGACATCACACAACCTGTCAGCACTGTAGCATGGACCCTTCGGGTAGGGGTTAAGAATTTACCCGAAGTAAGGCATGCTTGTCGTAAAAGGCGACTAAAATCCAACCTCCGTATACTGAGAACAACGTATACAAATTATGCAATGGAAAAAACAAAAAGATTGATTACCCCAGGTGGAAAGCCAGCTTCTCTGGCAAATCCATCCTCTTCGGAGGCAGGCTCTACGGATTCTGGGGAGAGCCATTTATTGCATTTAATAAATCCTTTCGCGAAAGCGCATAAGGTCACTCGATCACCTCCATCTGTATCGAGCGTTTCCGGTAGAAAGAGTCCACCGGTTGTGCCAAAAGGCACCAAAAGCGACTCAGCGAAAACAAACAGCTCTGAGCACGAAAATTGTGAATTGAAAAAGAAGCTTGATGAAATGATAAGACTCTACCAAGAGCTTAAAAAAGAAGTCGAAAGTCTTCGCGAAGAAAATACCATATTAAAAAGTTCGCAAAACTTCAAAATAAATGCTACTAGTCCAAAACGGCACGAATACGAAACCGATGAAGATGAACTAGCTCGGGAAACCGAAAGAAGACCCGGTAAAAAACGGAAAGCTCAACATTCGCCTGAGCTTCAAATACAGCGAAAACAGAAAAATAGTACAAGGAAAGATTAGTTTTCCGCGAATGAGAAACTCCCACCACCGATAAACATCGTTGGTCAAGCGGATTACAACAAAATTCTTCCAATACTAAGAGAAACAGCGCAGGCAAATTTTAAAGCTACATCGACTCATAATAACACGTGGAAAATTAACGTGAATGATTCTGATTCATATAGAAAGCTATCAAAAAAACTCAGCGACGAAAAAATTGAATGGTACAGTTATTCAATTAAAGAAGAAAGACCTTTACGCGTCGTTGCTAGAGGACTTCATCCCTCTTGTTCGAAAGAAGACATCATTTCGGACCTAAAAACCAAAGGATTTATGATTCTTGAAGCGACAAATCTTTTAAAACGCGAAAAAACACAGTCGAAAGAAGTAGAAACCGCTTATACTAAACGCGCTCTTCCGCTTTTTATGCTAAGTTTCGACAAAAATGAAAATGTAGACAATGTTTATAATATTAAAACCATAATGAATATTGTTGTAAAAATTGAACCTCTTCGGAAGAACAAACGACTTGTTCCTCAATGCAAGCGCTGTCAAGGTTTTAACCACACTGCAGCGTATTGTCAGAAAGACCCTGTTTGCGTAAAATGCGCGCAAAAACATATGACCGATGAATGCCGTCTTAAAAGAGAAGCTCCGGCTATATGCGCGAATTGTAAAGGTAATCATCCAGCAAATTACCGTGGCTGTGAGGTCGCTAAAGAAATTCTAAAGAGGCGCCAAGAATTTAACAAGAAAACTAAAAAAAATGCCTCAAAGATAAACGAAGATCCAAAAATAAAAACGAATACTAATACTCAAGCGACGAGTAAAACTGACAGGAAAGATAGTAAAGTTACTATACCCTCAGAAAACATAAAAATAACAAAGACGAACATAAAACCGAAAAAGACGTACGCTCAAGTCACAGCGCCTGAGAAACTTAAAATTAATAAACCTGACTCCGTTCAAAATGTGTTGTCCCTTATAATTGAACGGTTAGAAGAACAAGGGAGAATTAATACAATTATTTTTGAGAAACTGGACAAATTTGAGTCGGCGGCTCTTAAAACACCAAATTTATTGTAAACATGGATCAGTCGTCAGAAAAACTCAAAATAATAACATGGAACGCGAACGGACTTACTCCAAAAATTGAAGAACTAGAAACAGTTCTTCTTAATGAAAAAATAGATATTTGTTTGATCTCTGAAACTCATTTGAAAAAAGACTCGAATTTAAGTATCAAAGGTTATTCGGCTTACCACGCATGTCATCCATCCGAAAGAGAAAGAGGTGGTTCTTCCGTATTTATCAGAGAAAATATCAATCATTCGTTTGAGATGAATATCGAGCTCGATGCAATGCAAGTAACTTCCATTATTTTAAAAGTTAGACACGTTCTTTTTAACATTGCGTCTATTTACTGTCCTCCTCGGTCCAAGATAGACAAACAGGAGTTTAAAGAACTCTTCAATGCATTAGGTCCAACATTTATTATTGGCGGCGACTTCAATTCAAAACATACATTTTGGGGATCACGATGCATCTCGACGAAGGGTAGACAACTCTACAAAGCGGGTACTGAATGTAACGTCGAATTTTTCTCTTCAGGAAAACCAACGTATTGGCCAACCGATTCAGCAAAAACTCCCGACCTTGTCGACTTTTTCATTGCAAGAGGAATTAACAGAAAATATGTGAAAGTAGATGATAACGTCGATTTTTCTACGGATCACTCGGCCGTAATCCTAACAATAAGCAGTAACGTAATCGAAAAAGAAAAGCCCCTGTCTTTAACAAATAATAACACAAATTGGGACAAATTCAAAAAGATTGCGAAAACAGTATTATACTGAACGTCTCCCTGCAAACTCCGTTTGAGTTAGAAGATGAAACCGACAAATTTATAAATATTATCCAAAAAGCAGCTTGGGATAATACACCGGTCTGTAGTAAAAAGTCAAGGCAATACGAAGAAAAAATTCCAGCAGATATAAAAGAATTGATTCGCGAAAAACGAAAAGCTCGAAAAACATGGCAGCACTCACGTGCTCCTCAGCATAAATGTGTAGTCAACTTTTTAACAAACAAAATCAAAAACTTGTTACGAGATTTTAAAAACAGAAAGAATTCTTCCTATCTTGAAAGCCTCACAGCAGACAAAAAAACGAATTATTCTCTTTGGAAGACATTAAAAGGTATTAAAAAGCCTCAAAAAATGTCGGCACCGATTCGAAAAAATAATTCTGAATGGGCAAAAACTGATCAGGAAAAGGCGGATTTATTTGCTGAGTACCTCGAGGAAACGTTCAAACCATTCGATGGTCAAGAGTTTCCGACAAATGAAGGAGAGTTTCAACCAAGGCCGGACAGTTTATCTATAAGAAACATCACTTTGACTGAACTTGTCCAGGAAATAAAACGGCAGAAAAATAATAAAGCTCCTGGTTACGACCTTATTAACAGTCGTGTCCTCAAAGAGTTGCCTAAAAAAGCAATGGTTAAGCTTTTACAGCTCATTAACGCTGCTTTAAGACTTGCGTACGTACCTTCGCAGTGGAAAGTCGCCGAAGTTATAATGATCCCCAAACCGGGTAAGCCACCGAATGAGAAAAAATCGTACAGACCAATTTCTCTCTTGCCTACAACATCTAAAATATTTGAAAAATTGCTTCTTAAACGACTGTTACCATTCATTGCAGATAAACGTTTAATTCCCGAACACCAATTCGGTTTCCGGAAAAAACACTCGACAATCGATCAGGTTTTTCGGATAACTTGTGAAATTGAAAAAGCATTTGAAGAAAAGAAGATTTGCTCAACTGCATTTCTTGATGTTTCCCAAGCTTTCGACAAAGTCTGGCATGACGGGCTTAGATATAAATTAAAAGTCTTTCCAGAGCAAATATATAACCTTCTTGAATCGTACCTAGAAAATAGAATCTTTCGAGTTAAGCAAGGAACGGAGTATTCTGAGTTTAAGGAAATTAACGCTGGCGTGCCCCAGGGTAGCGTCCTTGGACCGATTCTATTTGTTCTCTATACTCGCGATATACCCCAAACAGAAGGTACAACTTTAGCCACTTTTGCAGATGATACAGCCGTACTCGCAATATCAGATTCAATAGAAACGGCGACCTCTAAGCTTCAAATGGCATTAAATAGCATTTCAGATTGGACAAGGAAATGGCGAATTGAACTTAACGAAGCGAAATCCACGCACATAAATTTTACGTATAAAAACGTAAACACCTTACCCATCTATATTAATTCCATGCCAATTCCATATACAAATGAAGCAAAGTATCTAGGTATGACTCTAGACGCGAAACTTAAATGGAAGGCTCATGTTAAAAAGAAACGCGATGAACTCGAAAATAAACTCCGCGAATTGACATGGCTTATTGGAAGATATTCCAATCTAAGCGTGTATAACAAGCTGCTTATTTATAAGCAAGTACTGAAACCAGTTTGGACGTACGGTATACAACTTTGGGGTTGTACCAACGAAAGAAATATACAAATTTTACAAACATACCAAAACAAAGTACTTAAGACAATAGTTAATGCTCCATGGTATGTAAGAAATAGCAACTTACATAGAGACTTAAATATAGAAAGTGTAGAAAACGAAATTAAAAAATTTGCCACAGAACTAAGATCACGACTTAGAGATCATAGAAACAACGAAATCCGACAATCGCTTAGCGAGACGAACGTTTTTCGGCGATTGCACCGAACAAGACCTCTTGATCTAGCGCAACAAAATTAATTTCTCCACTCGAATCTTGTGGAACTTTCAGGTCCTCCCGTTGGGGAGCTTCCTGACAAAATGCGAACGAAACTGCTGCCAAAACTACTTGTTAAGCTCGACTTAGTTGTAGTATCTCTATAGAAGATAAGGGAGGTGTTTTTTAGTCAGTAAAAATCTGACACTACTATAAGCATCGGGCTTATAGTGTCTTCCTGAAGATTTCTCACCTTCCTACGCAAAAAAAAAAAAAAAAAAAAAAAAAAAAAAAAAAAAAAAAAAAATTCATAAGATCTTTTTTTTTTTATTATATACCTAGAAAAATCTCTCTGATTTAACATACATCTTTTTCAATCAATTGCCAAGTTAAGTATACATAAATACGATTTGTTTAAGCACATGTAAATTCGTTCCAATTCCGAAAGGTATTTGTTTTTACTCCCAAGTGTTTAGCTTAGCTCAAAAAGATCGAGCCCCTTCGACGAATGCTGTGCACAACATCCAGCGGAGGACGAGCCATCTAACTATAACGTAAAGTTCAACATCCAACACAAAAGGTGCGGTAAATTGTGGTTATTCAATTCGGTGAGTTTATGTTGTTATAAATATATAAAAATCTTTCGAGCTTAGAACGAATCCTCATTTACCCTAATTAAAACTGAATGATTAGATACTTTGGCATATTAATTAAAAGAGATAACCTTAATACACCAGATCAATAATAAGAGAAGAGAGGATTGATGGTTGATCACAATTAAAATCTTTTCTCAGAGAAATTAATTTGACTATACAAAGAAGTGTAGACTATTATATGTATTTTAATTAAATTCTTAAATTTAGAGTCGCCATTATTTTATGTAAAAAAAGCCTCTCCAATCCTCTTTAACGGATAAAACAATTAACTTACAATATAAATAGTCCGGAGAAATCCACAGTTAATGTAACAGAGAGAGAGAGTAAGAGAAGTTTAGAATTAAGATTAGATTACATAAGTGTTCAAAAAAAAAAAACAAAAGGAGAATAAACAATTTTCGGTTGAAGGCCAATTGAGTGATAATCTTTTTGTTTAATATTGCTATTAGGTAATATTAGTTTTTTATGGGAAGTATAAGAGAAATTCTCTGCAGTGCTTGTGATCATCATGAACCTGCAGCACGAGTATTCAGCATTATTACATTAAGTGAATTGATGCGATGAGCGGAGCTTAATTTCGATTAGTTGCTATAGGCGGGCGTATGGTGAGGTATGGTAACCGATGGCAGAGCAGTGAGTGAGTGAGTGATCATTCGCACTCGAGTACGGGGTTGTCACTATAAAATCTTGCGAGGTGATAACCATGGACGGTCGTGGTTTGCATAAACTCGACTGAGGGGGGGTATTGCAACAGAAACCAACAACATCTTATGGTTTCAAAACCAATTTCAGAAATATCTTTATGGATCGATTCGGATTTTCATATGGTAAAAGTTTTAGGTGTGTTCGATTTTGCATATATGAGTCAGGCATGGAAAAATAGAACGGTGTCCGGTAGCGGTGCAAGATCCCACGACTCCGGCGAGCTAGTGTCGTGCACAAGCCAGCATGCCTGCCGCACTTTACTACCAGGACAACCTACCTTACAACTTACTGCGGCTGCCGAAGTTCCTGTCCTTCGCGGGTGTTAGTAAGATAACATCAACAATTATTGTTGGGTAGGGTCAACTAACCGTTAGAAATTTTTAAAATAAAATTTTTGAAATCTCACGTATCTTATAACAGTTTATAACAGATTTGTACGTAGGTACGTAGGCAAACAGAACTTGAAAAACTGACAGTAAATTCACAGCCACTCTGAATTTTAACAACCGCGACAGTTTTTAGTTGAAAAATCCTGCGTTTTAGAGTTTTAGTACAAGGGTACTTGCGATTTTCTGTCATTGCGATTAAAAATGCTTTAACATGCAAAGTATTCGCAAACAGTAATAGAACGTAAACGTGTTGTGCAAAAATTTAACCTAGCAAGGCACTTGCATTGAATTGTTGTTGCTTTAAAAAAACACGATTACTGCCAATAATTCTCATGCATTATCTATCGCCCGGAAAGACAACCAAAAGAAAATGTCACAACGCAAGGAGGTAATCGCTCTTTTAATTCAACTTAATCTATTAAATTTTGCTACAGAAAAATAACCCAAGAAATTGAATTTTTAAGATTCGCATTTGTGCATGACACTATGTGTCTCATTTCTTGTGGTAATGAAAGCGTGCGACTGGAAAACAACGTTATCGCATACATGCCAAGTTCTAGTTGTGACTATGAGTTTAATGCTTTGTCATTTGAATACAAAAATCATGTGTGGTTATACATGTAAGGTCCAAATTTAGGGATTTTAAGCGTTGCACACAGCTGCGATCTATCGCATCTTTCAAATTGTCTTCTAATTTGATTGGATTGAATATTCGTTCAACTGAAGTCGCATATATGATTTTTACCTTAATGTCTGATTTTCATTCAATGAATAAGTTCAGAGAATAGGATTGTTTAAGATATTTATTTTAAGTTGCGATTAAAAATCGCAACGAAATATGAAATGTATTTTGTTGAAAGTGAAGCGAGAAACGAACATGTGTTTTGCTGTCGCTGATTAAAAAAAACGGGGTCGCAGCAAAATAATTATCATTCACTATCTGTTATGCCTTTATTTAACCGAAAACAATAAAAAAAAACGTCGCAAAAACGTGCTGGATTGGTTATATTTAATTTTGGAATGAAAAAACAAAACGCTAAAAAATAAATTGGTATGATTTTGTATAATCCGCAGCGATTTTTAAGTTTCACACATTTTTTCATTCACATTTAAAACTATGTGTCTCATTTCTTGCGGCTAAAAAACCGTGAAATTTAAAGCCACAAGAGTGTCAAGAGCAGTTTTTATTTTCAGCTACGATTTCAAAATCCTTTTGGTTTCAATAAATGTTTGATTAAAACGTATAAGTTTTTGACTTAATTTACAAATTATTTTGAGCTTTACGATTTTTTCATATCATGTGCGATAATTTCCTTTGAACCTCATGTGTTCCATTTTCGCGCTCAAATGTCATCTGATTTTTAAATCAATGACTTTCAAAAATCATGACTTATATTTCTGAAGCTCTCATCGAGGCGCTTAATCAAAATTATTCGCATCTCAGTTGGTAACATCGAAATCGCAAAGGCAAATAACGATGATTTTCTGTCGCATGATTTTTCAGTCACAAATATAAGTACATATAAGTTGAAATATGAATAAACTTTTCGTTGCGTTTACTTTTAATATCGCAAAGGAGAATCCGAAATCGGCTTATACTATACACCTGGTATTGTGTCAAATTTTTCGTGGTATTACTCACAAGGAATAACGTCGAAATACTGATTCAGAAATTCAATCAATTAAGATCTTAAATTATTCAATCTTTAATCATATTTTAATCCCTTCGAGTGTATAATATGTACAATTTCATTTCCTTAAAACCATTTGTCCCGAAATCTCTGTCCAATAAAGCAGACAACCGGTGGGACACGAAGAAATCAACAAATCAATTCAACCATTCTGGAGTTGACGAAATGCGTGAATAAATAAAATAAATATGAATCGAAGTGCCACATGGAATATAATTCTTATTTTTGCTCTACGGGGCAAGTATTGGTTTCGTTAGAAAAACGAACCTCAAACCTATTATCTGCTTGTCTACAATACATCGATATCAATATGGTGAACGGATAAGTCGATTCCTTCGATATTTGTGGAGACAACTTGAATTTCCACAATTGCCTATTGTTTGCATAAGGAACCCTAAGCTTTGGTTAAAGACCGGCTAGAAGTTTAAGTTGCCACAAATGTGAGAGTGATTTATATTCGGATCTGTAGACTAACAAGCGCCGCTAATATTTTGTGCTTTAAATTCACCACGGAATTATGGTGATGAAGTTCGTTTGCAAAACTCAAAACATCTTTTCTTAATTTCTTAACACTTTTTAAAAAGTACCTCCTTGTTAGTAGAACAGGTCTAAAAAGCAAATACCTGCGACCAGGCCGTGAGCATCATTTCAAACCGGTCTGACGTTTAAAATATGTACGCAATGTTCTACGAAAAAAAAAAGAAAGAGAATTTTAATACAAAGAATATGAAAATAAGTGATGAGTCCGGACTTCGAAATTCAACTCGACAACAACAACAACAACAACAACAAAACAACACGAAAATCGTGAGCTTTTCCATTTTTCCAAGTGTTAACATAAATACCTACAAATCCATCAATATTTATATTTAACAATATTTCTTTTTTCATTTTTTTTGCAACAGATTTTCAATATTATTACTTTTTTTATGAATATTTCACAGGTGTTCAGACATTGCCTTTGTCAGTTTAATTTCATTAATTAAATTCAAAATCAATAATATTTATGTGTGTAGGTATAATACCTACGACTTTTGAGATTCAGTATGGATGGGAGTTGGGTTAAGAGGTCATCCACAAGCTGTCAAATCGATTATTAAATTTATTGAATGTCAATACGTTAATTACTGTAAATGGTAATGAAGCTGGAGGGCAGAAGGACACGAACTTTGTGGAAAATCAAAGAGCTATCTTTCTTTCAATTGAAGGTTCACAAGCATAGGTAATATTTAAATTAAAGTTGGAGTTGTTAGAAATTGATTTAAGGGTGCAAATCGATATGAGTTTGAAAATTGCTTGTATGTAAATATAAAAGCATGGATTTAATGAGATAAAAATGTTCAAATGCATAAAATTGTCATCTGATTTCTAGAAAAGTATGAATTTATGCAAACAATGTTTAAAAATCGTTTTATTATTAAATTAATTTTTTTAAATAACGAATTTCTTTAAAATTTTTCAAGAGAAAAATTTGGGATGCCAATTCTAAGTATTTCGTCATATAGATTTTAGGAAATAATTTGAAAAAAAAAATACTTGACAAGTTTTAAAGATCTTCACCCATATTCTGAAACTCTTATTTATGACTCGTATTCGACTACACTCGAATAGGAGTGTTGGTATTCCAGGAGTCGAACATTCGACTTTACTTGTACTGATAATGGGAAACGCAAAACATCGCATACGACTATTCATATTTTATCGTTATTCCGAATCTCGCATTCGATTTACTTGAAGTCATATTTGTGTACTTTATTACTCGTATTAAATTTTTTAAACAAGACTTGTTTTTTTTTTTTTGATAAAAATGGACAAAAAGCTAATGTAAGTACATTGGTACCTCTTGGCAATGGTTAGTGCGTTAAACTGTCATGCGGAAGGTCTGGAGTAGAGATGCCGCGAATAGTGACTCGGCCGAATACCGAATACCGAATACCGAATATTCGGCCACACTCGTCGGTCGGCCGAATACCGAATATTCGGCAGCCGAACATTCGGCCAACGAAACGATGTGTTATATATCTATCTCATACGTGACTTTTGACCATTCACACATATTCTGAAACTCGTATTTATGACTCGTATTCGACTACAGTCGTAGGAACAGTCGTATGCAATGTTTTTCGTTTCCCAATATTAGAACAAGTGAAGTCGGATGTTCGACTCCTGGAATAACAACATACGACTGTAGTCGAATACGAGTCATAAATACGAGTTTCAGAATATGGATGCGTTTCTGGGAATGTTTTGAGGAAGTTGCTATAGACAAAATGATAAAGATATGAAAAAACTGCCATTGAAAACAAAATAGATTTTGTTAAAGAACTTTTCGACAAGATCGGATGGCAGACACTTACAAGTGGTGGTCAGCAAATACAAAACTGTTTCCCAATTTGACAACATTTCCTGAAATCTACCTCTCGTCTCCTGGTACTAGTGTATTAGTGAGAGGTTATTTGCAGAAGCTGTAATTGATTTCGAATATAGAGGTTACATAAAACGTATGCTGAAAAAGCTGTTTTTATTCACCACAACTTACCATTAGTAGATTTTAAATACTAAAATAAAAATTTTTAATAAAAATACAACTTCTTTTGTCAGATAATAAATCTGTTTTTATTCTCCATTTAATATTCGGTATTCGGCCGAATATTGTGAACTATTCGGCCGAATACCGAATATCAAAAAAATAGGCCGAATAGGCCGAATACCGAATAGTGGCCGAATATTCGCGGCATCTCTAGTCTAGAGTTCGATTCTCAGCCGCAGCAAAAAGTTTTTCAGGGGTGTACTGCCTCTTGCAAGGAATTGACAATTCCTCTAAGATTATATCTCTTTTCTTGGAAATTGCTGCGCATTAGCCGTTTGGAATCGGCAGAAAATTGTAGGACCCCTCCGTTCCTGGTAACACGCACACAGGAATGGTTGAGAATTGTAAGTCACTATAGGTCCTGGTTCACTTCGAGCTGTTGCACCACCAAATTTTTTAAAGTATATATTTTTTATTGGTCTATTTATTTGGACTCAACGTTATTATCGCATTCATATTTAGTAAAACAATAAATCCTTCTCAATTTGAAGCATTGGTTTGTGCATTGGAAGAAAATTTGTAGGTAGCAAGGGGCCATACGAATAGTGAAAACTCAAAGCAAATATTTAATTGAATTGATTCGATGGGCTTGTGAAGTTTTAGATCGTCTGCATAAAGAAGGCATTTTAAATGAATGAAAAATTCAGATATATTATAAATAAATAAAAGAATGAGCAATGGTCCAATATGACTACCCTGAGGTACACCAACACATAATCTGATTTGATAAAAATGTCTGTGGTAACAAGAAAAAGACAGTCATCTAGGCCCTCACCTATTCGATTTGTTTTTAAACGATTTTCAATCCGTTTTATCTGTATCGGAATACCTAATGTTTACAGATGATATTAAATTATTTAAAGTTGTTAAGTCCATAAATGATTGTCTTGAGTTTCAGCGAGACATTTATATGTTTGAATGATGGTGTAAGCAAAATGATCTGCTTCTTAGTTCTTACTTTGTCAAAGTTTGTCTCGTAATAATTTTTGATTATTGCATTAATGGTATAAATTTGTGTAGGGTGAATGAATCTAAAGATATAGGAGTTATTTTTGATAACAACCTAACTTTTAAGCCTCATGTCACTCATATTGTTTCCCAAGCAAATTTCTATGCTTGAATTTCTCAAGAGAAATTCTATTGATTTTAAGGATTAGAAGCTTTGTTTTGTTGTATTTTTCGTCCTTTACTCGAGTATAATTGTATTATTTGAAACCCTGATTCGAAAAAGTTATGTGATAGAATTGCGAAAGTTCAAAAAAACTTTTTCTATATTTGCATTAAAAGAAATTTATTTGTCTGGCAGTACCGATTCAAATTACCAAAGCAGATGTCTTTTGCTCAGGATGCAAACTCTTGAGTCGCGGCGTAGAATGTATACCTAGTGTTTTCTTTATTCGTAATATTCTTTGTAATGATATTGATTGTGCCGATTTAGTGTCTTATATAAATATATATAAGCTCCAAATTGACCACTTAGGATAAGACAGTTTATTTTCGAGGTCACTCATATTACTAGCTATGGACAGCAGTTTCTTATTGCTGTGAATAATTTAATATTTATTATGAAAACTTGAATGTTTTTTGCCTAAAAATTGATTCAAAACACTTGCTATAAATTTGCTTCAAAATATTTAAAAATATTTAATAAATAAAATAATAAATAAATAAATTGTTTATGAACAAAATAAGATCAAGGATTCATCCTGGATCATAAGGATTGTTATTCAATTGGATAAAATCATATTGGAAGCCACCAGTATTTTAGTTTCTGAATTAACATTAAATGGCACTAAAAATTTGTCATTTTCGTCCAGAATCCAATTAATATCACCTTAATTAAAATCACCAGCATAAAAACCATGTTGTGAGATAGCAAGATTATCAAGTTACTCAATTGCACATCATATAATTTCGATTAAGAACATCAAGTACCTTTGGAAAAATATCGTTAGTCATGGCTTTCATTTTATTTGTTTTTTTTTTTTTCTTAATCTTGAAGCAAATGATATAAAAAGCTTAAATAAATTCAATCAATATAACTTCTTCGTATTAACTTCTTAAAATGTAGGCACACTTGCGTTTTCTTATTAACGGATTCCATTGTTCCTTTAAATAACTATACCTTCCAAAAAATGTTTTCATCTAAGAAAAAGTCAAATAAAAAAGAGTAATGATAACAAAAACAACGAAAAATAACATCACACCACAAGACATTATTCCATGGCTCCACAGCAGACAAGAAAACACATCCCTATATACTTTATAAGGAAGTAAGAAATCATACGATAGAACGAACCCTTTTAGCTCTACCCGAGCCATGCTACGAGCACCATTACCATTCTACCATAAAAGTCAAAAGGATCTCCATAAATAATCATTTCCCCCTCCCATTCCCCTCTAACCAAAAAAAAAAAACGGTGTGTCTAAAAGAAGTATGGCAAAGTAGGACAAAGAAATTTCACTAAAACAATATTTCTGTTCGTTCCTTTATTTTTATTTTCTCTCACTTTAAATATGGCTTTGAATATATTTCCATCTTATCAAGAATAAAAAAAAAAAACTTAAGAGATTCCAAAAAAAGAAGAAGAGCCATTCAAAGGCTCAAAGGATAATAGTTAAGGTATTCGCCGCATCTATAAAATCTCTTGTAATTTCCACAAAACCGAATTAAGATCCCGAATGAGAGTAGGAGTGTGGGGTAACAGCATTTCCATGTTACTCGTATTCCTTCGCCCCCCATTGTTTGTTGCATACTCTTAGATACCGATAAATGCGGAAATTAGAAATGAAAAAAGAAATCAACCCAACCCGCTTGTTCTTGACAAGGATCGAAGAAATTCTCATTTCATAACAATACCAAGAACAGGACCAACAGAGGAGACACAAAAGTATAAATATGTATAGCAGATGCTGTTGTTGAAATAAATATAAACTTACATTCGTTTTCCTTTTGTTTGTTATTTTTTTTTTTTTGAGCGAATCCTTTCCCGGTTTTGCTGTTTTATGTTTTGTTTTTGTCTAAGGATAAATGAGATTTAGGGAACCCCTCACTCTTCCTTAAAAGGACTCTATTTTATATTTTTTTTCTTAAATAATTTTTTTCACTTTTAATCTTTTAAGATGAAGGACTTTTATTTGTATTATTTTACTTTTTTACTGGCTGAGATTGGTATAATCTACTTGAATATTTATTTTCCACTAGACAGCCGTCACACGCACTATGATCGAGCACTTAAGACACCCTCTTGTTTCACTGAGCCGATATTATAATTTCAAAGGACCTTTTTCTGTTTGGAGAAAACTTTATAAAAATTCCTGCGAAATGACTGATATTTTTTTTGTTACATAAAATTTTCAAACGAACACACAATTCCTTAGAACTTTCCAAATGTATTGGTTTTTTTTTTTTATTTTCGAAATCAATTTCTGAAAAACATATTTTTTGCTCTCACTTACATCACTCGATTTTTTTTCCTTCTTTCTTTTTTTGTAAATATATTTTTTGGGAATTTAATTTTGGTTGTTAAGGATATTTGCAATGAGTAAAATAAAATTTATAACGTACACACTTGAGACTTTATGGTTGGGAAATGCCTCGTTTTAAGAACATAATAATGTTATGGAAGCATCGAATCTGACATTGCGATAAAAACAGGGGTATTAAAGGGCTAAAGGACATCATAACGGACATACTGTATTTGATGTTTATATTTCATTACTTTGCCTTTCTGTGCGAGGAGTTAATATTTGAGAGCCACTCCCGTGGGAAATTATTTTTTTTTTGTCCTCGTTCCCAAGGACTTTTGGTTTGTTTTAACTGGATGGTATGTGTGTCCTTTGTATGCAAACAAACGCACACGCTCTTCACGCACCCATTAGCCCGAGAAGCAACGATTTGTATAGGAAAAAATAAATAAAATTCACGACAGAAGGAAAATAAAATTACAACAAAAGCGAAAGCAATTAAACTTTACGGGATGGTAAATTTTATATCCTTTTTTCCTCCCGGCACGGCACGCGGCGTGTTCTACTTCGAACCCAAATCAAATCCTCGCAGGATATTACTTTATTTTGCCAAATAACGTTCACACCTTCTGCCAAACACGTAGCTCTGTCTAATTGTTAGCACAAGCAGGTTGGTGTTGAGGGGGAGGGAGGAGGCGAGCGGTATCCTTGTGCATGATTCGATAACCCTAATTAATCCTTGATCAAATTTCAATCCATGATTGTATCTCAAATGAAAAGTATAAACAAAAATCCTTTTGGCAGAAAGGAAGGAGCTTTTTTATGTTTTCCTTGTGCGACAAGGGGTTTCGATTTTAATTTTTTTTCTTTTTTCGTTTACCAAACGCGAACCGACATTGTGCTACTCTCGCAACAGTTTGATTATAACTGGACTTCTGACATTTAGTAACACGGTTCCATGTTGACGCAGCTTTTTGTGAGATAAAGTCTGATTTTTTTCTCTCGTCTTCATTTTATCCTCGCCCGAACATCTATCGGATCGGGCCAAGTTCTGCATATGAATGGGATGTGAACGAAAGTTCAGTACCAGCAGTTCGGAGTAATTTTGAAAGTTTCAATTTCTCCAGCTGAAAACGGGTGTTTCGGAGTTTTTGACATGTGGTGCACTTGGGACTAGAATATTTCAGTGCGCATGAACACTTTTCTAGAGCTTTAAGCTTCCCATCATAGACGATGCATTTTCCAATAGATTGTTCCAACACAGATAATTCCAGTAGATGAAGTTTAAATTGAAGTTTGAGGTGGGTGCAGGGGGAAAACTCGTAGTGTTTAAAAAAAAAAAACATCCTTAGGTTAGGTCAAAACCATAGGCGCTCTATTTCCTTTGGGATATTATTGCTATGTTGTGTGTTCTAGTTTGGTCCCTTTGCACGTAGACGTATCCCACTTGTTCAGCGTGTGTTCCCGATGAATTATTATTTTCGGCATTTTTGTATTGCTCGGATGTGTGTTTTGGTACAAGACAAGCCATGTGTGTCTAGGCAGATAGGTAGGGTGTCTCCAGATAGGATAGGATACATGTTTGTATAAGTTTTTTTTTTTTTTTTTTGAAAAATTTTGTGGCCTGGGCTACGTAGTTTTGAAAGACATTTTTGGTATCCTAGTTGGTTTGTGAGTTGTAGGTACATCTGCATGTTTTTTTTGCATGTTTGTTGTTGGTAGGTACATCTTCTCAATAGAAAGCAATTTCCATGGCATAAATGGTTAAGTAACGAAAAAGTCTCTATTTGAAGCAAAAGGACCATCGTCAAGTCGGGCCGGGCAAACTTCTCTGTGGAAGCAGTGTGTGGAAAATTATGTTTTCCCTTCGTTTGCTGCTTCAGTGTTTTGGTATGGGAACCTTTTTTTAGGCAAAAAAAAAAACAAAACAATCTAAAATAGCACATTCATCTCTGTGTATAGCTTTGCGAGGATTTAGTTGTCTGGAGAGTAAAGAAGCAGCAACGTGTGTGCCTGTGCCTGTGCCTGTGCATGAGTGAAGTTATTACCCTTTATGAAAAATCGTCGCCTGTAAATTATGAATAATTGGTTTTTGGAAAAATATCATTTATGTGCATATGTATGTTTGTCCACAAAGAGATATAGGTTCCTAGATTACTTTTTCATCTCGAGGCTTTCTGTCATATTTTTTTGAGAATGCTTCTAAAGGGTGTTCTTTTATTTATGTTTTTTTTTTTTTATGTGACGAACTCACATAGGTTTTATGTGTGTGAGGGTCTACTGTAGGCTTTTCTTTTACCCATAATAATTTATCATCGACTTATTTAGGCATTCGTGTGAGTATCATAGTTTTTGGCTTTTTTTTTTGAAGATTCCATAAATTGATGAAGATTGTGTCAATATTTCTCTTGTGTAAATGATATTGTGCTAATTTAGTTTTGACAGTTGGTCAGCTACCCGTAATTTTATGGACCTGCTTAAGTTATCATGCGGTTGGTTGGTATAATAAATCTTATACCTACACATTGGAAAATAAGGCTTCTGAAGTAAGAGATAGCTTGAGTACCTACTTAATAATTTTATCAAGTGGCTTTCGACATATTCAATCATTTTAAATTATTTTTTTTTTTTTTGTGGTGTTGGTGATTTTGTATTGAGAATGTCAAATTATTATAAGTGGCACATTTTGTTTGCGGTTTCAACTTCAAACTCAAATTTTGAAGAGAATATTTTTTTAAGGGTAAGTAGGGTCTTATGAGCCGAAAATGAAAAATGAAATTTAACAGTCAAAACCAGATTTACTTGGAGACTGCCTAGTAATTGATGAAATCGGGTGGAAAAAGAATTTTGTCTTGACTTGAGCGGAGTGACGAGGAAGTACTTTTACTAGCTCATGTTTTCTCTTGAGTTTCTTTAACTGTATCGGTATTGATTTATGAAACTAGCTTAGATTCAACTTTATATAGGTTTAAGACTCCCTTCATAATCTTAAGCGCGAATAACATCAGAGAATCAATTTTTGTTGCAAATATGCGTGTTACCAGGAATGGAGAGGAACCACAAATTTCTGCCGATTCCGAAAAGCTAATAAGCGACGCTTTTCATGAAATTAGATTTAGCACAATGATGTAAAGGAAATTTATATTGCCCACAATTCGAAGAACTAAAACGCATAGTGCAGGTTGATGTTTTTAAATTCATCAACTTAGTGTAGATATCGTCTTGAATTTGCAATAAACAGTTAAGTTCCAAAGCTGACTGGTAAATAAATGACATATGTCATCTACAAAGCTAATCAAATGGTAATTTAACTTGAGTTGGAAAAGTGAGTTGATATAAATTAGGAAAAACAGAGGGCCAAGTACGGATCCCTGTGGTACCCCATTTCTCCAGATGATACGTTCACTTTTTATTTTTTTTTTTGTTTTAGAATTTTGCGCGCACTAAAGGGATTTTAATTTTAATTTAATTAAGCTAAATACAAGCCACTTATTCTATGTATAGGTATCGGAATAAAATATCTTAAGTCTAACATTAAGTAGTTAAGTCTAAAAATTAATAAATTAATTAATAATAAAATAATTTGGATAAATATCAGGAGGGGTAGCGTAGGAGGGCATTGCTAATTAAGAGTTTACTAAGGCTTAAGTCACATATGTTAAAATTACTTACACTAATCAACATTCTTGACAGGAGTTCGTTTTGTCGGTAGTAGGTACGATAGTGTTGGAGTCGAGAAATAGACGTAGATCGAGAAGGATGTGGGCTAGTTTCAAAACCGATCTGTTGTAGTAAACAGAGGCAGTCAATTTTACATGTTAATAACTGATGAACGAAGAAAATATCAAAAGTTTTACGCTACGTAAATAAAGATTGTAAACTAAGAAGTTTAGACGTTCTTCATTTGGAGGAAGGTCGAAGCCAAGTCCACGCAAGACAAAACGTAAAAATCTTCGTTGCAGGGTTTCAATACGATTAATGTGAACTTGATAATATGGCGAACAGACCTGAGATGAATATTCTAAAAGTTCAGTTGGGAGTCGCATAATAAACCTAAATCCCGGATCGAAGTAACGAAGGGAACGGGATCGTCATTTATAAAATATTGTCTTTGAAATAATGGAGGACGCTTACGGGCATATGTTATGGCTTGACATTTTTTAACATTGAGTTCTATCAGGAGTTTTTTTCGGCACCAAATGTAGAATTTGTCCAAGTCAATTTGCAGAGATGTTATGTCATCTCTATTAACAGATCGGATTTCGAAAATTAGTGGTTAGTGGCTAAAACGAAAATAAGTGGTCCTAGGTAGCTAAGCTACCTTGTGGAACTCTGGACGTTGCACAGCTGGAGATGGATATACATGACTTGTATTGTCGTTTCCATAGATATGATTGAATTCATAAAATCATCAAAGGCGGGAAGTTATGTTAGCTTAAATAATATTATACTATGGGATATTTTGTCAGTAGTAGCTATCGCATCGACTTCTTTTCCTACTTCTAAGGCATACAGAGTAGTAAATACAAAATCTACCAGATTAGTGGTAATGGACCTGCCCTCTAGGAAACCATATAAATTAGACTGGGCCAAAAAAATTGACTATTTTTTTTTTTTGAAAGATATATCGAGAATATCATTCAGAATGACAAAAAAAAAATTTCGTAAAAGTTTGAGCCCTTAATATCAATTTTAAGAGGTCTATCATCGCTAATTTTTATTTTTAGTCATAATTTCATGTTTTGCGTCAGAACTGACAAAACATTGAAGTAAAAAAAATTCATTTTGACTTACTTTTATATAAAATTAAATTCCCTACAAAAAAGGTCTAATTGAAAATTTTCGTCAGACAAGCCGTTTTTGAGTAATTAAGCTTAATAAATTGTTATTTTTCTTCGATTTTACTTTTTTAATTTGGAATTTTGTAACTAACGAAAAATAACAATTTATTAAGCTTAATTACTCAAAAACGGCTTGTCTGACGAAAATTTTCAATTAGTAGAAGGTGAGAAATCTACAACTAAGTCGAGCTTAACAAGTAGTTTTGGCAGCAGTTTCGTTCGCATTTTGTCAGGAAGCTCCCCAACGGGAGGACCTGAAAGTTCCACAAGATTCGAGTGGAGAAATTAATTTTGTTGCGCTAGATCAAGAGGTCTTGTTCGGTGCAATCGCCGAAAAACGTTCGTCTCGCTAAGCGATTGTCGGATTTCGTTGTTTCTATGATCTCTAAGTCGTGATCTTAGTTCTGTGGCAAATTTTTTAATTTCGTTTTCTACACTTTCTATATTTAAGTCTCTATGTAAGTTGCTATTTCTTACATACCATGGAGCATTAACTATTGTCTTAAGTACTTTGTTTTGGTATGTTTGTAAAATTTGTATATTTCTTTCGTTGGTACAACCCCAAAGTTGTATACCGTACGTCCAAACTGGTTTCAGTACTTGCTTATAAATAAGCAGCTTGTTATACACGCTTAGATTGGAATATCTTCCAATAAGCCATGTCAATTCGCGGAGTTTATTTTCGAGTTCATCGCGTTTCTTTTTAACATGAGCCTTCCATTTAAGTTTCGCGTCTAGAGTCATACCTAGATACTTTGCTTCATTTGTATATGGAATTTGCATGGAATTAATATAGATGGGTAAGGTGTTTACGTTTTTATACGTAAAATTTATGTGCGTGGATTTTGCTTCGTTAAGTTCAATTCGCCATTTCCTTGTCCAATCTGAAATGCTATTTAATGCCATTTGAAGCTTAGAGGTCGCCGTTTCTATTGAATCTGATATTGCGAGTACGGCTGTATCATCTGCAAAAGTGGCTAAAGTTGTACCTTCTGTTTGGGGTATATCGCGAGTATAGAGAACAAATAGAATCGGTCCAAGGACGCTACCCTGGGGCACGCCAGCGTTAATTTCCTTAAACTCAGAATACTCCGTTCCTTGCTTAACTCGAAAGATTCTATTTTCTAGGTACGATTCAAGAAGGTTATATATTTGCTCTGGAAAGACTTTTAATTTATATCTAAGCCCGTCATGCTAGACTTTGTCGAAAGCTTGGGAAACATCAAGAAATGCAGTTGAGCAAATCTTCTTTTCTTCAAATGCTTTTTCAATTTCACAAGTTATCCGAAAAACCTGATCGATTGTCGAGTGTTTTTTCCGGAAACCGAATTGGTGTTCGGGAATTAAACGTTTATCTGCAATGAATGGTAACAGTCGTTTAAGAAGCAATTTTTCAAATATTTTAGATGTTGTAGGCAAGAGAGAAATTGGTCTGTACGATTTTTTCTCATTCGGTGGCTTACCCGGTTTGGGGATCATTATAACTTCGGCGACTTTCCACTGCGAAGGTACGTACGCAAGTCTTAAAGCAGCGTTAATGAGCTGTAAAAGCTTAACCATTGCTTTTTTAGGCAACTCTTTGAGGACACGACTGTTAATAAAGTCGTAACCAGGAGCTTTATTATTTGTCTGCCGTTTTATTTCCTGGACAAGTTCAGTCAAAGTGATGTTTCTTATAGATAAACTGTCCGGCCTTGGTTGAAACTCTCCTTCATTTGTCGGAAACTCTTGACCATCGAATGGTTTGAACGTTTCCTCGAGGTACTCAGCAAATAAATCCGCCTTTTCCTGATCAGTTCTTGCCCATTCAGAATTATTTTTTCGAATCGGTGCCGACATTTTTTGAGGCTTTTTAATACCTTTTAACGTCTTCCAAAGAGAATAATTTGTTTTTTTGTCTGCTGTGAGGCTTTCAAGATAGGAAGAATTCTTTCTGTTTTTAAAATCTCGTAACAAGTTTTTGATTTTGTTTGTTAAAAAGTTGACTACACATTTATGCTGAGGAGCACGTGAGTGCTGCCATGTTTTTCGAGCTTTTCGTTTTTCGCGAATCAATTCTTTTATATCTGCTGGAATTTTTTCTTCGTATTGCCTTGACTTTTTACTACAGACCGGTGTATTATCCCAAGCTGCTTTTTGGATAATATTTATAAATTTGTCGGTTTCATCTTCTAACTCAAACGGAGTTTGCAGGGAGACGTTCAGTATAATACTGTTTTCGCAATCTTCTTTGAATTTGTCCCAATTTGTGTTATTATTTGTTAAAGACAGGGGCTTTTCTTTTTCGATTACGTTACTGCTTATTGTTAGGATTACGGCCGAGTGATCCGTAGAAAAATCGACGTTATCATCTACTTTCACATATTTTCTGTTAATTCCTCTTGCAATGAAAAAGTCGACAAGGTCGGGAGTTTTTGCTGAATCGGTTGGCCAATACGTTGGTTTTCCTGAAGAGAAAAATTCGACGTTACATTCAGTACCCGCTTTGTAGAGTTGTCTACCCTTCGTCGAGATGCATCGTGATCCCCAAAATGTATATTTTGAATTGAAGTCGCCGCCAATAATAAATGTTGGACCTAAAGCATTGAAGAGTTCTTTAAACTCCTGTTTGTCTATCTTGGACCGAGGAGGACAGTAAATAGACGGAATGTTAAAAAGAACGTGTCTAACTTTTAAAATAATAGAAGTTACTTGCATTGCATCGAGCTCGATATTTATCTCAAACGAATGATTGATATTTTCTCTGATAAATACGGAAGAACCACCTCTTGCTCTTTCGGATGGATGACATGCGTGGTAAGCCGAATAACCTTTGATACTTAAATTCGAGTCTTTTTTCAAATGAGTTTCAGAGATCAAACAAATATCTATTTTTTCATTAAGAAGAACTGTTTCTAGTTCTTCAATTTTTGGAGTAAGTCCGTTCGCGTTCCATGTTATTATTTTGAGTTTTTCTGACGACTGATCCATGTTTACAATAAATTTGGTGTTTTAAGAGCCGCCGACTCAAATTTGTCCAGTTTCTCAAAAATAATTGTATTAATTCTCCCTTGTTCTTCCTTTGCAAGTAAGTAACTTATGAATTAAAAAATTTGAATTCCCAACCTACTAAGTGACTTATGAATGAAAAAAATTTAAGTCATGAGCAAGTAAGTGACTTATGAATTAAAAAAATTCAAATCATCAGCAAGTAAGTGACTTATGAATTAAAAAAATTTAATTCAAAACCAACTTAGTGACTTATGAATTAAACAAAATTTAATTCATAAGTTAATAGATAAATGCTGATTAGAAAAATTATGAAATGGATAATTTATAAGCTAGCGTGATAATCTTATGATTTAAAAACCAGATTTGAAAGCTTAAAAGATATTCAAAATTAAAAATTAAAATTAAATGTTATACTTACTGAGTAGGTACCAAAAGTTTCGAAGCGCTTAATTAAGAAAACGGAATGTTTTTTTTTTTTTCAATTTTATTGAAAAAAACATATTGAATTAGTTTCAGGTACTTGAAACAATTTTACAAAAAAATATCAAATAATCAACTCATGTAAAATATGAAAACCAAAAAATTTAAAGGCATATGTATAAAAATATGCACTCACGAAATTTATTAAATGATAACCCATCATTTGCTCAACACAAAGATTTTATCAATATTGCTTTTTATTCAATTGGATTATAAGGATTGCAACTGCACAAACGGCAACTCCCAAAAAAATTTTCCAAAAGCTTTCGTTAATAATTAGGTAATTATGTAGTCAAAACAAGCTTAAAAATTTCCAATCTACCAATTAACTTATGAATAAAATTTTTTTTAATTCATAAGTCACTTACTCCCTGATGACTTAATTTTTTTTAATTCATAAGTCACTTGGTAGGTGGTGAATTAATTTTTTTTTAATTCATAAGTCACTTAGTAGCTTAGGATTTAAATTTTTTTTAATTCATAAGTCACTTTGGGGGTTGTGAATTAAATTTTTTTTAATTCATAAATCACCAAATATCTTATGAATTAAATTTTTTTAATTCACAAGTCATCTATAGACTTATGACTTAAGGATTTTTTAATTCAAAAATTCGCAACCCTGCTTTGAACAAAATATTAGATCTTATATTTGTATGTAATGAGTATCTTAATTCTAAAGTTTCTCTAGTTCCGTTTTCTCTCTTAAATGATTCTATTCATCATCAGGAATTATATATTGAAATTGAATTGTATATATTTTCTTCTTATATTTCTCAGAATTGCTTAAAATCATATAATTTTAACAAAGCTAACTTAATTGAAGTAAACAATTTTCTTGATTCTTTTGATTGGATTCAAGAATTTAATGATTTAAATATTGAACAAATGTATTCAAAGTTTATATCAATTATATTTGATTGTTTTTCCAAATTTGTTCCTATCATTTCTAATTCAAAGTCTAAGAAAAATCTAAAGCTTGTAACGGAACCTGTCTGGTTGAGCAAGGACCTTCGAAATAGGAAAACCTCTAATCTATCTAACGGGAGGAGCTGTAACCCTCTTAGCTCAATGGCTAAACGCTTAATGAAATTTTTCAAATCCTATGGCCCTCACCAGCCTACACCCCTTTTCCTCCCATTACGGCTACAAGCTTACAGGACTCTTGAGGCCAGACCTGGCAGCAGGAGTGAAGGTCGCTCAGTAATACTACGGCTCGGCATGCTAGCTGGAAGCCTAGGCTCTACTCGTCGGATTAGGATGGGTTCTTCGCCGTGTATTACCAAACTTTGTTACGTCTTAAATTATTCATGCCGAAATCAAAAGTTGTAAAATAAAATGTTTGTGAGGTTCAAAATATCATTTGAGACCAGATTACACCAAATTGAAAGGAAATTAAATTAAATACCAGAATTTGTGAAAAATGTATTGAACAGAAAATAAAAAAAATCAAGTGTTGGCACTCCTGGAGAGAGCATAGGACAAGATGTCTTTAGTCCTAGAGTGGCTTAACCCCCCCCACGCATCGCTTCATGATACGTCCATGACTACCGCGACCACAAAATATTTCTTTGCGACAGCCCCCTATCTTAAAGTTCTGAGATAACCTTAAAAGCTTACCAATCCTTTAGAACCTGTCATGCTCGTCAACGCTTGCTAAAAGTTCTTAATTCTTACCATATCCACCCTTTAAAATTGTCTTTAGCACTTCATTTAAGTATTATTTAAAATTCATCCTAAAACTTCTATAATAATCTTTACAAGAAAACGAAGTCATTTCACTGCCAAGCGTTATGTAATCACTTTTATTCATGTAGTTCAATAACGATTTTTCTTAATACAAGACTATTTCTTAATTCGGAAGTCTACTTTACGGAATGATATACAACTCGTATGTACTTATAATCTCATTACTAATTTCACAAGAATAAAAAAAAATGTATTATCAATCTAAAAGTATGTATGTATGTAGCAATTTCGAAAGTAAAATCAATCAAATATATTAAGAATAACTTACCAAAAGCTTTCTTTTTTTTTTTTTTTAAATACTGACATTTGTTCTTGTTCTTGTTTTGTTCTTTCTTATCTTGCTGGACAATTCAACGATGACATGTAAATTGATGAGCCGTCGAGGTGGTGCACCGCTTCGATGAATAGGCTTGTTTGAGATAAACTTCTCTTTTTTTTTTGTGAATGCGTAATATGAACGATCGTTTACCTATATTTAGTGAGAGTTAATTTGAGAGAAATTACAGTCGAACTATTGCTGTACAATATAAAAAAAACCTATTTTATTTAATTTATTTATAACGAAAATCTATTTTCTATTTCTCAGTTTAAGTAATTTAATAATTTTAACTAGTGCAAGAAATTTAGGTAGTCTAAATAGTTAAATTTTAATTCTCTTAATTTTAATTTAATTTTGTTGTACTAGTTTATAGGAATTCTAAAATTTTAAACTTGATAATAAGTATCAAATACTTAGCTTTTGTCAAAAAAAAATTAATTTTATGTTGAAGATGGATGTAGGAATCAATGATGCTGTTGCTGGTATATGTTCCTGATGCTTTCTGTTGGGGTGGATGTTTTTTTTTTTTTTTTTTTTTTTTTGTAGATAATTTAAATTCTGCTGTGTTGTAAGCTTCTGCTGTCTAGTGCTGTTGTATCTTGGGGTAGGTTTTTGTAGCGGCTGTACGTTTTGCTGTTACAGTTGATATAGCTGTTGATCATGTCGTATGATCGTGTAAAAACTGTTTAAGACCAGATAAGCGGCTTATGACAAGAAGTAGCTGTATCAGGTGTTTTGTCTTCGAGTAATTTAGGTCCGAGATTACTGTAATTTGTCCTGGACTTAAATGTGAACATCCCAAGGGAATTTGCTCGTTCCTCCTTTTTTTTTGTATTTTCTTGTTATAATGGGCCCTCATGTGTTGGTTGGTCTTAAGCGCGGTAAGTCTGTTGTTTGGTTTTGTTCGGCGTTCGTAGGAGAAACGAATCTTTCTGCTTAGAGTAATGACGATAGGTACAGTCATGCACGATTTATAGAGTTCTAGTCTTTTTTTTCTGTTTTGGTTTGTTACGTTCTCCAAAGTTTTGTTTTATTATTTATGGTTTTGATTTTCATAAACAAACGTCATTTTTCTTCTCTGCGTTTTTAGTTATTTATTTTAGATTTTAAGCTTTTAAGAATGTGTATACTTTGAGAAAATAAACTGTGTGCAAAATTATCTTTGACTGTACTACGCTTACACTCACTTGCCAAAACCGTCACGTCTATCGCTCACCAAAAACAGATACCAACTGACTATTAATTTCTATTGAGCGTTACTCCAACAAACGTTGACCCAAGGTAAAAATTCAGACCTGGTGGTGGATCTGGGTAACTTTCCTTTTTTTTTTCTTCTTATATATAACCAGGATTTTACATAATAAAATATTTACCAATACCACTTTATGCCTAGGTGTTATAGGTGCTAGTTAACGAAGAATTTTACCACATTTCTATCTCTTACTTGACTTTCACATATGACATAACGACTACCCTTCAAGAATTTCCACAGCATCAGTAGGTATTATTTTGCTTATTCAGTCTTATCGTGGTCCAGTAGCATCTCTGGCTGTCTAGACTTTTAGATAGCTCTTGGTTCGATTCCCAATCGATTGCGAATTTTTTTTTTTTTCTCAATTCTTTTCGTATCTTACTCTTTTCTTTTCTACATTACTTGGCATCAAAATAACTACTAGTAGCAAGAATGACTTCCCTGTACATTCCTAGCAAATTTCTCTAATGTATCGTTATCGCACAGCTTAATTCATTATCAGGGAAATTAAAAGACTTCCCTGTTCCCTCTCCCTGAATTTAAAATCAAAACCGGTTCGACTTTCAAAACCTAAACCTTAGCAAAAACTCAAACCTACTCTCTGGACCTAAACCAATTGTTCAATCCCTACAAATGCAATCCTGGTGTTCATTTTCTCCGATAAACAAATTTAAGACAATAATTTGAAAATCAATAACTGCCACTTCCCATTTTCTTACAAGCTACTATGGTATAATGATCATTTATCAAATCTTAAAAATGTTAAACGTAAAGCCTTTAAAAAGTATAAGAGTACTATAATAGTGAATTAGATTATGCTAAATTTAGTAAATTGAGAAAAGAGTTTTTCACTCTTAATAAATTCCTTTACAAATGTTATATTATGAATATTGAAAGCAATATAAAGTCCAATAGTAGCTCATTTTGGACATTTGTCAATGTTAAAAGAAAGTCGTCTGGGATACCCGTATAACATGTCATATAAGAATATAGATGCTTCAAATACAAAAGAAATTCTCAATCTATTTGCGGACTTCTTCCAAACAGTATACTCAAATCCAAATGATGTGAATAAATCTTATTTGCCCAATTCACCTAGTAAGGTTAATATTGGTGAGTTAAATTTAATTATAAATGAAGTTCTCTTAGAACTTAAGTCCCTTAAGCCCAATGCTAAACCTGGTGTAGACGGTATACCAGCTTTATTCCTAAAAAAATCTGCTGATTCGCTTAGCCTTCCTCTGTTCTGTATTTTTAACAAATCTCTCTCTGAAGGGATCTTCCTAAAAGAATGGAAAACCTCGTATATTATTCCAATTCATAAGTCAGGTTCTAAGAACTTAATTGATAACTACAGAGGAATTTCTAAACTATCGGCTATCCCTAAACTATTCGAAAGCATTGTGAAAACAAAATTAGAGTTTTTAACTCGCGAATCCATTTCTGAATTACAGCATGGTTTTATGCCTGGGCGATCTACAACTACAAATTTGGCCCTGTTTTCTTCGTATGTTATTGAGAATATTGAGAGGAAAAATCAAGTTGATGCAATCTACACTGATTTCAGTAAGGCTTTTGATTCTGTAAACCATTTTAGTTTAATACAAAAACTTAAATTATATGGTTTCCATTCTTCATTCTTAAGTTGGATATCTTCTTATTTAATTGGTAGGTCACAAAAGATTCTCATCAATAATTCCTTTTCAAAATCGCTGAATTGTATGTCTGGTGTTCCTCAAGGAAGCCATCTTGGCCCCCTTTTATTTAATATCTTTATAAACGAAATTACATCAGTTATAAAATATTCACATTGCCTTCTCTATGCTGATGACCTGAAATTGTTTATAAAAATTAAGTGTCGATGACTGTCGCCTTTTGCAATTTGATATGGTTCAAATCTCTGAATGGTGTAAATTGAATTGTTTGAAATTAAACATAAAAAAATGTAATGTCATTTCATTCTTCAAAATACAATCAAACATAAGCTTTGTCTACCATATTGATTCAATTCCCCTCTCGCGGGTGGAAAAAATAAAGGACCTTGGCATTATGTTAGATTCATCTTTTTCATTTAAAGTACATATTGATTATATGATTGCAAAAGCTAATCTTCTTGTTGGTTTCATCAAACGAAATTGTAATGATTTTTGCGATCCTTATGCCTTGCTTTCTCTCTATACATCTTTAGTTAGATCGATACTTGAATACTCAGATATTGTCTGGAATCCTGATTTGAAAACCTATTCTGATCGTATAGAAAAAGTTCAAAGACGTTTCTCTAAATTTATATTTTATAAAATGAAATGGCCTTTTATTCCGGATTATAAGTCCCGTTGCTTACTATTGGGACTTAAATCACTTGAATCCAGAAAATGTATATGCATGATATTGTGTTTGTAAGGGATATTTTGAATAATCAAATTAAATGCCAATCCTTGCTCTCTAAAATATCATTTTATGTTCCTTCAAGAGCTTTACGTCCCAGAGATTTGCTTTTTGAACAATACCACAGAACAAACTACGGTAGAAATAAACCAATTTGTAGATGTATAAGGCATTTCAATGAAGTTTACCAGAGTGTTGGGCAAAAGATTTGTTCAAAACAAAATTATTGTGAATATTGAAATTTTAATATAAGTAATTCATTTATGTATTCTTTTTCATTGTAATTTATTTTGTATATAATTATATATTTTTATTTGTAAATATTATTTCTAATACCTGTTAGCATAAGCTTGTAGATCAATAAATAAATAAATAAATAAAAAAAAATTAAAAGTCTTTGTAGTGGTTTCTTAAAAAAATAAGCTTTTATATACAAAAATTTTAAAACATTTTTCAGAAAAAATTTTGGTACGCCAATAAAAAAAGTAGATTTTTTTTTTTCAAAATTCAAAAAAAAAATATCTTTCTTAAATTTTGAAATGCAATGTTTTTCAAAATTTTAAGAAGCTTCTCTCTAAAAAAAATTCATTAAAATCCGTTATGCCGATAATGATAAATTCAAAATTTTATAAAATCGTTCTATGGTAGGTACAGTCAGCAATCTCTTGTTTTCAGTTTGTTTTTATTAAGTTATAGATCTTAAAAACTAATCGAAAGAAAAAAAATTTTAGCAAAATTCTCGTAACCGTTTTCGAGAAAAATACCATTTTCGAAAATCATTTTTTAACATTTGTATGGAGGGTACCTTTATTTTTAAGTAAAATACATTCCTTTTTTCTCATATCTTGTAGACTATGATAAGAAACTTTTATTTATCAAGTTTTAAAATAATCGAGCCTGGAGTTTTCGAAATATTGAATTTTCAAAAAAAAAATTTGATTTTTTTTTTAAACCCAAAAAAAATTTTTGTGAAAATTTGAATACACAATACTATTGAAACTGCTGGGGAGCCTTAACATAAAAAAATTATCAAAATCAGTTGTACCGTTTTTGAGAAAATCAAAAACAAAAAAAATGGTTCCAAGGGGGTCATCGTAATGTCAAGGTCAACGTTGATCAAAATCTCGAGTTCGATTTTTTTACGAATGCAAAAAGCTCATATGCGTTTGTGGGTTGAGACGAAGGAATAAAGCAACACAAGATGTAAATGCAATGATTGTTCAAGTTTATCTTGACACATAAGTTCAAAATTTAAAATCTCTATTGCGAATAACAATTAGCCATGCATCCAAATCGGAGTGGAGTACTAAAAGTACACCACGACCTGCAGGGTTATTGGCACCTAAATGGGAACTATCAGGAACTAACTATCCTTCCGAAAAACAGTAAGTTCTGAGGTAAAACGCTCATTACTCTCAATGTCTTGGGAAAGATTTGTTTCGGTAAGGGCAAACAAGTTATGCGGAGTCAAAAAGATATCTCAAAAATGGCCAAATTGTTTTCTTTAAAATATTTGAAAAATATTTTATATAAAAGCTTTTTTTTTTAAGGAGTTTTTTTGTCACTTAAGAAATTAATTTTTTGCTTATGAACAGTTTTTCTTTAATAACATTCATTTTTGAAATTTTTAGTCATTTACATAAGAGCAAGTTCGTGTGATTCTTTTTTGGATTATTTCGAAAAGATTCAAATGGGTTATTGCCTATTGGGGCACATGTCCAAATATGGGAATTGTTTTCGAACTTTGGACTAATATTCGCCTATTAGATTACAGCCTCATGAGCTGATGGTCTAAAAGCTATGGGAAAGTATTGAAAGTTTGAACTTTCCCCAATGTGATTTCAAATTAAGAAAGTCAAATCATGTGTCGATCTTTCATGGATGGATTTGATCCCGGTGGTTTTCGTGCGTCTCACACTAATTGATACCAAATATTATCAAGTGCATTTTAAAGATTTCCACCAACAAAACAAAACAAAAATTATCCGAGGATATAACTGAATAAAAGTAAACTCAATTGATTCTAAATTGTGGATTGAGGTGAGACGCTTGTAAGCATATTGACATTTTGTCAATGCTGCATTCGTTTTCATGCCATCTGTTGTCAGACAAATTCATTAACGATTTGGTGGTTACATTTGTTCGGTTTAATATTTTTCCTCACTTCGAGGTGTTTAATTGAATTAACCTCAGCTTTTAATTTGTTTTGCAACCCAATTCATAAAATATAAAATAAATTAAATTATGTACCTACTTTATTAATAGCTATATTGTGGTCATTGTGATTTTAATTAAAATAATTCAAATTGTTGGTGTCATATTTTCTGTGGTTTTGCTCAAATTAATTAGGTATTATTGACACAGGTTGGGAAAATTTTAATTTTATGTGGCTGAAAATATACATATAGCTTAATTGTTTTATATAGATATCTATGTCAGTAGTTAATTTTTTTTTATAATAATTACTATTATAAGAAATGTGTTGCTTTTCAAAATCTTAAATGAAGACCTATAAAACGGAACGTTGTTGGAGCTTGGTATATTTTTTTTTTTATTTTTATGGGACAATAGTTTATGACGGGACGGATGTGTTTCCTTCTAAGGAGTTTTTTTTATTGTGTTTTTGACACATATATACACATACAATCATCATCATACTTGACAGAATGATCGTTCTTTTGGGAATTCCATTTTCTGAATTTGTCATTTGATTAGCAGTCAAATAATCAACTGACAGTGCATTTATCTCAGTTTGAGAACTTGCCAAATTACTTTGTTGGACGTGTTTGCCCTTACATCGACTTGAAAACTTAAATTTAACCTCATTTTATGTGGCACTATGGCAGCAATGATATTTCGAGTGAAACACTTTATTAAGATGAAGAGATGCCATAAAAGGGGCCTACTTTCTGGCATCAGTATAAGTATAGATAAGTACAGATATAGATGGATATTGAAAGAGGTTATATAAGGAGATATACAGAAAATAATATCGATAACATATTCTAACTAGACCAAAACCGAATATGTCAAAATCGAATTTGGTTGCAGATTATGCTTTGCATTTGATTGTTTCTTAAGGTTGGAAGCATAGAAATGACGAATTGTTATTCAGAATTAATAAAATGAACTCAAAAATATTTAAACAAAAAAAAAAGAACAATTTAATAATAAAAATAAGAACTTTCAAACTTCGATAGTTAATTGCAGCCATATTGTTGAAGATACATTTCGCATGCTTCATGGAATACTGATCCATTAGCAGATAGGTCAAAACTGAGTTACTAATAGATACAGGCTTTTGCAAGCCTTTAGATCTCATGAATAGTTTATCGTACTTTAAGAATACCAGTATTGATGATTGATTCATGAATTAGTTTTAATTTTATTCGTCAACAAGTAGGACAAATCCTCATAGCAAGATCTTTTTTTGCTATTTCCCAAAAATCGTCTTTTTCGAGTTAGGTCAGTATTCCATTAAGCATGCGATTTGTCAGATTGGTTGTCATTCTCGTTAGTTGTGTAAATCTTTCTTGCCAAATCAACAAATAGAGTATTAGTATTAGTGAGGAAGTTCAACCCCCACCGGTCTCGCCAGGGTCGTCGTGAGGAAAATACGAAACTTCAGAGGAAATGGCCTTCGAACCTTATTACAAAATCTTTATTGAAAATAACTCTTATATTTATAACACATAGTGGCAAATTCAAGGGTATCAACGTTTCTGGATTCTAGTCTTACTGCCTTGTCTCGGTTATACTTGTTTCTGATGGTTCGGGTTTTGGATCTAACTGCTTGTTTCCAGGTAATTTGGCTTCTGATACCGTTTTTAAAACTGGGCCTATTATTCTGACGTCTGTATTGTGACGGGATCAGACGGTATTACGTTCTTAGAGACATTTTTAGACAGCAGACTAAAAACGCTCTAATACATTACTAGGTAACGCCCCTAGTGGCACTCATTACAGCAGTCTAAAAACGGTCTGGTAGATCAGCAGGTACAAAAGTCTGTAGGCAATTAGGACGTTTGACTTCGAACTGAGGCCACTGGTGGAGGGAAGCTATGACCGAATCGTCTCCACTTGTCTGCTACAGGAGGTAAAATGATCAATAAATGAAATTTAATTTTGTCGTCTGACTTTGCGTATGACCGAAGGAGTGATATTTTCGTTCAAGGTTTTGAAGGTTTTTTATTGAACTTTAAATACATATGTACATATATACAATTGGAAAACTTAAACTTAAGGATAATATGAATATAAAAATTATTTGGCACATGGGGACTTATGCTATTACATTGTTTCTAAAATTATAACAATTATAACAAACGTGACTAGTTATTTAAAATTAAAATTATGGCATGGTTTATCTCTCGGGTTGTTCCGTCCTGCCGTCCCGGTGGTCCAGTTGGTGGGTTTGTTGAGGGTTTGTTTTTTAGATGTTTTAAGCTACGGTAGTGGTTACGCGTTAGCGTAAAATCGAACTGCTTCTTCGTTGTCGGTTGGGATCCTTCCTAACATATCCAAAGCACTAAGGTATCTAGGCTCTGGATGTCGTTCCTGGGTGGTCATCATTCTCATCGGTAGGTTTGGGTGGTTGGCGGTGTTGTGAATAAGCTTCCTTGCCAATTGCACGAGAAACTGGCCCAGTGGCTTGATTTTGCCTTCTTCGTAGACTCTTTCGTTGCTGTAGTGGTTCTTTCGCTGTCGATCGAAGATTAGCCCGGTGCTTATCCTCAGAATTTTCCTTTCAAAGAGTTGAAGTTTCTGCATTGCTGTCTTCGAAATGGTGAACCATGCAGGAAAATTATAGCTGATGACAGGTCTGATTAGCTGCTTGTATATCAGTAGTTTCACTGGCTGGTTTAGTCCGGTTCTTCTGGCTAGCAATGGTTGCAAGCCGTGAAACGCGAAATGGGCTTCCTTATTTTCATTTTTTTTATTTATTTTTTTATTAATTTAAAAAAAACAGCTGTACATCAAGATTGACTTATGAATAGTACAGGATATAATACATTTTATTATTTAGGATAATGCAAGAATGTTATTAAATTTAATACAATGGTGGCAAAATATTAATAGCAAATTATATAAAAAAATAATTTAATACAATTAAAAAGCAAAAACAAAGTCGCAAGAAGAAAGATAAATACAAAAAAAAAAAAGTTATTTCAGTTGAAATTGGAGAAATATTCAAAACAAAGTTGATGAAACTTTCTATATTCGATTGCAGACCTCATGTGACTGGGAAGATTATTCCTTAGTACCTGCTTTGAGTGAGGATTGAATTTGGACAGCTCGTTGAAGTGGACTCCGAGGTATTTAACATTTCTTTTAGCTGCTATCGTCGACACATCGGGGAGCTTCAGTGTCATATTTCTGCAAGTGGCTCCAGAAAGACAGCGGTTGCTATTGGTGGTGGGTCTCCTGAAACACACAAGCTCAGATTTGGCAGTGTTGATTCGGATACCCCACTTTCTGATTTTTTTGTTTATCTATGTAGGTCCTCATCTTATTTTTTCAGTAAAGACTGAATTTGATCTGTATGAAATGAATATGAATAATGTTGTAGATTTCGCTATGACGCCATTGTACCAAAGTAAAATAAATTGGAGTAACACGGAAAGGATTTGGAAATGACTGAATTGTTTTATCAAAGTGGGTCTTCTGTTCGAGCAAGATTTAGCACACTTTGCAAGTTTGACCAAATGATCCAAAGTTATGTGAGTCCATGCATTTTTGGCGGCATGAATGAGTTCGTCGTCGTTTTCTTGAATCATAGATCTTAGTCGTCATCCAACCCGAAGTATTTTCAATGATATTCAGGTTAGGGAAGTATTGGGTCTACCGAAACAATAAAACACTCTGATTTTTGTTCCAATTTTCTACTACCCGAGTGGTATGGATGGGTGCATTATCTTGTCATCGTATATGGTATGCATTATCTTCAAATAATAGGAAAAGTCTTTTTCAACGTACCGTAAGGTTTGAGGTTTCTTCCAAGTTTTTCTACAACTTTGAGTTAAGGAGTCCCTTTTCTCTAAAAACTAGGACTTTGCCTCATTCTTCTGGACTCATTGCCAACAATTTTTCAATAGTTAGTTTCACTTAAAACATTTTTGCAATCGGTCTCGTTCAACTATCAAAAGTTGGTGCCTTGAACAGTAACCTCTTAACGGATGTAAATAGGGCGAAGAAATGAGTTCTCTTGATTTGTTCCCAGTGAACGCAAGTACTGAAATATATTTTATTGAAGAATCTAGTACTCTATTAGATGTGTTCCTTGTTAATGACCCAGCAGCGTTCTTTTTTACAATCAGTTGTCAGCCCGGATTTTCTAAGCATGATCTTATATACCTAATTTTCGATTATTCTGTTAGCTGTCCTATTTTAATTGTTGGTCCATCAACATCGAAAAAGAACTCATCCCAATGTATTCTATGTCAAGACGGGTTTTACACAAGGCGATGCTCTATTAGTTTTTGAATATCGTTCTGGAAAATATATTTCCAAGCTCCTGCGTCAATACTAGATGCCAAAAGTCATTCCAATTACTCTGTTAGACTATTGACATTGAAATAATTAAAATAACTAAGCTTGATATCAGTTGCGCGTTTATGAGCATTGAGACTGAAGCGAAAAAGATGGACTTGGCGCTAATGGGGGAACTTTACTATAAACAGCTAAAACTTTGAGTTTGTTAAGGATTTTATCAACCTAAGCGCAGCGCTCAAACGGAAAATAACTCTAGCCAATAGCTGCTTCTTCACACTAAGAAGGCAATTGGGTACCAAATTCCTCTCTCGAGCAACCAAATTGTCCTGTTTGCATTCGATCAAAGTTCTATTGTGCCCGTTTCCAAAGTTTGATTACCTGCTTACCCTTCAGCTCTTAGTCCAGGTGCATCCCTTTGATGAGTTTGATTATTTGGAGTATCTTCAGAGAAGATAAATCACTATCTTCTACCTGGAAGTGTCCCAGATGCGTTTGTGCCTCGTATCTGCTTAGTATGTATTCCGGGGTTTCGTCATATAAGTATGTGTAGAATCTGCGTGTTTTCTAGAGTCTTCTTAGTTTGCAGTGACCCGTGAGGAGTCCCGTTACTATTCGTATAGATTATTTCTACTTAAGCTGATACGATCTTGGTTATGGTTCCCAGGAATTAGTTTAGTCTACCTCAGTTTTGGGAGTTTACTCCAGTTTTTGATCTTTTAGCCTCTTTTTGTATTTTGATTTCTTTTTTAATCCTGTTTTCTCCTATTCCGCTGTAGGAATCTGGCCCCCATACAGCAGTCTTTGATCCTATTTTTGCTAGGGAGTCTGCCTCCTTATTTTCCTAGACACCTATACATGTCCTTGTCCAGGTTCCCAATGAAGTAAGACATTATTGTTCTTGCCATGTTCGTTTAGCCTGCCTTAAAATTCCCACGCCAACTTAGACGTGATGGCCTTATTACAATTTTAATTCGCGAAATTTAACTTTGATTATTAAAAAAATAATCAACCAAAATGACGAGCAGAAACATGACGACGCAACCGAACAACTATGTAATTAAAGGAGACTAAAAGAAACCGATGACGAACTGTCAAACTACCGACAGACGAGTTCAGCGAACACAAAAATTGTAACTGGTAGCAAAAACGTATGCTACCACCACGATTAGACTCAGTAAGTTGAATTGCTTGGGAAACCTTTAGGGAAGGCTAAAACCCAATATCTTTTAAACATTAAGAACACAAGAAAAAAATGAAACCACCAAGATGGACCGCTACCACTTGGTCCCGAAAGCACAATCTTTTTAAGAAAACGGTTCGCGCGTTCCGTAATATCGGATTTTTTCGATAACAAAAACCCAAAGAATACGACTTTGAATTGAATTTTGAATTTAAATTTAAATTTTTAAACGAAATTATTATTGACCGACAATGAAAATTCTAAATTAGTGGATTGTAAAACCACTATTCTTAGCTTTGTTATACCACCAAATTCCTCGCTAGATCTCGAGTTAACCTCAAATTTTCACTGCAAAAAAATCCTCCTATATTTCTTTAACTAAGAAATCTCCAATTTTTCCTCTTTTTATTTGAAAATAAAATTCCTTTTTTTTTTTTTTTTTTTTTTTTTTAAATTAGCTTTTTATTAATTGTTCCTTTGCACCTCCTGCTAAGTTAAATCTCCGTAAAGAAGTGTTTTCCCAGGCTTTCACCTTGCCTGGAAGGCATCTTCACTTTTTCAAACCCAGTACTTTCCGCTAATTAGTGACGTGGGTTTCGATCGCGTCCTTTATCAGCAACACTCAGCACATTGGCGAGAGTGCGCCAACGCAGTTGGAACCCATCAGCCTTCTCGTACTCGTACACCCAGCTTTATGCACAGTCATCATCATTGAATTCGCTGTCCTCTGGTATGACTTTCCAGTGGAAGGCTATTTAATGGGTGCATTAAGCCAGCTCATATCCCCATACAAATTTTTAAACAAAATCTTTTGAAAACGAACAAAAATAAAATGCACGACTGGGTCGCACGAACTTGCTCCTATGTAATCGACTGGGAATTTTAAAAACGAATGCTATTAGAGAAAATTGTTCATAAGGATAAAATTAATTTTTAAATTCTTTTAGTAGTAACAGAATGCTATGCAAATATGAATTTATGCAAGAACAAAAATTATAAGTCCTTGTAGTGGTTTCTTTAAAAGAAGCTTTTATATACAAACTTTTTGAAAGCTTTTTAAGAAAAAATTTTGGTACGCTAATTTAAATTTTTTATTATTGTTCGAATAAAAATTAAATTTACGAAAAGAAATATTGACCCGTTTCGTAGATATCGAATTTTCAAAAAAAAAAGAAAAAAATAGATTTTTTTTTTCAAAAATTCAAAAAATATTTATTTTAAAGTTTTGAAATGCAATGTGTTTTAGACTTTTTAGAAGCTTCTCTATAAAAAATTTCATTAGGATCCCTTGTGTGGATAATGAGAAATTCAAAATTCGAAAAAATGGTTCTATGGTAAGTACAAGCTGTAATATCTTAATTTCAATATTTTTTTTATTAAATTAAAGATCGTAAAAATTAATTGAAAAACAAAAAATTTTATCAAAATTCTAGGTGCCGTTTTCGAGAAAAATACGATTTTTGAAAACCATTTTTTTTTAATTTTTTAGCATTTGTATGGTAGGTACCTTTATTTTTAGGTAAAATAAAAAATTTTGTTTCACATTTTGTAGATCATGTTGAGAAACTTTTATTTATCAAGTTTAAAAAAAATGTAGCATGGGGTTTTCGAAATATTGAGTTTTGAAAAAAAAATTTTGAAGTTTTTTTTTAAAATCCAAAAAAATTTTTTTTGAAAATTTGAGTATCCAATTCTATTTATCTTTTTGGAGAGCTTTAGCAAAAAAAAATGATCAAAATCGGTTGAACCGTTTTTGAGAAAATCAAAAACAAAAAAAAGGTTCCATGGGGGGTACCTTCAATAACCATTTTTCGGAAAATTTTTTTCAACCAATACCTAGATTTAATTAAATGAAATTTTTCTGTATTTTTATTTTTAAAATCTGTTGAACAGTTTTTGAGAAAAAAAAATGTTTATAAAATTTCGAAAAAAATTCGTATGGGGGGTACCGTTATTTTTGGTCTTAAAAAAAAAAAGAAAAAAACGTGTGGGGGGAAAAAATTAAAAATGATATGTACCAAGTTTAAAGAAAATCGGCCGAGTCGTTTAGCCTGTAGTCGAACAGACAGACAGACAGACAGACAGACAGACAGACAGACAGACAGACAGAATTGCGAGACCCACTTTTTTAGTCTTCGCTATCATCGTAATGTCAACTTTGATCAAAATCTCGAGTTCGATTTTTTTTACGAATGCATAACTTGCCTTATAGTACCTATAAGTCGCAAGTAAAAAGGAACTAAATTTCTTTTTAAACTAAAAACAGTAATGAAACACTGGAAAAACTGTGCAGAAAAAAGTTGCTACAATTTACAATTTGGGGGTGGCCGTGGCGCGATGGATGTGTGCTCGCCTGTGAACCTCATGATCACAGGTTCGATCCCTGCCGTCGTCTATGTCGTTTTAATTCCATTAAAAACCTTCTAAAATTGTCATCAATGGGTTGCTGGTTTACTCATTACATGTTGTTCAGGCATAACACTAACAACATGTAATTGAGTTAAACTAGTATGCCCAAAAAGGATGAACACGAATAAAATAATGTGAATTATAAGCGACACAGAAATAAGACACGGCATTCTCCACTTTAGTTCAGCCGCCATCCCTGGACATAAAATAGCTGAGACAACAACCTTCAGTCTCAGAACATCGTGCCACACATCTTTCCTATCCTTCTTTCTCTTCCCTAACTTCACGCCCGCGCTGTGTTCAAACATTTAAAGGGTAATCATAATCCCTTGAGCGCGTGTAGATTATAAAAAAAAAAAAAAAAAAAAAAAAAACGAACTTTACAGGCTGTACAACGAAACCGATCTAGTCAAACTTAATAAAGTCTAACACCTGATATGGCTGGTTTACATAAAGAGAATGGCCCCAAATGTTTCGGCCCGGGAAGTCTTCGAATCTAATCCCAAGGCACGACACAGCTCCACATGTGGGAGAGGACCTCAACCAAAATGGCGAGTGAAACTGGAGACACCTAGTTAGGCACCGAGCTGTCAAGGGAGGTCCTGATCCACATCGAATTGTAGCGCCTCCTTAATTTAGTAAGGCCAGTAATTTGTTTATAAAACCGTAAAATTCATTTGACAAAGTTATAGTTGAAAATAAAAAAAAATAAATTTAAAAAGCTATACTTATTTTTTTTAAATTTATTATTAATTAATTATTTATAATTAAGGTGATTAGATCTTAGAGGTCTGAAACCAAAATAATATTATGAAGCCTTAAAAAAAATTATAATACAATACTTTAATAGCTACTTTTAAGCTATATATTTTTGTATGGAATTTTTTTTTAAGAGTTGTTTTACAAAACGAATCACTTTAATGAATTATATCACGAAAGGGTTACGATGCTTTTTTTTATTTTATCTAAAATATATGTAACTTTTTGGATCTGAAGTTTTAGATTTATTTCTTAAACAAAACCCAAACAAAAAAGAATCCGTCTTATGGGATGATTTTTGTTGATCTTTTTATTCTTGGCATTTGGGAAGTAATTACATTTCAATAAAAGGAACGCGGGGGTATTGGTTTGGACAACGAATAAACAGCAAATAATAAAACAACACAAAACAACAATTTTTTTATGTCTGCGGTATTTTTATTTTTTTTTTTTTTTTGTGAGTTACTTTTGTTGGATTGATTTGTAATGTATAAGATTTAAAAAAAAAAAAAAAAAGATACACAGTTAATTTGTTGATTGGAGAGGAAATTAAAAAAGGATTCCTTCCGAAGTTGCCTGAGGGATTTTTACAAATATACATAAATGTAAATATGGTAGTTTTGTTTCTTTTTGTTTTAGGACGCTTTTTCAATTTTATATCTTTGTTCTGTGAAGAGGTTAATGAAATAGTATCTACAGATAAAACCTTATTGAGAGAAATATATATAAATATAAAATTCAATTTAAATTAGAAACAATGTAAGTTAAATTAAAATTAAAGACTAGCAGAGCTGTTTAATGATATTAAGAAAAAAACAAAGACCATAGTTTTGAGAATAATAAGCACTAAGAAAAGTTCTAAGAAAATTTAATCCTTTTGACAGAAAGAGAGTTTGCTTTTTGGCTCATCGATTTGTTTTTAACTCTATTTTCTAAAGTCACTGTTTTTTGATAAATTGATTCACCCGTTTTAATTCAATTTATTTTAAATTCATTCATAATCATACTAGGAATCGTGAAAAATCTGAGAACAGAAGTTAAGACAATATTTAGAAAAACTTAGATTGTAACGAATAGCCTTTCGTCCCGGCGATATCAGAAGGACTCATCAGTTGACTGTATTTTCTTCCTGACATAATGCAGGTATTTCAAAAGCCATTTTTCAAAAATATGTCATTTCCTATTTAATTTCTTTATAACCAAAGCTAAAAATGTTTTTACCAGCTCCCCTTTGTCCCAGCAAGAGAGAAAAGAACGAAGTGTGAAGATTTTAGGGTGAATGATATATGGCAGGACACACATTCTAAACAACCCTCTCGGCTCACGTGCTTAACCGCTTATAGAAGATATAGGTAGTGCAATGAGAAAGTTAATAGGCCCTTTCCGTCGCTACAGGGTTTTTTTCAAACTCGTAAACCTACATATACACATATCTTATGGAACCCTCACTCTGGGTATTCTTTTGGTTTAAAACCGGAAAAATTGTATTTTAATGTTGCGCTCAGTTTTATGTCCTGGCAAGTTATTATTTGCCGACATAATTTATAAAATATGTACGTTTGTATATTTTGTCTTCCCTTCCACGTAGCTGTGACTCAGTACCTACTATGCCAAACAATAAAACAAAAAAAGAAAACATATGACAACATTAATGAAGGTGTTTAAAGGGCACTGAATGGCAGTGGTATCATGAGGCATTTTAGCGGCTGAGGAATTTATAGAGGAGTGGGAGGAGGACGTTATGATAAAAAAAAGCAGTTTTAAATCGTAAAGTCTTGAATGTCAAGCTAGGAACTTATTTAGTTTTTTAATAGAATAACCAAAAAACAAACTTTGATAAAAGATGACGACTAACTAAGATTGTGATTTACATATTTGAGGTGAGCATTCACTAATTTGGTTTGCAGAACTTATGATCTTTCCACGGTTTTCATTCAATATACAGACTACTTCCATACTTCCACAATAGATGGGTACAGGTATTTGCACAATATTGCTTTCTTATAAGTTCGATTAGTTTTTAGTTTTTTTTTTTTAATAAGACAGACGAAATCGAAAATGTTTCTATGGCAGGTACTGTTGATAATGTGTTTATTATTAATATTCTAGATCGAACAAATTAAAAGATTCAGAAAAAATAAAATGCATGACTGGGTCGCACGAACTTGCTCCTATGTAAAAGAATTTCAAAAATGAATGTTATTAGAGAAACTGTTCATAAGCATAAAATTAATTTTTTAAATGACTAAAAAAAACTTCTTTAGTAGTTAAAGGTAAGAATAGGATGCCATGTGATTCAAGCAAATATAGATTTATGCGAAAACCAAAATTATAAGTCTTTGTAGTGATTTCTTAAAAAATAAGGTTTTATATAAGAAAATTTTAAAACATTTTTAAGAAAAAATGTTGGTACGCCAATTTGAAGTCTTTATAATTGTATGAATAAAAATTAAATTTACAAAAAAAGGATTGAGCGGTTTTCGAGATATTGAATTTTCAAAAAACAAAAAATAGATTTTTTTTTTTCAAAATTCAAAAAAATATTTTTCTTAAAAGTTTTGAAATGCAATGGTTTTTAAACTTTTTAGAAGCTTCTCTCTACGAAATTTCATTAAAATCCGTTGTGCTAATAATGAGAAATTCAAAGTTTTAAAAAATCGTTCTATGGTAGGTACAGTCAGTAATATTTAGTTTTCAAAATTTGTTTATTAAATTACAGATATAAAAAAATAATAGAAAGAAAAAAAATTTAAGCAAAATTCTCGGAACCGTTTTCGAGAAAAATACGATTTTCGAAAACCATTTTTAACATTTGTATGGAGGGTACCGTTATTTTTTAGTAAGATGAATTTATTTTTCTCATTTATTGTAGATTATTTTTAAAAATCCAAAAAAAAATTTTTGGAAAATTTGAATACATAATAATATTCAAACTGCTGGGAAGCTTTAGCATAAAAAAAATGATCAAAATCGGTGCCACCGTTTTTGAGAAAATCAAAAACAAAAAAAGTGGTCCCAAGGGGGGTACCAAAACTACTCATTTTTTGGAAATTTTTTTTCAACCATTACCTAGGTTTAACTAAATTAAATTTTTTGAATTTTTTTTTAAATTAATCGTTGGGACAGTTTTTGAGAAAAAAAAATATTTATAAAGTTTCGAAAAAAAATCGTATGGCAGGTACCGTTATTTTTGGTCTTAAAAAATCAAATCAAAAAACATCCGGGGAAAAAATCAAAACCCATATCTACCAAGTTTGAAGAAAATCGGCCGAGCCTTTTAGCTGTAATCGAACAGACAGACAGACAGAATTACCAGACCCACTTTTTTCGTCTTCGCTGTCATCGTAATGTCAACTTTGATCAAAATCTCGAGTTCGATTTGGTTGGCGTTACAAAAATCGACAAAAAGTTCGCCATTGTCGTTCCGGTTTCCAACACTATGCATTTCCATAACATGCCTGAGCCCATCATTGTCTCCCATTACCATTGTGATGTCTCCACGTGGTGTACTATCATAAGCAGCACTCAGCCGGTTATAAAAGGCCTCCTCGACAGAGGAGAGCTCCGTTGGGGCATAACACTGAATGGTGGTGACGCGACGTACTCTAGTCCGGAACCTTGCTTTCATGATTCTGTCATATAACGGTTCCCAGGAAATTCGGTTACTTCCAGGTGCCTTTCCGGAGTAGAGTAGCACAGTGTTACGGGTTGGAGACTTATATTGCCCCGAGCCCAAACATCTTACTTCACTGATCCCCAAGATGTCCATCTTATACCGCATGAACTCACTCTCTAGTTGGAGGAATCTGGCATTTTGAGGACCTTCGCTTCCGTTGTCAAGAAGCGTCTTCAAATTCCAGAAACAAATCTTTGTCCGGATACAATACCCAAAAGTCGTCAACGTGTTATCGTTCCTTATCCGAGACGTAGTGTCGGTTTCGTTAGCGGGAAATTATTTCAGTTACGAAGAATGCTAACCACCGTAACCTATCCTAGAAAGCTAGGCAGTTCGCACTTGTAATTTTAGCCTATTTACGTATATAGGAATCAGACCAAAAACATAAATGTTTAAAAAAAGAGCCAAGTTCTTCCATACCAAAACCTTTGTGTAACAAGTCAGCCGTGAAAAGTACTGAGATCTAAAAGTACGCCAAGATACATTTTATTATTTAATGATTACTGACTAAAATTTGATGAGTTCATTGGTCAAGTTTTCTCCCTATTGTTTGATATTTGGTTAAAAGCGACAGAGAGTGTTTTATACTTTCATAGCAATCAAGGAAATAGTTGGCTTACTCTATAGTATTTTTTTCAAATAAAATTCTATTCAAGTAATAATTATTATTATTATTATTATTATTATTATTATTATCTTTATTTTTTCAACATATAAATTACAAACATTTAAATACAAAAAGATTTACAAGCATGGCTATAAAGCCGTCTGCCGGTATTATCAAGATTTAATTACATTGAGAATATATACTAATATACTTCAAAAAAAGCAGCAAAAGATTAAAAGTTGAATATATGTAAATTAATTAAGTAAATATTAAACAAAGATTTTGCCAGTTAGTAAATATGGAAATTTCGAGAAAATTTAAACAATTATTTCATTAATAATATAAAAAAAGAAATGAAAAACCAAAGAAAAAGAAAAAACAAAAAGAGTAATTTGAGAGTTGCAATATCGATTGAAAAGTGGGCTTTTAGTTTAGCTAAAACAAAAATAATAATAGATTGGATCTATAGAAGATTTACGTACATATTTCTATACGCGGTTGCTTGTGAGACAAATCGAATAAGATCTTTCCATCCACTCTCTCCATTCAAAATAAGGTAACACTCCTCTGTCGAAAGAAAACTCCCGTTAAAGCATAAACGCCGTATTTCTTGCAGTATTGGACAACGGGCTAAGAAATGATAAACATTTTCGATTTGATTTAGGTTGCAGAGCGAACATTTGTGATCTATGTCTTCTCTGTGTGGTCTATAATTAAGTTCAATCATCTCCGTACGGATCTTAAACAGCAAACTGATCTCATTTACTGTAAACTCATTTCGAAAATAATTAGAAACACCTAAACATAGATTAAGTTTGCTATACACCGTTCTTGTCATGGATGCTTTCGCACGAGTAATAGAACTTTTAAATAGTTTTTCATCTATAATTGAAATACAATCGTGGAAATTATCTTTCCACAACTCAAGGTTATTCAAGGTCAAATTCAATGTACAATTGTATTCGACCGCCAAAACTTGCCATTCTTTAAATGGGTAGTAATTACGGCGAAGAGCAGTCACCAACATTTTTCTTTGCAGGCTGTCATCAGACCTACTTAAGACTTTGACAATGTAGTCTGCGCTTGCCTTAAGGTTTTTCAAGAAAATAGGAGGTAATCCTGATTCAATATATATAGCATAGTTGGGCGTGTTCGAGGGGATTCTAAAAACACGCTTGAAGAAATATCTCTGGATTACTTCAAAATCTTCACACATTGTATGACCATATACTTCATTAGCATAGCAAAGTGAGCTTTTAATGGTTGCATCAAAAACTTTGAATTTGACAGTCGGATCTACATTTTTGTTACTAAAAAAACTTGACCAAATACAGTTTATTGCTGCTTTTGCAACCGACGATTTATCTTTTATATGAGGACCGAGACTTAAATTATTCGTTACGATAAAACCCAGGTATTTAAATTCCTTAACAACTGCTATATTAGCTCCATTAAGATTCCCAGAGCGGTCATTTCTGATACTGCAATTATGGGATCTAAAAACCATGATCTTCGATTTTGTACTGTTAATTTGAAGATCCCATAGATTGCAATAATTGCTCAGTTTATTAATTTGGAGTTGTAATGTTACCGGATTATCAGTAAAGACAACAAGATCATCCGCATATAAAAGAACCTTAATATGCAAATCACCATAATATACACCGCCTGGTAAACTGTCTTCAATATCGTTAATAAAAAGTGAAAAGATTAAAGGACTCAGAATACAACCTTGTGGGACACCCAACTCTGTCTTGAATTTGTTTGAGAATAATTTACCATTTGACACTACAGCACTTGTATTCAAAAGGAGTTGTTCATAAATTCTTAGGAATTTTGTCGATAATCCGATACCTGCTAATTTGAAAAGCAATAGCTTTCTGTTAATAGTATCAAAGGCAGCCTTGAAATCAACAAAAAAGCGTACAGATTAATTTTATTTTCTAAAAACCGTTTGGCAACACTTGTCAAGGTAAAAATTTGATCAACGGTAGAGAGATTAGATCGAAAACCCGCTTGAAAGCAAGTAATTTTGTTGTTCGTTTCCACCCAAGACACAAGTCTTAAATATAAAATCTGAGTAATTAGCTTCCGTAAAGAGCTGAGAACAGAAATACCTCTATAGTTTTCAGGGAGATTAGGATCACCTTTTTTATAAACCGCAGAGATGGATAACTGCCGGAAATTATCTGGTATCGTTTCGTTGTTAAATATGCGGTTAAGTAGGTATAATATATGTTCTAAAAATTGTGAGCTGGCATTTTTATAGAACTCAGCTGGGATGCCATCTGAACCCGAAGCCTTGTTGTTTTTCATTTTTACTTGCGACTTATAGGTACTATAAGGCAAGTTATGCATTCGTAAAAAAAATCGAACTCGAGATTTTGATCAAAGTTGACATTACGATGATAGCGAAGACCAAAAAAGTGGGTCTCGCAATTCTGTCTGTCTGTCTGTCTGTCTGTCTGTCTGTCGGTTCGACTACAGCCTAAACGGCTCGGCCGATTTTCTTCAAACTTGGTAGATATGGGTTTTAATTTTTTACCCCCGGACGTTTTTTTCTATTTTTTTTTAAGACCAAAAATAACGGTACCTGCCATACGATTTTTTTTCGAAATTTTATAAATATTTTTTTTTCTCAAAAACTGTCCCACAGAATTTTTTAAAAAAAATTCCAAAAATTTCATTTGGTAAAAACTAGCTAATGGTTGAAAAAAATTTTACAAAAAATTGTTATTTTCGGTAGCCCCCCTGGGTCAATTTTTTTTGTTTTTGATTTTCTCGAAAACGGTATAGCCGATGTTAATAATTTTTTTTATGCCAAAGCTCCTCTAAAGTTTGAATATTATTACATATTCAAATTTTCAATTTTTAATTTTTTGGATTTTTAAAAAAAAGTTCAAAATTTTTTTTTGGAATCTCAATATTTCGAAAACCCCATGCTCGATTTTTTTCAAACTTGGCAAATAAAAGTTCCTTAATATAATCTACAAGATTTGAGAAAAAAAATTTTGTTTTATTTAAAACTAACGGTACCTTCCATACAAATTTTAAAAAATGGTTTTCGAAAATCGCATTTTTCTCGAAAACGGTTCCGAGAATTTTGCTAAAATTTTTTTTCTTTTGAATTATCTTTACAATTTATAATTTAATAAAAAAAAATTTTAAATCTAGATATTACTGACTGTACCTACCATAGAACGATTTTTTCGAATTTTGAATTTCTCATTATCGACTTAACGGATTTTAATGAAATTTTTTATAAAAAAGCTCCTAAAAAGTTTAAAAAATATTGCATTTAAAAACTTAAGAAAAAATATTTTTTCAATTTTTAGAAAAAAAAGTAATTTTTTTTTTTGAAAAATTCGGTATCTCAAGAACGGCTTAGTATTTTTTTTGGAAATTAGACTTTTATTCGTACAATAATAAAAACTTAAGGTTGGCGTACCAAAATTTTTTCTTAAAAATGTTTTAAAAATTTTGTACATAAAAGCTTATTTTTTTAAGGAACCACTACAAAGACTTATAATTTTTGTTCCTGCATAAATTCATATTTGCATATCATTCTGTTTTTATCTCTTACTACGTAAAGAATTAAAAAAAATTCATTTTATCCTTATGAACAGTTTTCTTTAATAACATTCGTTTTTAAAATTCCTAGTCTATTACATAGGAGCAAGTTCGTGCGACCCAGTCGTGCATTTTATTTTTAATGCAAACACTAATTCTGACATTGAGAACGGAACATCTAACTCTTCGACGTAATTGTAAGGTATCGCAAATCTAATATACGATTGATAAGGGTCCGCTAATGTAAGTTTTTCAAAATACTAGCCCATTTCATCCATACTGATTGGGAAAGCAACCGACCTATTCCGATTACCTAGAATTCGTACATTTTTTCAAAACTCTCTGGCATCTTTACATTCGATCCATTTCCAGGCCATCGTATGCAAATATTGTTGTTTTTTATAGATGCATAGCTTTTTGTAAGCACTATTTCCTTGCAGGTAAAGAGATCTTAGCGCAAAGTAATAACTTCACCAAAGGCTAGAAAAAATCGAAATGCAGTTTTGCTATTTTTGAATTTTGATTCTTGATATTTTATATAGGTGTGTTAACTATTTTTTAGTACTACTGATTTAAAGGTTCAACTGAAATTCCACTAATCACAGTATTCTTTAACTGAGATCGAAAATTAAATACCTTTTACCTTTATTACGAATACTGAAATACCTATTGGTAAAGGCGAAAAGTAAAAAATTCATGCATGAAAAAAAAGAAAATAATATGAACGATGAGTGAAAAAATGTAATCTGTAATGAAGCGGCATACCTATGTAGGTACATACATTTTGGTGATATTAGAAGTGCGTCCGAATTTTGAAGTTTTTTTTTAAAGTTCAGGTACCTAATAAGATCTTCAATATTATTATCTTTAAATAATGAAGGCAAAAAATCTCAAGGTACATACAAAATGCGATCTAAGTAAGAAAAATGAATTGAAGACATGGTTGCTATCCATGAAAATTAACAACAAAAAATATGTTTACCCTCCGTAGTTTTGCTTTTCCTCAAAACAAAATTTATTTTGTCGGATCCATTTCTTCTGTGGTTAAAATTGTTCGCTTCATTTAAATTGTTCATAAACATGAGATACTCGTATATCGAGAGCAAGGACATCGCTACCAAAAAAACATAACCCCACACTCTCGTTGTTCGCTCTCTTCTTGTGTTCTTCCTATTATGCAATAAAAAACGAAAAACTGTTCCTTCCCTACACTCTATCTATACACATCTACTTAACGCGAGCGTGTATTCCCTTTGAAAACGCACTCAATATTATGCTCATCCCCCAACAGTCCATTTGTGTAGGGGAGGGGGTAGATGTTTTTTCCCCATTCCTTTCCCTTTTGGCCACCCTGCGACAAGAAAAGTGTCCCTCATAAGCAAAGCAACAGCATCCTTCACCTCATCAACTAGGTGAGATGATGTGCGCTGAAGTGGATTTTTCCGCACACTTATCCGGGGAATAATAATGAACTTGATACTATCCCTATAGGTATACCGCACACCAAAACACCACATTAAAATACAAATAAAAATAAAAACTTCAAGTTGTTGTCTGCCTCTAGTAGGGGGATGGGTACAAAAAGATTTCGGGGAATAGAAAAAAAATATAAACAACATTTTCCATACACAAGGCCGCTTTCAAAGCAATTTGATAAAAAACTTTTGTCACAAATTCTTCAACACCAACACCAGCAGTAGCAGTAGCAGTAGCTCTATAATAATATAAGGAAAAACAAAGGTCTTTAGCCTTTATAATCTGCGATGCGATGAAGTGTTTTGGCGCGCTTCAATGACCCTTAAAGTGTACATATAGTCGTACAACATGGTGTGCACACTCTATAGGGTAGATACAGACCTAAAGGCCTTAAAAGACGAAAAACTTTCGGGTGTGTACATTTCTACTTATTATCCCCCCTTGCAAAAGATATGCCAGGGTAACAGAGATTTAATATATAATTTAAAACTTTAGGGTGGAGCAAACAATACACTCTGAGGGTTAACACTTACACCGAAAACTGAAATTCATTTCGCTGCGAATTCAATTGAATTGTAAATGTTTTTGAGCTATCGTCGATTTTTTTATTTTTTTATTTTTCTTTTGTTTTTGTTCCGATTTGGGGATTTTCTATGTGGGCCCTAGCCCCATACATACAGACATAGATGTTTTTGGTTAATGTATTGGAACAAAGCGGTTTGCTAGAAAAGTGTGTTATTATGTCTCGTGAAAGTTTTATTTTTGTGGTACAATTCCTTCTATTCGTGGTTTTGGGGGTTCCGGCGGAAATTGTATTTGTCATGGTGACCTAAAGTTACATGGCTAACAAGGAGCATAACGGATATTTTATTCTATTTTAATATTTATTCTCTTTGGTATTTATTTTTCCTTGGCTCTGAGGTTTGTTGACTTTTCAATAAAATAAGAGGCTTAACAGCTCGCAGGGAACCTGACCTAGTAAGATTAAACTCTCAACCATTCTCTATGAAACTAGAAAATATTGTTTGTAACAAACACATGAGTTTGAAGTTTTTGTTTTTTGAACAACTGAGTTTCCTAAAGGTTTTCTTCATTTTTTAAAAATAAAAAAAAAATAAAGTTAGTTGCTGTTTTAATGCACATAACTTACGACTGTAAAATTATGGATCCTTCTTTGAGTTACTAAGTAGTTGCATCAAATAGTTCCACTACATCCGAACTTGAAACTGAGTAAGTTTGTAATAAGAATTGTCGTCAATAATTTTGGTTTTATGCCAATTTGAGGTCAAGGAAATAATTTCGAAAACCAATCTTTCAATCGTTTTCAACATAAATCGAATTTTCAAAAATAAAATTTAACTTTTTTTTTAAATCGAAAATAAAAATGGTTTTTCTTAATCTTGAAAAACAATATAATTTTAAATTTGATGAAGCTCCTTTTTTAAAAATGTTCATCGAAATCGATTGAGCCATTAATGAGAAAGTCGAAAATTATTTTGTTGCTTATATTTGTTTGAATAAAATAGAGACCAATATACAATAGTACACCTAATTTTTTATCAAAATCTTTATAGCCGTTTTTGGGATTAACAAGATTTTTCATTATGGCCTTATGGCAAGTACCATTATTTTTAGACTTTCAATTCATTCAATTTTTTCTTCTAGGCAATCACCGAAAACCCTTAAGTAACAGATTTGAAGAAAATCGCTACATTGACAGCTTCAAGGTAAAGATATATGGGCAGAATTTCGGGACCCAATTTTTTGGTGTTCTCTATTATCGTAATGTCAACTTTGATCGAAGTCTCGAGTTCGATTAATTAGTACCTACATGTGTATCGCAAGTAAAATTATGAAATTTATAATCACCTAGAAAAAGGAAAACAAATCTATAACTTTGTAACGAAGCGTTACACTTTTTCTCCTACCGCCCGAAAACCTCCCAACCACCGCCGCCACCGCCGCATACCGAATCACTACCTTAAAATGCCCGCCTGAAACCTCATATAATTTACCGAACCGATTCTATCTTCAATTTTAAATCAACCAACGTACCAACCTCCCGAACCCTGGGTTTCTATCGCTTTACATATCACACCGCTTTGCCGCACCATACTACCAAGCCGTCTTATCAAAAGCAAATTGGCATACTTCATACCGAACCCCGAGAGCCTTTAACTACCTACATCCATATAAGGAATGATGACAACCAGATGTTTGATAAGATACATGCATGTATGACGTTGTTGGTAGTTTGTTTATTTCTTTCAATTCACACTGCCTTTTGACTGAAATATCAATAAGATGTGAATAGACAATACAAATTCATCTTCTACCTTTGCCTGATGCTTTGTACGAGTACCAATCAAGTGTACATAAAGGGAGAAAACCAAGCTGATAAAATTTAATTCGGGAACCGAATAAATTAATTAGCAAGTAGGAACACACTGTTGGTGCTGTGTACGAAGTGTACTAGATAGTAGTTCCGAAAACAGTTTTGGGTTCTGAACCCCTACCTGCCGCTTTACCTGACCTGTTCCCCACGTTAATTTCTACGCTCCACTTCTTCTAAGTGAGTGTAGCGTGGACAAGGCTCGACCTAAACCGATTTTTCTTCTAGTCGTTTGCTGGAAGCAGGGCCGTATCCCCATCGATTCTTTCTGTGACTACTCCTCTTCAAAGAGTACTACGAACACGCTTGTTGCCGCGAACAGAGCACAGATTATTCTTCTAGTCTTTTCCTAGGAGCAGGGCCGTCATCCCAAATGATTATTTCTGTGGCTACCCTTCTTCAAAGAGTACCACAGACAAGCTTGTTGCCGCGAACGAAGCCGCGATTTTTCCTCCGATCTCTTGCTGGAGGCATGATTAAACCGTAAAGCCGTATATAAAATATTATGTTATTTATTTTAAGAATATTTACTGTTAATTATACGAAATGCTTTGTTAATTAAAAAGTTAGAAGTAACTTAAGAAATTGTAAAAGCTGTAAACAAATTTGTAAATGAATAAAGATTGAATTAATTTGGAGTTTGGAAACTTCTACCCAAGTTTTTTGCTTTCTTTGGGACAAATCCTGGACACCGACGAGCCTACCTTAACCTCGAAATAAAAAAGCATCACAACTTCATCTCCATGCAATTACTGACCAATTACACTAACGTCACCTTCTTCCAAGGACAGGGAAACGCTGATCAACAATCACCTTAAGAGATATCTCGGAGAACTAAAGCTCTTAAAGTACAGTACGACTTTCTTAGCAATTGGTCATGACATATCTCACCGAAAAGTGGAACCAATCCTAACATCGTTTTGGAGAAACAAAGAAAGACACTTGATTTATCCAGGGCATTTGATAGAGTTTGGCACGAATCTATTTTATATTGGACAGTTTCAAGTCCGATATTCATAAAATAAATGCTCGTGTGCCCCAAGAGGTCCTCTTGTCTCCGAGACTCTTTCTTGCCTTCATAAATGGTGTTTTGTTTGAAATTTCTAATCCACTTCAATGTGTCAATGTGTTCAGGAGCGGAGGTATGTTGGCTATGAGGATGGGAAGGGAAAAGGAACAGGTTAGGAAAATTGGAACGGAATAGTTGGGAAAGTGGAAAAAAATGTCAAGTTCCTAGGACGCGCTCGTAATGTGGGGTATCCTGTCCCGAAACTTGAAATCACCTGCAAACAAAACACAAACCAGGCCAGAGTGAACAAACAAAAAAGGCAGCGGACGAAAAAGCAGTACTTCTAGGGCACTACTGATGTTCGTGCAGTGTGGCCATTACCAACCCCACCTGGGAATCCTGTGGCGTTATTTGGACTCCCCAATACTTTCGATTAGAATTACTTCAAAAAGCATGATTTCCTTAATAGAAATCAAGAAACCTACAATTTTCATCTTAAAACGAGCGGGTACCGAAGTTTCATTAAGGCTTTTATTATATAAATCATGTATGTATAAGAAAATTCATTGAGAATTCAAGAACAAAAATTATTACTCGTTGTAGTGGTTTCTTAAAAAAATAAGTTTTTATTTACAAAATTTTTAAAAAAAATTTCAAGAAAAAATTTTTCTAAAAAAAAAAATGGATTTTCTTTTTTCAAAAATTCAAAAAATATTTTTTTTAAGTTACTTAATTATTTTTAGTTAAAATAATTTTGTTTTTCTCATATCTTAAGTGTTGCTAAAAAACATTATTTGTCAAGAGGTTTTGAAAATATTGAGTTTAAAAAAGAATTTTTTTTTTTTTCGATTTTCACGAGTGCATAACTTGACCTAAAATACCTTCAACATACGCAGTTAAAAATTAGACGGAAGAAATTATGTATGTGTTATGATATACCTACCTATCTCATACACCGTTGAGTCTTGCAACGAGACAAGGCGGAATCAAAAAATTTGTACCAGGTTTTCAGATAAAATAATTTTAAAAGTTTAACTGAAAAACTTTCAACGCCTATAAGTGTTGATAAGACTGATAAATGTGTCACCGATATCTCGTATATTTTACATACTTGTTTGCTTTAAAGATACAAAAAACTTATTCTTCTCTAGCATGATATTTTCTGTATCTTTTCTACATTTTCACTCAACGATAAAAAGACTCAACTAGGCATAATTTTCTGCCTAGAGCTTCCATGTTAGACTCCGTCAATCGTATTGATGATACTGTAAAGGTGTGTCCACACCAAAGAAACATTTCAGGAAACATTGTTTAAAAAACGTTTCTGAAATGTTTCCCATTTGTTTAAAAAACATTTCAGAAATGTTTCTGTTTTATTTTTTTGGTGTGGACGCTTTGAGAAACATTTCTGATATGTGTCTTTGTTTCCCATTGTTTCCAGATTGAGTTGTCTGTAAATTTTTTTCTCGTCTGTGTTGTACTTTAAGCGCATGAATTTTGTTTTCTACTTCATCTTTATCACAATTTATATTTTCGAAAATTTCAGATATATCATTGGCTTTTTTTATTTTATTTTTAAAATTTACGTCAAAAGTGGATCCGAGCGTCCAGACCAAAGAAAATATTTCAGAAACATTTAAAAAATATTTCAGAAATGTTTCTCTGTTTCTGAAATGTTTTTTAAATGTTTCTGAAATGTTTCTTAAATGTTTCTGAAATGTTTAAAAAATGTTTCTTTGGTCTGGACACACCTTAAAGATAAGATTCAATTGTTCACGAGTTGAAAGCAAATGATCCATAAGAACGCATTCAATATGCTCGGAGTTTTCAAGAAGAGAACAATTAGAACAAATGGATGCACAGAATGGTGTGGAAATCCATTGGATCATATTTTTTCGAAAACGACGAACAAGTTGCGGTTAAAGTGGATGTCTTTCAATACCGGGAAATGATTGAAATTTGTTTAAGGCCGGAAGTAGAGAACAAGTCAGGGTTGTTGTTCGAAAAAGATAGAGCCCCAGCTCACACAGCTCATCCAACTAAGGCTCTCCTGAGAGAAATGTTTGGTGATCGGATAATATCGCGTATTTCTGCGTTTAACTGATCACCTGATTTAACGGATTCAGATGTTTTTCTCCGTGGATACCTAAAAAGTAACTTGTATGCCTATTGGCTAAGAACCATGAAATAGATTAAGGCCAATATCCGAGAAGAGCTGGGACCTGAAATTCTAAGAAAGGTAATGGAAAATACTCTTGATTGAGCAGGCCAGAACACAGCAAACAATTGGCACCATTTTGAGAGTTATTATCTTTAAAACATAATGTAAACATATTTCAACACCGTAAACGAAATTTTTGGAACTAGCTATTTGCTGATACTTCTTTAATCCTTATTCACGACGACAGCTAGACTTGTTGTTGTTAGTAACGGGCGTGTAGGTAGCTGAAGTTATGTTCTATATCTATGCAACAAAGTACAGTGGTGTCTGTCAGGGGCTTTTTAATATTGTTATTATTTTGTGTTTTATGGCAGACAATTTAATACTTGATTACTAACTTGGGATGTGCGTGTTTCCTGCGAAAATTGGGGAGACCTACAGTTTCCTCCCGATTCCGAACTGCTGATATTAGTAAAAAATTCCATGACGAAAAATATATTCCTGGAGGATTTGCCACTTCCTCGCAACAGCCTATATCCCAGAAAACACATTTTGGATACAGCGGCTAGGTATCGATCCCAGACCTCCGACAAGACTGTCCATACCACCAACCATTCACCAACCTATACATGAAAGAAATACTTTCGCCTAAAAAGCAAGCAAGAGCACCAAATACTGTTAGGCCTGAAGCCTAATACTGACAAATGTTGTCTTAACAAGATTTGTGTGCTCATATATAAAAAACAATCGCACCTTTACACTCATATTTGACATATTATGGGCAACCATTTATAACAAATCAGTCCTTTCGGAAACAACTCATAAGCTTTTTGTTTACAGGAAAATTAATCACCGACGTCAGCGTGCCTCTTCCAATGAATGCGTAACTTCATACATCAAACTAAACTAAAGACTCGGTATTACTTACTTTCATTTCGCATCGCGCCTTATAAAGAGTCCTTAAGGCTTTAGGAAACGATAAAGGGGTTAAGAGAGTCGTAATTTTGTTGGACGCGTTGCTTAAACTTTTATTCGATTTCTAAGAAAATCCCATAAATTACCGTTAATCAATTATCCGTGAATGAGAGAATAAAATCTATAACACAAAAGTTCCTTCACCAAAATTGCGCCATAGAGCCAAGCCATCACTAACACACACACACACAAATATAACCAAAGGCAGTTCGTATCGTTTGAACCACATTACGAGGCTTGACTTTTGTTGGAAGTGGTATGTACGTACACATAGTAAAGAAGCCGAACAAACTTATTGAAAGGATAATTGTCATAAAGCAGCACGACCCTTGTAGAATGTAGAACCATGGAAAGAAACAATAACCCCTGGGTTATTTATGGTTGGTTTTTAGAGCAATGCGAGTGGTTTTGGTTCAACGTTCAGCCTACCATTCCTCCGCCATCATTATTTTATGCGACATCACTAGAAAGTTTAATTGGCTTAAATTTAAACAATCCAAAAAGGCGAAACGAAAGAGAGAAAAAAAAGTACATAGAATAAATCGGTCACCAAAATGATTAATCAAAAAGCTTTTTGTTGCATGTTTTATGGCGCTTGGCGCAAGGGAGGCACTTTTATTCGTGTTTGATAAGGTTCTATCATCCTATTAACTAACCAGTCCATTGAGGAACAAACCAATTTATTTATAGAGACTTGTTTTCAATTAATTGTGCTGATGGCGCGCACTCAATTAAGATTTTAATCGTTTTCCTAGTTAAAATAATTAGATTTTATTTACGGATTAATCAGTCAAAGCTGGTGAGTCGTTTCTTTCATTGTTTTCATTGTTTGTCAAGAAATAATTTCTGTTTTGTGCTTAGATTTATAAATGACTGATTCTTCTCACCAATTAGTGTTTAGTCAATGTTGTATAATTCCTCGTGAATCGATCCGCGTAATGATTCTTGAACAGGAGATATGATCAAACAATTTGTCGATCAAAGACATCAACCCATTAATATAGGGCCATGGTCTAGATGCTCCATAAGATCTTACATGTATCGCCCAGTGACCGATACGTGACCAACGAAAACTCTTATACACTAATAAAGAGTGCGCCATCTAGGTGTTTGTTTTTAAAGCATAGGCTATTTTGACACTGACAGCTGTTTCCCGCTCGAAATCTGGACAGAAAGTCAGTATAATACCTCCGCGGAATGAAATATGTCGCTTTCAGCTTGAACAACGTTGGGAAATATTGAAAACTTATTTCCAAAGTGAGTGCTGTGAGTAGTCCAAACAGGGCCTTTTTTGAAAAGAAGTTTTGGCCGAAATCAAGCACCCACCGTGCCTCCTGTATGCATAATTAGACTATTTGTCTTCGAAAAAGAGGCTGGTAACAACGTTTCGGACAACGGTGTACAGAGCCATGCTTACCGACGTTTTTACTTGCGACTTATAGGTACTGTAAGGCAAGTTATGCATTCGGCAAAAAAATCGAACTCGAGATTTTGATCAAAGTGGATCTCGTAATTTTGTCCGTCTGTCTTTTGACTACAACCGAAAGGACTCGGGCGATTTTCTTTAAACTTGGTAGATACATAGTATTTTTAATTTTTCCCCATATATGTTTTTTTTTTTAAGACCGAAAATAACGGTAATTGTCATACGATTTTTGTCGAAATTTTATAAATATTTTTTTTCTCAAAAACTGATTAAAAAAAAATTCAAAAAATTTCATTAAGTTAAAGCTAACAAATTGTTGAACATTTTTTTTTCAAAAATTGGAACCATTTTTTGGTTTTTAATTTTCTCAAAAACGGTACAACCGATTTTGATAATTTTTTTTATGCTAAAGCTCCGCAACAGTTTAAATATTATTGCGTATTCAAATTATGCAAACATTTTTTTTTTCAAAACTCAATATTTCAAAAACCCCATGTTTGATATTCTTAAAACTTGAAAAATAAAAGTTTTTTAATATAAGTTACAAGATGTAAGAAAAAAAAATTATTTTACATAAAAATAACGGAACCCTCCATACAAATATTAAAAAATGGTTTTCGAAAATCATTTTTTTCTCGAAAACGGTTCCGAGAATTTTGCTTAAATTTTTTTCTTTTGATTAATTTTTAGGGTCTATATCTAATTTAATAAAAAAAATTTAAATCAAGAATTTACTGACTGTAGCTACCATAAAACCATTTTTTTAAATTCAGAATTTCTCATTATCGACAAAACGGATTTTAATGAAATTTTGTATAGAGAAGCTTCTAAAAAGTTTGAAAAACATTGCATTTTAAAACCTAAAAAAAAAAACAATTTTTTGAATTTTTGAAAAATAAAAAACAAAAATAATGTTTAGCGCCGCGGTAATAACTCTTCGAGCTTCTTGTTGATTAATATCTTTGGCGGTTGGCTAAGACCTGATCTTTTTTCAGCCATGGGTGCAAGCGGCTGAATGTCCAGCTGGCCTTTTTCAGAACATTTCTTGAGTGCAGGTTAAGCCTTAGCAACTCGTTGAAGTGCACTCCCAGGTACTTGACATTTGGCTTTGCCACTATGGAGGATCCGTCAGCGAGTCTCAGGACCACATTTCTGCAAATTGTTTGCGGTACAAATGGGTCTACCAGTTGAATCTCAACTAAAACAGACAAGTTCCGATTTGGAAGTGTTGATCCGGATGCTTCATTTCTAGCAGAATTGGAAGAGTCTGTTGATATGGGTTTCTACTTTTCGGACAGCGACTAGTGGTGAAATTGATGTGAAGAAGTTGAGCGAGTCATCAGCATAAAGAAGATCTCGCATCTAATTGCAGAAGATTGGCCAAAAGTCATCAAGTTGCAGAGGAAGGGGCCTAGGTTTGAGCCTTGGGTGACTCCAGCTCTGATGGTCTTCATGTTTGACTTGCAGTTAGATGAAAAATTTCCTGAAAGAAAAGATAATTTTTATTAATGGCGGAGGTACTTGGATATGATGAAGTTTGTGGATTATGCCGTCTATTCACACGCTTTCGAATGCTTTCCCGACATCCAGAAGGCATGCGACGGTAACACGATGACTGTTGAGGGCTGTGGTGATATCGTGTTGGAATTTTAGCAGTGGATGCAAAGTTGAGTGTTTTTCTCGAAAGCCGAATTGCATGTCAAGGATGATGGAATTTTCACAGCAGAATTTCTTCTGTCTTGGGGGGATAACTTCTTCCAGTTAATTGCTGATGTTATTGAAAGGTGATATCGGCCTGTAGTTGGAAACTAGGTTGGAAGCACCTTTCTTCGCTGTTTTCCACTTTTGGGGGAAGTAACAGTTGTTTCTGCAGTTTTTTAATGATTATGGGGAAAATCTGCACTGCATGTAGCAGCGTTTTCAGGGTGTAATAAGAGAACAATCTGGTCCAGCAGACTAGTCCAGTCAAAGCGTCATGAAAAAGGGCCTGACCTTGCGCGCAGAGGCATGGTCAATTTTTTTTTCATGCATCGATAGGTGCTTATGAGAAAAGCTTAAAACCAAATTTGCACTACATGACAACTTTTTTTAACAAAGTTATTGGTAAAAATGTATTTTGTGTCATTTTTTGGTCATTTGCGAATATCTCGGCTCCACTATCTCGTACAAACAAAAATTAAACATGCATTTATTCCTAATAACATTATCTATTACGTTCTAAAAAAACATATGTTTAAACAAATGAAAAAAAAAGTTATAGTAATTTAAACAATTTTTTTGTTGTTTAAAAATCACTTTTTCGTGATTATTAAGAAAAAAGCTCATTTAACGATGAAATTTTTAAATTTTATTATTAAAGTTCTTGTAATTCCCTACAATTTAAAAGAAAAATCAACACTCTACGATGAACGAAAGCCGAGTAATAAATTATTGAACATAGGTAAGTCAGCGCACCCACGCATTTTATGATTTTATGTTTTAATTAATATCTCAGCTCCAGTATGTCGCAAAGTGAAAATAAAAAACCGTATTGCTAATAATAATATTTTCTATCAACTTGCATTTAATTTAATATGTTTGAGCGAAAACATAAAAAGTTACCGTTGGTTTCAACGTTTTTTTTCTTGTTTTGATACCTTTTTTTCATAGTTATTGAGAAAAAAACTGTATTTCACGGTAAATACTTTTCAGTTTTGGATTTTTGTTTTATAGTCCTGCTAATTTTCTTCAAATTAAAAAAAAAATAGTCCATTACGACAAACGGGAGCCAAGATATTCATGATTTAAAAACTTAGGAAAGCTTACAATTTAGTATTTTAACCTTGTAGCTTGTAATTTTGGTGTCGCCAGCAACAAGAAGCAACAAATATGTGTAAGTATGTGTGGAGTGTTTGAAGGATACCTATGTCTTGTTGCTGGCGACACCAAAATTACAAGCTACAAGGTTAAAATACTAAATTGTAAGCTTTCCTAAGTTTTTAAATCATGAATATCTTGGCTCCCGTTTGTCGTAATGGACTATTTTTTTTTTAATTTGAAGAAAATTAGCAGGACTATAAAACAAAAATCCAAAACTGAAAAGTATTTACCGTGAAATACAGTTTTTTTCTCAATAACTATGAAACAAAGGTATCAAAACAAGAAAAAAAACGTTGAAACCAACGGTAACTTTTTATGTTTTCGCTCAAATATATTAAATTAAATGCAAGTTAATAGAAAATATTGTTATTAGCAATACGGTTTTTTATTTTCACTTTGCGACATACTGGAGCTGAGATATTAATTAAAACATAAAATCATAAAATGCGTGGGTGCGCTGACTTACCTATGTTCAATAATTTATTACTCAGCTTTCGTTCATCGTAGAGTGTTGATTTTTTTTTAAATTATAGGGAATTACAAGAACTTCAATAATAAAAAATAAAAATTTCATCGTTAAATGAGCTTTTTTTTTAATAATCACAAAAAAGTGATTTTTAAACAACAAAAAATTTGTTTAACTTACTATAACTTTTGTTTTTATTTGTTTAAACAAATGTTTTTTTTAGAACATAATAGATAATGTTATTAGGAATAAATGCATGTTTAATTTTTGTTTGTACGAGATAGTGGAGCCGAGATATTCGCAAATGACCAAAAAATGACACAAAACACATTTTTACAAATAACTTTGGTAAGAAAAGTTGTCATGTGGTGCAAATTTGGTTTTAAGCTTTTCTCATAAGCACCTATCGATCCATGAAAAAAAAATTGACCATGCCTCTGCGCGCAAGGTCAAATGACGCTTTGACTGGACTAGACCTTTTTTGGCTTAAAATTTCCGATGATTTTTACAACCTCCTCTAGATTGCATAAATGTGGACTATCGGTGGGATCATTTACCGGACTGATGTTATTAAAATTTATTTTATCCGGATTTGGCTGCAGTGTTTGTTGAACTGTTGTCTTAACTTTCTGTAAGCTGTAAGTTCAGTAGGTGGATTCGGTGTGAAGCTTTCTTTGAAGTAGTCGGCGAGGTAGCTTCAGTATATTGTTGCTGATGATAGTTTCCGGTATTTGTGGCTGTTTTTCAATGATCGTATTACATTTTTTGAAGGCATCAGGTCCTGGCTTGATTGATTGCAATCTTTTCTGGTATTGGATATTATTGTCGCGTTGAATGGAGTTCCGGAACATGATGTTGACTTACTGTAGCTCATTCCAAACATCTGGTATTTTCTGTTAGTTATATTCAATTCACTTTAATGGATCTGCTGGAGACATTTTCTTAAACGTTGTCTGCGAGCATACAGACTCTGAACGTACTCGGCCAGGTGCTGGTACCTATCCTTTAAAGTTCAAAACTCTTTTGCTTGTCCAGGGCATCAGATACGGCATGTTTGAAGTTGAAAACTTCTGCATCGATTTTGGTATCTAGAAGATTCCTGTCTAAAGGTGGAAGAGCTAAGCTGTCTTCGAAGGCCCTGCGAAGTCTTTTAATATCCAGCCGTCTGAAATTGATGAAATTCTCTGGAGATTCTTTTGTAGGAGTTATTGGTTGGTTGAGGTTGATCGATAGTTGAAAAGCTTTATGGTCCGTGCCGCTGTGTGCTAATGTACAGACATAATTCCAGATTTCTGGAAGAGTGTGCACTACGTTCGAGGAATCTAGGAAGAAGTCCAGTGTTGATGGTATTCTGAAAAAGGTGGGTTTGTGTTGTCAAACAACCACTTAGGAGTGCTGTTCGTTGTTGGCGTTCAGCCAATCGCCTTGCCCTTAGGTGAGATCATTGTATCCAGCCACATGTGATATCTGTCATTGAAATCACCGCCAAAGAGTCCATATGTGCTTCTCTCAAGGAAACTTTTGAGAATTTGGAGGCCATTGTGAATACTTTTAATACTGTATTGGCACTTGAAATAGACACTGATGACGATGAGTGTTTCGTCTCATCCATCTCATCTCTAAGGGTGACGACAGTGGCTTCGAAATTGAAGACATGGATTTGTACGACCTCTTGTTCATGCAGGATAGTACGCCATGCTATATAGCCCATGCCACAATTGATTTTTCGCGCACCAAATTCCGAAGATCGTGCTATCTGCTGTCTTGGCGATGTCAATTGGTAAATTAGCAGTAAATCAGGACTGGGTATTGGTGTTAACTTCGTCTTACTCGTTAGGAATTTCGAAGCCAATTGTTTCGCCAAACCGAAAAGCAGGGGTTTGGTTTGTTCGTTTTTCTAATAACCTTCACTGGGCATGTTTTTCAGAGAATTTGTATAGGTATACTGTAGAGAGGGAAAAAGGCCTTATCCCGCTACCGCAATGGCTAACTTAACACGAACATACTTTATCTTATAATAACTAAATATTTTTGGATAGTTCTATGTCTGCTTCGTCTAGAAAGTATACGAAGGGAAGATTTTGAGCGCATCTTTAAGTGGAAGTGAATAGGTTGAATAGGTTAAACGGGTAAAATGGAGTGGGGCGTTAAAGAACATCGAGTCGCCATAATTGCTTTACATAAGTGTGGAAAAAATTCCAACCAATTTAACTTTAAAAACCACTTGCTGTATCGAAGACGTGTATTTATCGAGCAATACAATTTTTTAATGAATTTTCAGAAGTGGAGCAAATATCAACAAGTGGTCGTTAAAGCTGAGCGTGAACGAAATCAAAGAAATACTCTCCGGAAGCAGGAGATCATCATCATCATCATCATCGGCTCGACAACCGGGTTCCGGTCCTGGCCTCTTTCAACAAGTCTCTCCCCCTATCCCGGTCTCGGGCCGACGCCATCCAGTTGCGCACCCCAAGGCTTCGGGCGTCCTGGTCTACGCCATCTCTCCAGCGTAAGAATGGTCTACCACGCTGTCGTCTACCATAGAATGTACCACAAAGAACTTTCCGAGCAGGTTCCTCTTCGCTCATGCGAGCTAGGTGCCCTGCCCACCGGAGTCTACCGAGCTTAATTTTTGTCACGATATCTGCTTCTAGGTAGATTGCGTACAGTTCATGATTGTACCGTCTCCGGAATCAACCTTCCTTTCCTTAAGACTTTTTTCTCGAACGCAGCTAAGAGGTCGGAGTGCCTTTTGCTAAGCACAAAGCACCCAAGTCTCGGATCCATATGTGAGTACTGGCAGGACCATGGTCCTGTACAGCAGCAGTTTTGAAGTTATGGTGAGATTTCTGGATTTGAAGAGCTTTGACAGACTATAGAAGGCTCTGTTGGATTTGAGAAGCCGCCCGCGTATTTCTTCTTCTATATTGTTATCGGCTGCTACTATTGACCCAAGGTATTTAAAGGATTGCACCACTTCAAATTCGTGCTCCGCTACCTTGATTGTTGGACCAACTGTTCCTCTCGCATTCGACGCCACCATGTACTGTGTTTTACCTTCACTAATGTGCAGCCCCAGATTTTGTGCCGCCTGCTCGATCTGGATGAAGGAATCGTGTACTTGTTCGGTTCTTCCGATAATGTCGATGTCGTCTACGTAAGCCAGTAACTGGCTGGACCTGTTGACGATAGTCCCTCTTGTTGACGTGCCAGAGTCACGGATTGCTTTCTCCAACGCCAGGTTGAAGAGGAGGCAGGCCAAAACGTCCCCTTGTCGGAGTCCATTAAAGATGTTGATTGGTCTGGATAGCAATCCGGCTATTTTTACTTGGCTTGTTACGTTGGTCATGGTTAACCTACATAGTCGTGTCAATTTATTTGGGATGCCGAATTCTCTCATGGCTTTGTAAAGTTCTACCCTGGCTATGCTATCATAGGCGGCCTTAAATTCTATAAACAGATGGTATGTTGGGAAGTTAAATTCTAGACATTTTTCCATCGCCGGCCTAAGGGTAAATATCTGATCAGTTGTTGATTTGCCTGGAAAGAAACCACACTGATATTGTGGTCTTAGCGTATGGAGTTATTCGGTCTTGTAGGATAGAGGAGAGTATCTTATAGGCGGTACTCAACAACGTGATACCTCTATAATT